>CM060388.1:32143330-33343330 GCA_030545235.1 Helianthus tuberosus | reverse complement strand
TACTTCCTACAAACCTCAACAATCAACAAATGGTCCTGCTATATTATATGATTATGAGAGTGTGTTTAAATCATTTAATATTCCTGAGGTTTCTGACGCAGATGATTCTCAGTTGATTCAAACAGTGGAATGTGAAGACGATAAAGGCGAGTTCATGCCTAGATCGAATGTTGATATGACAGATGCTCCGGAAACTTCCCAAGGTGCTGCTGATCCTGATTCAAGCGATAGTGAACCTGAACCCAATCAGGGGGAGGATTTCATTAATCCGTTTGCGAACCAGAATATTCAGGGGGAGGTTGGATCAAACCTGGGTGATAATCTTGAAGTCGAGGCAGTTGCTACTACACGAGCAAATAAAGATCATCCGGTTGACACGATACTTGGAGATCCTACTGCAGGTGTTCAGACTAGAAGAAGCATAGCTGCGAATTCCGGGTTATTTATTTCGATTGAGAAGACTGGGATAGTGAACGAGTGCTTGTATAGTTGCTTTATTTCCCAAGAGAAGCCGAAGAACATTCATATGGCTCTTAAAGACAATTCATGGGTTGAAGCTATGCAAGAGGAATTGGCCCAGTTTGCCAAGTTGAAGGTTTGGGAGTTAGTAGACCTTCCTAAAGGTTAAAGAGAGATTGGCACTAAATGGGTATTTAGGTGCAAGAAGGATAAAAGAGGTATTGTCACGCGCAACAACGCTCGATTGGTGGTCAAAGGTTTCAATCAGCAAGAAGGGATATATTACAATGAAGTGTTTGCACCAGTGGCAAGGTTGGAGGCAATTCGTTTGTTTCTGGCTTTCGCTTCTTTCAAGGGCTTTAAAGTTTATCAACTAGACGTGAAGAGTGCATTTCTTTACGGGAAAGTCCAAGAAGTGGTGTATGTCTCACAACCAGATGGGTTCATTGATCCAGACTATCCAGATCGAGTTTACAAACTTGATAAGGCTTTATATGGGTTACATCAAGCTCCCAGGGCGTGGTACGAGACACTGTCTACACATCTGCTCAAGAATGGTTTTGAAAGAGGTCAGATTGACAGTACACTGTTCATAAAGAGGAAGAAGGATGATTTTCTGCTGGTACAGGTATACGTGGATGACATCATCTCTGGGTCATCTGATGAGAACATGTGTAAAGAATTTGAGAAGGTGATGAAGAGCAAGTTTGAAATGAGCGCTATGGGTGAGCTGTCTTACTTTATGGGATTACAAGTTGATCAGAAGGCGGATGGGATGTTCATTCATCAAACAAAGTATGTGTATGACATTTTGGCTCGATTCAAAATGGAGGATTGCGCTACTTTCAACACACCTATATGCGAAAATCACAATCTTGGCCCAGATCATGAAAGTACTGAAGATGTTGATCTTACTCAATACAGGGCAATGATTGGTTCTCTAATGTACTTGACTGCTTCAAGACCTGACATCATGTTTGCCGTATGCTTGTGTGCCAGATATCAGACGAATCCAAAAGAGTCACACATGAAAGCAGTGAAGCGTATTCTTCGTTACTTGAAAGGGAAACCTAAACTTGGGTTGTGGTATTCAGCTGACAGTGATTTGAGGTTCGTTGCTTACACTGATTCAGACTTTGGAGGATGCAAATCAAACAAGAAGTCTACAACAGGTGGTTGTCAGTTCTTAGGAGGCAGGATTGTGTCTTGGCAATGCAAGAAGCAATCTTGTGTGTCTACATCTATGTGTGAAGCTGAATATATTGCTGCGGGTAGCTGCTGTTCTCAGGTTCTCTGGATTCAACAGCAGATGCGCGATTACGGTTTGGATTTCACTCGTACTCCTATTATGATAGATAATAATGCCACTATATCAATCACAAATAATCCCGTAAAGCACAGTAGAACTAAACATATTGACATACGTCATCACTTTATACGGGATTGTGCTGAAAAGAGACTAATTGAATTACATCGAGTCGACACACTAGATAACCTTGCTGATCTTTACACTAAAGCTTTTGATCGAGCTCGCTTTGAACACTTAGTCGAACTCAACGGGATGAGGAATCCTGAATAACTGGTTTTTCATAAGAATTTTTGTAAATAGTTTACTGCTTTCTTAAAAATCAAAAATACAAAAACATTGAAAAATCAAAAACATAAAAAAAGAGAAAATCAAAAATGAGTTATCAATGTGTGAAAAAAAAATGATAGTACATCAGCAAGTTAAACTGTCACACTCAATCTGAACTAAATTGCTTAAGTGTGATAGCAGCTTCATCATATGATGTACCAGTAGGCAAAAGCATGAAATAATCAACTTACCAATGTGATATAAACCTAAATGCACTGAGTATGAGTGGGGAACACATCAGTGGTGTATGGTTTAATGACCTTAATTCTTGCGTTGATAGATTGCCAAAATCTGAAGTTTTGGGTTTTTTTACTGTTATTTCATCCGGGGATATCAGGGTTGTCCTTCTGCTGCATCCAGATACATGCTGACCTAGGCACAACCAGGATATCTTAAAAGAGCTAAAAATGCCAAAACCCATAAATGAAGAAGCTCTCCTAGAGAGTCATTCAAAATGTGCAAAATGCATAAATCGTACCAAAAATGGTATTTGTCTTAGCCCTCGTTAGATATTTTGGTCTCTTTGTTGTACGGAAGTACTTACCTGATCACCAATTATCTAAACGTTGAAAATATAACGGATGAATTCAGTATACTCACCTACTACAATGAATCTTTGTGCATACCTTGATCGCGGGGGTACATCCTGAAGTGGGACACGCTAATATATCAGAATTAATATTACCTTAACGTATCATACGGTAATGGTACTTGAAATGTTCATGCATTTTGTTTAAGTGGATAAACATACTGGTAATCGTCTTGAACTGCTTTTCACGAAAAAAATAAATAAAGAATTATCTAATAGTGTGATAACAGTTTGATTGTGCTGATATGATCTTCTTACCGGTGATTCTCACAAAAATAGAGTGTTTATTGTTTTTCGCATTTATTTGCTTTTAGAAAATACAAAAATACAAAAATAGTGTCCTTTTCTGTTAAAATTCTTAATGTACGGAGAACTGTTATTTTTGGAGGAGTTTTTACCGATAGGGGGAGACAGTGTTAGAAAGTGGGTTCAAAATTTTTAAATCATGCAGGTTATAAGGTGTTTGTTTAAAATTTGTGTGTGTTGGTGTTGAATTGAAAAGTGCTTAATCTGTTATACAGTTTAACTATCTCTTGAATAATAATAATTTGTTTAACTTATGTTGAAAAATTCTTATGGTTTCTCGAGATGTTTGTTTTATAGTATACAGATTGAAGCAGTGTGTTGTTGGGAAGTTGCTGTGAAAATGAGAGTTTGATTGGATGCATGGTAGAACCTCCTTTCTACATTGCAAACAAAGTTGAAGAGTTTGAAGAGTGCTATACAAAATCTGAACTGAAGTTTACTCAAGTGCTAACATTTTGAAGATTTGGTGATTGGATGCATCAGCTTAGGGGGAGTCTGGTGCTGACAGAAGCTGTTAAAGCTGAAGCTATCCAAAGACCAAAAGTCTGTGAGATTCTGAAGACTGAAGTTACCTTTGTGAGCTATTGTCAAGGGGGAGTTTGTTGGTGCATAATTGTGACAACAGCTTAGATTTGGTCTTTGGATATCTTGTAATTAGTAAAACGATAAACGGTTAGCGAGTTTAGCTTTGTAATAGTTAATTAAGAGTGATTGGGCCAAACCAAACCCACATATGGGGGATGGCAGGCGAAATGGGCCTAGTCCATGACCTAGCCCATGTGCAAAGCTTGTCCTATATAAACAAAGCTTAGCATTAGGGTTTAGGTTAATCATCTAATTAGCTTTTGGAGAGAATTCGTAATAGCATAGGCTTGGACGAATTGGAGATCTTGATTGATTGTAATCGTTTGAAGATAATAAATAAAGATCGTGTTCTTGATTCTGTTTCTACACGTTTTCTGTGAAATCTGATCTAGGGGATTCCGCACTCTAGGTTAGATCGACGATTCTGTTACGATCCGCACGGAATATGGGACCTACAGAATTCGAGCTAGCTCGCCTCGGCTCGATCTAGCTCGAACTAACAAAGATCCGCAAAATTAATTACTTAAAAAGCCCTTAAAATGAATTTCTTCATAGCCTAAGGGCCATAATTTCCATTTAATTTAACCATATGGCTAAATATGCAAGTATAAATAGTTAATTCACTTTCTCCATTGTTTTTACCTTCTTTTATAGGGGAGATACTCCCTTACTTTTTGTTTTCTAAGGGATGTGGGACAAAAAATGAAGGATGTAAACCTTATCGAGCCAGCTCACGAGCCAGGCCAAGCTCGAGCTCGGCTCGTTTACAAACCGAGCCGAGCCGAGCTGGCTCATTTACAATCGAGCCAATTTCGAGCCGAGCTTTCTTCGAGCTTTTTTCCAGCGAGCTGCGAGCCACGAGTTTTTTGAACACCCCTAATTGAGAGGGGGTTTTACATTTAAATACTAACTTTTTTTTAACAGGTTTAGGTTTTATGGTTTCAATTTTGTAACACCTTCGGGTACTAACACCAAAATTATTAATAAATGACTAAAATAACCTTCTTTTTTTTTATTTTATCAATGTAACACCTTTGGGTACTAACACCTAATTTTATTTAAGTTTAAATCAATTTTACAAAATCTATTTTTTTATTTTTAATCTTTTTATTATATCTCTTAATTAACATAAAATCTATTTATTTTTTTATAAGTAAATATTTATATATATTTTTTAGAGTTAATTACATAGTTAGTCCCTGTGGTTTGCACAAAATAACATACTTAGGTACTAATAGTTTAAAATCACCTTCTAGGGTATTAACTTTTCATTTTGTAACGTTTGGAGGTATTAACTTTTAGCGTAGTAACATAGGTAGTCCCTGTGGTTTGCACAAAATAACATATTTAGGTACTAACAGAATGTGATTTTAAGCCTACAAATAACCTTAATACCCCCAAATGTT
This sequence comes from Helianthus tuberosus, assembly GCA_030545235.1. Classification (NCBI taxonomy): domain Eukaryota; kingdom Viridiplantae; phylum Streptophyta; class Magnoliopsida; order Asterales; family Asteraceae; genus Helianthus; species Helianthus tuberosus. Next base: position 33,338,349 of record CM060388.1, on the reverse strand, counting down.
ACAAAATGAAAAGTTAATACCCTAGAATGTGATTTTAAACTATTAGTACCTAAGTATGTTACTTTGTGCAAACCATAGGGACTAACTACGTAATTAACTCTATTTTTTTAAGAAATGATAAATAATTTAGCACGATAGAAGTTGCTCAAAATCTTAAATAATTAAAAATTCAATAGGTATGATAATAGTTGGTAATGTGCAAATAAATTATTCTTAATATATTAGGTTAAAACTACGTGTATTACACGTGTTTAATGTCTAAAACTTAGTTTTAATTTTTGTAATTTTAAATATATGGGATTAAATAATATAAAACCAATAACAATAATAATAAAAGACTGTATCTCATCGGAACTAAAGTGTTTCCTAAGCACATAGATACAAAAATAAAATAGAGACGTCATGGTTTAATCACACCGTCTCAAAATGTGCATCTGATCATAACAAACAAATCAGATTAGATTATACATTTTTACGATTTTACTACAAAATATAGTTGTAGTTATTTTTAAACAGTTTTTCTCGATTATGCTACGTATCATGATATATTAATTTAACTAATTTTCAGATATTATATTTGTGTGTTTTCAAGATTGCTATGGATTTTAATAGATACTTATTATATCGTTTGTTTCATTATTTAATTAATATTTTAAAGCGTTTTTATATATTCATAATATTAGTCAGATATTTATCTAGTATTATTTAGTAATATTATTAATAAATAAAAATGAAATAGACGTTTTCTGACTTTTTTAATTTATATTTATAAATAAAAAATAAATAGATTTTATGTTAATTAAGAGATATAATAAAAAGATGAAAATAAAAAAAATAGATTTTGTAAAATTGATTTAAACTTAAACAAAATTAGGTGTTAGTACCCAAAGGTGTTACATTGATAAAATTAAAAAGAATGGAAGAGTATTTTAGTCATTATATTGATAGTTTTGGTGTTAGTACCCAAAGGTGTTACAAAATTGAAACCATAAAACCTAAACCTGTTAAAAAAGTTATTACCCAAAGGTGAAACTAGCTATAAATAACAGGGTCCATCTGTGTAATTAACTCTTTTTCTTGAAACACGATAGCCATTCTTCCTTCTTCACAAATCCATCATATTAAAAATTTGAAACTATACTTCCTATACATCATAACACTACCTTTTCTTCCATCGGTAAATCGCTTTTTTTCAAACTCACCAGTGTCCCCAATCTTACCGATTGTTCATTACTCTTCGATTGCAGGATGCGCCAGAGCTTAGATCAGAGAGCACGACTTTTGCAACACTGCGTACATTTAGGGGCATCCTAGAATTCGTTCAAAAATATCCAATACAAAAAATAAAGAATTATTATTATTATCATTATTATTATTATTATTATTAAGAAAGTTAAGTAGTATCTCATGCACTCCTGGCCCTACATAGATCCGTCCCTGGAATGGATTACCTTTTGGACTCTAAGAACATTCACATCCCCTTCTTTATTTTGTTCTCCATCTATAAATTATGTAGTAGATAGTAACACCAACTCTAATTCAATACTCTCTAAATTGTTGCGAGTGCATACAAAATAAGAAAAATAACAAAATATGTGTTTGTGAGCAAGAAAAGAGATAGAAATGGAGAACGGGATATGGGATGTTTTTGAAAAATAAACAATATTTAGTGAAAAATATTTTTTTTATAAATTATATAGATAGAGATGGAGAATGGGATGTGAATGCTCTAAATCCAAGTAACTTCCCAAGGACCTTAGACTACTCGGTGTCATGGCTTGGAGAGGGGGGCAAAGCCCCTCCACCACCCTGACACCATTGTTGGACGTTGTTGCCCCTTTGAAATCAGAGGATTTCTATGGCCTTTGCTCCCTTTGAGCACCCCCTTGACCAATCATATCCATTAAAGGTTAAATAAATTATTTAATTAAAAAGAATATGGAGTTTTGTCCTTTTTCTTGACCACTCCTTGCATATTTTTTGTTGTGAAGGGTAAAGTCTACATGGTTTACATGACACCTACGTGGTAGGGTGTGGGCGTGAAGCCCTAGCAAGCCTCTTCACACTGCCCACACCACCTTGTCCTCCCATTTGATGGGTGTTTCCCCTCTAAGAAGGAAACATATTTCCCGATGTTGCCCCTTTTCTTCATTTTCCCCACTTGACTTTTTTAGCCTCCTTGACTTTGCCCCCTTACCTTTCACTACTCCCTCTCTTTTGTGCTTTGGAGGGCAAAGCCCCTAAAGTCTAGATGGCAACTATGTAATAAGGCTTTTCCCCCTTCCCTTACCCACCGCACCTTGTAGCCATAGGAAGATACTAGGATCTGAGTTTGATAAGATTGTGCTTGTTTGAATACAATGAAGATGAATTAAGATTCAGTGCAGCGGAAATAAAATGGTACAAACTTTCAACACAATCAAAGAGAGAATTGTTTTAAGCAAACATGTTTAACATGAAATCGAATGATTATGTTTATTACAATCTTCAATAACAATGCATGCATGCATGCATACAATCTCCCCCTCAGCCTGAGCTCACAGATGGTTTGTTCGTACAGAATGACTTGTGGAAGAAGAGAGCTAATAGAACAGTACAGGGTACTGTTCTATTTATAGTACCGAACAAACCACTGAAGCATCTTTGCTGACGTCACCATGAAAGTGACATCTAACCTCCTAACAACCTCTAACCACTGACTAATACAAACACTGTTATCTAACAACTGTTTACAAGAAATGAATACAAATACTAGTCTAACTGTTGCTTCTTCATTCCACTGCTTTAGCCCCAGCAGTGCTTTGTATCTTCAGCAGTGCTTGAACTACAACAGCAGATTGACTCATCAGTGTTTAGTCTTCAGCAGTCTTTGAGTGAACAGCAGTTGATGTAGATCAGCAGTTGTTGTAGATGGGCAGTGCTTAGAGAGCATCAGATGTTAGGTCACATTCAAGGGAAAAGACTAATGCAAACAACTGCTTATTCTGGATCCACTGATTTGATCCAGTTTTGGCTTTAATCAATTGTTCCTTTGTAGGGTTCAATCCCAACAATCTCCCCCTGGAACAGATGATGCCAAAACTCTTCATTATTCTGGATCTTTATTGCCTCATCAATAATTCCCTGACTTGTCCTTTGAATTGTAATTCAAAGTCCAAGGAATCTATATCATCCTCATCCCTACACAGTGTGAGCTCAAGGAGATCTTGCAGATCTTCAACACCCAGGCCAAGTGCTTGTTCCCTTGATAAATGCTTCGCCTCACCAATGGATTTTAGCAGAGTCAATACGTGGGTCTGTTTATCAGACTTCCACTTTAGTATCTTTGAATCCAATGGGTTTCTTGGGAGAGTTTTTATTGATGATGAGTTTGGAGATGGAGGCCTACTCAGAACCTTGTTGGCTATACTTTGAAGTTTTGCTGAGCTTTCATCCTCTAGAGCCATTCTCTTGATAGCCTCTTTAAAATACACAGCTTCTTGTTCCTTTTCTTCTGCATCAGTCGGCTTTTGCCTCTTTCCCTGGTTTAGCTCAATGACAGAGACATCTGATGATGTGAACAGTGGTTCAGAAGTGTGGGTCTGCTTCTTTGGTTTATCAGTGGTCTTGTAGATTGGTTTCTTTGGAGCAGTGGGGTCTTTTTTTCTTAACTCTTCAAGCCTTTTGTAGGTTTGATCAATAGTTTGTTTTGACCACCTTGCTATCTGCCTACTGAATTTGCTCCAATTTGGTGACGTTCTTTTCATACCAGGAGTATTTTTTTATTCTTTCAATTCTTCTTTGAGAGCAATGAGTGGCCAGTCTTGGAAATTTTCAGCTTTTGCAGGATAAAACTTTTCACTCATGATTAGCTTGATGAGGTCTTCTTTCAGATCTACTTGTAACCCAGCCTCTGGTGGCAAGTTAGACATTTCTTTACTCAGGTCTCTTGCATAATCTTCCATTTGCTTGACCTTGGTGAGCAAAAACTGCATCCTACTTGAGAAGTCATCATCACCTTGCCCTTTGCATTCATATTTGGCTCTAAATTCAGCTTGCTTGCCTTTGAGTTTTAGGTATTCATCCATGTTTTTTGGATCTCTAAAACTGGCAAGGGAAGGAAATTTTCTCTTTGAAGCATCATCCACTAAAAAGAACTGGTTCATTTCTTCTTTCACAGCATGAAGCTCCAGTGGATAAATGGCTGCTAGTGGTACAAGATCAGCAGGGTTAAATCCTTCTAGAACTTTTGGATCTTTGATAGGATTGGCCAGCTTTGGAGGAATGAAAGGTTGGGGTTTGATGACATTGTAGGGTGTGGATGATAGTGGAGCTGGTGCTGGTATATCATCATCATGCACCTGGAACTTTCTTTTTCTTGTATACACCTTTTTAGGATAAGGTGATTTTGTTTGAGTTTTTGGTGCAGAAATAATTATGGCTTATGTGGGAGTGTTTGTGGTAATGGGTGACTGACTAACAGTTGTTGAAACAACTGGTGTCTCAACTACTGTTGTCATTACAACTGTTGATGTGTCAACTGTTGTCTTCTGAACTATGGCAGGTGGTGTTTGAACTGGAGAGGAATGTTGTGGTGTGGCAGTGGTTTGAGTAGTGGATGGTATGATGATAAGGGCAGTGGTTGAAATAACATTTGTTGAAACCACTGAAGTATCAACAACTATTGGTACAACAGGTGTCTCAACATCTGTTGGTTTGGAGGTTTGATGAGAGGATTTTTTGGGGATTTGGGGATTTGGGGAGTTTGTTTGATGGTTTTGGAAGGTGTGGTTTTGGGTTGGCTTGCTTTTCTAGTAGGCCTTCTTCTTTTTAGCTTAGGAATAACCTGCTCTTCCTTAGGCTCAGAAGTACCCTGCTCTTCCCTTTCCATCAAGACTTTCTTCTCCTGCTCAAACCTTTCAGACCCTTTTATTTCCATTAACTCTTTCATGCCTGCTTTTAAATCAGCAAAAGCATTTTGAGTCTCATCAACCTTTTTGGAACCATCTGGCCTAGGGATTTCTGCAACTAGTTTTGACAATGGATCTAGTTTCATGTTAGGCCATCTTCATATCCCTTCTTCTTTTTCTCCCCCATTTTGGCATCATCAGGAGGATTGTCAACAAAGATGATTGAAGGAGGAGCAGTACCAGTGGTTTGTAGTAAATGGGCCTTAATTGCCTTGATATATGCTTGTGTGTCCTTGAACCTAGCTTCCATCAAATTTCTGATCTTTTGAATTTGAACTTCATGTAGTTGATCAGCATATTGTCTTTGTTTATGAAGCAGAGGTTGAAACAATTCCCAAAGCTCAGTGGGAGTAGGAGCAGATGATGGAGCAGATGTTGCAGCAGTGGGTGTAGCCTTTTATGCTTGTAACAACTGTTGCAGCATGATTTTGATTTCTGCAACAGATGTGTCAAGTTTATCAACCCTCTCTGTCATTTTTTTGTATTTTAAACCATCACCCAAGTTAATGGGATCATCTGATTTCCCACCAGTGGTGGTTGTATCAGTGGTTGACTTAGGGAAAGTTTCCCAAAAATCATCCACTGATGCCCCTTTTTCTTGGTACTGGGGACTTCTTTCTTCAGCAGAGGTCACAATTTTAAGTGTACCAGTGTATAATGGAAACACGCCAGTGGACACTATGGTTCCCAAAGAAGAAATTACCTTCAAGGGAGTCTGACTTATGAAACTACTGTCCAAGTGTAAACCAGTGGGTTCAACACATGTAGTAGCTGCTCCACTTGAACTACCGACAGGAATTACTTGTAATTCCTGCAATGTAACCTCATCAGTTGTTGGTGGGTTAGCAGAGATAGGGAGCCCAGACTCAGTCACTTGTTGAGGTATATTCTCATTGACAAGTGGTTGAGAAGAACTAATTTCTGTCTGGGCTATATCAAGTGCATCCAAGAAAGGTAGCATTAATGGTGGAAGTTGGGCAGTGAGTATAGGTGTAGAAAGAGAATTTGCCATGGGAGGAGGGCTGTGGATGATGGAATCAAGTGATTCCAGAGCATTATATCATGGTGTCCCTGTTGATACAACCTGATCTTTTTTAGAAAAAGCAGGAGGAGTTTGAGGCTCAGGTTGAGATCTTGCATCCAACTGCTGTGAGGAAGTAGCAGCAGTGGTTATTGGTGACTTTTGTGTTGTCACAGGTATAATCTCAGGGATCACATCTTCCAGAGTTACCTTTTTATTGGGTTTGGGGGGCTTTTGGATATTTTTCTTTTTGGGTCTTTTGGTGATTTTAGGTGTGGGTTTCACAGTAGTGGTTTTGCTGCTGTGATCACCTTGAACAGTGGGCTCAACAGCAGTGACCTGAGGAGCACTTGTTGCTGCTAAATTCTGCTCAGGCTCCTCTGTTTGTGTTTTCGAAGGTTTTGACAGCCTAGTAAAGGTTTCAAAAGATAGGCTATTGATTTGAATAGGATTCCCTTGGATAAGTACATGAGCACTATCATTTGGAATCTTCTTTTGCAAGTAAAAGCTCAAAAACATTGGAAATAAAAGAAATGGTTTTTTATTGTCTTTGATATTATTAACATTTTTGACCATGTCATTAAAAATCTCTTGGGAGTAATTAAAATTTTCGTTTTGCATGATAGCATATCCCAAGTATTGGATTTTTAATGGAATTTCATTAAAAGCTGTGGTCTTGTTAGAAACACACATGAGGAGGGTATGAAACAAAAACCTCATGGCAGGTGGAAAACTGCCTTTTTGCAAAGTATCTTTTTTCATTTCCTCTGCATACCCTCTCTCAAGGAAATCAGTTTGATAATCGGTTTTTGGGAAATAAGTTTTACCTGTAATGTCATTTAATTCAAACACCTCAGAAATGTCTTTGGGTGTGACAGCAACCTTAATTCCCTTTACCGCAGAAGTGATAGCCCAGGGCTTTCTGTCTTGAACTTCTAGTTGTGCATTTTTTCAGAAATCACGAAGGGTATCGAGATATATAGATGGGTTGCAGGTCAACAAGGTTTTGTACCTTGAGGATGAAAGTGCGTAAATGATGGAGTTGAAGGTTGTGCTTTGACTTGGTTTTTCAAGTATGCACAGGTAGTTATGAGGATTTTTGTATGGAAGAGCCATGCTGATTTGAGTGTGAATGCGAGAGGAAGAAGACGATGAATGATATGAGAGAAATTGATGGTAACTGCTTTGAGAAAAGAATTTTGAATTCAATTTGACACTGAAAACCCTGTTTGGGGTTTTTATCAGGGTTTTATAAGGTGGAAAAGTGAATGCTGACGTGGAAGTGGTTACAAAAGATCTGTCTGATAAGTACTGGCCATGTGCCAACCTCTGATGAGTAATGGAAGACAATTGTTTATGAAACCACTAATGGATCAATTATCAGTGGTTTACAGTGGTAAAATGAAAACAGTGGCTTACTTTTAACTATCAGTGGATAGCCATCAGTAGGTTAAAACACTGATTTTGAACAACAGTGATTAACAAAGAAATGAGGAAACAGAGGTTGACTTTCAGCAGTGGACAATAATCATCAGAACAGATGTTTGAACCAAAACAGTGGTTATGGCAGACTTTGAAGGATTAATGAAAATTTCATTTTTAGCTATTTTTTAGGATGAAATTTTGATTTTCTGAAAACATTTTAATGCTTTTATTCATAGAAAAACCGGATTTTGCCTGTTATTCCATGTTCAGCATGACAATCCTCTAGATCAAGCTTTCAAAGGTAGATGTGTCTAATGCTTTTGTTAGCACATCTACCAGCTGATCTTTAGTTGGAACATAATGCAGAGAAATCAAACCTTTTTCATAGCAATCCCTCACAAAGTGATGTCTGATATCAATGTGCTTGGTGGTTGAATGGGAGACTGGATTTTTGATGATATTTTATGCTGCCTGACTGTCCAACATGAGAGGTGTCTTTAAGGTAGTGATACCAAAATCCAGCAATTGATTTTGAAGCCAAAGCAGTTGGGCTGTACAGCCTGCAGCAACTATATATTTTGCCTCAGTAGTGGATGTTGAAACAGCTGCTTGCTTTTTGCTTTGCCAAGACACTAAGAAACTGCCTAGGAATTGGCACCCTCCTGAAGTGGACTTCCTTGTTGTATTACATCCAGCAAAGTCACTATCTGAGAAACCTGAAAGCTTGATATTTCCATCAGCTGGATACCAGATACCAAGTGTGGGAGCACCTTTTAGGTATCTGAATATCCTTTTTACAGCAATAAGGTTTGACTTTCTAGGGGCTGAATGGGATCTGGCACAAACACATGTTGCAAACATGATGTCTGGCCTAGATGCAATCAGGTACAATAAAGACCCAATCATGCTTCTATAAAGAGTTTGATCAACCAAATCATCATTTTCATCAGACATGACTATTTTTGTGGTTGCTATGGGTGTACTACACGGTTTGCAATCATCCATCTCAAATTTCTTTAAAAGTTCTTTGGCATATTTGACTTGATGGATGAAAGTACCATTTTGCAGTTGCCTTACTTGGAGACCAAGAAAGCACTGGAGTTCACCCATTGCACTCATCTCAAACTCAGCTGTCATGAGTTATCTGAACTCTTCACACATTTTAGAACATGTGCTTCCAAAAATGATGTCATCCACATAAATCTGGACAATCATCAAGTCTTTCCCTCTCCATTTTAAAAACAATGTTTTATCAATTTTACCTCTAGTGAACCAAATGGAAAGGAGAAAGGTGGAAAGAGTTTCATACCAGGCTCTAGGTGCTTGTTTCAAGCCATACAAAGCTTTATTTAGCTTGTAGACATGATTTGGATTAAATGGATCCTCAAAGCCTAGAGGTTGACAAACATATACCTCTTCTTGAATTTTACCATAGAGGAATGCACATTTAATGTCCATTTGAAACACCTTTATGTTGTGGTTGACAGCAAAGGCCAGGAATAATCTGATAGCTTTAATCTTGCTACAGGGGCAAAAGTTTCATCATAGTCAATGCCCTCTTCCTGTCTGAACCCTTGAACCACTAGCCTTGCTTTATTCTTGACAACAATACCCCTTTCATCAGTTTTATTTTTGAAGACCCACTTTGTGCCAATAGGACTCACACCCTCTGGCAGTGGTACAAGTTCCCATACTTGTTGTCTTTTAAACTGTTGGAGCTCCTCTTGCATGGCTTCTACCCAGCTGTTGTCTTTTAGTGCCTCTTGGTACTTGACTGGCTAATAAAGTGATAGGAAACCAGCAAAAAGACAAATGTTTTGGGATTGACTTCTTGTGAGCACTCGTTCACTGATGTTGCCAATGATTTGGTCAGGTGGATGAGACTTCAAGAAGATTAGATCTCCTTTGTATGGAACAATGGCATTTAAAGGTGAGGGCCGCAGATGTGAGTCATCTGAGCTAACCACTGTTGGTGACTTTGATGATCCAACAATGGCTTGAAATGGAGGTGGAGGAATAGGAGGAAGTGGTATGAAAACATGCTGACTTTTATCCACTGTTTGGGGATTTTTATCAACAGTGCTTGAGGATGTGGAAGCAGGGGTTAAGGGGCTACTTTGGTCAACAAATGTTGAGGTAGCAGTGGTTGAGCATTGATAGCTGTTTTGAACATCTGTTGCTCTACCAATTGATGCAGACTTATGTTGTGGAATGATGACTTCATATCCATAGTCTGATGGAGGACTTTGAGATGGACCTGCAGTGTTAGTCTTGACAGAAACATTTTCAAAGGAAAATTTATCAAGATCAAATAATTCTGCAGGATTTGCAGGGATTTTCATTGAAGAGAGTTCATTGAACTTCACATTCAAAGTCTCTTCCACTCTCTTAGTCCTAGTGTTGAACACTTTGTAGGCCTTTGTAGTGGTTGAGTATCCCAAATGATAACCACAATCAATTTTGGCTGCAAACTTTGAGATGGAATCTTTTAAGCTTAAAATGAAGCATGGGCAGCCAAAAACTTTGAAATATGAGATCAGTGGTTTTATTTTATACAGAATTTCATAGTGTGACAACTGGCGCAAAACCGGTAATTTCCGTACAGTTTAATTATTATTTATTATCTGCAATTATGTGCTTAAATGTCAACATTGTCTGATTTCATGCTATACATGTGAATTCATGCACGTTTTATACTTCAAATATTGCTTTATGCATTACTTTTAGCGTTGCGTCAGAAAGACTAGTAAACTCACCGGTAAGACACACTGCAATCAGTCAGATAATATAATTAGGGCCTAGGAGTAGGTCCAACATCTAAAATACACTAAAACCGAAGTGTGGATACAAGGGTTAACATATACACTTTCCGGAAGCTAAACTATGCACTAAAAAGCACCCGAAACACATTTTAATTGCAGAATTCAGCACAATTCAGCTTTTAAACACATTAATATCATGAAGAATTTATGTTTTATTGTCCAAAATAACTTACAATGTGTCAGGAATTAAAACTGCCACAAAAAGTGCTTCATTCTTAGTGAAACTGCGCAATTCAGCACTTTAACGAACCATAACGAACCGAACAACCGGACAATAACCGGGACATCAAAATTTGACTAGAAGTAATGTTTTTATGATATTAAACTAGTGTTGGTGCTAGAACACCTTAAAAATCATAAAAACACCTAAACACACTTAAACTAAGTTAAACCCCCTCGTTTGCACTTTAAACCCCCAACTTCCCAAAATTTACACCCCCCCCCCTTCACCATAACCGGCCCCATGGGCCCCACATGACCATATTTACTTTATGTGACTATGTTCCCTAACTATAGAACAAGGAAATCTCTTAAGAAGATTTGTGTTGGATTTTTTTTTATAAATAACCACTAGATTAACAACATGCCCATTATCCATCCATTTCACTTCATCTTCTTCCCCTCTCCCTCTTTGCTCTCGGCTGAAACACACACCCATACAACCACCATTTTCAAGCTTCAATCTAGCAATCCAAGGTCACTAGGAGGTGTAAGAAGCTCACTTAGGAAGGTGTATGGTGCTAGAACTTGAAGGACCATTTTGTGGAGCTTTTAACCTCTCATATTCTTCCATATTTATCTTCCCCATTTTTGTGCCACTTCCCTAGCCATTAGAGCTAGTAGTAAGCTTCTTGATCACTAATTTAAGTCATGTTTATGTTATGTACAAGTTTCACCATCTAAACAACTTAACTTCTAATGTTAAAAATGAGAAGATCTAACATATTCATAAAGAAAATAAGTGATTACAAGAATTTTTGATGTATGTAATAAAGTTGTTGATGTTGTATCTTGTGTTTATGATTAGATCAAGTATGATAAAGCTTGGATCTACAAAGTTTAAGCATGGATCATGAAGGATCCATGGTTAAACTTAAAGATGAACATATGAAGCATAATGTGAACTTGAAATATGAATTTTTATACATAATCTTGTGATCTTGAAGTAATAAAGTGTGTGTAGAACTAATTTTTGAAACTAAAATTCATGGAAAGTTTGTTAAAAGTTTGACATAAAGCTTGTTTTTGAAAGATATAAAGTTATTAAGCATGGATCTTGAAAGATCCATGGTTAAACATGAGGTTAAAAACAATGATCTTTCTAATAAACATAAAAAGTGGTTTTAGAAACATGATTTACAAACTTTGAAACCATTAAACTCATGGATGAGTTGGTTAGTAAAATAAAGTCTTATAAAAGTTTGTTTAAAATACTCAAGAACACTTATTTTTGGAAAGACCATCTTATGTAAAGTGTATATCTAAAAGACTACACATTTTTAACAAGAATCAAGTTCACCATGATGTTTCATATGGAAAAATTAGTATATGATGTTGATGATTATTGTTGAAAATTGTTTTGATGATTGAAAAGAAAATAAACACATGTTTTGAAAACATGGGAAACCTCTATTTTTAGGGGAAACTATGTCAAAATTTTTATAAAATTTTGACACTTAAAAAAATATAAGTTTTGGTGAAACTTATTCCCTAAAATTATACCTAAAAATATTTACCAAGGTTTCCCTAATTTTTGTGTAAAATTTCAAGTCAAGAAATGGTGATTTCTTCAAGTTAAAATTTATATTAAGTATGTATATTTTTAGAGAAAATATATATATTTAGTGATCACCAAATTTTGTGCTAAATGTATATTTTGTGTATTATATGTATTAGTGTATTAGGGACTTGAAAATACACTAAATACTCCCAAGGAGTGTGAATACAAAGATTAGTGTATTAGGGACTTGAAAATACACTAAATACTCCCAAGGAGTGTGAATACAAAGATACACATACAAATACATGTGAATACTTGAAAATATATTATGAAAATATATTTCTTAACACATTATTAAACTTGGACAATATATGAGCACTTATGGACTTAAAAATATATTTTTGGACAAAAATATATAACCGATACCAAGTATTGGAATTTATACAAAAATCGAGTGGATAACAAGAATAACCATATTTTTTTTAAACATGACAAAATATATATAATTCATACAAAACTTAAAAATATATTATTTTTAAGAAATATAATTCCGGAAAGTAATAAAAATCAAAGTATTGATTTTAGCGAATAATACAAATTTCATAAGTATTTACCTAAAATACAAGTATACTTTCCTAAGAATACTTGTACAAAAAATAATATTTGGAATATTATTTCACAAAATACTTATACTTATTTTTGGGAAAATAATATAAGTAACATACATGAAGAGTTAAAAATATAAATTATTTTTAACAACCTATTACCTCGAAAAGTATACATAAACAAAAGATGGTGACTTGTGCTTGTGTAATACAAGTCCAGTGACTAACAATAATAGAACATGTATAGGTCACGACGCTACCGGTGAAGTTTACGACGCAGGAAACGCAAAGTTGTGAGTTCATGTCCCCACTTTTAAACTTTTACTTGTTTTCTAAACTTGGGGAAAATGCATGTGTTATGGTATGTTGAATACAAAAACTAACAAATGATACTTTAGATCATGTCACGAATAGGGTGCCATAAGCACCATTAATCAGTTACATACCAAGACCGCATAACAAAAGGTTAGATCTAATGGGTTTCAGGCAACCACACTATTGGCCACTCTTTTACCAAGCAATGCTTTTGTGTCTCTAGTCGTGAATCGACAGTCGGGAATCGACAACTAAAAATGCCTATGGTTTGGATGCTTCCTATGTCGTTACACATGTTGATGGCCTAGCTAAACATTTACAAAAATACATATTTCATACAATTACATACCATGTTTTCCATAACGAATGCTTAAATGTTTTCACAAATCTGCATGAATTCACACCAACATTATGTTGACGATTTTCCAAAACTCACATGTATTTCAGGTAACTAAGGTGGATGTACGTGCAGTCTTACTCTTGCTTCTGGATGTCGTTTCTGTTTTTAGTTGCTATGTGTCAACTGTCAAGACTCCTATGCCCATTTTGCGGGATTTGATTGTTATATTCCATCTCGTGTGGTGATATAATGATTAAAACCCTTATGGTTGTCTTTTAAATAAAGTTTTAAACTTTTCAGACAATATGTTAACTTGTGATGTAGACACTTAACTTATGTTATGTTTTCATTTGTGTAATGACAATGGCATTTTGGAGTTATTTTACGAACATGTAGTATGTTCACCATTCGTATACAATGAGAACCTTTCAGGATCACACCTCGTGCTTCCGCCTTAGAAAGGGGTGTGACACATAGGTAGTCTTTTGATGCCTGGGGTTTATTAAAACTCTGTTCTGGACATAACAGGCAGTGTTTACAGCCTCTGCCCAGAAAGTTAATGGCAAACCTGAATCAGCAAGCATGGTCCTGGCAGCCTCTATCAAAGTTTTGTTCTTTCTTTCAACTACCTCATTTTGTTCTGGTGTCCTGGGAATGTTGTACTGCCTTACAATTCCTTTGGACACACAAAATTCATCCAACTCCCTATTTCTGAATTTTGTGTCATTGTCACTCCTGAAGATTTTTACTTGCAAGTCAAACGGCTTTTCAACCTATGTGACAAAGTCTTGTAGAATGCCTGCAGTCTCATCTTTGGAATGTAAGAAATAAGTCCATGTAAACCTAGAAAAGTCATCTATAATTACTAAACAATATCTTTTCTTTCTAAGACTCGTGACTTTAACTGGGCCAAACAGATCCATGTGAAGCATTTGCAAGCACTTGGTTGTTTTGGACTCTTCAATGAACTTAAATGAGCTTTTATGTTGTTTTCCTTTTAAGCAGGAAACACAATGCTCAAGACAGGTGAACAGTTTTTGAGGAAGACCTCTTACTAACCCCTGTTTTGACAAAGCAGTGATTGTCTTGAGATTTGTGTGCCCCAATCTCCTGTGCCAAAGTTATGTCTCTTTGTTAGAGGCAGCTGAGAACAGACAGGCATCAGTTCTTGGGTTCTCTTTTGACAAGTCAACTACATAAACATTGCCACTTCTTTGAGCAACAAGCTTAGTTATTCCATTTTTTATTATTTCTTCAATCTTTTCAACCATTTCTGGTCCAACAATCCTACAACACTCCTTAGTAAAGAAAGAACCATAACCTTTGTCACTCATTTGAGAGACACTAAGAAGGTTGAATTTTAGATTGTCTATCAGATTAACATTTTCAAACTTAACATTTCCAGACTGTACTGTACCAGAACCCATCACCATCCCTTTACTATTATTACCAAAAGATATATCACCCCCTCCATGAGTTTTGAATTCTTTGATTAGGGCTCTACATCCAGTCATGTGCCTGGAGCCTCCACTATCTACATACCAGAGCCTATCTAAGCATGCAGAAGCTCCCTGCACATCAAGTAAATAACTAGTTCAGGAGGGTCTCCAAAGCCAATAAGGCTTTGCATGGGGTCTCAACAGTGTCTATGTTAAGGTCAGTAAGATGGACAGTGGTTAGATCAGGGGATTGATTAATTTTTGCAGCTTGTTTCTCTAACCACTGTTGGGGGCCATTTCCAATCAGTTCTTGATATCCATAGGGATGCCTGTTCACTTTAGGTTTAGAAGGCCTTTTATAGGTTTCATAAACGTGCGGGACCCTAGGATATGGTGGTTGACCTTTACCTCTTTGGTATTGGTTAGCAGGGGGTGCATCAGTTACCTGAACATCTTTTTTAACAGAGGTTTGGTTCAGCTGTTTTGTAACAGCTGTTTGAACTGGCACAAACAGTGGTTGTTTCTTGACTTGTGGTTTTGATGAACTCATGGATGTTTTTGAAGTGTACTCATTCTTTTTTACATCAAAGGATTTGAGATACACACATCCCTGAGTAAGGTGGTTTGTTTTACCACAGATGGTGCAACTTTGAGAAGTCACAATGATGCTTGTTTTGTTAATATCATATGCTTTAAGATGAAAACAATCTTTGGTCAAATGATTTTTCTTCTCACATAAATCACAAAACAAGTTTTTAACCTTTTCTTTTATTTTCTTCTTATCAGACTCCTTTGCAACAGAGTTTTGAACCACTGTTGGGATGTCCTTAAGAGGAATGACCTTTGCCTTAGGAGCTTTGACACCATCTACAGTTGTGAAGTCCATTGGTTTGAAATTTTCAAGAATGTCACACTCATCAGAACATGTGGGTTTGAATTGGTATTTCTCAATCTCTTCAAAAGTTGAGGACCCCACAGATCTTTCCAAAGTGATTTTGTTACCAAGTTTATCAGTTATTTTAACTTCTTGGACATTCTTGTTTGTGGGTATGATTTCAACAGAACCAGTTTGATTTGTAGCAATGTTCTCAACTTGGTCATTTTTTCTAAACCCTATGCCAAATTTTACATTACTTTCAAGCTGTTTTTCAAGCATGATCTCATAACCTTTGCAGGATTCCACCCGTTTTTCACAAGTGATTTGGGTGGCTTCCAACTCCTTTTTGAAGACTTAATATTTTTCTATCATTGTCTGGAGTTGGTCCTTGGTTATGCTATTCTTGTTTGATGCTGCAAATTTCATTCTCTTTTTCAGAAAATTTGATTTTCAGTTCTTCTAAAGACTTTTCAAATTGTACTTCACCAGTCAATAACCTATATCTAAGGTTTTCATTCACCTCCTTAATGTTTGCAAATGCTATGATGCATTTGTCTGAACAAAGGTTTTTAAGAACCTGGGGCGATACCTTAGTTGCAGCCATCATGGCACAATCACAGGTATGATCACTTTCTTCTTGAGTTTTCTCTTCTTTTTCACCTTCTTTCTTCTTTTCTTCTTCTTCTTCAGACCAGGGGTCAGACAATGGCTCCAACAGGGGTTCTGAACTTTCTCCCAGCAGTATTTCATTAGCAACAGAAGTAACCACTGCTTCAGTAATTTTGTCCAGTGTTTCATCGCTTGACTGTCCTTCTTCAGTTTCCAGCCCTTCTGGTATAGACTCCAATGCTACAAAACAAACATCATCACTAGAAACATTATTTTGAGCATATAGTGCAAAATTTTCATCTCCTAACTCTTCAGGTAAGCTGCTCCAATCAACAAGGCCTTGGGTGAAAAATCTTTGCTAATCTGGTTGAACCACTGCTGGTACAGCTTGTTGAGGTGCAACAAGTTGCACCTGAACCTGAGGAGCAGGGGCCTGGACATACTGTATCCGAGGAACAATGGTTTGAACATAATGCACAGGAACAGGGGCTGCAGGGTGTGCATAGTGAGCAGTGTTTACATGAGCAGCAGGGGCATATTGGGCATAATGCACAGTGCTTTGGTTATTTTGTGGTCTAAGGTTTGAGCTAGGATGTGTAATAATTGGTCCATTGGTTTGACTCCTGCACTCCCTAGCAAAATGACCTAACCTATTACACTTATAGCATTTAATCTTTGACTTATCCAGCCCCACGTTTAGATTCCCATGTAACCCTGGAAATTTTCTCCATGTCCTTTTGTAAAACTTGCTGGTTCTAACACTCAGCAGTGCAAGTTGGTGCAAAATGTCCATTTCTTCTAAGTCAGTTGGATCAAAATGCTGCAGATCATTGAGTTCAAAGCACAGATTGTCAGAATTCTGGTTTTCACAACTAGCTGTAAAAGCATAGTTGTTTGAGTAAGAATCAGAGTTGTTAAATGCTCCACCAGTAGTTATGTCAATATAGTGATCATAACTCTGATCCTTACTACTACCATATTCTTCCTGACCCAAAAGAGCTATGCTGCCAAATGGATAGTCATTTGAAAATTTTCCAGACTCTTGTAACTTCTTTTTCTGGTTCAACTCCCTTTCATAGGTCAGGAGTCTACCATGAAGTTGGGTTAGGGTCAGATCTTTGAACTCAACAGAGTTTCTGGTTACAAAAGCAATTGTGTCCCATTTTTCAGGAAGTGGCCTTAAAAACCTACTGTTTACAGTTGATTTCGGAAATTCAGTTTTAACAACCTTAAGTTCACTTATGAGACAACTAAATCGCTCAAACTGTTGTGTTAATGTTTCACCCTTAATGTGACAAAAGGTTTCATACTGTTGGTTCAGAATTTCCCTGTTATTTTCAATTACTTCTTCAGTCCCCCCCCCCCAAAAAAAAAATTGTTCCTTAAGTGCATCCCACAATTCCTTGGCACTGTTACAGTGTAACAGTCCAACATAAATCTCATTTGGTAGTGCAGATGCAATGATGCTAAATGCCTTGGCATCCAGTTCAATTTTCTAAAAATCTTGGTCAGTATAGTTCTCAATTTTCTTAGGAACAAAAACCTTTAGATCCTCAGCACTTGGCACCATTGGAACATGTGGTCCAAAGATAACCGACTTTCAACATCCAGTATTCTGTTGAGCTAAGATGTGACTCATCCTTCGCTCCCAGATGTTGTATTCATTTCTCTTCAACATAGGTGGTTTGAAGAGAGATCCAATGTTATTGTCCATATCTTGTGATTGTGACACCATCCTGGTTGTTTCACAGGCACTGATTAATCAACTTTGCTCGTGATTAACCCTTACTATGTTTTTCAACGAAACGAACAATTAAAAAGTATCAACGATTTTGAGTTGAACTTTTACGTCAAATTGATTGTTAGATCAAGTTTGACTGTCCAAGCTCTGATACCAATTGTTAGGATCTGAGTTTGATAAGATTGTGCTTGTTTGAATATAATGAAGATGAATTAAGATTAAGTGCAATGGAAATAAAATGGTACAAACTTTCAACACAATCAAAGAGAGAATTTTTTTAAGCAAACATGTTTAACATGAAATCGAATGATTATATTTATTACAATCTTCAATAACAATGCATGCATGCATACAATCTCCCCCTTAGCCTTAGCTCACAGATGGTTTGTTCGTACCGAATGACTTGTGGAAGAAGAGAGCTAATAGAACAGTACAGGGTACTGTTCTATTTATAGTACCGAACAAACCACTGAAGCATCTTTGCTGACGTCACCATGAAAGTGATATCTAACCTCCTAACAACCTCTAACCACTGACTAATACAAACACTGTTATCTAACAACTGTTTACAAGAAATGAATACAAATACTAGTCTAACTGCTGCTTCTTCATTCCACTTCTTTAGCCCCAGCAGTGCTTTGTATCTTCAGCAGTGCTTGAACTACAACAGCAGATTGACTCATCAGTGTTTAGTCTTCAGCAGTCTTTGAGTGAATAACAGTTGATGTAGATCAGCAGTTGATGTAGATCAGCAGTTGTTGTAGAAGGGCAGTACTTAGAGAGCATCAGATGTTAGGTCACATTCAAGGGGAAAGACTGATGCAAACAACTGCTTATTCTGGATCCACTGATCTGATCCAGTTTTGGCTTTAATCAACTGTTCATTTGTAGGGTTCAATCCCAACAGAAGACAATCAACTAGACTTATTGCCCTAAAGTCACTCAACGAGATGGATCCATTTTTAGGAATAAGAGCGACAAACGATGGGTTGCGACCTTTAGTAATAAACCCGATACCCCACTACTTTTTAACGAATGCAAAAATAAAATGTCCGGTCCCAAAGGCTTATCCCCCCCCCCCCCCCCCCCAATATTCCAAATCACATCTTTTGTTTCATCTCTAGAAAAGATAGCATCCAACAAAGCCGCATCTTTTGTTGATATTTTTTTGAAGTCAAGATTGATAAGTTTCGGATGAACTTTCAAGGGGTCCAAATGTTTGGATTACCCCTTAATAAAATCTCACTACTTTTTTAAGAATGCAAAGACAAAAGGATTAAAAATAAATATGATCCACGCACGACTTGAACCTGATAGGTATCGATCACAGCAACATACAACGGAACAATCTATCACACATGCGCACAAAAGCAATAAATTAACACAAGAATTTAAATGGTTCAGATTCGGATTGAATCATGCGTCCACGGGTTGCGACTAGAGATCCTTTATTATAGCTCAGTACAAGGAATTGCAACACATATGACATGATATATAAAGAACAATTAGAGTTTATAACTTGAAAAACAAGAAAAGCTATACGCGCTTCCATCCAACACAACCTCTCTCGTCAAGTTTGTTTCCGACTAACCCTTTTTCCCGGCCAACCTTACTTTCACATTTTGCATCCGACATAAAACCTCACCGTCGCATGCAGCATCAACAACTCAAAACCACCCCCCTCTACCATCTCACAATCTCCTGATCAGCCACCATTGTTGTTCTTTAGCCCATATTTGTTTTCTTATTAGCCCACATGGGTCTCCATTTCTTTACATGCGTAAATAGATGGTTCAGTGTTCAAGACTTTTTAATTGTAGTGTGGAGGATCATTTCAAACCCACATTTTGGTTCCTAAGAAAACTAGTGTTCGTAGGTCCTAATAAAATCATATTCCAAACAACAATATTATTAGTTTCAAGGGAAAAAGAACAATGATGCCCAAATAGAATTACTTGATGGGATTAGGGTTTGAGTGCTTTTGGGGGGAACTAGGTGATTTGAAGGAAAATAGGGAGACTTGAGGGGAAGATGATATTTGGTTTAGAACATACGGAGTGGAGCGTTGTTTTTGGTGTGGTTGCCCCTCCACGTCGGGCACACCAACCCGTAGGGTGGCGTGGTGGTGTGGGCGGGGTTTTTCCAGCAGCATGGAATGCATTGGCTTGATGATGTAGCGGCTCTTGTTTGGTGGGTGTTATTTGGGTACGTTTAGATTGATTGATGTTTATTTTTATATATTTTTTCTTATAAAAATGTCACTTCAATGCCCCTCCCACACCGTGCTTTTTTTTACCACGCCCCCTTACTGATGTGCCTGTCACGTAACGCTTAATCCCCTCTTCATACCCTCCCATTCCGTGTATAGTCTTAGTCAAAAAGGTATATTTATAAATTTCTTTTTTTTTTCTTTTTAATTGTTTATTAGAAAAGGTATATTTTTTAAATAAAACTTATCATAAAAAATTTAACATCTTTCACTCAAAAAACCACTTTTGTGTGTGTTACTATTTTATAAGAGTAAGAACCACAAATGTAACTTTTCAAATTTAATGACAAAATTTCAATATGGAAAATATACAACCATTTCGGCATGTCCAAGTGTTTTGGGCTTGTGTAATTTTTTATGGGCCAAATTATGTATACAGTGATTTATTTTTTAAGGGTTTTTTATGTGTGGGTTATTGGATTTTAATAATCCTAAGTTTCATCAGTTGGCTCATAATAATGCCAACTTTAAAAATTCTCTCCAACAATCTCAACTTGTAAAAGTTTGGCCTCCATTAATCCTTTTCTAACATAGGTGCACTTAAATCAATTAAGGAATCTCTAGTTGTAATTGAATCTATTGAATAGACCAAATTCTTATATGTTTGAAACGGATCAATGGCGGCCAAACTTTTACAAGTTGCAATTATTGGAGGGAATTTTTAAAGTTGGGATTATTATCGGCCAACTTGTGAAACTTAAGATTATTAAAATCTAATAACCTTTTATGTATGCATAAAATAGTTAAAAGTTTAGAAAAACAGTGATTTAGTTTTTTAATGACTTTAAGGGTTTTTTTTTGTAAATTAATTTCTAAATTTGAATAAGTGGAATAAACCCAAGTTCAACTCGAGTTCGAATAAGCTTATTTGAATCGGTTTTCTCGAATTTTAGTTGAATTTGAATAAAGTTTTCAAAACTTCCCAAATCCGAATACCTCAATTCGAATAACTTGAATCCAACTTATAAAACTCGATGAACATCCATAGTCTAAAAGGGTTAGATACAATCAACTTAACATGTTTGGGATTGACCCTCTGTATGAAAAATTGATTGGTTATTTTAACTTAAAATTTAAAATTTAAGAGATAAATAAAGTTTAAAGGAAAATTGGTATTTAATAAACCAACCTTTGCCCAGTTGGTTAAGAATAATCCTACCTACAGAATTGGTAAATAATAATACTACCTTTCAATATGTTGGTACTCAATGGACTTCTGTTAGTTTTTTTTTAACTGAAGTTAGTTTTTAACTTTTATTTATTACACAAACAGTCCCTGTAGTTATAATTTACTAGTTTTAACTATGAGTTAATAGCCAAAATGGTCCCTGAGGTTTGCACCGCCACCACCACCACCACCACCGCACTGCCGCCGCCACCGCCACCACCACCGCCGCACCGCCACCACCACCACCACAGCACCGCCACCACCACGATTAACGCGGTAATTTACGACCCTTAATTTCATGATTAACAAGCGATTAAACATTAGATTTACAAGATCTCTTGAGAGATCTCAATATCTCTATATATAAATGCCTTTTAGTCTCATTCACAAACAAACACAGAGAAGTAATCTTCTCAACTAGAAAACCCTTAGTTTTCTTTGTCTGCATATTATACATACACACACAAACTTTATCTTCTTCATCTCACAAACAAAACATGGACCGACATCACATCTGCACAGATTGAGTTAAATCCGAACTCAATCCAACGAAACCAGATTTATATCAAAAACTGAATATCAACCCTCAAACCTAAACCGAAACTGACCATGATCCGTACCCGTTCTGAACCGAAGGTGAACCGATCCAAATCTCGAGCCAACGTAATCACCACTACTGTTGCCGTTGCCGGAGTCTCTGCCGCCCGCTGCCGTCAGTCCGACACGAGACCACCACCACTGCTACCGTGGTCCTCACCACCACCTTCGCCTGTCGTCATCCCAAACGTCATCGACCACCACCCACGTTCCACTACCGAAACCATCACACCCCGACCTAAAACATCACATTTGAGCGAGAAATGAACGAATCTAAAAGAAGGAGATGAAGCGGGTGAGTTTTAGGCGCTTATCAGGGTGGGAAAACTCGAAGATTCATGGCGGCCGTGGTCCGAAACCACTACCACCGCCGTTCAAACCGGAAATCTGGTGTCGGAATCGCGTTTAGGGGACTCGATTTGGGGGGAATCTGCCGCTGAACCACCGTCAACATCCACAACCGCCGCCGCTGGTCCGCCATGTCTCTGCCGGAGCTCCTCCGGTGTCGGCCGGAGTCCGGTTAGGTGTCTGCCGAGAGAGAGAGAGAGTGTGAGGTGAGTGTGTGGGCTAGGGTTTGAAGTTCATGTATGTGTGTTGTCTGATGTATGTATTGGAGAGTAAGAATGATAAAGTTCTTGTATGTGTAGTTGGTGTATGTATATGCATACCTCAGGGACCATTTTGGCTATTAACTCATAGTTAAAACTAGTAAATTATAACTACAGGGACTGTTTGTGTAATAAATAAAGGTTAAAAACTAACTTCAGTTAAAAAAAACTAACGGAGGTCCATTGAGTACCAACATATTGAAAGGTAGTATTATTATTTACCAATTCTCTAGGTAGGATTATTCTTTACCAACTGGTGAAAGGTTGGTTTATTAATTACCAATTTTCCAAGTTTAAATATAACTTCTTAATACATACTTGTATTTTTGGTTATACGTTCGTAAATTTTCAGTATTAGTATGCACCAAAATATTTTAGTTAGATAGGACATGTTCGTATCAACCAGTGAATATTCTTATCTTGTTCAGGTTCGTATATCTTACATGAGTTTCGGGTTCTTGTAAAATTTCCATACTAGTATCAAGATCGGCCAACGGTTCAAAAACACTACCTTAAAACCATACTCTCCACCATCGTCGTCGCCCCCAATACAACATTTCTCTCCATTCCATCGCCTATGACCACACCTTCACTAACGAAGTTTCGCTACTTGCAACCACGCAAACACCACTCAGACTTTAACCGTAAACCAAAATGCTCCTAAACCTAAATCAAAATTGAGGCTGAGTGGCACGACCAAGAAAAATCCCATGATGGCTTATACATAGTAGATCAACTTCAATAACAAGCAACACAACATCAGGGGCGTACCCACATATTCTTTAAGGTGGGCGGGCGCACCCTTTGAAAAATAATTTTTTAGTGCTAAATTCTCGGTAAAATCCTGACCGCACCCCTTGAAAATTTTTGTCCGCACCCCTTAAAAATTTTCGACCGCCCCCTCAGAAAAAAAATCATATTAATTTATTAAAAAATTATGTAAACACTGATTTAAAAAAACAACCTAATTAACTTTCACTTAACCGAATTAACTTTCTCTTAGCCTTTAGCCCAATAAACACTCCATAGCCCAAGCCTAACCCAATCTAATAATCTAATTTGAACTAAAATATAATAACCAACTCACCGCCCTTTCCCTTTCTCGTTCCGCTCTTTGTTTTGTGGTCCCAGATCCACGACACCAACAACAGCGCACAACAAGTCTTCATCAGGAAACAACAGCTTCGGATTTCGACGGAGAATAGTAAATTGCGACCACCAAACTCACGAAAACATCTTTATCACTTTTTCGCGGTATGGTTCGATTATTTTGTTGTTTTCTTGTTTTATTTGGATTTTAGGAGAAATAAAATTGTTTAAAAAATTTGAAATTTTAGTTGTTTTTTGAAACTTTAGTTGGCTGATTTTGTTGTTTTAGTTAAAGTTCGGTGTGTTTAAATGGTTAGTTACATGAAATCAACAATTGAAACTAGGGCTTGATTTTAAAGTTGAAAATTATGAAGTTTGGTGATGATTGTTTAGTGTTGAAAATTAGTTGTATATGTTTCTTAGAAAAGTAGCTCTAGATGATGTTTTGGATAGATTTAAAGAAAATGAAAACCCATAGGGCGACATTTTAAATATGTTTGTAACGACGTTTGACGTGTTTTTGATGATTATATAAATTTTAGCTTGATGTTCTTTTGTTTTACATGACCCGACCCGATATGGACCTAATTTTTTTTATACCTAGTGGCCTAAATTTTTAAAAAGATTATGCACTCCCATAAAAAAATTCCTAGATCCACCACTGCACAACATCAAAGGTTATTCTCATTCGTTAAAACATTATTTATTTAACCTTTAATTTTTTTAACCCCTTATACTACCCTTATCTTTTAAAACCCCTTACCCCACCCTTATCTTTTTAAAACCCCTTATGATATCATTTTTTAACCCCTTATACTATAAATAATATACGTTCCAACCCATTTACTTTAATTTGATTTTCTTTCAATAACTTGCGCTCAATAACTTTATAAAATGAATACATGATTATGTTTAGTTCGATATGAATTTTGTTAACAACAGAGTTGTACTAAAAATAATGTTTTTTTGTCGAGTGTCGGTACTGTGCCGATACCCTAACCAACAACACTGATTCCACCGAACAACATCAGTACCGGTTTGGGTATTAGCAGAACCGGTATTTGTTTGAATATTTGTCAATCAATGTAAACATGTGTCCATATTATTTTGTGCATATTGCGACTTGATTTTTATTTGATTGTTCCTATAGCGAGTGTCGGTACCCTAACAAGCCGAAACGATACCGACCAAATCCCCGCTAGCCCACTGTGAAGCATAGTTTTTCCACTAGGGTTAGTGTGTGTATATATATTAGTTATTCTTAGTAACAAGTGTATTTTAGTCACTTTTAAAATTTAGGCATTCACTTTAGGCCGGGTGTTACGGTTGTTGGGAATCCTTGGGGGAGATGATGTGGAGCGTCGTGGGAGCAAGAAACGCCGCATCGTCGCCCTCCCTTTCCTGTTCAATTTCAGGGCGGTCGTGGCCACACCTCTGTCTCTCTCGAGTCCAATTTGAATTTTATTTTATTTTTTTATCCTTAAATATTACCGTTGAGGGTAAAAATATATTAAGTTCCATATTTTTTTCACTATATAAACAACTCGTGTATTCCGTAATTTTTACATAAAAATGCATATTTTATATTAACTTAAAGATGGTCACATGTAACTCGAATAATGGACGTCGTAATATTTCTTGATATCATAACGAAACAGAAATAGACTGTTGTTACGACAAATGGGACCATCCCCGCTTTGATCCCTATGAAGACGAGTATGATACGGATTCGGATTGGTCAAACGGTGATTGTCGCTGAACGTAATCAACCCGTGTATTTTTTATATTCTATGTTAGATTATTTCTAAGTTTTAATAGATGTATGTTGTTTATTTTAATTTTTTTTTCTATTATTAGTGAAAAACTATTTAAGCCAATTAATAACTATTTTCATTTAATTTTAATTACTACATGTTTAAAATTATATAAAAAAATAGATTAAGGATCGGGGATGAGTGTAACACAGGTTCAGGGGTGAGGTGAAGGATGCGAGGAGGTGCTGACGTAGCGTTAAGGTAGCAGTTAGAGATCAGGGATTAGGGAACAATATAACACATAGCCTTATTAACTAAAGTATTAGGTTTGGGCAAACTTTTGGTCTAAACATATAACTTAACAATGTAAAAGAATTTACCCATGATATAGTTTGCTCAAAAATAAATTAAAACAATATTTGTGACAAATTAAACATTTAAATTTCAAGAGCATATTAAGTCTAACATAAATGTATGTATTTGTTACTCGTAAACAGATAGTAAAATAACATGCTTGTGATTTTCTGAAAAGTTACAAGAAGGTCCAAAAGCTGATGATGATATATTGGCAAAGTAGAATCTAAAGGCAAAAATAACAAGGAAAGTATAAGGTCAAGGGGGCATGTGTTAGTTCTGCAGCTGCAGGAACTATTCCAACCGTAGGGTTTTGTCTATTATGTTCTGACAGCCAAAATAAAAGACGGATTTCAAGTCTAGACATTTCCAACCTTAACAAAACTGTTCCCTTAGGATTCCAAATATTTCCTACTTTTTTTCTTTTTGAACAGCAATTTTATTAAAACACACACACTAGCCAGACACTTGTTAACATCATGTTAGGGCTGTTCATGAGCCGAGCCAAGCCGAGCTAGGACAAGCTCGGGCTTAGCTGGATTATAAACCGAGCTGGCTCGGCTCGGCTCGGATTTGAAACCGAGCTGAAAATCTAAGCTCGGGCTTGGCTTGGTTTTAAACCGAGCTGGCTTGGCTTGGCTTGGTTTGGCTCGATTTTAAAAATAAAAATTAATACATAGCTCTCAAAATTCAGTATTCTAAAATATTATTCAATACTTCAAAATAACATATTCAAAATAAGTTCAACCTAATACATCACAAGCCAAAATCACGTTCAACAACGCAAAATAAGTTTTATATTTCAAGTAAATACAATATTTGTTCATTAGCACGACAATCAATCTTTAAATATGTCATAGATATCAAACTACAAGCCTAAATACATGTATCACTTTTTGTAATATATTATATGTATTTAAAAATAAAATATATTATAAGTAAAATAATTCGAGCTAAGCCGAGCTACCAAGCGAGCCAAACCGGAGCCGAGCCGAACTAGGCTCACTTTCTAACTGAGCCGAGCCGGCTCGGCTCACTTTCAAACCGAGCCATATCGAGCGAGCTTTTTCCGAACTAAATCCGAGCGAGCTTCGAGCCGCGAGCTTTTTGGGCAACCCTATAATGATAAGTGATCTCAAAAAAAGACTAACTATTCATCTCCAATAAATTGAATGTTGATTTAACTTTAGACTAGAGGGTATGGGGCCGTCCCCATGTCGCCGCCCCATCTTCCCACCCCCTTGCTCCGGCGCCGGGCCAGGCCCGTGATATCCGGCCGCTGGTAGTCGATCTCGACGCCCCGCATTCCCTCACACACTCCTATACATACATACATATAAATATATAAAGGGGTTCATCCCCCACCCCCTAGGTCCATCCCCTCCAAGCCGAGTCTACGTGACGCTGACGTGGTGGTCCATCCCCTTGAGGATGAGGCTCTCCATACCCACTAGTCTTAGCTACACAAAAAAAAAATTTGCTTTAACCTCCGCCAATATTTTATCCGGCCCCTTTATGATGTTGTTGAATATACGATCGTTTCTTGCTTTTCATATATCAAGTTAGAATGATACTTTGGCCCACTTTCTTGTACAACTTTCCCACTTTACTAAGACTATGGGGTATGGGGCGGGGGTTGGGGCGTTGGTTGGAGAGAAACGCCCAAGTCAGTGGCGGAACTAGACCTTCAACTCAGGGGTATCCCAAAATTTTTTAGGGGTGTTCTCGTACTTGTTCAGGGGTGTCCTGTGTATAAAAATCGGAAAAAAAAAATTACACTACTCGTAAAAACTTGAGCCGTAGCCCGGGCTACGCCCGTTTACACTACAGGTCCGCCCTTGGCCCAAGTCACCACCCCGGGTGGGCTTGGGTTTGGGTGTGGTCCCTTGGGCGGGAGTTTAAGGCCGGGCGTGGGGCGGGGCTACCACATGACATGGCGAACCTCATTGGTCAAGAGCACTAGCCCTTTGAAATTGGTTTTTTTTTCCACGCCACCCAACCCACGCCCCACCATACCCCTTTGAAATTGGTTTTTGGTCTTGAGTGTCCCATAGTCCACGTGTCGCACCATGCCCCCAACCCACGCCCCACCATACCCCACGGTCTAACATTAGATGATTCATCGATTTAGATAAATAATTTAAAACTACTATTTTATTAAAATCCCTAGCATAAGAAACAAACTTAAGTAAGCTAAGGTGGCTTGCAAAATATACAGATCCAACATGCCTTTTCTTTTAAAATGATAACTCACAAGTCACACACTCTCTAAATCTAATGCTAAACCACACCTATTTAAGCAGCATGGTGATTGAACCATCAGGGTGGAGGGGGTGTTCTTAGTTGAACCCACAATTATCATTACACTATCCAATAATATTGTGTCACCCCATTTCAACAATTCAACCCTAAAGAGAGGGGACACACTCCTAGTTGAACCCGCTACCTTAACATTTTTATTAATTAATATATAGAGTAAATTGCAATTTTACCCTCTGGAGTTAGAGCCAATTGGCACTCTGACCCCCTCCCAGGGAAATATCACACTCTGACCCCCCAACTAATGAGAAACCTTGCAAAATTACCTCCTGCCGTTAAAGAACTTAACATATCTGTTAAATAGTATGTAAAATGACTATATTGCCCTTTTCTTATTACCCCCTATGATTTGTTCTACTCTGCAATCTTACCCCCTATGTAAAATGACTATATTGGCCTTTCTTCTAACCCCCTAAGGTTTTTTGTACTTTGCAATATTACCCCCCAGTGTTATAGATTGTTGCAAACATTACCCCCTCCAGGAAAAAAAACCTTTCCCGCCTAAAAACCTGCTTCAAAACACATATATCAAAGTAACCTGCTGCAAATTGTTGCATGTTTGTTGAGGTAGAATATTTACAAAGCCTTTCTAAACAATAGATTATGTACACACTAATCATCAACAACAATATATTAACTAGACATGACAATCATCATCTCACCAAATGAACAGTTTCTACCTTTCTAAACAACAGATTATGTACAAACATCAGTCTCCACCAGCAAACCTGCTGCAAACTGATGCAATGCAAACCTGCTGCAAACATCAGTTTCTAAATAAGCATCAGTTTCTACCTTTCTAAACAAGCAAACCTGCTGCAAACACAGAAAGAAATGTAATGATCCCAACAAGCTAATGATCCAATGATACCAAACATTCAAATAATCCAATGATCCAATTATCCAAGGCTGCAAATGATCCCATTAACCAAATTATGTTGGCTGCAAACATTACCAGTTCTGTATTATCAGTTATCAAACACATTACCATTATACCAAACATGCAATTATCAGTTATCAAACATTATACCATTAGAGTTATCATACCATTATACGATTAACCTACAGCAATCAAATATATACAGTTATCATACACATTAAACCAAAAAATCCTAAAGTCAGACTACATAAATAGATTATATATTAGAGTTCAACTAGGCAACCATTTTCTGCTGAGGGGGAAACTGGAAGTGCAGGAAAGGGCGGCCTCGCATTTTCACCACCATCGAGAACCCAATCGATCGTAGTGTTACACTCATCCTCATGTCCACTGCAAACACAGAAAGAAACACATACATGAAAATTATCAACTCCAAAACAGTCTGTGCTCAATGTTCCATACATGAAAGAAACACATACTAAGCAGTAGCATCATATCCTCTTTTTGAATGATCATAAAAACAGTTTGTGCTTAATGTTCCAAAATACAATTACAGCCTCATTCCTACACAGTGATTCCCCTTTCCCCTGTTTTTCTCAATAACCCTTGTTCATTGATTTCCCTTTCCATAGTTTTCAATAACCATTGTTTACTGGTTCAATTTTACCTGACATGTGCGACAAGACTTCTCTGATGGTGGACGTGATCGGCATTTTGCTGGAGCTGAGCTGAGCTGTAGTCTGATCGCCGCCGGTTGGAAGGAAGGTCGCCTGAGTCTGATCGCCGGTGGTGGTGGTGGAAGGTGTGGGGAGTCTGATTGCCGGTGGTGGAAGGTGTGGGAAATGGTGGGAGTGCTTAGCTTAGGGGGTAAGATGTTTAATAACTTGATATATAGGGTGTTTTATTGAGTAGGCCATAAAAACCAAGTGGAAATGACAATAATACCCTTTGACCGTTTATAAGTTAGGTTGACTTTAAACACTTTTTAATGGCAGGGGGTAATTTTGCAAGGTTTCTCATTAGTTGGGGGGTCAGAGTGCGATATTTCCCTGGGAGAGGGTCAGAGTGCCAATTGGCTCTAACCCTAGGGGGTAAAATTGTAGTTTACTCAAATATCAAATAAATAAAAACATACTTTCATTAATAAGAAAACAAATACAATAATTAAATATAAATATAAATACCTAAATAAACTTATAATAAAAAAACCTAAAAGTGACTAAGCCAACCCTATTTTTCCACTATTTCATGTTTAAGTTGTATTAAAATTGACGAGAATGGTTCAAGCACATTTTCATGTGATTCCATGAACGTTTTGGTATCGTAGTAATTTTGTTGTTACTTTTCATAGTCATCACCGATTCGTCTTTTTTTTTTTCAGCCACCTTTTGCCGAAGATATCTTTTCTTCTTTTTCTACCTTTTCATCATCTTGTAATCGACGAAGATATCTACCAAACTTCCTTCCCTTTGCTAGACAATTCGACACATTTCTTCCTTTACCGTTGCGGCCTCATCGATGTGGTGTCCTCATTGAGCTCGTTAAGGTTAGGAATGTTGTTTGTTAAACCATTCGTTGAGCTTGTATAATTCCTTGACTCAAAATCTTTTGTTCTTCTTTGAGAACGCCTTCAAACTCCGAATCCATCAACGGAACATGTTCCCATTTGGCGTGGTTTCGTACAACCCCCCCCCCCCCCCCCCCCTAACAACAAGTGGAAGAAACCCTTCAGGGTGTATGTTTTCTTGTAATCGTTTAGGACACCTCTTGATAATATTTGCATCCGAACTTTGACATGACCAACGTTATGTGCCCTACACTTGGAAATTTTTATAGTGTAAAAAAGAAAGAAGTATAATAGAAGAATTGTAAAACATGTGTATTTGTAGTGTATAAATAGGAGGTAATTTATTTTAGATTGAATTGATCAACTCAACATTTATGTTATACCTAAACTGCACTTCATACATTTCACTATGAAATCGGCCAAACCTAACTTTTATGTTCATGTTTTGTTAAATTCTATAACCTTTACAACTAATATCATCAAAAACTCAGTTAAGTTGCCTCACATGCTTTACATGTGAGGGTATCATTGTCTTTTCACCAGCTTTTCATAACATAAAGGTTGATTTGTGAAATTCTGTCTTATTATTATTATTATTAACTCATATAATAATTATTATTAATTTATTATTATTATTATTATTATTATTATTATTATAAAAAGTAAATTTCAGAAACTTTCTGTAAAAAATACTAATAATGGTTTTTAGAAACCATTTTTTAAATTATAAAAAATGTTATTATTTATTTATTACACCCCAACCTTTAAAAAACGTTTGTAAAAAAATCCTTAATTATTGTTTTACAAAATAACCAAATCCTTGTCCAACAAATAATAATAAAAAGGTTATTATTTATTAATTACAAATTTACAATGCAACATTTTAAAAAACGTTTTTAGAAAATCCTTAATTCTTGTTTTAAAAAAATAGTCAAATCCTTGTCCAACGTATTTGCTTTCCCCTTTTTATAAAACACAGTTTATATTTTTAGACATAATTGTTTATCTGGAAATTATGGAGTTTTTTTTTTCTAAAAGGGTATTCTTAAAAAAATTATTTACCAAAATAGATACTTTGAAAAGTATTTACTAAATTGAGTATTTTTTTAATAATCACCTTTTTCTCACTCCTAATTTTATTGGATGATGATAACTTGCTTTTAAAAATATTTTATTTAACAAGAACTAAAAAAGAAAGTTTATTACAAAATTAAAAATCATTTTATTTATATCATGAGATTTTAAAAACATTTTTTTATTATTTTTCTAATTCTTCTATAAATGTTTTCTTTATTTTTTTAATTCCATCTAATAGAAACTTTTTTATTCTTTCACAGATACTCGCTTAACATTCTTTCTTTATAACAGTTTATGTTTTTCAGCTTTTTTTATTCTTTTATATTAAAGTACGTTTTATGGCTTATATTCAGATATGTAGCTAAGTTTAAAATTATTTACACATATTTATTCTTCAATTTGAAAAAATATATAGATATGTTATCTGGCTTATATACAAATATTCGGTATTCGTTATTTTATTAAAAAATTACTCATTTTGGTAATATTTTTCAAAGTACTCATTTTGGTAAATAATTTTTTCAAAAACACCCTTTCGGAAAAAAAAAAACTCGAAAATTATATGAATTTAACACAACCATTTATATCTTCAATATGATTTTTATTATATAAAAGTAATAATCCTACTCATAAACAATAAAACCACAAATCAAACAAATAGGCGTATATCCATTTATTCTATTTATACATACGTTTTGTTTTCTAGTTTATTAAGTTGTAGACTTGTTGTTGTATACATCTCACCCTCCCCAGACCCTACAAATAGCTTTGCTATTTGTGGGATTTTACTGGGTATGATTGATTGATTGATTCATACGTTTTGTTTTCTAGTTTATTAAGTTGTAGACTTGTTGTTGTTAAAAACAATAATTACGTGTATTTTATTAATTAGCTTAAATAAAATAATTTCCTAAAATCTTCAAATAATCAAACGATTAACTATTTTTGCTATAAACTCAATTGGGTAATTATTTAAATCATTCAAATAATCATGCTATGTTACACGAACCCAAACATGATACAAACCCAAAAAGTGTGTTAGGCAAATGAATCCATTTGACAAACATATTTGCGAGTTAACACGAACATAACCCATTTAATCTGAAATTGTTATTTTTGTTAAATTAAAAAACAAAACAAAACGTTGAACACAAATGTGGTTTGGCTTTGTTTTATTCACCATCCAAAAACTAAAAAAACTGTTTAAAAAGCATTCTTTAAAAATACAAAATAAATGCCTTCTCTAAAAATTAAAATAACACTTTATTAAAGACAATATTTAATAAAGACAGATAATAATAATAATAATAATAATAATAATAATAATAATAATAAGACAAATTTTCACAAATCAACCTTTATGTTATGAGAGACGGGTGAAAATACCATGATACCCTCACATGCAACTTAGCTGAGTTTTTGGACCAAGTTAGTTGTAAAGGTTATAGAATGTAACAAAACATGAATATAAAGGTTGCGTTTGGCCGATTTCATAGTAAAATGTATGAAGTGCAGTTTTCGTATAATATAAAGAATGATTTGTGCAATTTTGTCTTTATTTTAAAACCAACGGCTATAAATTCGTTGCAAACGATCATATTTTGCCAACTCTCCCTCGGGTTCACGAACTCATTCATCAACCTGCCAAACAAACCCACAAAGGTTGTGGCGGTGTACCCTCTCCAACTCGCCCAACGCACAACTTGAACTCATTGTCTCCGTCCACCTTCATCGTTTAGAAAAACAAACACTTGTCTAATACCTTGGTATCACTAGGCCAAAAGCCTTTGATCATTTATTATTATTGTGGGTGGAAGAAAAAAGAATTGGTAATAGAAAGTGAGGGTTGAGAGTGTTTGTTTGTGTGATATAATGTAAACGTGTATATGTACACTGCTTAATGACAAATTATACATTGCTTTGTATAAACTTTCAAATACAGTTCTTTATGAAACTTTTAAAAACTTATGAGAAAAAAAAAAGCTATTATAAAAATATGAGTAATTTGACATAAGTTAAAAAAAAACTTTTATAAAAATGTGAATACCAAAAGATTTTTACTCGCATATGTTTCCTTATAAAAATACTAGGTTAGAACCCCGTGTATTACACGGGTTGATTAAATATAATTTTATATATTAAATAATAAAAAAAGTTATATCTTTGAGAACCTGATGGATTGTATGAGTTGAGTAAATTTAATTTTATATATTAAATAATGAAAAAATTTACATTTTTAAGAACATGATGTGTTATACGGGTTGAGCACATGTAATTTTATATACCAAACAATAAAAAGTTATATCTTTACTCGATATACCATTGCGGTGATAGTTCTTATAAATGTCACATAAACATAGTGATTACCGTATTTAAGTTGAGAATTGAACACGGAAATAAAAGTATAGAACCAATAAACATTGATTAATATTTTTGTTTACCTCTTATAAACATTTTTGAAATAGGTTATATCCTTAACTACTTTAGTTTAATAAAATAAATAAATCAATTACATTATATTAATTTATATCGAAAGGATTAGTCCAAGCGTTATGTTATGTGTTAACCATATGAAAACGCACGTTTTGACGTATCCGATTGAACTCGATATAACCTATAGTTGCATTACGATTGGATTAAAACGTAACGTAAATTGATTTTTTATCGTGCAATCATAACGTATTATGCGCGACCCGACTAACTCGAATTTATATCGTCAAGGCAAAAACTCTTGAGGGTTTGTCCTCCTAGAGGTCACCGGTTCGACTCCCGCTTGTGGCGAAAGGGGGTAGGACACTCGTGCGCAATGATGGTGAAAAACCTACCGAGGAGGGTTTGATCCTGAGCGTCACTCCGGTATTCATCCGGCTGTTACTCTAGCGAGGCAACTCGTGTAGAGGCAGTACAGTTTCCGGAGGAAAGCCTTCGACCCAAGACTGGTTAACCCAGTGCTGGCCTTGCTATCTGGGCCCACGTTCTTGGCGAGGGTCCGCGATTTGCGGATGTGACAATGGTCACCATTAAGAAGTTCACCTTTCAAAAAAAAAAAAAAAACTCTTGAGGGTCAAAGTGGCATTTACAAAGTTCATAAAAAGTTAAGTGGTTAAAAATTGTATTTCTTGAACTTAAGGGCTAAGAAAGGGTAAAGATAAAATTTGATAAAGTTTTGTGGTAAGAATGAAACTTAAGGGCTAAGAAAGGGTAAATATAAAATTTGATAAAATTTAACCGACATGTACATCACATAGAAATTTTTATTTGTGTTGTTTTTTATTTGCGAGCATTTAGTTATTGTGTGGTAAAGAGATGAGATTGAAAAACTTGGTATGTTTACAGAAGATAAATAAATACGTACCTACTTTTATACATACACATGCATGAGGCGCATGACGCATACTAAAAAAGAAAACAAAAACGTTTTTAAAAAGGGAAAATCACGAAAATAGCCAAGTCAACGACGTTTTTTCAATTTTAGCCAAGTGACACCCCTCTCCGAGCCGTTTCAGCATCCTGAAACGGCACAACATTTCCCTTTAACGGCCAGCCAACCATTGATAGCCACGTGTCCGACAAAGCCTGTAACGGCTTGAGGTTGCTTCAGTAGACGCCACGTGTCCGACATTGTGGAAAGATCTTAGCCAAGCCGTTACAGTTGGTTGCCGTTGAAAGATCTTAGCCGAGTTCTTTCCACGAGCCAAGCCGTGTACTTAGGTTCCAGCCGAGCCGTTGTCCGTACACACGTGGACCCCACTTCTGCATGCCAAGCCGGTTCAGCTGACTCCGAGCCGATTCGTTTAAATGTCCAAGCCGTCTCAACTGCTCGGAGCCGGTACACCTGGCTCCGAGCCGGTACAGCTGCTCCGAGCCGTTTCAAGCTGTGGTTCGAGCCGGTTCAACGTGTCCGAGCCGTTTCATTGGATTATTTTATTGATTTATATTTTGGTATATATTTGTCTGATTTATATTTAGCTTTTGTAAGGAACTTACCAACTTAGAATTATGAAGATTCGTTTGGTTGTATACACCGGCGGAAAGTGGGAAATCGTTAACGGAAAGTTGGAGTATGTTGCTGATGCTGATTCAAGTAGACGTGGTTTAGAAGTTGAACCCAACCTTTCATACACTGCTTTTCTAAGTAAAGTGTCAAACATGTGTAGTTCTACAAACATTACGAAGTTATCGTATCGTTTGTCTTCCTTTAGTGATCCAATCGATATAATAAACGATGATGATGTTGAAATGTTTTATAATTTTGCTATGGAAAATATTTTTGAAATTTATAAATTATATGTCGTTGAAGGGTTTTGTGCTGGGTCATCTAGTTTTTCACCTCCAAAAAAATTTACAGTTTCTGATTTGAATCTATATACTGATGAAGAAAATTATGATGTTTTAAACGACTACCAGCCAACTCCTGATAATTCATTTGAAAATTGTTTGCCATCTTCATCAATTACTTTTAAACAAGGGCACGTATTTAATAACAAAGAAGACATGAAACTTGAGTTGGGAAAAAAATGTTTGTTAGAACGCTTTGAGTTTAAAGTAGATAGATCTTCTAAAAGACGGTACGAAGTGTCATGTTTGGTAGACGGATGCGTTTGGCGTTTTCGTGCATACAGTTTTGGGGATAGTGGGGTGTTTTTTGTTAAGAGTTTTAACGATAAACACACATGCTCAAAGACGCTAACGTACCCACATCTTCGTCAGGCAAACCCAAAGGTTGTTGCTCACTATTTAAAAGAACCTTTAAAAGACAGTGGTAGAATATATCGTTGTAATGAAATAGTGAAAGATTTTAGACAAAGATTTCAAGTTGAGATAACCACTAGTCAAGCTTGGCGTGGAAAAAGTCTGGCGCTAGAGGTTTTACAAGGAACAAGTAGAAATTCGTTTGCAGAACTACCATTTTACTGTTACAATCTAGAGCGGGTAAATCCAGGTTCTGTCACTCATATCAAGACTGATGACGAACGTCGGTTTGAAATGGTCTTTGTCGCGATTGGTGCTGCGGTAAGTTACAGCAGTCTCTGTTTTTTTTCGTCAAAATACATCTTGTTGACGTTTTTTAAATAATTTTGTTTCAGATTCGTACCTTTATCCTTAATCTAAGACCGGTGGTGATCATTGATGCTTCACACCTAAAGGGTGAATTTAAAGGGACGTTATTTTTAGCAGTTGGGATGGATGGAAACAACCAAATTTTACCAATTTCCTATGGAATAGGAAAATCAGAGGATGGTGAATCTTGGACATGGTTTCTGTCTAAGCTTAAAGAATGTATCGGTGAAATACCTGACATGGCGATAATATCGGATAGAGCGAATTCTATACACCTAGCTGTTAGAAACGTCTTTCCACATGCTTATCACGGGTTATGCTGTCGTCATTTAATGATGAACCTCAGTTTACCATCTGATAAAAAAAGGAAAATGAGAAGCTGTGGTGGAAGACATGCAAATCCTACCGATTGTCTGATTTTAATGAGTCATTCGATGCTCTTTGTCTTGCCGTTCCTAGAGTACGTCGCACTCTAACAAGTATTGGGTTCGGTAGATGGGCAAGGGCGCATTGCCCAGGCAATCGATATCATTATATGACATCTAACAGAACGGAGTCTATTAACGCTTTATCAAGACACTCGCGTAAAATGCCGGTAACGCAACTCTTTGAGTTCTTTCGGCAATCTGTACAGAAATGGTTTTACGATCGCCGTTTGCAAGGTATTTATGAAAAAAATTGAAGGGTCTAGAAGCTGGACAGTTGCTGGGATTGGGTTAAACAGTTATTCTGTCGCAGACAGTGGAAAGGGGGGTTTAGTTGACTTTGTTAATGGAAGTTGTAGTTGCCGAGTTTGGCAGGTTTCTGGTTTACCGTGCGGGCATGTTATTGTCGTGTCAAAATTTTTAGGTGAAACCGATTGCAATAAGTATTGCTTCCCGTGTTACTCAAACGAAGTCTATAAAAAAACTTATGAAGAAGCGATTAATCCTCTTCCTCATAGATCTGAATGGGAGACTCCAGAAGACCTTATCAATCTTCAACCGCCGTGTAACATCTGTCAAAAACGGATATCCAAAAATCCGACCCGTTTTAAAATTCGAATCCTAACTTTGAAACCTCATAAATTTTCGTGAAATGAATAACCGTCGAAAGATATTCTACTTTTTAGTTTGATTCGTTTATAGTTAATTAAATCATTTATTTATTTATTTAATTAATTAAAATTATTAACTAAATTAGTTAGTTAATTAACTAATCTAATTAAACTTTTGGGCAATTTAAACTATTATGTCATGAAATAATTTAGTTAGTTGATTGGTTTAAATGAAAATTGTTCAAGTAAAATAAATTATTAGGTAGAATGGGATATTGCAAATCTCATGCACAAATCGTTCATTTTAATGTATACACATTCCTTTTTCAAGTTTGCCGCTCAAACCATGAACGAAGACAACCTTGTTTCTTTTTTTTTTTTCATCGCTAATTTCACGGGATTGATACGCTGGTTACGCGTTTCCTTTCCTACAATCAATCAAGAATTCACTTCCAAACTTACGAGGTTTTGTATATGCTATAAAAACCAAACCGTTCTACTTCCTCACATCATCACAACACCCTCACATCACCATAGCAAATTTTCGCATATCTCGCACACTCGTCGAAGACAACCGGAGTTTACGAAGGAACCCAATTCGTTCTTTCTTTCGTTCCGTTCACCGAGCACGTCGTCGGAAAACCTCCACTCCGTTCTTTATTTCGTTTCGCCGCAGCCCCGGAACTCGTAGACGACGCAGGAGCCGTACGGGATCACCGCAGAGATCGTTTGCTTGTTCGGTATACGTTTCATACGTCTCTTTTTATTTCTGTTAGTTTTATTTCATCATACGTACTTGTTTATGAACTGAACTTGTTAAAGGAAGAAAAAAAAGAAACAGTGGGGGATGGGTCCTGGTTCGGCTGGGTTAGAAACAAGAAGGAAGATAACATTCTGTTTTGGTTTAAAAGAAATACAATCATGTTGAATTTCATTTGATTATAATATACTTTTCCTTTCGTAAACTGTCTATGCATTTCTTTTCATAAACAACAAATGCCATTTTAGTAAAGTCATTTTTTTTCAAAAGCACACTATAAATCAATTTATTTGATTGAATAAATCAATGTACTTAGATGATCAATTTAATCAATAACTGTTGATAAACAAAAGAAACGTTTAATGTTGTATTTAACCCTTTTTAATCAATCATAACAATAGTAGGATGAAACTCTATCTAAAATCCTTTAATCAAAATATTTCCACACTAATCTCTTTATAATGCAAAAATATTAAAAGAGGATTCTAATAAAAAAAAAGGAGATATGTAAACTTTAAATATAAAGGGTTATATTTTAACCAACAAATATTAACGAGATCGTTATGTGATATCTTAAATCTTTAGGATAACCATCATGTTCATTCTCTTGGATTTCCCAATATTTTACTCATGCCTTATTTCACAAGGAATCTCTATACGCAATCAATGTGAGTATACATGATCCCATTTTTTTATTTTATCACTTTTGGGTGCAACATGTATTCTATACAAAAACACGCAACACTTGAAACTTGTTTTATGCACACTCTATCCATTTTTAAACATGAAACAATTTGATGCTTGTTAATCTCGTATGCTATGTAAACTTTTCGTGTCTATATGCTCATTAACCTGGCTAAACTTGTGAAACTTGTGAGACTTGTGAAACTTGTGAGACTTGTTAGACTTCTTATACTTATTAAACTCCTATGCTATAGGAGTACGCATCGCCCTTGAGTGAGTCTTGGGGTGTTTGCATTGGAAACTTGGGTTTGACATATAATGACACCGTTTCAGCATATTAGTAATTTGTATTATATTGTTCATGTTGGATATGAGCACTTAAACTTTTTATTCTACTTTATGCTATGTATCAAACCTGTATACTCGCCAACTTTTTGTTGATGTTATTTTAAATACATGTTGCAGGTTGATTTGTTCAAGACTCAAGAAACAAGCTAGGATGGCTTTAGATACCCATTTTAGCAATTAAAAAATGTTTGAATTTATGTTTACTATTTGAGACAATATATTACTTTCTTAGTTTCAATAAAATGAATTAATTCATATTGTCACATTTAGTGTTATGTTGTTTTGAGCAATTTGTTCGTCTCATCCCGATGTTTCCGCCATCGGTTGGGGTGTGACACGCCGCATATGACAAAACGCCAGGCCGGTCGTCCTCGAGAAAAGCACCGTATCTTATCTCGCGGGGAAGAACCTACTCCCCCGTATTGTTCCCGGTGTAACTCCTACGGTCATCATCGGGATGTCTGTCGGCAGCCCATGCCGTCAGAAATTCGTACTCGCAAAGGCCCAGACAAAGGGAAAGGGAAAGAAACCGATGATACTTTAATTTGGGAGACTTTTAATACACAATCTCCGTCTAATTATATGTATCCGTCTTTTAACTTGGGAGACTTTTAATACTTTAATTTATTTTGTGTATTTCAATTTCTCAAATAACGTAGTAAGTCTATTTAGTTTCAAATAATTAATATTGAAAATGATTTCATTACAATATGTTATTATTTTTTATTATATTACATGCATACATAGAACCATTAAACATTAACAGGTGTGAAGCGCCCGGCGTAGAGTTCATCTGCCATGTACCGTCTGTATCTGAAACAAGCATCCTGAAGGTTTCCTTCGTTCCATGTTAAAGAAAGATCCCGAACAAGTTTTTCCATTAGCATACATATGATGACTCCTGAATTTCTGCCAATACGATCTCTTTGATCAGGCCACATGAAATCCCCTACTATTTGCATGGCACGCGTCTCATATATTTGTGAGTGTTGCCAGTACGATATACGTCCGAGAAACCACAAAAATAGAGACTCAAAATCTAGCACAATTTGATGTACTCTTTTGTGTACGCAAAATGAGTCTCCGCAATTAATCGTGTCACAACTATTGGCAAAAAAAATTCTTAATTCTAGTGACTTTAGATTTATTTTAAAAAGCAACCAATTTTGATCCTTGTCCGGTATAGGAATGTATACCTGCAAAAAGTGAATAATCTTGTTAAAAATAAACATATATTTTCACTTTTATAGATATTATTTCTTTTATAACTTATATTTCTTTGTTTTATTTAATAATGAGGAAACGGGCTAAACTAGAAGCATGGACTCGTGGGCTGTTAGTGGGCTTGAAGCATAGAGGCTGGTGGGCTGCTGTGGTCGAACAGGAAGCATAGGCTCGTGGGCTGCTCGTGGACTCGTGGGATGTTAGTGGGCTGGAAGCATAGAGGCTCGTGGGCTGCTGTGGTCGAACAGGAAGCATAGGCTTGTGGGCTGTTAGTGGAATGGTCTTCCGCTTCAGAAACAAAATATTACAAAAATATTATAAAAAAAACAAAAATTCTTAGGAAAAAAAATTACATCAAACACGTTTAAGTTCTTATTCAAAAAAAAAAAACACTGACATTTAACTAATAACCGGAATGGTCTTCCGCTTCAGAATCATACTCGTCTGAGTCTTCCATTTCCGCACGATAAGCTTCAAAACGCACTTCGTCGTACAGTCTTTCGAAATCCAGTTCCTCGTCTAAGTCTTCGTCAGCAGTAGCCGTCAAACATTGTTGTGGAATAATCTGGTCCAAAGGACGTTGTCGTTCATCGGTGTTAGGTAACGGCACAAGCGCCTGACACTGACCTGAACCGCTAATTGGTGCTTCACTTGTTGGCTGTTGCACCGGGTTTGGGTGGTTACGAGTTTGGGAATTGTTTGGTTCGGGGTTATCTGAGGGTGGGTTTGGGTGGTTAAATGTTTGGGAAATGTTGACGTTGATATGAATGTGTAGATGAATGTTGTGTTCTTGATTCGCCATGAGGTAGAAAAAAGGGGGATGCCAGTTGAGTAGTGGAGCAACATGTGTTTAAATAGGTGTGGAGTAAGAACGAGACTTGTGCTGTGGTATATATGGTATAAGTATTTACAAAGTAAAACAACAATAAATATAAAATCTTTATAAAAAACGGATATAATAAAATAAAAAAATTGATTAAGTATACCGTATCAATTTCCCAGAATGGAGGATATGTTGCTGTAGAACCATCTGCGTATCTGGTTGCATCAATATCTTGTTCATTTAACATGTCTAAGAAATTTGGAGGTAGAATTGTCCAACGATAATCGTTTGACGACAGCGTTCTTGAATTTATTTCAATCTCTCGTTCATACATGAGTTTGTTACACCATGCTTTTACGTGCTAAGAAATAACGGTAAATTATTTAATACAAAAGTAATGAAACTGATTTTTATTCCGAAAATATTTATTATTAAGGTACCGTTTTTTGAATAAAACCCACTCCAGTAAATCCAAGCAGTTCCCCCCACCAAGCTTTTCCTAGTGCTGTTATCCCCGTGTATGAAGAAAAGCAAGTAGTATTATCCCCATCGTAGTAAAATTCAAGAACATTTGGAGACCACTGGCGATTCCGATCATGTTGATTGATCCAAACTGTGTGTTGTACGGAAAGAGGAATGCTTGTCATTGGTAAATGTTTTAACACATATGTCTTTGTATAAAGGTGGAACACACATATATATAGACATAGGCAGCAGTACAAATTCATTTAATTTTTAAAAGAAAACAATACAATTATCCTACAATTACGGGATCTTCATCATCATCATCAAAGACTTCACTTGTACTATCGGGTAACACGGAATCATAAAATAGTAAAGCTAGTTGACGTCTCATTCGTTCCGCTGTTTTCTCAGTATCTTCATCATCGTTCAACGGTTTTTTATTTATCAACCTTTCAAGAAATATGCAAACCCAAACTCCACAGTCTCCCAAAAGTCCGAACTGCTGAGGAGCATCGGTCGAGTAAATAACTTCGAAGGGGTAATATAACGGTAGTGGACTGAGGGCATTATAACCATGAATTCGTAGCCAATGGTCAAACACAAAATTTATATGACACACCACTTCCGTTCTTTCCTTTTCCATAGCATATAAAAGGCTAAAACAGCAACAAATTAACGCAGTTAGCAACATGTATTTTGGAGTACTAATCAGTTAAATCGGGCTAATACCTGTCGTATATCGTCAGCTTGTAATGTACAAGGTTGAAAACGCCTAAAAACCAGTGAAGGCCTTCTATATACAACGGTACGTAAACCTATATAATTATTACGCAAAATATTAAATGAATTCAATAAGAAATACATTTATCTAGTAATTAATATGTTTGTTCCACATTACCTCGTCAACAGTATGTATTGATGGAAAAGGTTCAACCTGCCCAGTGAAGTAACCTTTACAGTTCTGGTCGACGGCCCGCGATCGAAAATAATTCTGAAAATATGGGGGTAGAATACTCCAGCGATCACTTTCATTTCTTGAATGATACAAATGGATCATCCACCCAAATATATGCTGTTAAACTTCTTAAGTTAGTTTGAAAACAATATACAAAAAAATATAAATTTATTTATTTTATGGTTGTTATATACAGATGCCATTACTTACATCATCGCTTAACCAGCCTCTACCGTCCTGGCCCAGCAACGACCCCCAAAAATTTGGACCGACAGAATTCCCCACTATTAGGGAAAGATGTTTAATGCCGCTATTTGGATACCACGTCTTGATGAACTCAATTTGTCTATCCTCATTCCTTAACCTTTTGGCTTGTTTTTTTTTTTCAATCTTCTATAAGCCACATACGGGGATAGCAAAGCTGATGCGGGCTTTACAAGCCTTTCGGATCGTCTCAATTTGATTAATTCAGGATCCTCATTCTACAAATATTGTATATACGTATTAATTTCACTTTATAAAATATATTTTAATTAACTTTCTTTTACACAATTAAATCGTACTGAAATTTTATATATTTATAGTGGTAATATAAAAATATGACCAGTAATTAAAATATATAAAATCAAAAAACTTACAAAATCTACGTTAACCATCGGGCTCAAAGAGACGTGGTAGGCATTATCGGCATTATCGTAGTTGATAAATGAATCTGCAACAGCCTACAACAAAGCATGTTAGTTAAATTAGCGGTGATTAGTAGATATTGTTATTATAAAATAAAAAAAAATATTCACAAAGCACATTACATTATCACTCTGAGT
Organism: Helianthus tuberosus; assembly: GCA_030545235.1. Classification (NCBI taxonomy): domain Eukaryota; kingdom Viridiplantae; phylum Streptophyta; class Magnoliopsida; order Asterales; family Asteraceae; genus Helianthus; species Helianthus tuberosus. The sequence goes on along the minus strand of CM060388.1, from coordinate 33,294,624 downwards.
GTGTGCCTGTTCTTTTGGCGTTCGTACGGGAATACTGACAGTTTTTGTTTTGGGGAACAACGATATGTTTGTGAAAACTCTGACATGAACATATCGGTCAGTCTCCGGTTGTTCTCTAGCAGCCTCTCGTCCATGAGTGATCTAAATTGTGAAATCGGCTCATTCTCGTAATTTTCTCGAAACGGGGTCATAGGGGGAACAAAATTTTATTGTGGAATCTCCCGTCGATCCGCTGCCCGATTATAACCTTCATTCGCCCCATCGTCTCCAAACAAATTGTTTATTGCAGACGCTATATGTTCTTGTGTGACGACACCGGGGGCAGCCTGCATTTCTGGTTGAATTGGACCTGTGAACCCTGTGGGTATTTGAATGGGTATTTCCGTGGCCATTTGAACCGGATTCTCGCCCGGCATTGCACTGGCATACATCCGACGTTCAGCGTCTAAATAATCTGAACTAGACAAATACCACGCGCTTTGCAACTCATTTTCAGTGGGCAATATAACCAAAGACGACCTAAATTCACGTCTCTGCAATGTTATAAATAAAAAAAAATTAATAAAATATTAATATTTCTCTCTCCAATTTTGGTCCCTGTTCGTTTGTCAACTTTGCAACTTTAGCCCAAAACTCAATTTTTTTTGCAAAATGGCAGTTTACTTTTATTAATATAAACAATAAAAATGTTTATGTTTATTTTTTAATCTTTATTACTTTGGGTATGAAAAGCTACTAAAAAAATACAAAAAATTAAAAATTTATAAACAGTAAAATAATTAAAAATTATAACTTTAACACCCTAACTTGTTCAATTTTAATTTTATTTGGGTTTTCAGTTAACGGAATATGAACACCCTAAACAGACCACCCATTATACTTTAAAATATAATATACTGAATTATATATATATATATATTTAAAGGTAAAATTTTAACCTTTGCAGCTAGTTTAAGCAATCGGTCCACAGTGCCCCTCATAAACTTTTTGCCTTCTTCCCATCCCAAAAATCTTGGAATCGTCTCACTTTCAAACCATTCCCTTGAATTCTTAAATTCAGGAAAAATCTCCAACACCCACATCTACACAAAAGAATTTATTGAAATTTTATATGGTTTTCGAAATAACAATATTAATTGACATTCACGGGTACCTTGAAGGGCCAGACAAATCCAGTCAAAGAAAAACCTTTAGCGTCTTCTTTTTGTTGATTGTGCAAATTGTATATGGCAGTATAAGTACTTTCCCAAAAATAATTACCCCATGGATACTGTCTGAATGCTTCTAAATTATCCACAAGGTCTAAAAGCGAATTATCAACAAGATTGGTGTTTTGCCAACCCAAAAAACCTTGACCGATTAGCATGAGGAGACATATCCTCGTGGCGTCATTTTCGTTAATCTGGTTAATGTTCTCGAATAAAGTAATTATTCTCCCAAAACTAACATTTGATCCAGGTTCAAAATATCTGTTCTTAAAGGAGTTCATATGGTCTATAGGTGACCAAGAACTGTGCCCAAAACGTAGCCCCATTAGTAAACAAAATTGTTTAGGGGTGAATGTAAATAGCTCCCCTCGTAATCTATACGAAATACCAAGACGGGGAGTAGGAATCGATATTTGTAGTTGTGCAACGCCATATAAAAGAAGGCTATCACATATGGTGCATCTATTGTCCAAATATGGACCAAAACACGTCTGCCTAATAGTTGTTTCAACCGCCGGAGTCATCACTTCACGCAATTTTTGTAAAAGCAACCACTTTTGTCGTACTTTAATGCTTATTTGCTATATAAGAAGAAAAAATAAATAAAAAAGTATACAAATTCAAATAAAAATCTTATCTTTTGTTCAATAATCCGCAAACATTTTACCGGGCATGAAGGGGGTCCATGAAAGCTTCTTCCATCTCTTGGACGTTTGGCATGTTCCCGAAATCATTTGGCATGTTCACGTGTCGGTTGAAGTCCATAGTGGGGGGCCCACAACTAATGTCGAAGAAGTGTGATTAGTGGTCCCAGACGAGTCAACGATCTTTCGGATCTTCAACGTTGGGTCTTCAAGTACTTTGCTTTGCTCCAAACTGGAGAAAAGTTTCAAAGTGAGTTCAAAGTGTTTTGGTGTTTGTCACATGGGGGGGAAACGGCTACTCGATCTTGTTGACCCGACTTGAATGTCGTCTGACGGGGAACAGTACCTTATTGGAACACGAGCAGTCAAAGGGCTTGGACATGCATTGGAAACGACATAAAAAAGTAACTGAAACGACTTGGACAGTAACATGAAACGGCTCGGCAGTTGCTTTTTACTTTTTTTGTAGAACGTGCGTTGCAGCGGAAACGGCTCGGCATGAGCATGAAACAGCATGACCATGAAACGGCACAAGCATGAAACGGCTCGGGCAGTTACATGAAACGGCCCGGGCAGTTGCTTTTTACTTTATTGGAGAACGTGCGTTGAAACGACACATGCATTGTGTGGCAACGGCTTGACTTTTTTACTTTATTGGAGCACGTGCCTTGAAACGGCTCGGGCAGTATATTGAAACCTCTTAACCATTAATTTTTTCAAAATTTCATTTCATGTTAAATAAGATCGCAAAATATTCTTACACCTCCATTGAGAAGCCTTGAAACCCCCTTGAAACTCCCTGGAAACAAATAATGGCTGACAAAAACAAGAGTGATGTATACTGCTCTCAACCAGTTAGTAAATCATCAACGTGGATTCTTAAGAAATGGAGAGCACCCAGACAGTCGGGTGAAACTTCATTGTTTGAAACGGATGTGCCGCAGGTGCCGGAAGAAAACAACTTTGTAACTAATCGTCAAAGCTTACACCAGAACAAAGGCGGAAGATGGGCAATTCCAGACGACGAATCTGAGAATTGGTCAAAAGATGTTGCAACATTTTACAATAATGGGGACGCCCCATTTTGTTATTTAGCTGTTTTCAGTCGTTATGTGGAGTTGGACCAAAAATTTTGGGGCACTCTGTTAGGCTATCGTTGTAATGGCTACCTAACAGCAACGGTAATTTCATTAGAACTTTTTTTATTAACAAAATTTGTATTTATACTGTTTATTACATGTAACTTGTATTAATATAATATTCATTAAAAGCATATTGAGGGGTGGACTGGAAGATTAATGGCTTGGAGAAGCAAAAACCTACAAAAGGATCCCACGTTAAATTTGCGGTGGACAATTCTTCCACCGCAATTCTATGACACTTTACTACAATCCGTTCCTAAGAGCGTGGTTGGTTATGGAAATGGTAAAGAAAACCCATTTCCTTCCTTTTTTGACGTGGATTTTGTGTTTATCCCATTGCCGATTGACAATAACGAATGGCTGTTGGTACGATTAGAGTTGGCATCCCAGGAATTAGTTTTGTACCCTTTTGAAGACTTTTGTGGACGACTAGACAAATTTAGAGCAGTTATTATTCCACGGTTGACGAAGCTTAAGGTGTATTTAACTGGTTTGCTGGTGCATTTGCAGTATTGGAAAAAGACAGGCAAACCAGAATGCTGCATAACTCATGAGCTAAACGATAACTACGTGATTTCTAACAGGTCAATCGTAGGCAATGAAGCTGTCTATCTGTGTATGCTTATGGAGCATCTCATTACGGACAAACCAATTAACATTACTGGAGATGTAAAAAAAATATGTTTGTCATATAGACAATTCATGGCTGATAAACTGTATTTTTGGCGGTGTTTGCCACACCCAAATGCTGTTAAATAACTTTAACTCTTCTTTTTAATATGTTTTAATATTTAATATTAACTCCATTCTCATTTCAAACCTATAAATACAATCATTACTTCTCCCATTTAACCCCATTCTCCTCTCAAAGTTCCCACTAAAAAAATGGATTCTTGGACCGTCGAGGAAGATATTGCTGCTGTCGTTTCGTACGCTGCCGCTCGTGATCTGGGCACTTATTCAGTTTCCGATGCTGCTTTCTGGGGGCAGGTTTTCAACTACTTTTGCATTCACCTACAAGAGACGTCCCGGAGTGTCGATGCCTTGACGACTCGTCTTGCTTTTCTACACTTTAAATGTAACCGTTTTTTAGGAAGGTGCAAACTTGTTAAAAAAAATAATCCGAACATGGAAGAACAAGAGGTCATTGAAGAGGCCCTGCTCGACTACGCAATACTTTACGACGAGGACTTTGAACACCTTTCAGTGTTTGAAACTTTAAAAATTTATCTGTAATTCACGAAATGAATTTGTAATATTTAGCTTGTATCGTGCAACTTAATGTATGACTTTTAACCGTTTGTCTATGTGAACCGTGAATTTAGCTTTTTAACTCTTTTTAACCGTTAATTAGTTATTAATAATCAAATTCACTAAGTTAGTTAAAAGACCCTATATAAAGACTATCTAGGTTAATAAAATTCAGTTAGATCAGTTAGTAAACTTATGAAACTACAGGGGACTAAACTGAAAATTTTACAAAAAACGGATAAAAAGGGGGGTTCTTCTTTAAAGAACCGGCCCCTTCATGGATCGAACGCGCGCACTTCATATTAAACTATAACGTCTTAACCAGTTTATCCTCCTAATAGGAGCTATTAGAACTCTTACTTAATTACTTTTATACACTCGTTTGGACGGCCCAATATAAACATGTTTGGACGGCCCAAACAGTTTAAAATTATTAAATGTGAACGGCCCAAATTAATATTATAATTAATTAAACTTTTAATTTATACAAAGTTTTATTTTAATTAATATAATTTATAAATTAATATTATAATTAATTAAACTAATTAATAAAGTTAAATAAAAATAGTTAAATAATAAAATTAATTTGATAAAATAGTTAATTGATAAAATTAATTTTGTACCCGTTAATAAAGTTAACAAGGTTAGCTAACTTGGTTAATTACTTATTAATAATCAAATTAACTAAGTTAGTTAAATATCCTATATAAAGACTATCTAGGTTAATAAAATTCAGTTAGATCAGTTAGTAAACTTATGAAACTTCCGAGGACTAAACTGAAAATTTTACGAAAAACGGATAAAAAGGGGGGTTCTTCTTAAAAGAACCGGCCCCTTCATGGATCGAACGCGCGCACTTCGTATGAAACCGTAAAGTCTTAACCAATTTATCCTCCTAATAGGAGCTGTTAGAATTCTTACCCTAATTATTTTTATACACTCGTTTGGACGGCCCAATAGGAGCTGTTAAATTACAGGCTTTAACGGCCCAACAGAAGCTGTTAAATAATTAAAAGTGGACGGCCCAAATCGTTTGTTAACGGACATAAATAAAATAAAATTTATAATACTTGGGCCTGTTTTATTTTGTAATACAGTAGATTTATTTTTTTTGTTATGGAGACAAATTTTATATATATATATATATATATAGCAAACATAAACATTAAACATAACTTAAAAAAAAGTAAACAAAACATAATAAAAAAATATATCTAAAACCAAATCCTAATTGCCTCCCACTCGGAGACGTGCTTGAATTCATGACCCTCGTCATGACGGTAATTGATCAGTGCCACCTCCTTCTGGTCATCCTCAACCAGGTCCGGCATTTCTCTCTCGACCTTCTTGAAATAGCTGTCAAACCGCTCACACTCCAACCGCAGCACACGAAAGCGGGACGATAAGGCGTCCACGGTCCGGTTATGGTCCGGACCACGAAGCTGCCCAAAGATCTGTTGAACCTTAACCCACAACCCCCCCTGTCCACGTCTTGGGGGATCGGTCATCGCCTCTTCCCATGCTTCGCACAATGCGATATCGTCGACGTCGGTCCAGGTAGTTGCCATTCGTTGACGGAGTCGGAGAAAAATCTTTTGAAAACGGTGGATTCTTAATATTGCAAACGGCGTGGTTGTTGAACGTGTTGAGGGTATTTATAAGGAGGAGTAAACGTGGGAACTTGGAACGGCAACGGTTCTATTTTAATAATAAACGCCGTTTCAGTTTTTTTTTAATACAATTTGTTTTTTATTTTATTTTTTTGTGGGAACTTGGAATGGCCCAAACACATAAACAACCCAAACAAATTTTAAATTATTTAAAATGAATGGCCCAAACACATAAACAGCCCAAACAAGATTTAAAATTATTTGCTAGGTAATTTACTGGACTATTATATAATACAAATTACATAAAAGATATAACATGTAAAAATACAAACATAACTTCGCCAAACCGATGAAACGGCTAATAAAGTAATTCAATTTCATCCACAGAATTTCTGATAACCGCTGAAACGGCTAGTAGAGAAAAAATATCGGTCTCCAAGCAAGCAGTCTTCAGATAACAACATAACTTCGCCAAACTGCTGCTTCTGAATCGGCAGATAACCGAGAGGAAATTGAAAGTTAGGAGTGAATCAAATCTCTTATTCTGGAAATCGAGTCAAAACGCTTGTAGCAATGATAAAGATGCGTCTTTTGCTCGATAGTTCCATTCACACTCACTGGGTAAGTAGAGGTGGAATTTCTGAAGAGAAAGACACTCCAATATGAGAAACAATATCAAAAGCTAATTTCATAACTAAAGCCCAGAAACACGTCTTTTACACTATCAGATACGTGAGATTTCATAAATATTTCTTGGCGGTGATACACGAAACCATCTATGACAATCAAATGAACAAAGCAAGATAACATTTTCTCTGAGATTTAAGTGTGGTAGAGGGATTCGTTTAACAAGCACACAAAAATAAAAACAAGTGGGTAAATATATAGTGGGAACAGACGGTCAAACGGCTCGAACAACACCTTGAACCGGCTCGAAGTATAGGTTGAACCGGCGTTAGACAGCTGTACCGGCTCGGAGCCAGTTGAACCGGCATTAGACAGCTCTACCGGCTCGAACCACAGCTTGAAACGGCTCGGAGCAGCTGTACTGGCTCGGAGCCAGGTGTACCGGCTCGGAGCAGTTGAGACGGCTTGGACAGTTAAACGAACCGGCTCGGAGTCAGCTGAACCGGCTTGGCATGCAGAAGTGAGGTCCACGTGTGTACGGGCAACGGCTCGGCTGGAACCTAAGTACACGGCTTGGCTCGTGGAAAGAACTCGGCTAAGATCTTTCAACGGCAGCCGACTGTAACGGCTTCGCTAAGATCTTTCCACAATGTCGGACACGTGGCGTCTACTGAAGCAACCTCAAGCCGTTACAGGCTTTGTCGGACACGTGGCTATCAATGGTTGGCTGGCCGTTAAAGGGAAATGTTGTGCCGTTTCAGGATGCTGAAACGACTCGGAGAGGGGTGTCACTTGGCTAAAATTGAAAAAACGGCGTTGACTTGGCTATTTTCGTGATTTTCCCTTTTAAAAAACTTTTTTTAAACAATAAAATAAAGGTTTCTTTTAAATGATATAAAAATAACAAAATGACCAAAAAATAGAGAGAGAAAAATGTTTGAATTGTATTATTATGAAATTTGAAAGAAGACGTATGTTTATTAAAAAAAAAAAAAAGAAGAGAATACGTTTAACATCACCCATAAAAACTACTCACAACTATATATATGGAGCCTTATGTATTAAAAAAATTGTTTAAAGTAAATAACTAATTTGTCAAGTGAGAGATGTTGGGTCTAATTGGCAAAACATTAAAGTTAAGTTAATATGTTGCTTTTCTTAGACCATCCGTAGTCGTGCTAATTTGGGGCGTTTTTTTGCCCTAAACCGCCCAAACATGCCCGGTCATAGCCCCCTGGGGCGTTTTTTTTTTTTTTTTTTTTTGCCAAGCGTTGTAAAAAGGACGCCCAAGCCCCATTTTAATGGGCCAATCACATCTAACCTTTCTTTTATTTAGCCAATCACTTTTTTTTCATGGTTTTTTTTATTTATTTAATTCCTTACACCCCTTTTAACATAATGCCAACATCCCCACTACACTTATTTTAGAAAAATGCTCCTTTGCTGACTAGGACGATGCGTGACGGACAACGCCCTAGAGTGAAACATTATTCACCCCAATGACTACGTATGGTCTTGGGATTAAAAGTTCAAACTCCACCAAAAATAAATCTAGTGTAATTTAAACGGTTAAAAAATAACTAATTTGCCCTTTCCTAAAATAACAGGCCACTTTGAAAAATAAAATAAAAAAGAAGATGCATGTTTTGTTTTGTTTTGTGTAGACGCTGCTCCCAAGACAGAAGACCGAGAGTGGGGACGGGAAAGCCCAAAAGAAGCCATTTTAGATCCCTTTTTTCTTCCTTTCACTTCTTTAAATCGGGTCTTGTGCTTGAAAAAAGACGATCCATTCGGACCTCCATTTTCAACTGAACACTGTTTTTTTGGATATCTGACCCGTTCATTAAAAGGTTACAAAGTTAAGGAATCAAATCGTTAATTAAAGCTTGCAAAGTTAAGGAATCACAACCACGAAAATTGTTTTTCGTTTTTGGCTGAAAATGCAATGTATCAAAAAGAACATTTAAAATCGAGTTCATTTATTCTTAAAAAATACACACTTCCCTTTTTTATTATATTAAGTAAAATAACAAATTATAATTATATATTTTAAAATTAGGAGAACGTTTTTAATTTCGAAATTATAAAATTCCTAATGCTTTTAAGATACACAGTTATAAAATGTTTGATAAGTTTGAAGTTATAAAAATTCGATAAATATATATAAATATAATTATTATTAAGAAGTTTATTTTTTGGAAGTTTAATAACAAACTAATATTTATAATATTTATATTTTTATACTATATAATAAAAGAAAACCATAGGGGACACATGTCATCTATTAAAGACATTTTTTAAAGGTGTCGTTTCATTAAAATAGACCCACTTGCAAGAAGCACGAGGGAACATAGCTACAAAGATAAAAACAAATAAAGGAAAGGAAACAATTAGAAGAAATCAAACCGTTTTCAGCTAGCCTTATCAAAAACCAACTACTTAGCCCGATGCTTTAACCATAAGAAGCCTAAAGCTTTAACCTCCACGATAACCCTAGAAACCGAAGGCTTCTGATTGTTGAAAACAAGACTGTTACGAGCTTTCCAAACTGCCCAACAAGTGATGAGAACCGCTTGGATGTCCTTTTTGCCTTTATTCGAAAGCCTCATGGATTGGTGCAACATAATGTCTTTATAACCGAAATAAAAAATGGGCGGGATCCTGCACCACGAGGCGATACCAGACCAAACCTCAGAGGAGAGTCGGCAACCAAAAAAACCTAATCCAAAGTTTCAAAGGATTCATCACAGAATAGACACAAGGGGGATGCGATTTGAATGTTACGAGTTAAAAGAACATCTTTGGACGGCAGCCGGTTGAGGAACAGTTGCCTGCCAAAAACATTCATCTTTAACCGGATCCACCTGTTCCAAACATATTCACAATGGACCGTAGCAGCCAAGCGGTCATAGGGAAGTTTCCTGGTAGATTTAACCGAGAAACGTTTAGCGGAGTAGGCATCCCAGCTGTCTCCTAAAACTATTGGAACTATCTAATATCAGGTTTTCTCACCTCTCTATTACTTAATTATGGATACTTATTTTTTATTATTAAAGATAGTTATTATTTCATTAACTAAATGAATTTAATATGAAACTAATTATTATTTTCTAAAATCAACTTATATTTTTTACTTAGAATCTTCACCAAGTTCAAATTATCTTGGTCAAAATATTAGAAAATGAAGAATAATATGTTAGTTGTTGAGTAATTTCTAAGACAATTCAAATATTTAATGTGGTTGGATAGTAAGAAAGGTAAAAATACAATATGTTAAATAATAAAAAATAGTTGGTATTAAAAAACGAAAATAAGTACCTAGTTAAAAGAAATAATGTTTTAAAAAATAATTTAACAAAACTTATAACTGTCACGTCAATGTTCATTTTTAGATACATATCCTGACGACTGCATATGTTAACGAATTACATTATATTGTATTCTATTAGTATAATACACGAGTTATTTCAACTGTGCAATGCATGTATTTTCCTAAAAATAACCTTTTTATTACAAATTATATAACATTATATTTATCAACCCGTGTAATACATAGGATTGTAACCTAGTAACACACATATCATAGTTGTTGAAGGCGCAAGACACATTTAAGGCACAAAGGATGAGCCTTTGGCCTCGGTGCAAGGCGCTTATAAAGCAAGGGCTTTTTAGGCGAGACGTATCGTATAATATCACAATATTTAGGGTTTTTAGACATGTTTTAGGCTTCTTTATAGCTATTTTAGGTTGTTTTAAGTTTCAAGGCTTGTTTAGGCTTGGTATAATTTTTGCAAACTTGTTTTTGGCTTCGGAACTTGGCCTGAAAAAATGTGCTCGAGGGCCCGAAAGTCTTGTAGCGAAGCGAGATAATTGTGCTGGGTTTGAAAAGTAGGCCTAGGCCACGCCTAGACAAGCCTTGAAACAAAAGGTAAACGTATATATAAAATACCTAATCCGGTCCCACACACTCGTTCGACCCATCCTTCCACATGGATGAGAGCTCAAAGACAAAAAAAAATCATTCCTCCTTGAAGCAGGGATTACGTTCTTAGTAAATGGGGCGCCTCTCACTTAAAGCGGTAGTTAAATATCTTTAATCTAAATACATTCACCCTAATTCTATCTAGAGTAAGGTGCCATTTTGGTCCCTGTCGTTTAGGCAGTTTGCAAGTATAGTCTAAAGATTTTCATTTTAATCGTTTGTGGCTCTAAAAAGTTTATACCATTGCGATTTTGGTCAAACTGACTTAATCCCATCCATTTTATAACATTAAGTCAAGTGCATTTTTGTCTTTTTAGTTATTTTTATGTCTTATTAATAAAATGAATAAAGAAACGAATATATATATATATATATATATATTATACACACACACATAGAACACCTACTCACACACACTTTCTTCCAGATTTCTTGTAACGCCCTGCGTTTTCATACTTTCCATAATTGAAAACCCTTACTTGTAATCCTTTTTTTGGAAACTTTGTGTTCTTGAAACTTGGAAGTTTCGCGAATTGGTTAATCGTTGAAGAAATCTTCTATGTTAATTTAATTCGTTATAAATATGGTTAATTATCAATTGTTTAAATTAATTAATTTTACTATTTAAAAGTTTATATATTTTTTTTATAATAATCTAGTTAGTCTCATAGATTTTTGAAGTTAGTAACTAACCTAGTTAGTTAAATTATAGAGTTAGTTTCTTTTTTTAAACAACATAACTTGGCTAGTTAAAGTCCAGGGGTGATTTGGGTAAATTGCTGAAAGTATAAGTTTCTTTTTAAAACAACAAAAAGAAAAAAAAATTAAATAAATAAAATTGATGACCGCGGGGATCGAACCCGGGTCACCAGCCTTCACAACACGCACACAAACCACTCTGCTGCAGCCTTGATATCGATTATAACCCGCATCCTTTAATATTTAAAAACTCGTCACGTTAAGCCTTAGCGGCCCGCGACAGCTCCCCTGTGCCTACATCGCCCCCGCGACGGTGTTGTTTGCGCAGAATCCCAGCAGCCGCGACCAGCTTGTCTTTGAGCGGGATTTTTATGTTCTAAGTGATTTTTAAACTCATTCTAAGGATTAATGTCCCACCAAACCCAACCCTAATCCTCCCCTATAAAACCCAAGCATAATCCTCACACTTTTCACTTTACAAACTCACTAAAACTCTCTCAAAACATCTCTCAATCAGCTGCAATTATGAAGTTCGAGCAGATTCTTTAACCTTCACAAAAGTGAGCATAAATCACTCAATTCTTGTCCGATTTGCTCCATTCTTTTTCCTATGAGCTTGGATTAACCTTAGCTTCGATTCCATGGGTTTATCACAGGAAACCAGTCCTTGGAACTTCGCCAAAAGGGCTCCAAAGTTCACTGTTTGTTCTTGTTTTGATTCAAACTTTACTAAACATGCTTTAACTTGAGTCTAACTCATCTCAAACTTATGTACTTATGCTTATAACCACTTCTATGGTTAGTTAGGCTTAAAAACAAGGTTGAGACATTCAAAATCAGAGGTATAACCTCACAAACTTTCTGTTTTGTTCAAGGGTTTACCCACAAGTGATGTTCAAGTTCAAGACTTGATGTTTGTGTGATTTAGGATTAACTTGGGTTATCCTACTTAAAAATCCACACATTGCTTGATGATTTCTCATAGATTAGTTATTCATATTCTTGTATTACTTGTAAGTTCATGACCCTCCTTGTATGTTCATAACATCAAGTGTAGTGGTGAACACTTAGAGGTCCCTAAATGTAAGACTTTTCTTCCTACCTCCTACATGATTTCTTGGACACTTAAAGAAGTTCCTAAATGGAGGATTTATACTCCTACCTCATGCTTGAACTATTGGACTTATTAATATATTACATAACCTATATAATACTTATATAAACTATCTGAATATTCGAACCTTTGATTATGAATTTGTGTTCATTCGTCAAAGTACTAGATTACATCATCTAAGACCTAATAGCTTGTTATGATTCTAATGGGTATTCTACCCATGAAAACTTTCTAACCCTTGGGGTTCATAGTGTCAAACAAGTATTATATGATTAGATGATTACTTTTCAAATGTTTATTTTCATGTCCACAAACTCCAATCCTTAGACCATATGTAGACATCTCCTAAACTCCAAATCGAACACATTTAACTTCCTAGTCTCAACAAATTCGTCACATTGGATAATCGGAAGAATTAGCAATATTGTGAGTATACTTGACCCATTTTACCGTTTTCACACTTTTGGTGTAACATGTTTTTTATATACAAACACACTTAAGATACATATTCTTATGCAAATACTTAAACAACAATCCAATACATGCTTACTATTTGTTATGCTTTATTCGTGTTTTCTGGGTGATTCTTATGTGATGAACTTGTCATTAGCTTCGTACAAGCCTTCAATTAACATGTATAGCGCTATAGGAGTAACGCACCGCCCGTGAACGAGAGGTCATGTTAGGTTTATTCATTCATACTTGCGTAAACAGAGGGTTGACTTGTAAATCGCTTGCCAGTTTATGTCGCAACCCCCGTCCCCTATCTATCCCGGGAACGAGCGGCCGCGAGACCTGATTTAGTGGTATCGGTGTTTATCATTTTGGCACCGGAAATTACATCAGGACTGTAGTTAGGAAATATTTTATCAGAGTAAAATACCACGCTTTTATAATATTAAACACATGGAAAATTCCCAAGTTTCAAGTACACACATTTTCATAGGGATAAACCCTATTTTATTTAATAAAAACATCTCTTTATTCACGTAACTTTTATAGCCATTTTTCCAAGCCTTTAGTGCTGTCCAGCTGACTTTTATTTGGCTTTCACATTTTATTACCTGAAACGCGTTTAAAACATTTTGTCAGTGGGAAATACTGGCGAGTGAATCCCAGTTTAATCAAGAAGAGTTTTATCTTTTAACAGTATTGAGAGCGATTACAATGTTTATTTCTACACAATTACTCATTCAGTATTGTCAATCCTGACTGGTGGGTCATATTAAACATTGGCTATCTCGTTGTCCAATGGTAACGTGTTCCACATTTTGTATACAAAACCCCAACATACCGGCAGTAATTGAAGAACTACAAAGACTCAATCACTGCTAATCACATTGTAAAATACTTAAGGTTTTGTAAAAATAGTTTGCAAAAAGTTTTACAAAAAGGAGATTACTCACATTGCTGTTTTAGGATTTTCTTTAAGGATTTCCTGGTGATTATCTATAAATTACACAAATGCACACATGTAAGTATAATAACCCAATATTTACACTAGGAATACCCTCCCCGAGACGGCATTCCAACGACTACGTTGGGCAGAACCTCGACAGCCGTTACGGAACCCTGGATCAATCGGGCAGCGTATCTAATACGTAACCGGGGGTTATAATACTTACAACGAGGCAGAACTTCGTTATTTAGGGGGTATAATGCCCAAAAATTATGTTTACAGTTCAGAAATTCGAGAGAGAAATAGATTTGGTGCGAGTTGGGACTGAAGCCGATGCCCTCAATTTATAGGGCTGCATTTGAACTTCGTCGCGCCCCACGAAGATGGTAGCCAAGGGCTACGCGGCCCGCGACGTAGGCTGGGTAGGCCCTAGCCTGGCCCAGTCATCGATCTAGCTTCGACACACGTCTGACGTGTGGCAGCACCGGGCTGCGTCTCATGTCCCTTCGCTCGCGGCCCGCGTAAGACCAAGGCAAGGTCTTCGCGGCCCGCCACAACCATTAAAAATTTGATTTTTAATTTAATTTAATAAAATAAAGGTATTCGGGGCCCGTTTGCGTATACGGGGTGTATTTTAGGACGTAATGGGAACTCAAAATATTTTTAGGGTGTCGGATTATTTTAGGAGAGTTGTTATAGTTTAATACGTTAATCTTGATAACTAGGTTTGCCATGTGGATTGTTCCTTATTATTTTTGTACTTATATACTATGCACTGTACTCGCCAATACCTTTGTATTGAACTACACTTTCAAAACATGTTGCAGGTTTAACGATGATGTTGGTGATGCATGGAATCTAGTAGGATGCTTAGATACACACTTTAAATTCGTATTCTTATTGTATTGTATTTCATTATTCATGTTGTATTTGTTTCAAATCCTTGTAATTGACTCTTTAGAAATGAAATGAAAATTTATTATTTAAATACTTGTCACAAATAGTGTTATGAAGTCTTTTGCAATCTATTTCGTCTCACTCCGATGTTTCCGCCATCGGTTGAGGTGTGACATTTCTCTCCCTACGGCTACCATTAGCCACTGCTTACCATCACATGCCTTCCCAATTACCACATGCCACCATCAACACCACTACCCGATCATCACCAACATCACCACCACCCGACCACCACAATCATCACCACCACTCCATGGCCACTGTCTACCCTAGGCGGAACAGGTCAGTGTAACACTCCTCAAAAAGGCCCCGTAACAAGTCATAATCGAAACCCCGAACGCGTATGACGAAAACAAACACAAAAAACAAGAAAACCTAGTTTTGGATCTCGTCGCGCTACGCAACAATGATGAGGAAGCCGGTCGCTTGACGCGGCGCTTCAGTTTTAGTTTCCTTCTGGAGATACGTGTTGCCACGTGGCAAGCCTACGTGGTGACTCATGCCACCTATGCCCTAAGTCACCTCGTCGCGTGACGCGACGGCCTCAAATTTCAGCTATAAAATGAGCAGAACATGGACATTTCAATCTTCTTAGTTTCAACTTCTTTCCCTCGCTCTCTCATTCTGTTATTATAAACCCTGAAACCGTAAACCTCGAAACTCTACTCCGTAGAAAGTGTACAAAACCCTAATCGCTAAAACGATACCCTGTCCGATTGATCTGCCTAGCAACAAAAACCTGAAGTCTGCCTGAATAAGGTGATACTTTGTACGTTGCGGTTTTGATCTCGTGATTATCATTAAAAGTTTGATTTGGTTTCTTACACTAATCCATATCACATTTTGGTATATCTAGAAAGTAGAACTTATAACCAGGGGCTGCTAAACCAGAAAACTTAGCAGAATACTTGGCGGTTAAGAATACTTAGCGGTTAAGAAAACTTAATGGTTAAGGAAATATAGTGGTTAAGAAAGCTTAGTGGTTAAGTAAACTTAATTGTTAAGGAAAAGCTTAGTGGTTAAGTAAACTTAATAGCTAAGGAAACTTAAAAGCTTAGTAAGCTAAGTAATTTAATCAGTTAAAAAACAAAGTAAGTTAATTAATTAATTAGCAAATTAAGTTACTTAATTAAACAATTAAATTAAATTAATTAGTTAAACAACTATGTTTAACAACAAAACAGTTAAGTAAGTTTAATAACTTAACATCTAAATAGGTATATATGAGGTAGATAATTATAAGGAAGTTATATATAAGAAAGGTACATATAAGGAAGGCGTATATAAGGAAGATATATATAAGAAAGGTGTATATGAGTAGCTAGTATCTAGGGAAGGCTTATCTAGGGAATGTATATATGAAACTTCCTAGAAAAGAAATGCATATTCCTTACCTATAAATAGGAAGCATAGGATAAATTTTTCGTTGCTCATTCCTTCTCTTCTTCTCTCTATACGTTAGTGTTCTAACTGATAATCACCCATACGATATTCTGTCCGATCGATCAAGGAACGAACAAACGAATGCCGAAGTGTTGCCTGAATTTGGCTATAATTTGTTAACTTACACTATGGTTCTGATCTCGTGACCATTGTTAGGTTGAATTGGTATTACACTAATACGCATTCTACTCTATTAAACTAAATGTTTAACTATCAGAAAGCTCAAAACTATAAACTTACTATCAAAATAGATGCTTAATTACCAGAAGATTCAGAATTATAAGTAGATGCTTAACTATCAGAAGGCTTAGAATCAGGAGGCCTGTTAAATCAAGAACTATAGACCTACAAGGTGAGTCATTCTCTTTATCAAATACTTTCGAAACCCTAAATCTTTTTTAGTTGTATTTACAGTGATTAAGTCTTTGTATTATGAAATTACAGCTGGTATGTGGGGTTTTGTATACATTACTTGAAAAGCTTTACTATTGGACAAAGGGTTAGCCAATAGTGATATGACCACAGTCACCGGAATGGGCAAGTGACAAGTGTTGTGGGTAATTGAAAGATATAAACAAATATAAAACCTCTTAATGTTGTAATTACAATACTGTGTCTTTTTATACAAATGAATGAAATCACCAGTATTTCCTGCTATAAATGTTTTTAAACATGTTTTAGGTGATTACAATAGATCTGAATAAGAGTTGTGATACGCACCAAAACGGCTTAAAGAAGTGGCTTATTTTATCAACTAAAATTAAGAAACGTTGTTTTATGAATTCGGGTTTATCCCCTATTAAAGCTACCTTTGTAAAATATGGGTTTTATTCCCATTGGTTATAAATAAAATTCCGGTGTTTATAAACTCTGATATTTTTCCTAACTCACGTTCCTGATGAAATTTTCCGCTGCAATATTTTCGAAATAACCACCGGTACCACTTGACTGTTCACGGCTCCCGTCCAGGGTGTGGTTGGGGGTTGTGAAAGTCAGGGAGAAAGGTAGAAAAACCCTAGCTGGAACAGATCAGGAATATACCAGAATCATCCTCACCACTGGTGGTGGCTAGGTCTTTCAAGCAGGAACCCTAGCCGCCAACCCTCGGTTCTCTCTCTCCCTCCCTCCCTCTCGGTTTTCTCTTTACTAGTGGGGTGTTGATGTTGGGTGGTAACAGGTAGAAAAAGAGGGGGTTAGGGTTTGGTGGTGTGGTGGTTGGTGACAGTGGGGCATAGTGATTGTGATGGCAAACGGTGGTTGGTGAGAGGTGAAGATGGGTGGCAGTAGTGTCGTGGTTAGGTTTCAAAAGGGTGGAGATGGGTGGTTGTGGTGATAATGATGGGCTCTTCATGTTGGGTGGTAACATGTAGAGAAGGGGAGAGGTTAGGGTTTGGTGTTGTAGTGGTTCCTGACGGTGGGGGATGGTGGTTGTGGTGGTGAACGGTGGTTGGTGACGGGCGAAGATGGGTGGCAGTGGTGTGGTGGTTGTGTTTTAGAGGAGAGGAGATGGGTGGTTGTGGTGGATTATTAAGCTAGGTTTTAACAATCATAAAAATAAAGTGAAACTTAAAAAAATAAGAAATGACAAAATTACCCCTGACTAACAAATTTCATTGGAGGAGGTTAAGTCAGTTGGACCAAAATGATAATGATGAAAACTTTTTAAACCCTAAGATGATAAATGAAACCGTTGGACTATACTGACAAAACTGCCTAAAGACTAAACCACATGAACCAAAACGACAATTTACTATTCTATCTAGCTCTTTCTTCCTATATTTATAGAGATAAATATATTTATTTGTATCATGTAATTTGAACCCATATAATTAAATGAGTAAATTACAAGTTTTGTCCTTTATGTTTACATCAAATTTCAGGCGCTGTCCTTTTGGCCAAAAGTTGACAGGCGCTGTCCTTTACCTTTCAAAATCTTGCACATTTTGTCCTTTAGGCCAAACCTAGTTAGAATTTTTGGTTAAATCTGGTCAAGTGCCTTACACATGAGGGCATTGTTGTCATTTCAACTTCTAAGGGGCTATTGTGTAATGAAATTTTATTTAGGGACTAACTGTGCAAAATTAAAAATAAAAAGGATAAACCCTGTCTCTCTTCTCTCTCTCCTCTCTCTGTGAAACTCCATCTCCATCTCCCTCTCTCTCTCTTCTTTCTCTAACACAATTCAAACCCTAGCTTATTTATCCAAGAATTATACGCGAATTTGATTTTGATATAACAAATTCATATAGGGCTTTTGATCTATAAAACAAGGCGAAAGATTGCATATGAAAACGGTTCTGGATGGTGATGGTGAAGATGGTGGGTGGCGGTTGCAGGTGGGTGTAGGTGGTGGGTGGCGGTTGCAGGTGGGTGGCGATTGAACTGTTTTATAGATCGAGTTTGTGTAAGTCATTTGTGTGAATTTGAGACCAAAAAAGCAATCAAATTATACTCATTCTTTATCAAAACATGTTGAATTCGAAACCTTAAATCACGAATCAAACCCTCATAAATGGTACTCTGATCAAACTGGAGTATACAGCAGCAAACACCCACCAGTCGTCTCCGATCTCAGAACTGTTTCGTCGTCTCCTATCCCAGCGCTGTTCCACCGTCTCCGATCACAGACCTGTGTCGTCGTCTCGATCTCACAGTCGTCGAAAACTGTATTCATCGATAAACCTCCACCGCCTCCGGTAATTTTTGAGGGTAACGATTTGGGGGTTTTTGAAGTTGATTTTAAGGAACTTTCACATTGAGTGTGAATGAGAGACATTGAGTTGTGTGCTAAAAGAAGAAAAATAAGGAGGGTCTCTTCTGGATTGGGGTTGGTTCGAATTACAGAGAGAGAGAGAGAGAGAGAGAGAGATGAGTGAGAGAGAGATGGGTTGTTCAAATTATAGAGAGAGAGAGTTTATATTTCTTTTAGTTTTTGTTTTTTACAAATTATCCCTAAATAAGAATTCTTTACAAACTAGTCCCTAAACATAAGTTTTTTCTACATAATAGTCTCTTAAGCGATGAAATGACAACAATGCCCTCATGTGCAAGGCACATGACCAGATTTAACCAAAAATTCTAACTGGGTTTGGCCTAAAGGACAAAATGTGCAAGATTTTGAAAGGTAAAGGACAGCGCCTGTCAACTTTTGGCCAAAAGGACAGCGCCTGAAATTTGATGTAAACATAAAGGACAAAACTTATAATTTACTCTAATTAAATTTATCTTACTTTGAGTTATTTAAATAAGTTTTAAATAATTTTAACACCGTTCTTTTTCTTTTTAGCAGGTCAAACCGGAAAAAATATAATATTGTTGAGAGTTAAAACAAGATAAGTGTAGACTTATTTTTACCCCCACCTACTGGTGGCCATCGACTCCACCAATGTCACTGCCACTCACGCTGCCTTCTCCGTCACCACAGTTACCTCAACTTCCACCACCAATAGGTTGTCACTTGTCACAACCTAGTGGTCGTCTTGACTACTGTCACACCCCAACAGATGGCGGAAACATCAGAGTGAGACGAAGACGCGATTGCAACAGACTTCATAACGACTAATTGTGACAATATTTAAATAATTCACTTTCATTGATGCTAAAAAGGACAAGTACATTGTTTTGGAAATAAAAGTACGACAAGTCTCAAATAATAAAATGACATGAAATGGAATACATAAGTTTAAATCTAGGTGTGTTTCTAATCCACCCTAAGTAGTGTTCTTCATCAACATCAACTAGTTTCCTGCAACATATATTAAAATAATGGTCAACAAAAGTTGGCGAGTATACAACTTTAATTACATAGCATAATAGTGAATAAAAGTTGTCTCATATCCAACGTGGTAAATTGCATGCATAGTTACTAACATACTAGCATGTGTTAACTATAAGTCAAACCAAAGTGTCCGCAATCGTGCATACCATTGTCACCGAAACAACAAGGTTGTAAAATAGTTTACTTAACAATACCACAAGAATACAGGCGATGCGTTAATCCTATAGCGCTATAATTGTTAAGGTATGCTTGCAAATTTAATGAGCATATAGAACACAAGTATAACATAGCATGCGATTAATAAGGAGAATACAAGTATCATGTTATTTATGGATAGAGCATATGCGTAAACCAGTTTAATCAGGATTCGTGATTTTTTTATATGTGTACATGTTGCACCTAAAGTGTATAAAAGGGAAAATTGGATTGAGTATACTCACGGTTTTGCGTATAAATCTCGTGTGCGTGCGTGATGTGTTGAGCGTCGAGAACACTGAAGTTACCCTACATTAGGGAAACGGAGGTGTGTAAGTATTCAGATTTGTTAGATAGTTCGGATTCGAAATTTTAAGTATCAAGAGTATAAATATGCGAAAGTATATCTTATCTAAATACTCGTTTTTGACACTAGGTTTTTAAGTGATTTCATGGGTCCTAATTTGCCCATCAGAATCAAAACCGAGGAGTTTAGAACGAAGATAATATAACCTATGTTCATTGTGGATTCGAATCCTGGATCGATTCCTTTACCGATTGATGCGAACGAACACGTAAGTTGTGCGGAACCCAATCATGTGTGTGGATGAGAACACAAAAAAGTAATTATAAGTTGTTTTCTATTGATACTTTGACAGTACAAAACCGTGAAAATAAACAAGCAGAGCTTCGCCTCAAAGTTGCTCAAAAGTTACAAATGACCAATACCTACACTCCTATATATACTAGTGTTGGCTTCGTACGAAGCCATGAATGGCTCCCTTCGTACGAAGCTGCTCTAACACTAAAAGAAATACACTTTATGCCTTCTTTTGTTCAGCACCAGTCTTGTATCATCTGTTTAAGCCACGATATGTGATTGACGGAAGTGAAAGACATTATGCACTCACATTCATGACATATAACCATAATCCGGTTATCATCAAGAATTCGGTTAATATATATTATATAGTTTAGATTAGTGGTCCATCATGTAGTGTCATATAAGTCAAGCATGGATGCATGAATAACCTCATTGTAAGATTCACCAAAGCACAAGGTTTAGCAACATAGTTGATAAACCCGGTTGGTCATGAACAAGAATAACATAAACTAACAAATTTTGCTAAGTAGCCAAGTAAGATCAACCTGGATGTTCCATACCCATCATGGTAAATGTTGGAGGTGCGGCGGGGTTGTGTTACTTTGAGTCTTGGAAGTTACTTGGATGTTCATACACAAGTCCATAAGTGATCTAGTGGAACTAGATTGGAAAGCCAAGGCTTCCACGGTTCACACTTCTACTAAAACACAAGTTCATCCATATTGAAGATGGTGAATCTTGGATGGTTTCAACACTTGGAACATGTATGAGTATAATTTAAAAGAGTTTTTGAACTTGTTTCTTGGTAGAAATCAACCACAACACAAACCCACAACTATGAACTTGG
Source organism: Helianthus tuberosus (assembly GCA_030545235.1). NCBI lineage: Eukaryota > Viridiplantae > Streptophyta > Magnoliopsida > Asterales > Asteraceae > Helianthus > Helianthus tuberosus. The sequence goes on along the minus strand of CM060388.1, from coordinate 33,273,124 downwards.
TTGGGAGCTTGGTGGGTACAAGATTTCACCAAGTTTTTGTGAAGAAATGTAAGTTATAAAAACATAAGTGAAAGCAGAACTTTATCTTTACTTTGGATCTCAAATATGCTGAGGTTTCACCTTAGTTTGCCATGGAAAACTTGTGAAAACCTTCCTAGAGGTTATCCAAGTAGAATGAAAGAAGAAAACATGAAGAAACAGGAAGAGAAGTGAGCTAAAACTCACTTAGAAGGCTTGAAACTTTCTGCTGTGACAACTGGCACAAAACCGGTAATTTCCGTACAGTTTTATAATTATTTAATATCTACAATTATGTGCTTAAATGTCAACATTGTCTGATTACATGCTATACATGTGAATTCATGCACGTTTTATACTTCAAATATTGCTTTATGCATTACTTTTAGCGTTGCATCAGAAAGACTAGTAAACTCACCGGTAAGACACACTGTGTCAGCAACTCTGCAGAAAGCAGTCAGATAATGGAATTAGGGCCAAGGAATAGGTCCAACGTCTACAATACATTAAAACCCAAGTATGGATACAAAGTTTAACATATAGACTTTCCGGAAGCTAAAATATGCACTAAAAAGCACCCGAAACACACTTTAAATGCTGAATTTTATATATTTCAGCAATAATTCAGCTCTAATCAGCATTTTAACACTGAAATACCATGCAGAATTTATGTTTTATTGGCCAAATTAACTTACAAAGTGTCAGGAATTGAAAGCGTCACAAAAGGGTACATAAAGGACGCTAAGCGGTGCAATTTAGCACTTTAACGAACCGGTATCTAACCGAACAACCGGACACTACCCGAAACATCAAAATTATACTAGAAGCATTGTTTTAATATTTCTGAGCTAGTTATGATCCCCAAACATCCTAACACACTATATAACACATCATATGCATAACACCTAACTAATACACTTGAAATCTAACAAATTAACTTAACTTACCATTAAACACCAACCAAGACCCCCCCCCCCCCTTCATGTGGACGGTCACCAAGGTGGCCCCACCATTGATCTTGTGTAATCTTACTTGATTCAATTAGAGATCTTGTGTTGTACTTAGTAGACATGTTACACATTGGGTAATACACTAAAATTGGATTACAAAGGAACATGATGGATTAGAACTCTCATTATCTTCACCCACATTTCACACACACTCTCATCTCCTCTCCTTTCCCACTCTCGGATGAACCACATCCACCACACCATCACCATTGCCAAGCCTTGATCATCCATTCCAAGTTCATCCTAAGGTGCAAGAAGGTGTCTAATGAAGCTGGGTGGTCTTGAATCTTGAAGGACCTCTCCCATTTGCTTTTATCCAACACATTTGTCATCTTCAACCTCTTGTGTTCATCCCTAGCCATAGAGCTAGTAGTAAGGCCCTTATGATCCCTTGTTACTTCATATTTTGTTGGTTAAAAGATGGTGAACATTGTTAATCATGAAGAACACTAAAGAACATAATCATGAATCTTAAACATAAGCTTATTAACATATGAATACATGTTGATTTGTGTTGATTTGCTTCTTGATGATTGATTATTTCTGTTAGTGATGTCAGACATCATAATAAACCTACTAGATTGTGATTAAACACATGATCTAGTAAGTTAAGGTGGTGATCTTGTGAAAGACCAAGATCATCATGCTTTATGTCTTCATGAACTTGAAGTATGAGGATGATTTTGTGAATAATGAAGCATATAACATGATTATTAGACATAAACTTGGATGATTTCAAAAATAGTTTTCCAAAGAAACTAAGTTAAATAACAAGATTTACATAGACTTGGTTTTTACATAAACAAACACTATTTTTGGTGGTAAAACAAGTGTATAAACACTTGTGAAACAAGAAGATGTCATGAAGAAATGTTTTTGTAAAACATGTTTACAAGTTGTAAACACCTAAATCTTTCAAGAATGAAGTTTATAGAGAAGTAAATGTATTTCGGAGGGTAACTAAGTCTACTAAACACACTACCAAGTTACGACAAGTTTTTATGAAAGTTCAAGTTCATGATTATTATGTAAATAGCATAGTTTTGACACTTGGTAAGTGTAGGTTGTTTAAGGTTGATTGTTGATTACTTGTGATGATTTTAAAAAGAAAATAAACACATGTTTTGAAAACATGGGAAACCTCCAATTTTTAGGGGAAACCATGTCAAAATTTTTATAAAATTTTGACACTGAGAAAATTATAAGTTTTGGTGAAACTTGTTCTCTAAAAATTTACCTAAAAATATTTACCAAGGTTTCCCTAATTTTTGTGTAAATTTCAAGTTAAGAAATGATGATTTCTTCAAGATAAAAATTGATATTAAGTATGTATATTTTTGAGGAATATATATATATATATATTTATTGATCACCAAATTTTGTGCTAAGTGTATGTGATATGTATTATATGTAATAGTGTATTAGGACATGAAAAATACACTAAATACTCCTAAGGAGTAAAAATACAAAAAATACCCATACAAAATACATGAGAATACATAGAAGCACATGGACAAGTTATGAACTTAAAATGTATTTTTGGACGAAAATATATAACTCGGGTGAAAAATACAAGATACTTATATTTATTTTTGAGAAAATAATATAAGTAAGATACATAGTTAAAAATATAAATGATTTTTAACGACAAAGAACACATGCATAAAAGATGGTGACTTGTACTTGTGTGATACAAGTCTAGTGACTAACGTTAATAAAACACGTATAGGTCACGACGCTATAAAACCAACCGGTGAAGTTTACGACGCAGGATACGCAAAGTTGTGAGTTCATGTCCCCACTTTTAAACTTTTACTTGTTTTCTAAACTTGGGGAAAATACATGTGTTATGGTATGTTGAATACTAAAACTAAGGAATGATACTTTAGATCATGTCACGAATAGGGTGCCATAAGCACCATTAATCAGTTACATACCAAGACCGCGGAACAAAAGGTTAGATGTAATGGGTTTTAGGCAGCCACACTCTTGGTCATTCTAGTACCAAGCAGTGCTTTTGTGTCTCTAGTAGTGAATCGACAGTCGTGGATTCGACAGCTAAAAATGCCTATGGTTTGGATGCTTCCTATGTCGTGTCACATGTTAATGGCCTTGCAAACCATTAGCGATCTCGATTTCCTTATATTTACAGAAATACTTGTTTCATACAAATTACATACCATGTTTTCATACAAGTATACAAACGTTCAATACAAAAACTGCATGAATTCATACCAACATTATGTTGACGATTTTCCAAAAACTCACATGTATTTCAGGTAACTAAAGTGGATGTGCGCGCAGTCATACTCTTGCTCTTGGATGTTGTTTATGTTTTTAGCTATCTTGTGTCAAGACTCTGATGTTTGTTTGTGGGAATTGGTTATTATATTTCACCCTATGTGGGATATAAGAATCAAGTTCTCGATGTTCGTGTTTTAAATAAAGTTGTAAACTTTTCAGACAATATGTTGTCTTGTGATGTAAACACTTAACCCACGTTATGTTTTAATTAAGCAATGATAATGGCATTTTGAGTTATTTTACAAGCATGTAGTAAGTTTACCTTTCGTATGCAATGAGAACCTTTCAAGATCACACCTCGTGCTTCCGCCTTAGAAAGGGGTGTGACAGATTGGTATCAGAGTTGCGATTGTAGTGAACCAGGATTCCTTCTCGAGTCTAGACTACAATATTTAAATCCTCTCACGAAAACAATTTGCAAAAGTTTTCATTGCCTAAAACTTTCCACGACATCCACTGCCTAAAACAGTTTTTAAAAGAGTCAAGTAAGGACACTACGAAACCTTGGGGTGCACTGGAGTAGCACTTGTATTTGACTAGAAATTACTTGCAACTATGTGTAATAATTGATATATACACATACTAGAAATAGAATATCTCAGGCACTCGTTCCTTCGCCTGAAAGCAGTGGCCTATCGGAAGGAAGTGACCCGATGATGAAACGAACTGTGCGGACTGTGCAGGGAATTACGTAATTATGGATGCATACATAATTATGGAATTCAGTGCACAGAAACCACAACAAGTCTTGTCACGTATCAAACGAGATTCCTTCAATACAAGAAAAGGTCAAACGTGAACACCCTCACCCCTCCCCCAGCTTATTAAATACTCTATTGGAGTAATGATTTTTGGGTATAAAGACGAGAACCGCCAATGTGAGAAATGTATTTTGTCTTTTACATATATTAAACTTGTACTATGGGGTGATGTAACCCTTAAGCATTTTGTTTACTTCGCAAACAATGATGTAACAAGTTGTCCTGATATGTATAAAGACTCGGTGAATATCTTATGACACACCAGTATTTATCTATTTATGAATGCTTGTTGCTGTATGAATTGATTTATACGTTTGGCGGATTGTTTGATGTCACCTATGTGGGTATATGCCTGTGTATATACTACTACTGTCTCGTATGACGATATCAAACAAATGTCTAACCCTGTTGTGTTGTGTTCTGACAGAACATGGCACCTAGGAGAGCTGTGAACAATCAGGATTCCGATCAACCCCCTCCTCCTCTTCTACCGAGGACTGCTGAAGAACTGAACGCCCTACTGGAAGAAAGGATCTCCGCAGCTATCGCCCAATACGAGGCGAACCGCACCGAACAAAGTGGAGGACCAAGCAATGCTAGACGTAATGGGCAGGGAGATTCATCTGGAGGAAACACAACTCAAGGCTGCACCTTCAAGCAGTTTCTCGACTGTAAACCACTGAACTACGACGGCACTGGAGGTGCAGTGGCGTTTGTAAGCTGGACGGAGAAGACTGATTCCACCATCCATATGAGCAAGTGTACCGCGGATCAGCAAGTCACTTTTGTTACTGGGTTATTCGTCAATGAGGCTTTGACTTGGTGGAATTTGCAAGTCCAGGATCTGGGCGACGATGCTGCGTATGGGATGACTTAGGATGAGTTGAAGGCGAGAATGAGAGAAAAGTATTGCTCTCGTGCTGAACTCCAAAGGTTGGAGACTGAGTTCTGGCACTTGACCATGGAAGGTGCAGACATTACTAGTTATACCCGAAGGTTCCATGATTTGTCAAGAGTGATCCCCTATATGGTGACTCCCGAATTTAAGCATGTTGAACGCTACATCTGGGGATTGGCTCCAGAGTTTCGCAGCATGGTAATTTCGGCTAAACCTGAAACGATCACTCAGGCTGTAACTCTGGCTGTCAGCCTTACTGAAGATGTTGTTCGTATGAAGAAGTTTTCACTGAACCCAACTGAAAAGACCGAGACGCATGCTGAGTCGTCTGGTGACAAGAAAAGGAAGCATGCGAGCCTGAATCAAGCGACACGTAACAACAAGGGTTCCAACAATAAGAAGCGAGACCCCAACCCGCATCAGGAGGCGAAAACTCTTGCAACCATGAATGACGCTCCTGCCAGAAGATACCAGGGCACTCTGCCCATCTGCAACCAGTGCAAGCGTCATCACGAAGGAGTTTGTCGCATTCCAAAATGCGACAAGTGTGGAAAACTGGGTCACCATACTGAGATCTGTTGGGGAAAAGGAAATGGAAGTGGTAATAGGAACGGGAATGGAAACCGTAACGGTGCTGGTAATAGAAACGGTGGTGGAAATGGCAATGGCAATGGTAACCGGAATGGTAATGGGGCTGGGCAGAACCAAGGATGCTTTGGTTTTGGAAGCAAATATCATTTCAAGAAAGATTGCCCAAGGGAGAACAATGCTCAGGCTCGAGCATTCATGATTGGAGCAAGGAACGCACACGAGGACCCTAATGTGGTCACCGGTACGTTTCTCGTTAACAATCACTTTGCATCCATACTATTTGACACTGGTGCCGATTATAGCTTCATGTCTGTGGAATTTAAACGTATGCTTGGAATAGAATCTAGTAGATTAGATATTCCTTATTCCATAGAACTAGCCAATGGTAAACTTGTTGAATCGGGCAAAGTTGTTAGGGGTTGCTCATTAGAACTTGGGGAGCGAAGATTTAGCATCGACCTCTTACCTATTCAATTGGGTAGCTTCGATGTAGTGGTCGGAATGGACTGGTTGTCCAAGAACAAGGCTGAAGTTGTTTATCATGAGAAAATCATTCGCATCCCTCTGGAAAATAACGAAACTCTCATCGTGCATGGAGAAAAACGAGACGCGCCCCTGCGGATCATCAATTGTATGAAGGCGTAGAAGTGCTTAAGGAAAGAATGTGTTGCTTTCCTGGTACATGTTGTAGATAAGAAGGCTGAGGAGCCGAAACTCGAAGACATTCCTGTGGTGAAGGAATTCCCTGATGTTTTTCCTGAAGACCTGCCAGGACTACCTCCGCAACGACAAGTCGAATTCCATATAGACTTGGTTCCAGGAGCCGCTCCTGTAGCCAAGGCACCCTATCGGCTTGCACCATCCGAGATGCAGGAATTATCTACACAACTCCAGGAGTTGCTGGATAAAGGATTCATAAGGCCAAGCTTCTCGCCTTGGGGAGCTCCAGTATTGTTCGTGAAGAATAAGGATGGAACACTGCGGATGTGTATCGATTATAAAGAGTTGAACAAGCTCACTATCAAGAATCGGTACCCATTATCGAGGATTGATGACTTATTTGATCAGTTGCAAGGATCGAGCTACTATTCCAAGATCGACCTTCGATCAGGATACCATCAGTTAAGAATCCAAGAGGAAAGCGTACCAAAGACTGCATTCAAAACGCGTTATGGGCATTACGAGTTCCTTGTGATGCCATTCGGATTGACGAACGCACCAGCGATATTTATGGATCTGATGAACCGCGTTTGCAAACCATATCTCGATAAATTCGTGATTGTATTTATCGATGATATCCTGATTTACTCGCGAACGAGAGAAGAACACGAGCAACACCTCAGGACCATTTTGGAACTACTGAAGAAAGAGAAACTTTATGCAAAGTTCTCAAAATACGAATTCTGGATTAGCGAAGTACAGTTCCTTGGTCACGTTGTGAACGAGAAGGGCATTCATGTAGACCCAGCCAAGATTGAAGCAATAAAGAATTGGGAAGCCCCCAAAACCCTAACTAAAGTTCGACAATTTTTGGGCTTAGCGGGCTATTACCGGAGATTTATCGAAAATTTCTCCAAGATAGCTCAACCGCTGACTACCCTTACGCAGAAAGACAAGAAGTATGACTGGGGTAATAAGCAGGAAGAAGCCTTCCAACTGCTCAAAAATAAGCTATGCGATGCACCGATACTATCCTTACCCGAAGGCACTGAAGACTTTGTGGTATACTGAGACGCTTCGCGTCAAGGTTTGGGTTGTATGCTCATGCAACGCCAAAAAGTCATCGCTTACGCTTCAAGACAGTTGAAGGTGCATGAAAGGAATTACACCACGCACGACTTGGAGCTAGGCGCGGTGGCATTCGCTTTGAAGATCTGGCGACACTATTTATATGGTACTCGATGTACAATCTTCACAGATCACAAAAGCCTACAACACATATTTGATCAGAAGGAATTAAACATGCGTCAGTGACGGTGGGTTGAGTTGCTGAACGATTATGACTGTGAGATTAAGTACCATCCTGGAAAGGCAAACGTTGTAGCAGACGCGTTAAGTCGAAAATAAAGGGTTAAGACCCTAAGAGTTCGAGCATTGGAAATGACTATTAGGACGAACCTCACTACACGCATTCATGACGCACAACAAGAAGCCCTTAAGGGAGAGAATCATAGAGCTGAATACCTCCGAGGTATGCTGAAGAATTTGGTGCCAAACAAAGAGGGAACCTTATACTTTAAGGGGCGTATTTGGGTTCCGCTCTATGGCGGTATTCGAGAAGTAATCCTTAATGGAGCTCACAAGTCGAGATACTCGATCCATCCAGGATCGGACAAAATGTATCAAGACTTGAAGGAATACTATTGGTGGCCGAGGCTTAAAAGCGATGTTGCTATTTATGTTGGAAAGTGCCTAACCTATGCTAAGGTCAAGGATGAATATCAGAAACCGTCCGGACTACTGCAGCAACCAGAGATACCCATGTGGAAGTGGGAACAAATATCGATGGACTTCATAACGAAATTACCCAGGACCCCTAGAGGGCACGATATGATATGGGTGATAGTCGATCGGTTAACAAAGTCTACGCATTTCCTACCGATCCGAGAGAAGGATAGCACTGGAAAACTTGTTGAGTTGTATTTGAAAGAAATCGTGGCACGTCATAGAGTGCCTATCTCAATTATTTCAGACAGAGATGGATGTTTTGTCTCAAGGATCTGGCAATCCTTCCAGGAGGCCTTTGGATCTCAACTAGATCTAAGCATGACCTTCCATACGCAAACGGACGGCCAGAGTGAACGGACCATACAAACGCTAGAAGATATGCTTTGCGCATGTGTTATGGACTTAGGCGGCAACTGGGATACTCACCTGCCTTTAGTTAAGTTTTCCTACAATAACAGTTACCATACGAGCATAAAAGCCGCACCGTTCGAAGCTCTATATGGCCGCAAGTGCCGCTCACCATTATGTTGGGCAGACGCTGGAGACAAACGTATGGTTGGTCCTGAACTTGTGCAAGAGACAGCCGACAAAATCATGCAGATCCGAGAGCGCATTAAGGCGGCTCGAGATCGACAAAAGAGCTACGCTGATCGCAGACGAAAACCCTTAGAATTCGGGGTGAGAGACAAAGTTTTGTTGAAGGTCTCACCTTGGAAGGGCGTAGTAAGATTCGGAAAACGTGGAAAGCTGAATCCATGATACATCGGACCATTCAAGATCTTGGAAAGAATTGGTACCGTGGCTTACAAGTTGGAATTACCGGAAGAACTTAACGGAGTACATGATACGTTTCATGTATCCAACCTCAAGAAGAGTCCAACCTAAGAAACAGTGATCATCCCTGCGGATGAAGTGCATATCGACGACACACTCCGATTTACAGAACAACCCGTTGAGTTTACAGACTGGAAAGTCAACAAGACCCGGAGGAGTAGTGTAAAACTTGTCAAAGTGCGTTGGAACTCTAAGCACGGACCCGAGTACACGTGGGAACGTGAAGACCAGTTTAAAGACAAGTACCCCCACCTGTTCAAGAAAACTCCTGCTAGAGATAGCTCAGCCTGAATTTCGGGACGAAATTCTTTTAACGGGGGGAGACTGTGACAACTGGCACAAAACCGGTAATTTCCGTACAGTTTTATAATTATTTAATATCTGCAATTATATGCTTAAATGTCAACATTGTCTGATTACATGCTATACATGTGAATTCATGCACGTTTTATACTTCAAATATTGCTTTATGCATTACTATTAGCGTTGCGTCAGAAAGACTAGTAAACTCACCGGTAAGACACACTGTGTCAGCAACTCTGCAAAAGCAGTCAGATAATGGAATTAGGGCCAAGGAGTAGGTCCAACGTCTACAATACATTAAAACCCAAGTATGGATACAAGGGTTAACATATAGACTTTCCGGAAGCTAAAATATGCACTAAAAAGCACCCGAAACACACTTTAAATGCTGAATTTTATATATTTCAGCAATAATTCAGCTCTAATCAGCATTTTAACACTGAAATATCATGTAGAATTTATGTTTTATTGCCAAATTAACTTACAAAGTGTCGGGAATTGAAAGCGTCACAAAAGGGTACATAAAGGACACTAAGCGGTGCAATTTAGCATTTTAACGAACCGGTATCTAACCGAACAACCGGACACTACCCGAAACATCAAAATTATACTAGAAACATTGTTTTAATGTTTTTGAGCTAGTTATGATCCCCGAACACCCTAACACACTATATAACACATCATATGCATAACACCTAACTAATACACTTGAAATCTAACTAATTAACTTAACTTACCATTAAACACCAACCAAGACCCCCCCCCCCTTCATGTGGACGGTCACCAAGGTGGCTCCACCATTGATCTTGTGTGATCTTACTTGATTCAATTAGAGATCTTGTATTGTACTTAGTAGACATGTTACACATTGGGTAATACACTAAAATTGGATTATAAAGGAACATGATGGATTAGAACTCTCATTATCTTCACCCACATTTCACACACACTCTCCTCTCCTCTCCTTTCCCACTCTCGCCCGAACCACATCCACCACACCATCACCATTGCCAAGCCTTGATCATCCATTCCAAGTTCATCCTAAGGTGCAAGAAGGTGTCTAATGAAGCTGGGTGGGTCTTGGATCTTGAAGGACCTCTCCCATTTGCTTTTATAGAACACATTTGTCATCTTCAACCTCTTGTGTTCATCCCTAGCCATAGAGCTAGTAGTAAGGCCCTTATGGTCCCTTGTTACTTCATATTTTGTTGGTTAAAAGATGATGAACATTGTTAATCATGAAGAACACTAAAGAACATAATCATGAATCTTAAACATAAGCTTATTAACATATGAATACATGTTGATTTGTGTTGATTTGCTTCTTGATGATTGATTATTTGTGTTAGTGATGTTAGACATCATAATAAACCTACTAGATTGTGATTAAACACATGATCTAGTAAGTTAAGGTGGTGATCTTGTGAAAGACCAAGATCATCATGCTTTATGTCTTCATGAACTTGAAGTATGAGGATGATTTTGTGAATAATGAAGCATATAACATGATTATTAGACATAAACTTGGATTATTTCAAAAATAGTTTTCCAAAGAAACTAAGTTAAATAACAAGATTTACATAGACTTGGTTTTTACATAAACAAACACTATTTTTGGTGGTAAAACAAGTGTATAAACACTTGTGAAACAAGAAGATGTCATGAAGAAATGTTTTTGTAAAACATGTTTACAAGTTGTAAACACCTAAATCTTTCAAGAATGAAGTTTATAGAGAAGTAAATGTATTTCAGAGGGTAACTAAGTCTACTAAACACACTACCAAGTTACGACAAGTTTTTATGAAAGTTCAAGTTCATGATTATTATGTAAATAGCATAGTTTTGGCACTTGGTAAGTGTAGGTTGTTTAAGGTTGATTGTTGATTACTTGTGATGATTTTAAAAAGAAAATAAACACATGTTTTGAAAACATGAGAAACCTCCAATTTTTAGGGGAAACCATGTCAAAATTTTTATAAAATTTTGACACTTAGAAAAATATAAGTTTTGGTGAAACTTGTTCTCTAAAAATTTACCTAAAAATATTTACCAATGCTTCCCTAATTTTTGTGTAAATTTCAAGTTAAGAAATGATTATTTCTTCAAGATAAAAATTGATATTAAGTATGTATATTTTTGAGGAAAATATATATATATATATATATATATATATATTTATTGATCACCAAATTTTGTGCTAAGTGTATGTGATATGTATTATATGTAATAGTGTATTAGGATATGAAAAATACACTAAATACTCCTAAGGAGTAAAAATACAAAAAATACACATACAAAATACATGAGAATACATAGAAGCACATGGACAAGTTATGAACTTAAAATGTATTTTTGGACGAAAATATATAACTCGGGTGAAAAATATAAGATACTTATATTTATTTTTGGGAAAATAATATAAGTAAGATACATAGTTAAAAATATAAATTATTTTTAACGACAAAGAACACATACATAAAAGATGGTGACTTGTACTTGTGCGATATAAGTCTAGTGACTAACGTTAATAAAACACGTATAGGTCACGAAGCTATAAAACCAACCGGTGAAGTTTACGGCGCAGGATACGCAAAGTTGTGAGTTCATGTCCCCACTTTTAAACTTTTACTTGTTTTCTAAACTTGGGGAAAATACATGTGTTATGGTATGTTGAATACTAAAACTAAGGAATGATACTTTAGATCATGTCACGAATAGGGTGCCATAAGCACCATTAATCAGTTACATACCAAGAGCGCGGAACAAAAATGTTAGATCTAATGGGTTTCAGGCAGCCACACTCTTGGTCATTCTAGTACCAAGCAGTGCTTTTGTGTCTCTAGTCGTGAATCGACAGTCGTGGATTCGACAGCTAAAAATGCATATGGTTTGGATGCTTCCTATGCCGTGTCACATGTTAATGGCCTTGCAAACCATTAGCGATCTCGATTTCCTTATATTTACAGAAATACTTGTTTCATACAAATTACATACCATGTTTTCATACAAGTATACAAACGTTCAATACAAAAACTGCATGAATTCACACCAACATTATGTTGACGATTTTCCAAAAACTCACATGTATTTCAGGTAACTAAAGTAGATGTGCGCGCAGTCATACTCTTGCTCTTGGATGTTGTTTATGTTTTTAGCTATCTTGTGTCAAGACTCCGATGCCTGTTTGTGGGAATTGGTTATTATGTTTCACCCTATGTGGGATATTAGAATCAAGTTCTCGATGTTCGTCTTTTAAATAAAGTTGTAAACTTTTCAGACAATATACTGTCCTGTGATGTAAACACTTAACCCACGTTATGTTTTAATTAAGCAATGATAATGGCATTTGGATTTATTTTACAAGCATGTAGTAAGTTTACCTTTCGTATGCAATGAGAACCTTTCAAGATCACACCTCGTGCTTTCGCCTTAGAAAGGGGTGTGACATCTGCAAAGTCTTGTAGATTAGAGAGAAAATATGAAGATTTGAGAGTGATTTAAGTGTTTGGAAAGTGTTTAGAGTGTATGGAGTCTCTTATTTATAAGATAGGATTAAGGTTTAAGTCATTAATGAAGTAGTTGGTGGTTGGTAGTTGGAAAAAGGTGAAAAAGTGGTAAAAACGCGTCTGTTTATGTTTTCTGCCCGAAATCCTGTCGCCAGCTCCATTCGTGTGGATGAGTGGTTCGTACGGAGGTGACATGTTCGTGCGAAGGTAAGTTCATGCGAAGGTAAGTTCGTGCAAAGGAGATGCTACGTCCGCACGAGTGGGGTAGTTTGGGTTATATTGTGTCGTTTTCTCGTGTTTTAGCCGGTTTTAAGTATTTCAAGCATATTTAAGTAACTTATAAGTGTGATGCATGTATAAATATCAAATTTCAAGTATTTCAAGTGTTGGTTTTTGTGTATGAGCATGTATTCAAGTTTGTAACACTTGTTTCAAGTATGTAGCTTGTTTATGTACAAAATGGGATTCTATTATGGTCAAGGCATCATATTACAAGATAGGAAATGGAATACGAACATAATACGAATACAAGTTTCCAAAAAAATAGAAATACGAAGTACACTTTCTAAATAAGGAAAGTACAAAAATGCGAAGCGTTACAACTACTGCCGTTACCATTGTTGCTACTAGGGATGAGCTCGGCATCGGTAACGGTAACGGTACTCAAAGTACAAGTACTGAAAATACCGGTAACAAAAATCGTCAAATATGGGTATCGGTACCGAAAATGTTTAATACGGTCCGGTACCGTTATTTGTGTGTAAAATTCGGTAAAATACTGGTTCTGTACCGAATTGAAAATACCGGTACCTAAAACGCCAAAAAATGGGTACCAAACCGGTACTGAAAAAATTTCGGTATGGGAAATTCGGTACCGATACCAAGTTCCAAATACTTATCCCTAGTTGCTACATACAGTAACCACTAGGCGTCATACAAACAAATATAGTTAAGAGAATCTATTAGGGGAGGAGGGGTGGTTCACTAGTGATAGTTTCTATCACTTCCATTGTCCAATCACATCATGCCATGTCATCAACCAAATTTCTATCACTAGTGATAGAAATGTAGGCGGGGTGGTATCACTAGTGATGGAATTCTACCACTCCCAAATTTTAAAAATATTTACTCACAAACAACACGTGTCCAGAGCATGTCAAGCTCCACTAATTTGTTGTCAACATGCAACAGCATGTCAGACTCCACTAATTTGTTGTCAACATGCAACAGGGAGTTATAATTTGTTGTCAGGACATGCATCACCAAATTTTCTAAAGTTCAACGCGTGAAACATTCAACGCGTTACAAACTTCACGCGTTATAAAACAAGCGGCGGCGGTGTAGCGTGATAGTTTCACGCGTTATCGAGCTCCATCACATACCACCCCGTGTCCTCTTATGATCATAACCTGTTTATAACGGGCCCAAATTAACATAATTGACTAGTTAACCTACTCATGTTTAACTCAAACTTCACTTTTTAACCCTCATAGCTTTTAACCGTTTATATTTGTAGTAAAAAAAAAAAAACCAACATATAGTGCTATCTATACAAATAAGTTTTTTTTTCTTCAACACATGTGGAATAACCTATTACCCATGTTTGGGTTTATATAACACTCAAATGAAAGATTTTTGAAGCTTTAGTCCTTTTAGTTGAAAACATATTATAATACCTAAACTGTTAGTTTGATAAACTATGATGTTCGTTTTTTTATACGAACACCTACTACGAAATCCTTGACATCGTTCTAGGCCTACGTGAATCCTAGGTGATTGAAGGAGGTGAATGACAACACGTTTTCCTAGATGAAAGTTTGCAGTGGCGGACCTACCCTTTGGTCTGGGTGGGCGGCCGCACCCCTTGAAAAAAGAAATTTAGTGTATATTTTAGGCAAAAAACCCGACCGCACCACTTGAAAATATGGTTTCAAAATGATGTAATGCCTGTTCAGAAAAAAAAGGGGGTTTCAAAGATGTACATTTGTTTCAGTGGCGGAGCTACCCTTTGGCTAGGGTGGGCGGCCGCACCCCTTGAAGAAAACAATTTAGTGTATATTTTAGGCAAAAAACCCGACCGCACCACTTGAAAATATGGTTGAATATCTCATTCGCACCCCCAGCAAATAATTTCTGGGTCCGCCACTGAAAGTTTGTGGCCACGGACCATCACAAACAAGAAACATGAGAGGGGTGGAGACAAAATAAAGAGAGACCAAGGGAGCGGGAAAAGTTTAGGAACTTGGCCGTCATGGAGTGAGGGAAATCCATAAGCCTCCAGTAGTGAATAAAATGGTGTAAGAAATATTTTTTTGAACGATGAATTTCTATTAATCCTTATCGTCAGTGAAACTTAAACCCAAAACCTTCCCCTCTTAAACGCAGTGTTTAATAATTTTGTATTTGTCAATAGACCACCACCCGTGCCTAAGAAATAATTGATGCTATTTTTATGGCCTGGTCTATTCGCACACGGTGTTTTTGTCAGTCCTTGTCTGTTGACCTTGGCCAAAGCGCCCCGCTATGGCCAAAGCGGGGCGCTTTGAGTGTGCAAAAAGACAAAAAGCGTGGGCTGGAGTTTGTGTTGTTTTTTTTTTGAAATAGGTGAAATGTGGGTTAGTTTGGTAGTGTTTTTTGGAGGAAAAAATTGTATTTGAGTTTTTTATAATACGTTTTTTTATAATTACGTTTTTTTACGTCATTATTTTAATAGAACGTATATAATATAAGTGCGTCTTTATAAACTGTTAACCTTGTTTATTTTGTTAAATTAAACGAACACGTTAAAATGTACAAAAAGCCATAAGAATTAAACGTAAACAATCCAAAACCAACGTGATGTAAATAGAAGATTAACTGCAATATATATATATTTATATATATCAGTTTGTACATACAAAACAAAAAGGTACAACTGAGTACATAATACATAACAAATCACTATACAAACAAACTAAGGTACTAATCCTCGTGCGGTGGGGACGGTGGGAGGGGAAGTGGAGGAAACCCAGCGTGCTCTCGTAGAGCAACGAGCGTCTCGACGATCCAGTCAATGCGTGCGCCCTGGCGTCTGAGGCGCCGGTCGAAGTCCCGAGCCACCTCACGCGCTACCGGAGGCAGGTCAGCGTAAACGTGCTGCGAGTACTGTGGCGGCTCAGGAGCTGGCTGAACTGTTGGTACCGGGATCTCCTCGATATGCTCCTCCTGAGCCGGATCCTCTAATACAGGCTGAGCCTGAGCCTAAGCCTGAGGCTGAGCCTGAGCCTCAGCCTGAGGCTGGCCCGGGAACTCATCGAGTCCCAGAGCCTGTAGCTGAGCCTGCCGAGCGGCCGCCTGAACATCAGGAGGGGCTAACACTCCAGCCCTCACCTCAATAACAACCGGGATGACCTCCGGCATCACCTCCGGATGCCAAATCAGCCCGTCACGTCCCCGAAACCTCAGACCAACATCAAAGGTACGGGTAATCCGCATGGCAGATACTGACGCGCGGCCCAACCTGGTAGACGGGACCGGATCAGACAGCTCCGGATCATGCTCGGGCACGAGCCCTAGCGAGCGTGCAATGGCGGTGATGTATGAGCCAGTGTGTACGAACCCGCGGAGCTGCCGGTGGTATGCTGTGGCAAAGTAATCTGCCAGGCAGGCTGCTAGATCGCAGGGCTGGTGGCGCAGTAGGCAGTATAGAAAGAAAAGGTCACTGAGGTTGACCTTCTCCCTGCTGGCACCCCGCGGCACGATAGTTGCCGCGATAACATGGTGCAGGTATCGGAACAAGGGGTCTTTAATGGTGGTGGCCTTTTGCCAGGATTTCCCAAAGGGAACCCTGGAAATGACCCTCCAGAAACTGATAAGCGTCTGCCTGTCCATCGTCGTAACCGCCTGCGTATATAAATCAGTATCAAGCTCGGGCTCTGTGTACAAACCTGTATAAACAAATAATATTAAATAAACAAATAATAATAATAAACAAATAATATTAAATAAACAAATAACATTAAATAAACAAATAATAATAATAAACAAATAATATTAAATAAACAAATAACATTAAATAAACAAATAATAATAATAAACAAATAATATTAAATAAACAAATAACATTAAATAAACAAATGATATTAAATATAAAATAATAAATAATATTATTTAAATAAACCTGTATGGACAGCAAACTGCCGCACACTCATCTGAAACTCCTGACCGGCGAGACGGAATGTAACCTCGTGGACTGGAAAATCCGGGTCCTCCACGTAATCCGCCGGATGCGGCGCGTATGTAAACGTGGAAAGAAAATCCCACGTAAGCTCAGGGTACGAGTCCTCCATCGCTAACTCAAATAGGCGCGACCAAGGAGTATCTAGTCCAACTATCTCACGCGCCCGCGCGGCCTCTCCCACGGTATCCAGCAGGCCCCAGTCTATCCCTACATGCTCCCCAATGGGGATGGCGCGCAACCTCGCGCATCTCCCCCTCGCCCGTGACCCCGGCGGAAACTGCAGGTACGGACATGCCGGCTCTCCCTGCTCTCCCTCATCTCCCACCTCTCCCTCAGCCTCCATATGCTCAATCTCGTCATCGGAGGAATCCATCCCTGCACGTTGAAATAAACAAATAATATTAAATATAAAATAATAAACAAATAATATTAAATATAAATAATAAACAAATAAAATTAAATATAAAAGAATAAACAAATAATATTACTAAACAATTTAAATAATAAACAAATAATATTAAATATAAAATAATAAACAAATAATATTAAACAAATATTATTAAACAAATAATATTAAACAAATATTATTAAACAAATAATATTAAACAAATAATATTAAACAAATATTATTAAACAAATAATATTAAAAAAAATAAACATGAACCAAAGCGCCGCGCTTTGGCCTCGGCGCGGCGCTTTGGTTCTTCGTGATGAAGAACAGCCCCACCCGATCGATCCAAACGCCCAAATCAAACAAAAATCAAACAAACTGAAACACGTAACTTGAATCAAAACAATAAATGAAGTTAGATCGTACCTTTTAGCGGTTGAAAGCTTGAAAACGTTGATGATCCGGCTCAAGTGTGTGTAAATCGCACCTTTTGTGTGTGTTTTGTGTTTTGTGTTGAAATGGGGGAGAAGCTGCCCCGCTTCAGGTATAACGAGGGACCAAAGCGCCCCGCTTTGGCCATAGCGGGGCGCTTCTGTTTTTATTTAAGGGCAAAGCGCTTAGCTTTGGCCATAGCGGGGCGCTTTGGGCCTTTTTTAAATTTTTTAAAATTGTTTTTAATTCACAAACGCGTCGATAATAGTCTAAATTTTATGTTTTTTTTCCATTATACATCATTTTTTATTATATATGGAGTATACTGCAAGTTCCGGGTCAAATCGGTTACGTGTGATGTCTTATTCCGTTATATCGTATCATTTGGGTTTGAAAGCACAAGTACTCCTGTAAGAGGTGTTATGTGTATCAACCGCCTACCGCACATGAACATGACGTATTTTTTCATTAATTGTAGTATTATGATGTATATGGTCATTTTGGGTCGTACAAGTGCGTATTGAATCTGATTGGGTCGTGTCGGTGACATTCGGTTTTTAACGTGATGTAACGCATATATTGAACAAACACAAACGTGATTATTATTAAACACATTTAACCTACATCGTGAACATATGGGGTTACATTAAGGTCAGGGGCACGATACGTAAGCATTTCGTACGCGTTGATCTGATCCCTGTATAATGTGTGCCAGGCTGCTGCGCGCTCTGTTCTGTTCGCTGTCCAGAGTGGGTTTGGGGGAGGCATTGGATAACAACCTCCAAGCTCTACATGTATGAAATGCCCATGGTCGACGAACACAACCGCAACCACCAGGTGAGGTTGCTCAGCTTCGTTTGGCCCGCCAAGCAGAGGGAAAATTGTATTGCTCCCACGCATGTCGAAGGTGTGAATAATCACACCGTATCGTTGGGCAATAAGAAACCCCGTGTCAGGCATCATCATGTAATTTTCGATATCTGCTCGTCCCACCCCCTTGAAATCGATCCGTCTAAGCAGCGCATCATAATGTCCTATGTTTTCCGGATCGAAAAAACTGCCTCCAAAGCGATTCGTTCGTACGTAACTCCTTTATAAGTTGTTTCCGGATCATCAAATATGAATTTTGTTTCACTCCTAACCCAACAGCCACCGATCGAAACCCACAATGACCATCTGGTTTCACGTCCTTTATTCTAACGATGTATGGATGGATCACTTCGGGAATCTGAGATGCGTAGTTGCGGATCGCTATATCCGTCTTAGGACCGAGCTTGATCATCGGGAAATCAGGGTGCAGGTTGATCGGTTTGGTATTCTTTTGTCTTCTAGAATCTTCGGGTGATATGTACGAGCTGTGACGGGGAAGATCATCTGAGGCCTCGACCCAAGTTTCTTCCGACGGAATGTATGAGCTTTTTCTAGCGGCTTCAACCTTTCTTTCTTCCTGCGTTTTCAATGTTGGGCGACCACGAGTTTTCTTCAGAACAGCAGGAGGTTTTTTGTTATTGTTCCCTGGATTGAGGATTTGCTGAAACTTTTCAAAGAAGCTCCTTTTCACTTGAGGGGGTGTTGGATCGATCTTTTGTTTCAATTTTTCAAATTCCGCGTCTACATCGATATCCTCTATGTTTTTCTTTGCAGGCTTGAAGTTAAGCTTCTTCCAGAACACGTCTATGTGTGTGATCCGGAGTTGCTGACCTGTGGATGAAAACAAATTAGGTGGCAGAATCATAACGAGAAAGGTCAAAGATATTAATTACCTTTATTTTCCAACATTTCCAAACGACAGGCACATGGCAAACCACAGCTGGTAAAAAGTTGGCAACCACAGCTTGCACCGTAGGCTCTCAACCCGTCTTCCTTACGTTTTAGGTCCTTACTCAAAAGCTCAATCGCATATATTGAAACCTTTCTGAGAATATATGCAAGCATGGGCTGCTTCTTGTGGTGCGTCATCACTTTTCGGAGGCTTGTTTCAAAGCTACTACTAATCCCGGTGTATTGTCTATCAAAAACATGATCAACATACAGTACAAGTTTATCCAGTGTGTTGCGATGACTTGGAAAGTGACTTTTTAGTGTTGCATGCATGCCCTCAACCCTGTTGGTCGTAGTTTGGTGAAAGTTGATAGTTTTGTTAATCCAGCATGATACAAACTTTTCACGGTACGGATCCAACCAGGATTTCTTCAAATAATCAAAAACCTCTAAAATAAAAAAAAACGTAAATAGTCAGTTTTTGTTATTATATAAAATTTGAACATAATTATGTAAGAAATACCTACGTTCACGGTCATCTTCTTTCAGCTGTGCTTCAAGGTTTTCCAAGTTATACCTGTATATTTCCTCGGTCGTAGACTCGCACAATAACCAAAATCTACGTACGAATTCTTTCCATTCCTTGTCAGAGAATTTCTTCTTACTGTTCTTATTAATATTTTGTTGAATATGGAACCGACAAAGATACTTATGCGCTTTTGGAAAAACTTGTTCACACGCGTTCATTAGCGCAAAATCCCTGTCTGTTAAAATCACGCGCGGTTCTATACATCCTACCAGCATAGACTTGATCCTCTGCAACACCCATAGGTAGTTCTCTGACTTCTCAGCGGAAATTACCGCACAAGCAGCCGTAAACGATTTGTTTGTCGACGTCTTGCCTACGACCTGAACAAATGGCAGGTTGTACATGTTCGTTTTGTAGGTGGCGTCAATTATTAGCACATGCGGGAAGGCACACCACATATTGAATGATCTTTCGTGAACAAAGAAGACATCTTCAACTTCGTTTGATATCTCATTCGTGCGCATGTAATAAGTGTAATTTTTTTCGAGAAGAATGCTTTCAAGTTTTTGCATCGGAGACTTACCGACATTTTTTTCGGCGTTGATCTTCTGAACAGCGTTGTGTATATCTTTCGGAATAAGCTTTCTAGCCGGATTGTTTTTTGTCAGCGTTCGCCAGATACTTTGGTTGGGAATGTCTTGCTCTGCCAGCTCCTTAACCAGTTTTGTATCCTCCGAAGAAAGCCTTCTCGCATACGCGTGACCCTCTAAGTTTTCAATAGGAGTGTGGTTATGCTTCGCCTTCGTCACCTCGATCCTCCAAACACTTCCGGATGATTCCGAAAACCCGATCATCTCGAACGGGCAGCCTATTTTCTTGCTACCCGTTTTCCTCTGTGTAGCTATACTCTTATGCTCCCCACCAAAAGTACATTGAAACCAAATCTTGTAATTCTCTCCTCTTTTATTCGACCTCTTAGTCACAATGAGGTAACCGTTGTCTTTTGCCGTGTCTTGTACCCAACGCACCAACTCTTTACGTGACGAAAAGGTCTGCGTTGTATCAAACGAAAACGTAACCGGGTAACAGCCTTCCTCGTCAACAGACACATCCCCCGGCTCACCATCGTCACCGAGGTCCGAATATACTTGATGTTCAAAGTTGTGCTCGCCACCGTAACCGAAATTCGAATAACCTTGTAAGCTCTGTTGACAACCGTAACTGTCGTTTGGACCACACTCCTGCTGTACAAAGCTGTACTCGCCACCGTAACCGAAATTCGAATAACCTTGTTGTGCGTAAGGGTCCTCCACAGGGGTATTCAAATCCAGCGTCACCGTGTTATCACGATAACGAATGCCAGATACAACCTCTGCCTCCCTCAAGTTGGACGAGACCGGTTTCTCATACGAGTCAGAAATAGCGGTCCCCTCGTAAGAATCAGGAACAACTGTCTCGTCAGAATATTGACCGAAAATATAGTTGTTTAACCACGACATCGTTTTTTGTAAACAACAAACAACAAAACACTCGAATACCCACGTATGTTTGTAAACAACGTATTGAGTGCGAGTGTGCGACCTTGTCTCGAACGATGCTTTTCTGAAGAAGAAGAAGAACGTATGCTTTTCTGAAGAAGAAACCTCAATCAGTAGCTTGCTTTTTAAAGTGAAAATTTGGGTCGAAGCGCCGCGCTATGGCCAAAGCGCGGCGCTTAGGGTTAACGACAAAACATCATAATCAGCTTTATGTCTGTCAAACAGTAGGGAATGTCTCAAACGTCAATCGAAGCACCTTTTGTCGAGCATAGCGCCACGCTTTGGCCATAGCGCGGCGCTTTGGGATGTGAAAATAATTTTCTCCGTGTGTGATTAGCATGACCCATTTTTATTCTTAAAAGTATGAAAAATGGTCCAGAGTGACTTTGTTCTCAATCTATTACTCTTTTCAATTTACCCTTTATAACACTTTGGACCCCACCAAATTGAAACCTTCCCACAATTTGCTTTTACTCTGGTTATAAATCCTCACTCACTAGTGACAACCAGTGGAGGTTGACTGAGAAGTGAGAAGTGACCACTCAGCCCCTTCTCCATCTTCATAACACTCTCTCACATTTACCATTATACCCTTCTTCTCCACACTTATGGCTCACAGAAGAACCTGCATTGTTATGTTGTACACCTTGTTAGCAGTGAACATAGCTCAAGAAGCTGGTGCAACAATGGTGTTCCAAAATGTAACACTACCTGGCCAACACCCTTCACCAGACATTGTTGTTCAAGATCTTCAAAGGTACAACCTTTTCTTTACAATGTACCTTACTTAACCTTGTTTTTTGGGCTCATACTTCTCTACACAGAGTTATGGGTGCAAATAGTAGTTTATTCATAGTGGAGGTCCTTACTTTGAAGGAAGTTCAAAATGTATGTGTTAAAAGCAAAATGTATTTGTTATAATTGTTTTTCTTTTTCAAAAAGTTACAAGGTTTTACCACTAAATGAGGATATCCTCCCCCTTATCTCTTTAATAAAGAGACGATGATATATACAAAATCAAGAGAGAATATACATTAAGTTCTAAAATAAGACACGTGTCATTCTTTTGTTAGTTAGATGAACTAGCTACTTGTAACACAATGGTATCAATGTGTCTATATAATGGTGTTAATAACTAGTTTGGTTTAGGTTCTAGTTGGATAAAAGTGTAAATTTAGAGCATCTACAACAATAGACCAATCCATTCCAACACACTGTCTAGTCACATTGTTATAAACTATCACCATTCTAAACCTCATTTCTCCTCCAACAATAGCACCACTTTATACAATAAAATACAAAAAAAAAAAAAAAAAAACTATTGTGAATGGGTGGTCCCTAGTGACAAAGTTTAACCAAAAGTTTCGGAGGCTTACAGTCATAGGGCCCAAATTATATATTATATAAATATTTAAGCAAAATAATTGAGGGCGCAATCCTTTATAACTTTAAAATTTTTAGACGAAAAATCAGAAGTTTTATACTTTTAACGGAAACATTAGGGGGGGGGGGGGGGGTGCACCCCCGGGTATCAAATATCCTTTGCCCCTGGTGGTCCCACTCCTTCCAACCAGTCCAATCCACCAAACCGCCTCCCACCAGACCACCTCCTCCAACAAGGAGGTTTATTTGAGTTGTGGTTTGTTGGGCAAACCTCTCCAACGGCCTAGCCATTGGAGATGCTTTTTGTAGTACGGTTAGTTATAGGGTGTAAGTTAGCTCTTCCTAAAAAAGCACATGTGATGTTAAAATTTTTAAGTTATTTTAGATTCGTAAAATGATGTCTCTCACCAAAAGGTCAAGGGTTCTAGTCCCCTATGGATATTAATTGTCAAAAGGTCCAATGAAGTACTTTTAGAATATATTTTTTGGACGACAAATGTTAATCTATTGTCCACGAATAATCCTAAAATATTGATTTTGTTCAGATTTGAATATGAAACTTCTTCATTTTAAGAGGCAAATGTCTCTGCTTAGTGTCATTGGCGTAGCTTAGTGGGGGCGGGAGGGGGCGGCCGACCCCCCGAACTTTTCGCTCAGTAGGGTAGAGTATGCAGTTTTTGTATAGAAATTTTTTGGTATATACGCTTTTTACCCCCCGGTTTTATAGAAATTTTTGGGTATATACGTTTTCGACCCCCCGGTCTGAAATCTCAAGCTTCGCCACTGCTTAGTGTAAAGTAAGTATGAGTAATATGGGTAACGTGACGGAAGTGATTAATTAAAGTGTTTAGTGTAATTAAAGAATCGACAAACTTGTAGATAAAAAATGTTAATATTTAAAGAGGATTAATGATTTAATGGATGTTTTTCCTTTAAGTTCACTTGAGCCCAGTGCTAATATAATAATATTAAAATTAATAATTTAATAATTGGTCTACTTTTGACTTTTATTTGTTCAAGATATCATGGCAACGGTCCCCCCTTGTCTCTGTTCTGGATATACGTGCCTTTTATGTTTTCTAATTCTATTTTTTTTATTTACTTCATTCCCTCCTTATTCTTATATTCCTTTTATTTAAACGGTTTTATATGTGAAACGGGTTGTCCGACTCAGTGGCGAAACTTGACAATGAATACGGGGGGTCGAAAACGTATATAATCAAAAATTTCTATACGAAAACTACATATATAACACTACTGAGCGAAAAGTTCGGAGGTCCCCCTCTTAAGCTGCGCCCCTGATCCGAGTGGGGTTATAAATCAATTTATGAAGTTTATGTGTTGTAAACAAGTAACGATGCGCCCCTGATCCGAGTGGGGTTATAAATCAATTTATGAAGTTTATGTGTTGTAAACAAGTAACGATATATCTTTTAGGTAATTTATCATCCCATATGTATCATATTAAATTCGTACAGCGTAAAGACATGGATAAAGTCAAACTGTCACATGAAAATCAAATAGGACCATGAAAATAAATCATAAATGTAAATATATACCAAACCCATTTTGGTGGGGCGATATAAAGTGTTGGATAATCCTTTGTTTTTTGTTTTTTAAGTAGTACTAGCTATGATTGAAAGCGTATGAGTTGTCGTTCTAAAAAAATGAAAATGTATTTTTCTTTTCCGACAGGAGGGTAAATACGTCCATTTCACGAAGACAAATGCTATCATACGCCACCGATGACTCATCATCCTCATGTTTATCGGGTAACCCAATCGACGACTGCTGGCGGTGCGACCCAAACTGGCACCTAAACCGCCAACGCTTAGCCGATTGCGGCATTGGCTTCGGCCAGTACGCTCTCGGCGGCAAAGGCGGCCGTTACTACGTTGTAACCGACTCATCCGACCACGACGCCGTCAACCCCCGCCCCGGAACACTCCGGTACGCCGTAATCCAAACCGAACCGCTATGGATCGTCTTCCCAACCAACATGCACATCCAACTCTCACAAGAACTCATCTTCAACAGCTTCAAAACCCTCGACGGCCGCGGCGCCAACGTCCACATAACCGGCGGAGGCTGCATTACCCTCCAGTTCATCACCAACATCATTATCCACAACATTCACATCCACCATTGTTACCCATCCGGTAACACTAACATCCGGTCCAGCCCGACCCATTACGGGTACCGAACAAAGTCGGATGGTGACGGGATATCCGTTTTCGGGTCACGTGACATTTGGATCGATCATTGCTCGTTGTCACATTGCAAAGATGGTCTTGTTGATGTTATTATGGGGTCTACTGGAATAACTATATCGAATAACTTGTTTTCGCATCATGATGAGGTGATGTTGCTCGGACATAGTGATGATTATTTGCCGGATTCCGGGATGCAAGTGACCATTGCGTTTAACCATTTTGGAGAGAAGTTGGTGCAGCGAATGCCCCGGTGTCGAAGAGGGTATATACATGTTGTTAATAATGTGTATAGCCGGTGGGAGATGTACGCGATCGGAGGGAGTGGGAATCCGACGATTAATAGTCAGGGTAACCGGTATACTGCTCCGGCTAATCCCAATGCAAAAGAGGTATATTTAGGGTTGTGCATGAGTCGGTTTAGGAAACTTTAAGTTGGTTTTGGGGTAAAGCCGAACCAGAAACCAAATATTTGGTTTCGTTTTTTTTGGCTTTCACGATGGGTTCAGTTCGGTTTGTGGGTCGAAAATTTTGGGCTGAAAATATGATAATAATAACTACAACATAATGAATTTGGGCTAGAGGTTTTTGTTAGCTAATGATTAATTTTTTATTACATATTTGGTCCTAAATATTTAGGCAGTGACAAACACTAAGGACATAAGCGGTTTTTGTTTTTTTTTTTTTCAGCTTTTAGAAAATACAAAACCGAATCATAAATTTTGGATTTTCCAGAAAAAAATTGTCGGGTTTTTGTATGGTCCGGTTATGTCGGTTAATTTGGTTTTAGTTTGATTCTTTTGGCTTTAGTATGACAAACAAAAAATGGTCATATGAGCCCGTATGGTGTTATAGAGATACATAAGTGACTGACATAATGTCACACACACCGCCAACAAGGTCATGTGGGTCCCTATTACCATTTTTCACATGTCATACGGCCCGTATAATGGCTTCAAATGATGGATGTATTTTTTTTTTTTATTTTTTATGAATTCGGATGCTTCTGACATGGGAAAGTTGATTGAAAGGTGACAAAGAGGGTAGATACACCAGACCAGCACTGGAAGGGGTGGAACTGGAGGAGTGAAGGGGATATTCTGATGAACGGAGCTTTCTTTGTGCCGTCCGGCGAAGGGTTAGAGCTTAAGTATGAGAAAGCCTACAGTGTCGAGCCTAAATCGGCGGCCTTAATCGACCAACTCACCATGAATGCCGGTGTACTCGGTAGCAGGTTCGATCTCGTTTTACAACATTGCATAAACAGTTGCACCCTAATAAAAATTATGTGTATTTTCGGTACTGTGTTGTCCTATAAGTTAATTACAATTATGGAGAGATTTTATGTTTTATATAAATTTAATTTAATACGTATTAAAGTTTTGGTATCGTCAACATAAAGTTTTCTTTTTAAAGTTTTTTTTTTTAACGACAAATTTGAATCACTGAGAAACATAAAGTGAAAAAAATTGTTTATATTAAGATAACCTTAAACTTATATACACTATAATAGGAAAAGGTGATTGTTTTATGATTTTTCTACTATATCATGCCAGAGATTTTTTTTTTTTTTTTTTTTGAAAGTTTATATCATGCCAGAGATGATGTAGAAAAACATGTCTCTTTCTCTTGCACATACCTTTTGACTTTTTCTCTTGGCTTTGTTTCACCCCCTAATCCCCTATGGTTCTTTTTTGCTTCACTTCACTTTGCTTTTTTTTTTTTTTTTGTAAAATAATATTATAATAATAGATCAATGATGAAAATTTGAAAAATTTACCCTAAAGTGACAATTTATCCAATTACATCCCACCAATCATGGTTGTTTTGTTATCTAAACAAATTTGATGATGTCATATCACCTCATGTGATAAAAGAAATTTATTTGTATAATTCATTTTAATTAGGCTGGAGGGTGTGGGGCGCCACCCTTCCGCCACCTAGACCACCATAGCGCCCCCCTTCAATTTTAACCACACCCTGGGCGCTATAGCCGGGGCGCCATTGAAGCCCCGCCATCGTGGTAACGGGCTTTAACGCGAATTCAGGTGGGACCCATTAATTTTAAACCAATCCAAAAAAAAAAATTTAAATTTTGTTTAATAGGGCTCCATCCACACCCTCCAAATTAAAGGGGGCTCCATGGTACACGTGGATCCTACGTGGCACCTATAAAGCCCCATGGAGCCCCATCCACACCCCATAGCCTTACTATTATGAATGTTGTGTAATATTTGAGATGGGAATTTGATGATGGGCAGGAGTAATAAGCTTGGAAAGTGGACCGGTGGTGATGGTAATGGTGAAGGAGGTGTAGATGATAGTGAAAATGATTATGGTGAAGATAGTGATGGGGCTTCTAAGCTAAATTCTATGAGTTTTATATCGTCTTTGTTAGTTGTGTTGTTATCATTCATGTTTTTGTGTTCTTCGTCCGATCAAATTGTGTTACTGTGACGACAAAACATCTGGAAAAAAGTTCTCCAGAGTGATATTGAATTAACAAGGGATTCTGGTTTATGTTTTCTCTTCCGAATGTTTTATGCCTCTATATCCCCCACAACTAGATAATATGCGAATCTATGGTCGTGCATATGCATTTGCTTGTGTATTCGATTTTATTCCCATCGAAGTAAACGAAAGTCATGTTGTACGTGAATAATCACTTGCGTATCGTCAACAAAACGTACCTTCAACTGACAAAATTTATGATAGATACACGATAACACACTCTTATTTGACCATTTAATGCACGAAATTTAGTAATATATAAAAACTAATTTATAACTCATCTAAACACTAAAGAGAGAGTGTTATGCACTAGTGGTATTATATCGGCAAAGGTGAACCAAACATAGTAATGGTCTGAACCCACATCACTTTTGTGGAGGCAAACACCATACCATTAGACTACAAGGTCATGTATTAGTACTCTTTCTACGGTAAATAAATAATGGATGGCCATATGCTCATCTCCTGCCCGCTAGCTGAACAGCTTGGACCAAGGTTTGGAGCTGGTGTAGACTATCAATGGTGTAGGGTAACACGATACAAGACATGCCGAAACTATTGAATGGAATCATGGGGAACAAGGTGTATAAAAAGATGGCGACGATGCTATTGTTTTGGCAACCCTTGGGTTCATACCTCATATGGTAGGCGATGAACGATAGAACATTCAACAACATCCAATGGAGTCCCGAAGGATCATGGAAGATATAAAATCGGACATACATATCTGGATTAAAAACAAGACTAGGTTCCACTTGTTAGGATGGAATGAGTGGTGTGATTTTGATGTTTGTCCTGATAGAGTTCTTATTTGTATCTAAATAATATGTATCACATAAACTGGAAGCAGAAAAGATTCTATTAACTTGTAACAGAGAACTCATATCAATATTAAGCTTGAGCTAAACAAGAAGTTTGACCTCAAAAGTCAGATTTCAAAAATACTGCTGTATAACATGTGTTCTAGTTTCAACACAACAAGAATGATGAGAAATCATGAACAAAGCTACAAGAAACATTTTGAAGACCCGGGGAGTTGACGATTACACTCATACTTGTAACTAGAATGCCGCAAAATAAACCTCATAAACGGCTTGTAATCCTAACGATCCTCAAAAGATCTGTTCATAACCTCAACTGCTGAATCCATAAACTGCACCACAATGACAAAAAAGTAAACTTTACATCAAAAAATAATATTGTTGCGATGTTTAGGGGATGATGGGAATATTCGTTATGCTCTACCAAGGACCAAATAAATAAAATAAAAATTCATATTTAGGGTAATTAAAAAAACTGGAATTTACCTTTCCAATATTTTTGAGTTCTTTGCCAACAGGTTCCAAAAACTTCAAGTCAATATCGACAGGCCAGACCTTCATACAAACGTTAAGATAGCAAGATGAGACTTTAACAAAAGTTTGAAAGACAGTGAATATGCGTTGCAAAAATAAATTGATTCCAAATAATTTGTATTTCACACCAATAGTTGTCCAAGGCTTGATGCAAAACCACAATCGAGCCGGGGGTCTCATTGGAAGCAGCCTCTCTATTCCTACGGGGTAGAGGTAAGGCTGTCTACATCTCACCCTCCTCAGACCCTACCTTAGCTTTGCTATTGGTGGGATATACTGAGTATGATGATGATGATGATGATGACCAATAGTTGCCTAGAGAGACTTATAATCAATCACCTTACAAGAAACATATATTAAATGGTTCATTTTTTTCAATATTTTTCTGAAATGAAAAAATGAGGCTCGCCATGATATCTTCATTTCTTCTCAATAATCTAAACAGGACCCGTAAAATGTGAAAATATTAAATAATAAAAACAAAATGGCCAAAAAATGAAGGTTTTCAAAATCTTTCAAGATGTGAAGAAACTAATGTTGGAAGCGAATATATACTTCATGAGGGACGTTCAATACAGTAGCAAGTAGAGAACCGTATGATGCACTTGTACTTTTTTGCTTTGATTGTTATACATAACGTAGTTATATAACTGCTTACCTCACTATCCTTCTAACTTCTAATATATGTGTCGAGCACTACGTGCGAGCGCATTATGTGGTTCTCTACTAAAAATTGGATATGTATTAAACACGCCCCTATACTTCATGTGACCCAACAAAGATTGAAATTTTGCCTTTCAAAGTTTGAACTTCAAAACTGATATAATATAATCCTTGCTATGAGGTGTCTCACATGTATCTTTACGAAAAGTTTGAATCAGTTATTTATTTGAAATTTATATATTCAACATATGTTAAATAAAAAAAAAAGATATAAGATATCTTTAATAGCTATATGTTGATTCAAAACTGAATAGAATGAAATTTCTAACAAGGTTTCTCTCTCAAACATGTGAGTCTTGAGTTGAGTGACATAGAGCTTCAAAACCAAATATAGACCATCTTTGTATTTTGAAACAAGTTACATCTAGTAGTAAATTTATGATCTTTGAATAATATAATTTGCTTCCAAAAAATGTCAAAGTCCATAGAATATTGACAAGCAGATCACATTAACATTGCACACAGTTCACCAATACATATAGGAGTAGTAACAAACATTTCAAATAAATCCTCTATGAAACTTTTTCAAATTATTGAATTGCAGCCAATTGCCACAATTCCACCAAAACATGTTAAGACCATGCGTAGTGGTTATGGTGAATAATGCCCCACCCTTGGGCGTTGTCCGCCACGTGTCGTCCTAGTCAGCAAAGGGGCATTTTGAAGAAATGGGCGTAATGGGATAATGCCCCCACCCTTGGGCGTTGTTCGACACGTGGCACTCCCATAATTACCCAATTATTATTTTTTTTAATTATTAAAACAAATAATATTCCATTAAAACAGCCATTGGCCAACACACAAGGGGCTCGAGCGTTTTAAAAATAACAATCAACTATAGATTTAGCCGATGATCAACCAATTAAAAACCGAAAAAGCATTAAACTCATACGATACTCAATGGTTTATTCGAAGGTATAACCGTATAAAGAATGCACCTTTAGTCCAAGAAGTTTTACTGGTGTAATCTGTCCAGGAACAACACACTCTGGCCCTGCTGCTTCCACTATAGCTTCCGTCCCTAACCCATATCCAATCGGATCCGGGTGCTGCAAAAACCCACCCAAAACCCAAAAAGACTCAACAAAATTACAAAACAGTTTTCACCCACAAGAACCCTAATTCCAAAATCCAAACTTTCATGTAGTAACACATACAATTCAAACAAGCAAAACCCATGTTCATATATCAATTCACATCCCTTTTCAACCAGCTAAAACGCTAACAGATTTGCGAAGAACCCAAATTACCTTGATGAGAGAGAGAGCATAATCTGTGTGGGGGTTTTGAGGGAGGGATAAAACAGGGGAAAGGTGGATTTTGGGGAGGGGTTTGGTGGCAGTTGAAGCTGCCCTCCATGGTGCATCTTTCTGCAACGCAGTTCCTCCTTTCTTTGACGACATTAATGGCTTTCTTGTTTGATGATGATGCAATTGAGGTTTTATGGTGTAATTTGAACCAGTGAGATAAAGATTAAGGGGTTATGTATGAATGGATTGTGTTTCAGAAGAGGCTTTTGTGATGTCTAATTCCCCTATCCGCCCCAATATCAATCCTGTTTAAAATATATTTTTTTTCCTTTTGAAGGCCAAATTTGGATCAGTTACGAACCATTGGAATATTATCACTAGTTGTACCACGAGAGAAACTACTCGATCATATCCATATCCACCAAGCAATATAGCCTATACACCAATTTAGAAAAAAAACCTAATAAATATGGGAAAACCCCCCTTGTGGGAATCGAACTCAGGATCTAATGGTCCTTAAGCCTTATCCCACTTGGGGTTGTTCAAATTGCTCGGCGCTCGACGCTCGTTCGATGTTCACTCGGAATTTGTTCGTTCGATTCAGCTCGTTAAAAAAATGCTCGGCTCGGCTCGGATCGGTTCGGTTTGTAAATGAACCGAGCACGAGCAAATGTTCGCTTAGTTCGGTTCGGCTCGATTGGCTCTTTTAATATATATATATACACATATATATTTGTGTTTGTGTGTGTATCATTTTTTAATTAAATGACTAGAGACCAACATTAACAATGTTTGGTCCAAGATCTAAATAGAGCTCATTTAAGTAATTAGAATTGAAATCCAATACCAATAGTCCATTATCCAATACTTAAATGTCCATTTGAGTAATTGAGTCAAAATTTCAAATACTAAAATGTGAAGCGTCGATCAATACTCAAGTTTCAACCCGCCATTTGATTTAGAAGTGCAAGACCTTAATCAAAACCCCCCATTGGCCATCACTATTCGATTTCTCCATCGTCACTCGCCAAGATGCCAACTCGCCAGGGTTTTGCTTCGATCGATTCATTCAATTTCAAACTTTCGATAGAACAAGGGTATGTTTCAATTGGTCGACGATTTATCTTTCCGCTTAGTTAATCTCGATAGAACTAGTTGATTGTTTTTGTATTCCTTGTTATTTGTTAAATTTTTACTTGTGTTTTATTGGACGAAACATCATGGACGAAAACTGCACTTTATTCTAATAACTAGCACTCTCATCGTCACTTTCCTTGTTTATTCTGCGACGCTCGAAACTCGCTCGACGTTCGTTTGGAAAATGTTCGGATAGAAATATGCTCGCTCAACTTTGCCTCGGTTGAAAAAATGTTCGGTTCAGTTCGGATGGGTTTGTAAACGAACCAAGCACGAGCAAAGGTCTGATCGGTTCGGTTCGGCTCGTGAACTGCCCTAATCTCACTCCCAAAATGCCACTAGGCTATATAATGCAAGTCTTGAAAATAATTAGAGTAAATTTCACTTTTTGTCCTTTACGTATTACCTGAATTTTAAAACGTGCCCTTTAAAAGTTTTAGTTTCAGTTTATGTCCAAAAAGCACATGTTTTATATCACTTTATGTCCTTTACACCAAACTGAGTTAAATAATTCAGTTAGGTTTATTTAATGCAAGTGTATTATTGGTATTTCACCTTAGTTATTTTGTTTTTAAAAATAAATCAAAACAATTAAAGGTGGGACCCACTTTACAAAGTTTCAAGGCTTCATCTTTCCCACACCCCCGTGTTTTCCGATCATCTTCTCCGGCTCCGGTCATCTTTTCCGGCGGGCTCTTCATTTCCAGCTCCATTATGGACAGCCCGTAACAACGAAAGACTCGGTTGAAATCGATAAGTTGTGATTGCTCTTTTAATATACATCCAGGTCATTTGGCTTGATTGAACCACTAGAAACGAAATTCAAGTTTACCCAGAATCAAAACTGGCGGTAAAAGCAAAACATCGAACAGTTGGTGTGCAGAAAGAATAAGATAACTTGTGATTTCGATTGCTCTTCTCCAGGTATCTTATACACACAATTATGAATTATGTTTCTTCATGACCTACAATCAATTTCTTAACACATCTATATACAACATATACATTTACTTCTCAAGAAAATCATAATAAAGTGCAAGTACAAACCATTCATAAAGAAATCAGACCTAAAACCTGAAAATCGATGGGAAAACACTCCTTGATGATCGCAGATATATAAGAGGAATAATGGTCAAGAAATTATAAACAAAGGTTTAAGATTCAATTGAAACCTGGTGTGAGTGGTGGTGCAGTTGCCACGCAAGTACAGCCGTACAGAACGCCGGTGCGGTGGTGCAGGGTGGATGACGGAGTGGTGGATTCCAGTTCTAGTTCGACTGAGAAGGGTGTAACGCTCCGCATTTCCGCACTTTCTTATTTTAGCAAGTCATGTTGTACTTTCCATATTTAGACACTTGTACTCTCTTTGTAATCTACTTTCGTTCCGTTTGTATTTCGAGACTATTGATCATAATGAAAACGGAACTATTTTATGTATCCATATTATGTGCAAGTGATAACCAATTACTCGTTTGAACGAAATATTCTTTATGGATTCTTGATTCTTTATTTATCGACACTTGATACTCGTTAAACTAATTGAAACTATTAAAATAATGAGATTCGGATCCTAAAACTCGAAACTCGAAAGCTTTGTGAAACGAATAAACGTTTAAAGATTTTATTACGTTATAAATATGGTTGTTTTTAAATTATTTAAAATGATTAAATTAATTATTTCTTCTTTTTTTACTATTTAAAAGTTTATTTTTAAAATAAATTTATTTAGTTCCGTTAGTTTTAAGGTTAGTAAAATAACAAACTAACCTAGTTAGTTAAACTAAAGTTAGTTTTCTTTTTAAACTAACATATCACAAGCTTGATTAAAATTGAGGGTTGTTTGAGTAATTAATTGAAACTTTAAACTACAGGGACTATTTGTGCATTTCCTGAAACTTTAATGTTTAAAAAAATGAAACAAAAAAGATGCAGTCGACGGGTTTCGAACCCGGGTCGACACCCTCAAACTCACGCACCTTAACCAATTGAGTTGCGGCTCCTTATTGTTTAAACCCGCCCCCTCAAATCTGTTAAACACTCCCCCGCCAAGGCTGTCCAGCGCGCACAAACCAGATCAGGCCCCTTCAGCTCGCGTTTTTTGGCACTGTTTTGCTTTTTTTTTTTTTAGTTTTAAACTCGAATTTATGCATTAAATTCACACCTAACATAACCCTAATCCTCCCCTATAAATACCAATCCTAATCCAAGCTATTTTCACTTTTCTAAACACTCCAAACTCTCCTAAATTCATCTCTAATCAGCTGCAAATTGCAAGTTCGAGCAGAAGCATACCGAGTTACAAAAGTGAGCATAACTCACCCGTTTCTTGTCCGTTTTAGCTCATTCTTTTTCCTTTGTGCTTGGTTTGACCTTAGCTTCGATTCCATGAGGTTTTCACAGTAAATAAGTCCCTGGAACTCCGGCAAAAAGGCTCCAAAGTCCACTGATTGTTTATGTTTTCATGTAATCTTTGTTAAACTTAACCAAACTTGAGTTTTCTCATCTCAAACCTATGTCCTAATGCTCATAATCAAATGAATGGTTAGTTGGGCTTAAAAATAAGGCTGAGAAATGTTAAATCAGATGTTAAAACCTCACAAACATTATGTTTTTAGTTAGGGTTTTACCCACAAGTAGTGTTCAAGCATGAAGCTTGATGAATGTGTGATGGTTGGACTAGCTTGGGCTATCCTTCATAGAAATCCACTCACTACTTGATGTCTTTCCATAGATTAGTTCTTGCTATTGCATTATTACTTGTAAGTTCATTTATAACAACAAGTGTAGTGGTGAACAATAGAGGTACCTAAATGGAAGCTTGTTCTTCCTACCTCATGTATGAATTCCATGACACAAAGAGGTGCCTAAATGGAGACATTGATCTCCTACCTCATGCTTGAACCATAGGACTACGTAATATTTATATTATCTAATTATTCACTATGTATATCTAAGTAACTAAACTTGATAATAACTTAATAGTTACTTGTCAAGAATATGTTACATCATATATGACCATGCCCTTGTTACGACTCTAATGGACCATTGAATCCATGAAATCATACAAACTCTTTTGAGTTTTAATAGTGTCAAGAACAAGAGTTAAGATGATTATTTTCCTATGTTTATGTTCTTGCATTTTAAACTCCGAATCTATAATCTACCGTTATCCCCAACTCACACACCTATGTTCCTTTGTGTAGGAGGACAAGGTGCTCCAATCTAAACAACCAAAAACTCTCACGGAATATCAAGAAGGAAAGCTTGCAAAAACCGTGAGTATACTCGATCCCGTTTTCCTTTTTATCACTTTGGGATGCAACATGTATGTTATACAAATTACACAACACATGAAACTATTTTAAACTCTATCCATGCTTAACATGAAACTATATGATGCTTGTTAGACTTGTTAGACTTGTTATGCTAATGTAAACTATTTGTGCCGATATATGCTTCATTAACTTTGCTAGCCTACCTTAACAATTATAGCGCTATAGGAGTAATGCACCGCCCACGATTCTTGGGGTATTGTTAAGTCAAACATATTAACCTCCCTTTATTCTAACCGGGGATAGGCAACGTTAACGCATTGGATTCTTGGGTTTGAACATATAAGTACACTGTTTTGGCATGCTAGTAAACTTGCTTAATATGATTCATGTTGGATATGAGCACTTTAAACAATTTTTAGTCTATATTATGCTATGTAACAAACTTGTATATTCGCCTTTGCTTTTGCATTGAACTCTATTTTAATACATGTTGCAGGTTGAATTGTTGAGATGATGAATCAAGATGAAACAAGATTTAGGTGGACTTAGATACACACCAAGATTAAATTATCTTTTGATGTTATGTTTTGTTGAACAATGTTGTATTTCTTTGGAATCTTGTATGACATTTAGTCCATTTATGAAAATTGAATTTTAATTATATTGTCACATAGTGTTATGATGTCTCTTGCAATCTATTTCGTCTCATCCCTATGTTTCCGCCATCGGTTGGAGTGTGACAAAGGGGGTTTTGGGTCATTAAAAAAAAAGATAAAAATCTTTGGGATACTGAGCAGTGTATAATATATTGTTGTCGGAAATGAAGAGCCCGCCGGAGAAGATGACCGGAGCCGGAGAAGATGACCGGAAAACACGGTGGTGTGGGAAAGATGAAGCCTTGAAACTTTGTAAAGTGGGTCCCACCTTTAATTGTTTTGATTTATTTTTAAAAACAAAATAACTAAGGTGAAATACCAATAATACCCTTGCATTATATAAACCTAACTGAGTAATTTAACTCAGTTTGTTGTAAAGGACATAAAGTGATATAAAACATGTGTTTTTTGACATAAACTGAAACTAAAACTTTTAAAGGGCACGTTTCAAAATTCAGGTAATACATAAAGGACAAAAATTGAAATTTACTCAAATAGTTATAAAAATGAGTTTTTTTTATGACAATTCTATCTTACTCCTACTCTTAAACTATACCTTCGATATTACACTTGTCCAGTAAAGAACACGAGACCTTTTAATAAATGGTGCTTTTAGAAACTTTGTCTCGACCACTGGCCACCAACCCCAGTGGTATAAAACAAGTGGCGTGTGTATTTTATTGAACTGTTTTTGGGTCATGGTGGATAACGTTTTAACTTGCAAAAATTTAAAACTTACTAGAAGTTCGCTCATGACCTTTCAAAATGGACAATACGAACATGTTTTGGGTGTGGGGCTGTTCATGAGCCGAGTCGAACCGAGCCAAGCGGACTGATGCGTGTGAAGTGTCGTTAGTTTTTAATGTATATTTTAAGCCCTTTAACACTTTTTAGCCAAGTTTAAAATTTATAAAACATAATATTTATTAACACTAAACACACATATGGGCAAGTGCACCCATCGTGAGCATATTGTATAGTGTTGGTAAGATACCGAGGTCATCCAAGGACACAAGAGCTTTTAATACCGGTTTATCCTCAGCGTCTAATCAAATCAAAAGTTTAGAAAAAGGTTTTTAAATAAGAAAAATAAAACTAACTAAAATGCTGAAAAATAAAAAATAAAAATAAAAACAGATAGACAAGATGAATCACTTGGATCCGACTCGTGTTTAGTGTAACCTTTGATTATTTTCGCACTTTTGCACTTTTTAAGAGATTATCTTAGTTATTGTAGTAGGCCCCTCTTTTGAAGGTGACGTTACCCTCAACCCAGTAGTTTGAGTCAGCAAGGATACAATCATAAAGGGTTGGATTATTGAAAGATAATTAATTAAGTTATTAATGCATATTGTGGTAGGCCCCTCTTTTGAAGGTGACGTTACCCTCGGCTAAGTAGTCTGAGTCAGCAGGGATACAGTCCTAAGTAGCCGGGTTAAAGTATTAATAGTAGTTTACATATGAGGGGATCAAGGAGTTCGGACCCCTGCCATCCAATACCAGTGGGTATTGAAGGAGGTCCTACTAAAGTTGACTCAGGTCCTTGCACGATCTATACACTGAACAAGGCAAGACTCTTACCAAACCATTCCCTTAACCCCCGACCAGGTAGCCAACATACCTCCATATAGACCTTGGAGATATGAATGGTGAAAATCTTTTATTTTATATAGACAGTAAAATAATGCCAAGACACCACGGACAAACGATAAGGAAGACTCACCTTCAACATAAGAAACTAATTATTAAAGTCATTAATACATAACCTAATAAAAAGTGCGAAAAGATTAAAAATAAAAAGTATTACACTAAACACTTGTCTTCACCAAGTGATGTAAGAGACTTAGGCAAACATGGCCTTTGATTGTCAAGAACTCTTACGATCAATCTTGGATCCCGAGACTACTACACACACTCTATGATGGATGATGGATGATGGTGGTGTGGTGGTGGTGGAGTGTGGGTGAAGTGTGAGAGAGGTAGTTTGCCAAGGGATGGTTTGCAAATGAGCCAAGCACCACTATTTATAGCCTGCACAGAAGCCCGGACAAGGCCCCGTGTCCATTGGGCACGGCCCCGTGTCCACCCATCTTCTCTTTATTCATTAATTGCAGTTTGTCTGCATTAGTTGACCACGCCCCCGTGTCCGCTGGGCACGACCCCATGTGCAGAAGCGTATCTGTACTGTTTTGGTCAAAAATTACAGAAGTAATTAAGTGATCAAATTAGTTAAGTGAGGTAGTGTGCTAGAAATGAGTGGCGAAAATATGTTAATCAAGTTAATTTGTAAAAACAGTTTCAGGATACGGCTCAGGATATAGAGCTGTATCTATGATCAAACAATGAGCAAAAGTAAAGTAAACGACACGGGATGTACGAGGAAAGCCCTAGATCAATCTAGATCGCCGGCATAAAACCTCGGGAGCTGACAATCGCAGCTGCCTAGTTCTTCTATTGCTTCAAAAATCAGGATACAGTGTAGGATGTGGTACAGATCGACTAAGTGTTACAACGAAACTTGAATACAAGTGTGGTGTTTGCAATGAGCTAGAGAGTGTAAGTGTATGAGAGTGTTAGTGAAAAATTGTGTGTTCTAAGCTGATCCGCACCCATCTATTTATAGTAAAGATAAAATAACAAACTACCCTAAACTTGCGGGATCCACCGAATATTCCCTCTTCGAACGTTGTAGACCTGGTCTTTCGGGCTCAACGTCTCTTCCTCAACAAATTCGTCCGAGTCTTGAGGAGAAGAAGTGTCACACCCCCCAAAATCCACCTGCGGAGTACTACCGCTTGGAGGCGTGACTGACCAGGATCCAGCCACCAATCATATTGAACAAGCATATAAGTAGTTATAAAAATCCAACCAATACAATTGGTGTTCAAACAAAACATAGTTAAGTTGCAAGCGGAAGCATAAGTCTTAAATCAAAACATAAGTTTAATTGTTTCAAAGTCCAACATGGCACACAGTCGTCCATGTCCCACAACGATCCTCCTCCATGCAAGCTCCAGCTAAGAACCTAAGGACCTGCAAAGCATGTAGTAACGAGTTAACAACAAGTTGAGTGAGTTCACGGTTGGGTGTTTGTTTTAAGTTGTTCTGAAAACTGTTTCATTTATCTGGCATCCTGCCGTGGGGGTTACCCCATAGTTAAAAACGTGACTTGTTTATTCCCGGTTACTCTGGCAATCCAGCCGTGGGGGCTACCCCGTGTTAGTTATCTGGCATTTCGGCCGTGGGGGCTACCCCATGTATACACTAGACTCGTTACCATATCGACTGCTGACTGTAGTCATGTTTATGTGCCCTGAAACTGTCAATGTCTATCATCATTGACGTGCCCCAGATCCATTAGTTCACGCCCGTCCTCTGCGGCACGGTGTGAGGTTTGTCAGACCTAAATAGCGCTATCTAACTAATGACCCGCTCGCCATTGGCCCGGCGATTAAGTCGATACAAAAATGAGGGACTTCATGATAGAGTTTTGGTCTAGTATGAGTTATCTGTCCGTGAGGACGAGGAATTACATTCCTGAACCATTGCTGTCCTACCCAAGGAGGACGAGGAACCCATATTCCTTAACCCCAATTCCCGACCCCTGGGAATCCCATGCTTTGTAGAGGGTGTGAACTCACCTTGGTTTGCTCGGTAGATACACAGAAAAGTCAATCAAGCAATATTGTGGCTACCCACGTCCTATCATAGTTGTATCACACAAATCAGGTTCGTATCCACGCAGTACACTTATGTTTCTAGCATATTGCATTCAAGTATCATTCATGGCATACACGTTTAATCATGGCAGTTCAACAACAGTGCACAACATACTCAATGCACAGTAGCACATACGGCCCACAAGCTTGGCCCAATCACTTAGGCCCGAAACAGTGTGAAGGTCCATACAACGCACACATGTGTGAGTCGAGACTGTGCGGTCTCTACTCGAGACTGTGCGGTCTCGAGTTGTGCTTAGGTGTTCTCGAGTCGCAAACGTGAAGGTCTCGGGTCATGCATGTTCTGGTCTCGAGTCGCAACCGGACTCGCAATCGCGGTTTCGAGTCATGATGTGTGATGATCAAGTGTGGCCTCGAGTCGAGACCAAGTGTTCTCGACTCGCAACCTGAGTCGCAACTGAGGTCTCGAGTTATCATGTTTAAGGTCTCGAGTCGAGACTGAAGTTCTCGGCTGGACATAAGCTGATTCGGTACAGTGTACTATCCAATGGAAAACCGATTTCATGTAACAGTTTGTACCATCCACTTAAACATGTTTTCTTGTCTAGCAATTTACCAAATTGGATCAAACATATCAGTTTTCAAATATTCAAAACATGTTCATATGATATTCAACAAGTTCTTCATACATTCATCATGTATTCATCTAGTTCATATAAACTTTAACCAAACGAAAATCATGATCAACAACTTATCAACACTAACATGCACCCTATGATATCAACACAATGAATCGTCCTAATCGTGCATATACCACAGCCGATTACAAGTATTCGGTTTCCATTCATCAATCATTTCAACTTATATCAACATCCAAACCATATAGAGCCGATAACACTCATACATAGTCAAGCATACATTATTCACCCTAATGAAATCGACACATTAACATATAATCATCATCAACCGAATGTAAACACATAACATAGGACATTTATGCATCGATTACTTGAACACTAACTCGTCATCAATGTATACCATCATATTAATCAAAACATCATAAACACTAACCAACAAGTATACCATCATATTAATCAAAACATCATAAACACTAACCAACAAGTATCATAAACACTAACCCACAAGTATCATAAACACTAACCGGTTGATGAGTTTCAAAGGTGAGTATGAAGCTTCCAAGCGTGTGTGTGTGTGTCGATCCGAGAGCCCCTAATGTCACTGGTTTGACCCGAGAAGAAGGAGGAGAAATGTGATGTTTGGTGTCTAGGGTTTTAGTGAGAGGGAGTAGGAGAGTGTGTGTGTTAGAGGAGCATGAGTGTTGTTTGTCCAAAAATGCCAAGTGTGGCTATCACTAAGGTTATATACTTGTTCCCCCATTGTGCACCCTAATGGGTTCTCGAATAGTTTAAAGGGTGTGTGGCCCAACCGGCCCACATGTTGCATTGTTCACTCGAGACCACATGGTCTCGAGTTGGGTCCTTGTGTCGCGGTTCATACTAATACACACATGCTACACATACAAGCACACATATACGCACACAATTGAACACAACACGTAACATATAGTCACATACGAGGTTCACTTATCATTAATCACACAAGTTAACTAGTCACACGTTCATGTTACATCGGGATACAAGAAAGGTTCTAAATTTCGAGTTGTCACAAGAAGTCCTCTTGACCGTTAGCAAGTCTCATCCCTTAACCTGCACGTGGTTAATTCAATAAGCCTCAGGATATCGCCCAAGATGTTAGCAATATCCTCTTCCAGCATCCTGGTCACAAATGAACAAACATAGGCAGGATATTGGTCAAGATTTATACGTTAAGAAAATGACCCCCAACAATTATCCCCAAATATATCGGTTGGGATACCAATCCAACGGATATATTTCAAAAATCTTATCCCACAACTCAAGGCATTTAAAACGAAGCGACGGTCAAGATCACATCGTAACTTCCAACGCGTTTTTTACTCAATGGAGATCCACGATGCCCCTATATCTTCTCTTTTCTTGTTTGAAAAGCAGATATCTTCAACAGACCCTTCAGGTAATTCTCCATTTCTGATTTTCTTCCTGTCAACTTACTTCATCTTTCTAGCAATGGCCGCTGAGACCTTCACCCAGCAGAATCTTCTTAAAAATCCCGAAAAGGAGATCTGCGCTTTTGACAACGCAGACATTGCAGCTTTAAGAGCCTCCGGCGCTTTCCCCGACAGCACAGTCTTTAGGCCATTCGATCGGTCAATCCGATCGGATGTTTCTTCTACCGAATGGATCTGTTTTCCAGCATATCCTTTTTCACTAGGTCTTCGATACCCTTTTCCTGAATTCATGATGCAATTCTTTCATATTACTGGCATCTCTTTTGCTCAAACCATGCCCATGGTTTGGAGAGTACTAATTGTACTCAACCAAATCAAAAACCTCCATTGCTCTGACCTCTGCATCGAGGATTTACCTATTGCTTATCGCCTCCGATCCCACGGCTCTAGCCGATTCTTACTCTTCTCGACCTCCAGCAAACCCCTGATTCTCAAAGCCACCAAAAACGAAGACGGATGGCAACGCAAATTCTTCTTTGTCAAACGAGATTCCATTGCTGAGGGTGCCAACCTTCCGGTGGAGTGGTTAACCACCGGTAGGATCATAAATATCCTCATAGACGATTTGATTGTTAT
This sequence comes from Helianthus tuberosus, assembly GCA_030545235.1. NCBI lineage: Eukaryota > Viridiplantae > Streptophyta > Magnoliopsida > Asterales > Asteraceae > Helianthus > Helianthus tuberosus. The sequence continues at coordinate 33,230,697 of CM060388.1, read as the reverse complement.
CCTCTATTAATATTCTTCTTTTTAATCTTTATGCAGTGAACTTCAAGGAAGTTGCTCCTCCTACCGCTGAGTCAGAAGAGAGAATCAATACCGTTTACCGGTTACCTGCAATAGACAGGACTTTCACCACACACGTCCCGAGTTCAAGTCAGTACTCATCATCCGAGATGTCTGGTAAGAATTCCTTTCAAAATAATTAGTCAAAACAATATAATGATAAAATAAAGAGTAAAACTTTTCCCTTTATGCATCACCAGCTAAGATCCCTGAAGTCTTTGACCTTGATGAACTGGATAGCTATTCTGACCAGATCCAAGTCAAGAAAGAACCTGGCTCCAAGACCACTGCTACATCCAAACCCAGCAGCTCCAAAGCCATCATCATTCCTAAACCTTCACCGGCTACCAAGCCCCGGAGTTCAAGTTCCCGCAAAAGGAAAGAACCCGATTCCCCTGTCATTTCTGACACCTTTCCTTATGAAAAGCACGGGTTCATTGAAGCCAGTGGTTTTATGACTTCTTTTCTTAACTGCTCGTGAGTTCCAACGAACTCGAACGAGAGGTATTCTGGTGCTCTTGAGGACCTTAACATCCCGGTCCGTGATTTCGACTGGTTCCTCGACGAATCGTAACTGCTCGTCGATAGTGAGTTCCTTCAGAGGAACTACGTGAGTCTCATCTGACGGACACTTCTTCAGATTCGACACGTGAAAAACGTTGTGAACTGCACCGAGTTCCGCTGGTAAGTTGAGTCTGTAGGCCACCCTGCCTATTTTCTCAATGACCTCGAAGGGTCCAACGTATCGTGGGTTAAGTTTGCCGCGTTTACCAAAACGAACCACACCCTTCCAGGGTGAAACTTTGAGTAGTACCCGCTCCCCAACCTGGAGCTCAAGTGGTTTCTTGTCCATGTCGGCGTAAACTTTCTGACGGTCGCGAGCTGCCGCCATGCGTTTTCGTATTTGAGCAATTTGTTCGGTCGTGTCTACCACATATTCTGGACCAGTGATCTGACTATCTCCCACCTCTGCCCAGCAAAGAGGTGACCGGCATTTACGTCCGTACAATGCCTCAAATGGAGCAGCTTTAATGCTGGTGTGGTAGCTGTTATTGTACGAGAATTCCACAAGTGGCAGATGCTTTTCCCAGCGGTTGCCAAAGTCGATTACACATGCACGAAGCATGTCTTCTAAGGTTTGAATAGTGCGCTCGGACTGCCCGTCCGTCTGAGGGTGGTACGCTGTGCTCATGTCTAATCGTGAGCCGAAGGATTTGTGCATTGCTTGCCACAGCTCTGAAGTAAAACGTGCATCTCGATCCGAGATAATGGAGGTGGGCACCCCGTGCCTCGAAACGACTTCCTTAAGGTATATTTCTGCAAGAGTGGAGAATTTATCCGTTTCCTTGATAGCCAGGAAGTGTGCAGACTTTGTGAGTCGATCCACGATCACCCAAATAGTATCGTTCCCGCGCTGGGATCTAGGCAGGCCAGTGACAAAATCCATGGAAATTTGCTCCCATTTCCATTGAGGTATCTCCGGTTGTTGAAGTAGGCCTGTGGGTTTCTGGTATTCAGACTTGACTCTCGCACAAGTCAGACACTTGCTGACGTAGGTTGCTATGTGGGCCTTCATGCTAGGCCACCAGTACGTAGCCTTGATGTCGTGGTACATTTTATCCGAAACCAGGATGCACCGAGTAGCGAGACTTGTGTGTTTCGTTCATCACAAGCTCTCGTAGGTTGCCATAGAGTGGGACCCAAATGCGTCCCGTTACGTAGTAAGCACCGTCTTCCTTTTGTTCTAATCATTGCCTTGATCCGCGTAGGGCTTCAGCCCTGACGTTTTCTGGTTTCAGCGCTTCTATCTGAGCAGCTCGTATCTGGGAAGGGAGACTAGAGTGGACCGTGAGTTGTAAAGCTCGCACGCGCTTAGGCGCAGTGTCCTTCCGACTGAGGGCGTCAGCCACAACATTGGCCTTGCCCGGGTGATACCTGATTGAGCACTCGTAGTCATTCAGTAGCTCGACCCATCGTCGTTGCCGCATATTCAGTTCCTTCTGCTTGAAGATATGCTCGAGGCTCCTGTGGTCGGTGTAGATGGCGCACTTGGTACCATACAGGTAATGCCGCCATAACTTAAGTGCAAAAACAACAGCTCCCAGCTCTAAATCGTGCGTAGTGTAGTTCTTTTCGTGAACCTTAAGCTGGCGTGAGGCGTAGGCTATAACTTTGTCTCGTTGCATCAACACGCAACCAAGACCCTGAATTGATGCATCGCAGTAAACCACAAAGTCGTCTGTGCCTTCCGGCAAGGAAAGGATAGGTGCACTACAAAGTCTATCCTTTAGGTGCTGAAATGCCAACTCCTGTGCGTTTCCCCAGCGATAAACAACGCCCTTCTGCGTCAGTGAGGTGAGAGGCTGTGCAATCTTAGAAAAATCCTTTATGAATCTCCGGTAGTATCCCGCCAAACCCAAGAACTGGCGAATTTCCTTTGGTGTACGAGGTGCAGGCCAGTTCTTAATCGAGTCTACCTTGGATGGATCAACATGAATCCCATCCTTGTTCACCACGTGGCCTAGGAAATGGACTTCTCGAAGCCAGAAGTCACATTTTGAGAACTTTGCATAAAGATGTTCTGTTCGAAGGAGTTCCAGAATAAGTCGCAGATGTTGCTCGTGTTCTTCCTGACTCTTAGAGTAGATCAGGATGTCGTCGATGAAGACTATAACGAACTTGTCCAGGTAAGGCTTGCACACTCGGTTCATCAAGTCCATGAAAACCGCAGGTGCGTTCGTCAGCCCAAAAGGCATGACCAAGAACTCATAGTGTCCGTAACGTGTTCTAAAAGCTGTTTTGGAGACGTCCTCTTCTCGGACTCTCAGCTGGTGATATCCCGATCTCAAATCAATCTTTGAATAGTAGCTCGACCCCTGCAGCTGGTCGAACAAGTCGTCAATCCGCGGTAGAGGATAACGATTCTTCATCGTCACCTTGTTGAGTTCCCGGTAGTCGATGCACATTCTGAAGGTACCGTCTTTCTTCTTCACAAATAGCACTGGAGCTCCCCAGGGCGATGAGCTAGGACGAATAAAACCCTTATCCAAGAGCTCTTGTAGTTGCGTAGAGAGTTCTTTCAACTCTGATGGAGCCAATCGATAAGGTGCACGAGCTATAGGCGCAGCTCCAGGAGCTAGTTCGATCTGAAACTCGACTTGGCGATGAGGCGGAAGACCAGGTAATTCCTCAGGAAATACCTCTGGATAATCGCGTACAACTGGGAAATCTTCTATCTTCTTCTCTTTTTCTGAGGTGTCAGTAACGAGAGCCAAAATGGCAGCGTGGCCCTTTCGCAAGCACTTTTGGGCCTTAAGGAGAGAAATGACGTTCTTAACAGCACTCCTCTTGTCTCCATGAATCATGAGAGGTTCACCACCGGGACCTGGAATACGGACAACCTTCTCGTTGCAAAGAATCTCTGCTCGGTGTTGGGATAACCAATCCATCCCAATGACAACGTCGAAACTACCCAAGACAATAGGAATGAGGTCGATAGAGAAGGTCTGGTCAGCGAGAATAAGTTTACAACCCTTGACTATGTGTGTGGCTTCTAAACTCTTACCATTTGCTAGCTCTACGGTGTGCTTGTTGTTCAAAGGTGTTGGAATACGCTTAAGCATTCGACTAACTTCTAGTGACATGTAGCTAGTATCGGCACCCGAATCAAATAAAACTGAAATATAAAAGTCTTCGAGAAGGAACTTACCCGCCACAACATTGGGGTCATTCCTTGCTTCACCTTGGCCAATCACAAACACCCGCCCCCTGGCGCCATTGTTGTTGTTGTTCCCATTGTTACCATTCCCCTGATTGTTGTTATTGTTGTTGTTGTTGTTCTGGTTCCTGTTCAGTTGGGGACAATCTCTCTTGAAGTGGCCCTCAGCTCCACACTGAAAGCACCCTTTGTTATCACCTTGCTGTTGCTGCTGGCGTTGATTCGGTTGAGCTTGCTGACGATTCTGATTGGCGGGGTATAAGCTCCTGCAATCCTTTGCAGCGTGACCAGGCTTGTTGCACCGATGACAGTTGCCCCTGGTGCATGGCCCGCTGTGGTGCAGGCTGCAGCGATTGCATTTGGGGTGATTTCCTTTGTACCCACCATGACTTTGACCACCAGACGATTGCTTATTAGGGCTCTTGTAGTCATCAGTCTTTCTCTGCTGAGACTGGGACTGAACAGAAGTCGAACCCTTACTTGAAGTTCCATCCCATTTCCGTTTGTTGTCACTGGAGGTGCCAGAAGTAGTTGCAGCACCTATGCGTTTTGGTAACTTGTTCTGCTCCACCGCCTGGTCCGTGAGACGGTGAGCCAACTGAACAGTTTGCTGGTAGGTGGCGAGGTTCGCTGAAGTCACATGGCTTTGGATTTCCGGCACTAAGCCCTGAAGAAATAGTTCGATGCGTTTGATGGGAGGATCCACCATAGTAGGGCACAGAATTGCCAGTTCGTTCGACCTTTTCACATAAGCCTCAATTTCCGACCCCGTCATCTTGAGGTTGAAGAATTCTACCTCCAGTTTGTGAATCTCATCCCGACTGCAGTATTCTTCCCTGATCATCTCCTTAAAATTCTCCCATGGGGTGGCGTTGGCAGCAACCAAACCCAGCATTTGAACCTGAGCGTTCCACCATGTGAGGGCTAAACCCTCGAGAGTACCAGTAGCATACTTCACCCTGCGCGCCTCAGGGCATTCGCACATTTCGAAGACAGATTCTAGTTTCTCAAACCAGTGTAGGAGACCTACTGCTCCTTCAGTGCCGCTAAAAGTAGTTGGCCGACAGTCCATGAAAGTCTTAAAAGTGCACACGGGTGGTTGAACATGCTGACCTATCGTGGGTGAAAGAAAAGACAGAGTTTAACACAAAGGTTGGTTCACGAGAGTAGGATTCTAAAGATCCTAGAATGAGTTCGGACTGCAGGATATACCTCCTGCGTGTGCAGCTGCAAGTGCTGCGGCAACTCGTTCGTTGATCAGAGCCGTCAACTGGGCTTGTGTCAGGTTAACGCGTCCAGACATGATCTTCATATCAAGAAGAACGTGAGTGAGAGGGGTTCGCGAAAGTACGACGATAAAATAGAGTAAGCACGCACGTGTTCAAGCAACAGTAGTCATACTAACCAAGTATACCATAAGCAATGTACTATGTAACTAACAAGTAGGCAATATATACACAGATCATATCACCTAGAATGTCGAGCCTTGCATGTGGAGTGAAGCGTCGTTGTGGACCGTCGAGCACTGTACAGGTTATAGTCTGGTTTTAACAAAAACGTTTCTCCTTTATTAAAACCAAGTTCGCTATAACCAATGGCTCTGATACCAATCTGTCACACCCCCCAAAATCCACCTGCGGAGTACTACCGCTTGGAGGCGTGACTGACCAGGATCCAGCCACCAATCATATTGAACAAGCATATAAGTAGTTATAAAAATCCAACCAATACAATTGGTGTTCAAACAAAACATAGTTAAGTTGCAAGCGGAAGCATAAGTCTTAAATCAAAACATAAGTTTAATTGTTTCAAAGTCCAACATGGCACACAGTCGTCCATGTCCCACAACGATCCTCCTCCATGCAAGCTCCAGCTAAGAACCTAAGGACCTGCAAAGCATGTAGTAACAAGTCAACAACAAGTTGAGTGAGTTCACGGTTGGGTGTTTATTTTAAGTTGTTCTGAAAACTGTTTCATTTATCTGGCATCCTGCCGTGGGGGTTACCCCATAGTTAAAAACGTGACTTGTTTATTCCCGGTTACTCTGGCAATCCAGCCGTGGGGGCTACCCCGTGTTAGTTATCTGGCATTTCGGCCGTGGGGGCTACCCCATGTATACACTAGACTCGTTACCATATCGACTGCTGACTGTAGTCATGTTTATGTGCCCTGAAACTGTCAATGTCTATCATCATTGACGTGCCCCAGATCCATTAGTTCACGCCCGTCCTCTGCGGCACGGTGTGAGGTTTGTCAGACCTAAATAGCGCTATCTAACTAATGACCCGCTCGCCATTGGCCCGACGATTAAGTCGATACAAAAATGAGGGACTTCATGATAGAGTTTTGGTCTAGTATGAGTTATCTGTCCGTGAGGACGAGGAATTACATTCCAGAACCATTGCTGTCCTACCCAAGGAGGACGAGGAACCCATGTTCCTTAACCCCAATTCCCGACCCCTGGGAATCCCATGCTTTGTAGAGGGTGTGAACTCACCTTGGTTTGCTCGGTAGATACACAGAAAAGTCAATCAAGCAATATTGTGGCTACCCACGTCCTATCATAGTTGTATCACACAAATCAGGTTCGTATCCACGCAGTACACTTATGTTTCTAGCATATTGCATTCAAGTATCATTCATGGCATACACGTTTAATCATGGCAGTTCAACAACAGTGCACAACATACTCAATGCACAGTAGCACATACGGCCCACAAGCTTGGCCCAATCACTTAGGCCCGAAACAGTGTGAAGGTCCATACAACGCACACATGTGTGAGTCGAGACTGTGCGGTCTCTACTCGAGACTGTGCGGTCTCGAGTTGTGCTTAGGTGTTCTTGAGTCGCAAACGTGAAGGTCTCGGGTCATGCATGTTCTGGTCTCGAGTCGCAACCGGACTCGCAATCGCGGTTTCGAGTCATGATGTGTGATGATCAAGTGTGGCCTCGAGTCGAGACCAAGTGTTCACGACTCGCAACCTGAGTCGCAACTGAGGTCTCGAGTTATCATGTTTAAGGTCTTGAGTCAAGACTGAAGTTCTCGGCTGGACATAAGCTGATTCGGTACAGTGTACTATCCAATGGAAAACCGATTTCATGTAACAGTTTGTACCATCGACTTAAACATGTTTTCTTGTCTAGCAATTTACCAAATTGGATCAAACATATCAGTTTTCAAATATTCAAAACATGTTCATATGATATTCAACAAGTTCTTCATACATTCATCATGTATTCATCTAGTTCATATAAACTTTAACCAAACGAAAATCATGATCAACAACTTATCAACACTAACATGCACCCTATGATATCAACACAATGAATCGTCCTAATCGTGCACATACCACAGCCGATTACAAGTATTCGGTTTCCATTCATCAATCATTTCAACTTATATCAACATCCAAACCATATAGAGCCGATAACACTCATACATAGTCAAGCATACATTATTCACCCTAACGAAATCGACACATTAACATATAATCATCATCAACCGAATGTAAACACATAACATAGGACATTTATGCATCGATTACTTGAACACTAACTCGTCATCAATGTATACCATCATATTAATCAAAACATCATAAACACTAACCAACAAGTATCATAAACACTAACCAACAAGTATCATAAACACTAACCCACAAGTATCATAAACACTAACCGGTTGATGAGTTTCAAAGGTGAGTATGAAGCTTCCAAGCGTGTGTGTGTGTGTCGATCCGAGAGCCCCTAATGTCACTGGTTTGACCCGAGAAGAAGGAGGAGAAATGTGATGTTTGGTGTCTAGGGTTTTAGTGAGAGGGAGTAGGAGAGTGTGTGTGTGTTAGAGGAGCATGAGTGTTGTTTGTCCAAAAATGCCAAGTGTGGCTATCACTAAGGTTATATACTTGTTCCCCCATTGTGCACCCTAATGGGTTCTCGAATAGTTTAAAGGGTGTGTGGCCCAACCGGCCCACATGTTGCATTGTTCACTCGAGACCACATGGTCTCGAGTTGGGTCCTTGTGTCGCGGTTCATACTAATACACACATGCTACACATACAAGCACACATATACGCACACAATTGAACACAACACGTAACATATAGTCACATACGAGGTTCACTTATCATTAATCACACAAGTTAACTAGTCACACGTTCATGTTACATCGGGATACAAGAAAGGTTCTAAATTTCGAGTTGTCACAAGAAGTCCTCTTGACCGTTAGCAAGTCTCATCCCTTAACCTGCACGTGGTTAATTCAATAAGCCTCAGGATATCGCCCAAGATGTTAGCAATATCCTCTTCCAGCATCCTGGTCACAAATGAACAAACATAGGCAGGATATTGGTCAAGATTTATACGTTAAGAAAATGACCCCTAACAATTATCCCCAAATATATCGGTTGGGATACCAATCCAACGGATATATTTCAAAAATCTTATCCCACAACTCAAGGCATTTAAAACGAAGCGACGGTCAAGATCACATCGTAACTTCCAACGCGTTTTTTACTCAATGGAGATCCACGATGCCCCTATATCTTCTCTTTTCTTGTTTGAAAAGCAGATATCTTCAACAGACCCTTCAGGTAATTCTCCATTTCTGATTTTCTTCCTGTCAACTTACTTCATCTTTCTAGCAATGGCCGCTGAGACCTTCACCCAGCAGAATCTTCTTAAAAATCCCGGAAAGGAGATCTGCGCTTTTGACAACGCAGACATTGCAGCTTTAAGAGCCTCCGGCGCTTTCCCCGACAGCACAGTCTTTAGGCCATTCGATCGGTCAATCCGATCGGATGTTTCTTCTACCGAATGGATCTGTTTTCCAGCATATCCTTTTTCACTAGGTCTCCGATACCCTTTTCCTGAATTCATGATGCAATTCTTTCGTATTACTGGCATCTCTTTTGCTCAAACCATTCCCATGGTTTGGAGAGTACTAATTGTACTCAACCAAATCAAAAACCTCCATTGCTCTGACCTCTGCATCGAGGATTTACCTATTGCTTATCGCCTCCGATCCCACGGCTCTAGCCGATTCTTACTCTTCTCGACCTCCAGCAAACCCCTGATTCTCAAAGCCACCAAAAACGAAGACGGATGGCAACGCAAATTCTTCTTTGTCAAACGAGATTCCATTGCTGAGGGTGCCAACCTTCCGGTGGAGTGGTTAACCACCGGTAGGATCATAAATATCCTCATAGACGATTTGATTGTTATCCTCTATTAATATTCTTCTTTTTAATCTTTATGCAGTGAACTTCAAGGAAGTTGCTCCTCCTACCGCTGAGTCAGAAGAGAGAATCAATACCGTTTACCGGTTACCTGCAATAGACAGGACTTTCACCACACACGTCCTGAGTTCAAGTCAGTACTCATCATCCGAGATGTCTGGTAAGAATTCCTTTCAAAATAATTAGTCAAAACAATATAATGATAAAATAAAGAGTAAAACTTTTCCCTTTATGCATCACCAGCTAAGATCCCTGAAGTCTTTGACCTTGATGAACTGGATAGCTATTCTGACCAGATCCAAGTCAAGAAAGAACCTGGCTCCAAGACCACTGCTACATCCAAACCCAGCAGCTCCAAAGCCATCATCATTCCTAAACCTTCACCGGCTACCAAGCCCCAGAGTTCAAGTTCCCGCAAAAGGAAAGAACCCGATTCCCCTGTCATTTCTGACACCTTTCCTTATGAAAAGCACGGGTTCATTGAAGCCAGTGGTTTTATGACTTCTTTTCTTAACCAGGTTAGTATCTTCATATCATATCCTGCAATTTAGACTATTTTCAAAGATTTAATAATATTAATCCCTGTCCTCTTACCTTTGTAGGGTCTTGAGCGTTTGGTTCATTTATATCAAGAATCCTGCAAGCTTAACAAAACACTTGAATCTAAGCTAAAGGAAGCAGAAATCACAATCTTTGACCAAGGCATGATTGCGGCCGCCAAGTCTCGTCATTACGAGGAGAAATACAAAGCTATGACCCAAGAACACCAAGTTGCTCTCAACAAAGCTACTCTTCAAGCCCAGGCCGATCTGGAAGCTGCCCATGTGCAGTACGAACGGGATATGGTCAGTTACCGAGAAAGCCTCAAAAGTTCCGTCGTCATTTCTCTTCTCCAGGCTAGGTTGAAGATGGCTCATGAAGCCAAAACATTAGGCTTCGAATGCCCTTCTTGGGACGTTGGTGCTTGGGAGACCAAGTTGAAGAATCTTGGCGGTACTTCTTCCAAATCAACTGTTGATGAACCTTCTAAAGCAGTTGAAAAGGCAACCAATGCTGAAAAGGATGCTGAGGCGGATCCCAAGATGGATGTTTCTGAAACCGCTATGGACCAAGAAGGCACTACCCCCTAGAGCTTATTTTCATTCGAACAATTATATGTCTTTATGAACAATTTTCATTTTTGTCTCTAAACAATTTGATAACCGAAGGCGGATGGGTCCTGGGTTTCAGGATGAAACCTTCGGTTATCAACCAGTATTGATTGCTTTAAGAATAATTTCATCTTTTGACTTATTTCCTGTTATCTTGCATTACCTTGCATTACTTAGTGTGAGTCTTTTCTTTGTAAAGATTTTGTATTGTTATCTTATAAAATATCCTGATCAGTATGCTCAGCAACATACTGTAAAAGCCTTTTATTAGATAGATCTTCCAAACGTTCTTTCAACTTAGTAAAAATTTCTTTAGAAAGTAAAAAATAGTTTATCTTTTCAAAACCAAGTTTTGATATTTAAATGATCAGAATTCCAAACTAATACTGGTTTTAAACACCCTAATCAAATATCTTTAAAAGGGCTTTGAGGATACATATCAGGATACTCAACATAATGTCACTAAAAACTTAAATGAGGCTTACAAAGGAAAGATCATACCAGAAATAGGATATAAACCTATTACCAAACTTCAATCCCTTTGCAACTTTTCCAATGAAGATGTCCCCTGTGCAAGGTACTTAGTGCATTAGTTCCAAACCTCATCCTTTTAGCTTTACATCACCACCTTAGTGGGAATGTCCCCTGTGTACAATGTCTTTAAACACATTAGAAATCTTCTGAATGTCAGTTTCCATAGGCAATTTTTTACGTCCCAAGGGTAAAACCCAAGGATGTACTGGAGATAAATCCCTTGTATCCTGGGGAAAATCCCAACTTTTCATGCGCTACAGGCGGGAGTGTATAAACTCCAAGACTTAGAAAGGTGAAAACCTTTAAACCTTAGAGAGTATGAAAATACCCTTTCGTGAGAGAGGGTGATCAATCCTCATATACCTTTAGGGTTCAGGATATAGCCAACAGTAACGAAATTGTCAGCCACTTTTACATGGACTGGTCCCGCCACCTTGAACTATCCCTGAATAACTTGCGCTCCAGGCGGGGTGTTTAAACCCAATTCCGAAGAAAGGTGAATACCTTTAAACCTGTGAAGGGATCAGTATCCCTTAAACGTAAGAGAGGGGGCCAATCCTCTAATATTCTGAGTTATCCTGAGTGCATATCCTGGAGCTATATCCTGAAACATACCTTGCAAAACAATTGTAAACTAAGATGGGTGTTAGCTTGGCTAACACCCCTCCGATGCTTAAGTCAGTATTGAGTTTCAAAGAATAAATTAAACCAAAACATATTTAAAAAAGATAGAATTCATACCATTCTGAGTTAGAAATTGAATTCTAAACTCACTTGAAATAGAGCTTAAGGTGTATAGCATTCCAAGATCTCGGTAGCATATCCCCGTCCATATTCTTGAGTCTGTATGCTCCTTTCCCTGCTTCTGATTCAACTTCATATGGTCCTTCCCATTTTGGAGCTAACTTGCCATCGGCAGGATTAGTAGTATTTTGAAAAGCCTTTCTTAACACCCAATCTCCAACCTTAAATCTTCTGGTTCTAATATTCTTGTTATATGCCCTGGATATTCTCTGTTGATATGTTGCCATCCTTAGCCTTGCCGCATCTCTCTTTTCATCTATAGTGTCTAAATCCTGACTTAAGGCTTCAGGATTCTTCTCAGGATCACTTAAGACATATCTTGCAGTAGGTATCGTCATTTCCGTTGGAATCATTGCTTCTGCTCCAAACACCAAGGAAAATGGGGTTTGGCCTGTTGCATTCTTTACCGTTGTCCTATCAGCCCATAAAACAAAGGGTAATTCTTCTGCCCATTTTCCTTTTTTGGCTCCAAGCCGCTTCTTTAAGTTATTGACAATTATCTTGTTTGAGGATTCTGCTTGTCCATTTGCTTGAGGATGTACCGGAGTAGACGTGATCATTTTGATTCCCCAACTCTTGCAAAAGTCAGTAGTCCTCTTACTTATGAACTGAGAACCATTGTCACAGATTATCTCAGCTGGTACTCCGAATCTGGTCAGGATATTCCTCTTTATGAAGGATACTACTTCTTGGTCTCTAACTTGAACAAATGCTTCAGCTTCAACCCACTTAGAGAAATAATCCGTCATTGCTAGCATAAAGACTTTTCCTCCCGGAGCTTTCGGTAGCTTTCCCACTATATCCATACCCCACTTCATAAATGGCCAAGGGGAAACAATAGGATACAATGGTTCAGCAGGTTGATGCAGTATGTTACTATGTCTTTGACATGCGTCACATCTTCGAGCATATTCTGCGGCATCTTTTCTCATTGTTGGCCAATAATATCCTGTCCTTAATACTTTTGAGAATAACGACCTGCCCCCAGTATGGTTACCACAATCCCCTTCTTGTATATCCTGAAGTACTTCCTTGGCTTCAGGATCCTCCAAGCACCTCAAATACGGTCCTGCAAGAGATTTCTTGTATAAAATATTATCTATAATAGTGAATCGTGATACCTTCATCCTAAATGCCTTAGGATTTTCATTTCCAGGGATGTGTCCTTCTTTGAGATATTTCATGATTGGAGTCGTCCAGGATTTAGGATCCTCTTCAGGATGTTCTATTCCAGGATCCTGAATACCAGCTACTTCTTTATCCTGAGGATTCGTTGCAGGATATAGGACATGTAATATTGGTATTTGCGTCCCTTCAGGTATCTTGATCGATGATCCTAAATTTGCTAAGGCATCCGCTTCAGCATTATCCTCCCTTGGTACCTGTTCAAGTATAAAAACATCGAAATATCCTGCTAATTTTTTAAGAATATCGAGAAATTCGATTAATTTCTCACCCTTAACTGCATAGGATCCATTAAAATGGTTAGTAATTAAAAAAGAGTCAACATATACTTGCAAATTTTTGATACTCATGCTCTTTGCCAACTCTAATCCTGCAATTAAAGCCTCATACTCTGCTTCATTATTAGTAGCAGGAAATTCACACCTAATAGCCTGGGGTAATATGTCCCCCTGTGGCGATTTTAGTAGTATTCCTAATCCTACTCCTCTTACATTAGATGCACCGTCAGTATATAATGTCCAGGATCCTGAGGATTCTCCTAACTGTTGAACTTCTAGGTCTACCTCGTCCTGAATGTCACTACTAAAGTCAGCCACAAAGTCAGCTAAAGCCTGAGATTTTATGGCATTTCTAGGTTCGTATACTAAATCATAAGCACTCAACTTTACTGACCACTTGGCCATCCTGCCTGACATCTCTGGTCTCCTAAGCACATTTTTGATAGGATAATTTGTTTTAACATGTATCCTATGTGTCTCGAAATAATGCCTAAGTTTCGTTGATGCCATGACTAATGCTAGTATCAATTTTTCTAAATGAGAATACCTAGTTTCGGCATCTTACAAACTTTTACTAACATAATAAACAGGATATTGCTGACCTTCATGGTCTTTTATAAGAACAGCACTTACAGCATTCCCTGATACAACAAGGTACAGGGATAGTGGTTCACCATTTTCCGGCTTCATCAATAGAGGTGCGGTTGAGAGATACCGTTTCAAATCCTGCAGGGCTGCTTCATGCTTTTCCCCCCATTCGAACCTTTTGTTCTTCTTTAGGATATCATAGAAGTCTTTGCATTTCTCTAAGGATCTTGAGGTAAACCTGTTTAGAGCTGCTACTCGGCCTGTTAATCTTTGTACGTCCTTCATGTTTGAGGGTGATTTTATATCCAGGATAGCTTTGATCTGCTCTGGACTTGCTTCTATCCCCCTCTTTGTCACCATATATCCAAGAACCTTTCCTGCCCCCACTCCGAAATGGCATTTAGCAGGATTCAGCTTCATGTTGTATTGATCCAGGATATCAAATGCTCCCTTGATATCCTGGAGGTGATCCTCAGCCTTTTTAGATTTCACCACCATATCATCGATATATACCTCCATGGTGTCCCCCAGTTTGTCTTTGAACATCATGTTTACCAATCTTTGGTATGTTGCACCTGCATTTTTCAAACCAAAAGGCATAGCTGTATAACAATAGATACCTGTTGGTGTCATGAAGGCAGTATCCTCCTGGTCAGAAGGTTCCATTTGGATCTGTTGAAATCCTGAAGATGCATCCATGAAGGTCAGCATTTCATGCCCGGCAGTGGCATCTACCATTGCATCAATGTGTGGAAGAGGAAATGGGTCTTTAGGACAAGCTTTGTTCAAGTCTGTGTAGTCCACACAAACTCTCCATTTCCCATTTTTCTTCTGTACTACAACCACGTTTGCTAGCCACCTTGGGAACTTAACCTCCCTGATCATTCTGGATTTTAATAATCTCTCAACTTCCTCCTGGATAATTGTGTTCCGCTCAGGAGCAAATTTCCTTCTTTTTTGCTGCACACGCTTGAATGATTTATCAATTCCAAGCTTGTGAGTGATAATATCTTTGGATATGCCTGTCATATCCTCATGCTTCCATGCAAATGTAGACATCCTGCATTTCAAAAAGTTAATTAATTGTTCTTCAATATCCTGAGGGATATTGGTCCCTACGAGCACCGGAATATCAGGATTATCCTGGTCCAGGATGATTTTCTTCACATCCTGCTTCGGATCCTCCACGATATCCTGGGCCCGTGTCTTTAATTGCTATGCTGCACTAGGTTTGGTTGAGGATTTCATCGAGGATGAGTAGCATTCTTTCGCCTCCTGCTGATCACTATCAACTTTGACCACTCCCCAAGGGGTAGGTATCTTGATGCATTGGTGATATGTTGATGGCACGGCCTTCATATCGTGAATCCACGGTCTTCCCAGTATGATGTTATAGCAGGATAGAGAATCCATCACACAGAAGCGTTGTATCGAGTTAACCCCTTCAACGTATACTGGCAACTTTATCTCTCCCACTGTGTTTCTAGCCTCTCCACTGAATCCAACAAGCACAGTAGACTTTGAAGTGATATCCATTGGAGATACATTCATTCTCTTCAGAGTTTCTAGTTGGATTATGTTGACGGAGCTGCCATTATCAACCAGTATCCTGCGTACAAAATGGTTAGCCACATATAACGTTATTACCAGAGCATCATGGTGAGGATCTTGGACAGTATCCCTGTCATCAGCATCAAAGGTGATCACTTTGTCAGTTGTGAGGGTAGTCATCCTGACAGGTTTGTCTCCCCTTTCAGCCTTGGCTTCCTTTGCATGTCTCTTTGCTGCCGAATACGAAGTTCCACAAATGTCGGATCCTCCCGAAATGAAGTTGATTATCTTGGCATCCGCGGGAGGTGATGCTGCTCGCTCAGGATCCTTCTCAGTATCCTGACCCTTATTCTTCTTTCTTCCTAAGAGATCTTTCAGATATCCCTTGCTTAGAAGATAGCTTATTTCTTTTCTTAGAGCAATGCAATCCTCAGTCACATGTCCGAAATCTTCGTGGTAGGCACACCACTTTGACTTATCTTTCCAGTCAGCCTTTTGTTGATTCTTTCGAGGCCACCTAGCCTTGTCTCCTAGACCCTGCATATCATACATCAATTCAGGAATATTAACAGAAAAGCAATATTCAGACAACTCAGGATACTCTTCAGGATCCTCATCTTCGACAGCATTCA
Source organism: Helianthus tuberosus (assembly GCA_030545235.1). Taxonomy (NCBI): domain Eukaryota; kingdom Viridiplantae; phylum Streptophyta; class Magnoliopsida; order Asterales; family Asteraceae; genus Helianthus; species Helianthus tuberosus. The sequence goes on along the minus strand of CM060388.1, from coordinate 33,214,965 downwards.
CTCTTTTGTTTTCATTTCTACTATACGGCTTAGGCCGATACGACTTGAACGAGGATTCTGACTTCCTATTAGTTGACTCATAAGTGTTGGATGAGTTCATCCTTTCTTGCATCTTCCTGTTATCTTCCAGACGGATATATCTCAAAGCCCTGTTACGAGCTTCGTCGAGATTCCTGCAGGGATTCATTACAAGATCCTGATAAAACTGAGAATCCTTTTGTAATCCCATCTTGAAAGCTTGCACAGCTGTTGCAACATCAAGATGTGGGATATCCAAGGATTCTCGACTGAATTTGTTCACATAATCCCTCAAGGATTCCTGAGGCCCTTGAGTTATCCTGTAAAGATCACTGGTTAGTTTCTCAAAACTCCGACTACAAGAAAATTGACTGTTAAATAAATTAACCAAATGAGCAAATGAAGTAATTGAGTGAGGAGGAACGTTTAATAGCCATTTTAAGGCCGATCCTGTTAGAGTAGAACCAAATCCCTTGCACAAGCACGCTTCCTTGAGCTCCGGAGGGATAGGGTTAATCTCCATTCTTTCCCTATACTGAGCAATATGCTCCTCAGGATCCGTACTCCCATCATAAAGCTTCATGTTGGGAGTTTGGAATCTCTTTGGGATCTCAGCATCACAAATAGGATATGCAAAACGAGATATCTTGTGGCTGTCTTGAGACACTTCCGGGATCGGCTGGACCACCCCAGGTACACTAGATATCATGTCCTTCAACTTCTGAAGTTCCCTGGTAAGTGCTGATGTTACACCTGTATCCTGCAAAGATCCACCACTGTTAGTAGCATGAGTATTATTATTATTATTATTCGACACGTTACCCATTGGAGGATTTTGCCCATATCCTGAAGCATATCCTGAGCTCCTCATGGTTGACATCCTGGCCGATGAGGGTATTTCAGGAGTATGATTCTGAGGAAGACTGGGCACGATATTCCCCCTGTTATCCTCGGTATATACAGCTGAACTAAAGTTCAACGCTCTGGGGTGTAATGGAGTGACATTGTCCTCAGCAGATCTGCTCGAGCCAGACTTCAGGAGTTGTATTTCCCTCAAAAGCATTTGGTTTGTTTCCTGTTGCTGCCTCATTTGTTCCTGCACACTTCCAAATAAGGTTAAAATTTCATCATTAGAAGCTAAAACGGGAGCAGATCCCAGGACACTCCGAGTAGGGATAACATCTTGAGATTGTGTGGAGGCTGGCATCCTTGGAGGAGGTGGTGGAAGCACTGAACCGGTAGTAGCAGAAGTCATAGCAGACACAGTAGAGGAACTCATGTTTGATCTTGAGGCCATTATGGACAATGTGGCAAAAAGTTTTGAAAATAGAAAACCGATTAACGATTTGACAAAAAAATTTAGTAAAGAGAGCACCACTTGCCCCACGGTGGGCGCCAAATTGTTTTGGTAAAAAATTACAGAAGTAATTAAGTGATCAAATTAGTTAAGTGAGGTAGTGTGCTAGAAATGAGTGTCGAAAATATGTTAATCAAGTTAATTTGTAAAAACAGTTTCAGGATACGGCTCAGGATATAGAGTTGTATCTATGATCAAACAATGAGCAAAAGTAAAGTAAACGACACGGGATGTACGAGGAAAGCCCTTGATCAATCTAGATCGCTGGCATAAAACCTCGGGAGCTGACAATCGCAGCTGCCTAGTTCTTCTATTGCTTCAAAAATCAGGATACAGTGCAGGATGTGGTACAGATCGACTAAGTGTTACAACGAAACTTGAATACAAGTGTGGTGTTTGCAATGAGCTAGAGAGTGTAAGTGTATGAGAGTGTTAGTGAAAAATTGTGTGTTCTAAGCTGATCCGCACCCATCTATTTATAGTAAAGATAAAATAACAAACTACCCTAAACTTGCGGGATCCACCGAATATTCCCTCTTCGAACGTTGTAGACCTGGTCTTTCGGGCTCAACGTCTCTTCCTCAACAAATTCGTCCGAGTCTTGAGGAGAAGAAGTCCTCTTGACCGTTAGCAAGTCTCATCCCTTAACTTGCACGTGGTTAATTCAATAAGCCTCAGGATATCACCCAAGATGTTAGCAATATCCTCTTCCAGCATCCTGGTCACAAATGAACAAACATAGGCAGGATATTGGTCAAGATTTATACGTTAAGAAAATGACCCCTAACATGTACTATCAAGATTTTCCTAGATTCTGCGAATCGTAGAGTTGACCACGGCCCCGTGTCCGCTAGGCACTCCCCCGTGGTGGGTGATAGAAGCTTCTACAACTTTGTCTTTTCTGCAGACACTTGGGCACGCCCCCATGCTCAGTGAGCACGGGGCATGTTCAGCCTTCTGTTCTCTTGTTTTTGCTTTAGAGGATGTTGTCGAGGGGTCGGGCATGCCACGTTTATTCCTTTTCTTGTATTTATGCTGGATTTGGCTGCATTTTTGCTTCTTTTGTTCATTTAAGCTCTTTTAACCCTGAAAATACAAAAGGAAGACAAAAGCACACTTTTTCCAACATTAGTACTAAAAAAGGGTTAGTTTTATGCCTTATTTGATGTAATTTATATGTTACATTTTGCACACATCAAATACCCCCACACTTGAATCTTTGCTTGTCCTCAAGCAAAACTCTTTATAATGTGGCTTATACTCCCAAATGGAATGGGTAGAAGAGAAGGTTTTGGGCTTGTCATAGAGTGTCGGGATTTCCAAGATTCTTTATTAGGTTTTGTTTTTATTTTATTTACAATCCTATTCGTCATGATTTATTTAAAACTTTTCATAAGAGAAATTAATTATTAGGGCATAACATGCCTCTTTAAAATTCCATTTATATACAGGTTCACATACCTCACGGGGGATCACTCAACACTCGGCCGAAGGTGTATTTTTGTGAAAACTCTCGAGAGCGGCATGGAACTTATTCCTACCATAAGCTTGCCAAGTAATCAATCCTCCTCCTTTTTAACTAAAAACCTTTGTAAATATCAAGAGGACTTTTGGGGGAAGGGTTAGGCTTGGGTTAAAGGTAGGTGGTTGGGTTAGTGGTTAGTAGAAAAGGGCGAAAGGCGTAAAAAGCATCGGTTTTCATAAGACTTTTTATTTTTATGACTTTTTATTTTGATGAAGCAATTATTCAAACAAAGTTCTTTTTTATAAACTTGTTTGTTTATTTCTTTTGGCTTCATCATCAAATTTTTTTTTAGAGAAAGTCATAAGAGAAACCAAGCTTTGTTACTAAAATAAAGGGTTTAAAATGAAAAAAAGGGTTTTGGTGGGTAAAAGGGTGTTTGTTTTGGGTTAAGAAATGAAAAGGTTTAGGCTCAAAGGGGCTAACTAGGGGGATTTTGGGTAGGTGGTAAAAAAAAAGAAAAATAATGGTGTAGAAATAAAAAAGGGTTAGTCCTAATGCCTCCATCATTTACTTACTTGGGTTTAAGTTGGTAAGGGCCGGGAATGTATTGTCGTGGCAAGTTCTAGAGTCGTAAGAACCAAGCGGCTATTCACACAAGAAACGAAAAATGAGCATTTAGTTTAAAGATGTGTATTTGTATGCTCAATAAAGGCTCAAAACTCACTTTTTGTGGGAATGGGTTTTTATGTGATCAAGTATATATAATCAAATTTTAACTAGATTTGTCATGCCGTTTCATAATTTTCTTATGTTGGTTCTTTTTATCACGACGCTATCGGTTGTAAATTTGTAAAAATATCACCTTTTTTAGAACTTGTAATTCCCAATTTAAACCAAGACAAGTAAAAAATGAAAATTTTTGAAAAAAATTTGGGGTGTTTAGCGGTTCCAATAGAGTTTTGTGTAAGGCTTGTAATTAGGACTTGCAAAATTCAAGGTTTTAGCATCCCCCCACACTTAAATTACACATTGTCCTCAATGTGTCCCAAAAATAAGTTTTTAGGTTGATTGAATGTGTAAAAAGATGTGAAAAAGCAAAATTTTATGTTACTGGCGTCTGGACACGGCCCCGTGGTGTCCGGGCACGACCCCGTGTTCAGATTGCCAGTAACAGAAAATAAAATAAAGTAACAGAAGGCTGGACACGGGGGCATGTTCAGTGAGCACACCCCGTGTCCAGGCACCTGAACTGGGCATTTTTCTGCAGATGGTTGAGCATGGGGCGTGTTGGGTGAGCACGACCCCGTGCTGAACTTGCTGTAATGAAGAAAAATCGTCGGGTGGCCCTGTTTTTGTGCATGGGGTGCTGGTGCAAGTTTCCCTTGGTATCCTTCACCATCCCGAGTGTGTTTTATCCATTACATCATCATCCAAACACCAAATTACTTAAAACCATCATTCATTCAAATAGAGAAAGTTACATAATATTCCTAGTAAATTAAAATTCTAGATAAATAGGTCAAAAGAAACACAAGGAGTCTAAACCAAAAAGTTCTAGCCTAAAGTTTATTCTATTAGCAAAATTTCCGAAAAGATAATTCTCTCAGTTTGATAAGGCTTGAAAAACTTCTTCCTTTGGACATGGGTTCCTCATACGTCGGCAAGCCATTCCTCTATCTCCCTTGGGAGAAGAAAGGTAGGCTCATTTGCATCAGTTTGAGGGGGTGCAATCTCCATCGGGACTTCTTGCAAATCTTCAAGAGGAGGCTCCGCGAGGATGTCATCCCATCCGGTGGGATTATTAACTCCAAGTGCTAGGTTCCAATCCTCTTGAGGGAGGATTGGCTCCATGGGAGGCGTCACAAGAATGTTCAACCTCTGGTGCAAGAGGTTGATTTCTTGAAAATGTTTTCCAACCCCACCGTAAGATCATTTATACGGTCTATTAGGACATCCTCTACCGAAGTCATCTCATCTAGAGCTTCACGTAATGCCATCATGTAGCGTACGAGAGTTGCTTCAATTGAGGATCTTTGATCTCTTCGACTGTTTCTGGAATGTGCCGACGAAGTTCCACTGTTTTGGCTTGACATTCTACGAAAGAAACTGAAAAGAGTTCATTTTAATGAAACAGTAACCTCGGACACGGCCCCGTGCTCAACGAGCACGGCCCCGTGTTCACCTTTCTATAGATTTTTGGCACAAGGAATCTTGGAGTTTCAAATTATTTTACCAACTTAAAAAGCGTTTTTGAGCAGAAATAACTTAAAACAATGTTGTAAAACTTATTTTTAACAAGATTCCTTGAACAAAAACCTAACAAATATCACAATAAAGCTTGGAACCATGGTGATCTCAAGCTCTAATGGAGGTGTTGAGGCGAAAATAAAGAAGAAGGGAAAGGACAAGAGAGGAAAGGACAAGATGGTTGTTGAGAACCTTTTTTTAGAAAATACCTAGGATGGTATGTGTGAAGATCTCACCAAATCTCTGTCCCTGGAATGGTCTAAATGTGCAGGATTCTTGGCTGCATTTATAGAAAACGACAGCACGCTGGACACGACCCCATGTCGGTTGGACACGGCCCCGTGTGCAGGCAGGATCCTGACACATTTTGTCCGTATTCTGACAAAAAAATCAGAAGGGAATCTTTTGGTGGACACGGGGGCGTGTTGACCTGGACACGGCCCCGTGGCTAGAGGCTGTTTATGAAGTTTTGTCTATTTCTAAGGAACTTATCCGGATCGGGCGGTTCCTTACTGGATGGAACAACCCCAAAGTGCCTGAGATACCTTGATTGCTCTAGATTAAGACGAGAACGCAAGAGGTTGTCGGTGAGGGTGATTCCTATGCTATATGTAGGTGGACAAGTCCAACCCTTTCCCGGGCTCTCGTTAAAGAAGGTGTATGCCGAATCGCTCAGGGAGTCCTTCACGGCACAATCGACACAGGGACGACTATCGCTCAAGTCCTCACTAGAGTTAGAGGTGATTTTGGGAACAACGAAGTTGTTTTTATTCGAATGCGATCCCAATAGTTCTTCTTGGGTATCCTCTTAAGGTGAATTAATGGAATCCATTTTAAGTTCCTTTACTCAATTAAGAATTAAATCCTCCATTTGAAATAATTCGTCAAGAAGCATTTCTCCTAGAAGATTCGATTGGGAGCATTCGAGGGAGAGTTGGGATTATTTTTACTTTCGCCCCTTTTAAGGCTACAAGAAAACAATGGGTCTATATAATGGGGCTTATAATTTAGAAAATAATATTCTAAATCTTTATGAGGGCCGCCACATATTTGACACCACGTACCATAAGAGTGTCGAAAGTAAAAAATATCAGTATCACTCATGTTTGTGTCAGAAGTTACCAACCGTCGAGATCTTACGGTTCTGTTTTCAGTAACTGAAACTTGGGCACAGGGCGTGTTGAGTGGGCACCGCCCCGTGTTCAGCTTACTGTCTGACTTAAAACAGGATTGCCAGTTCCAAAGATTGGGCACGGGGGCGTGTTCAGCGGGCACGGCCCGTGCTGAGTTCTGCGGAAGCTGAAAAATTAAGAAAATTCCTAAAAAAATAGAAAAATAAGAAAAAACGATTCGGCAGTTGATTCCTAACTTTCTTAAAATCCTTGTGTCCCCGGCAACGGCGCCAAAAACTTGATGCGTATGAAGTGTCGTTAGTTTTTAATGTATATTTTAAGCCCTTTAACACTTTTTAGCCAAGTATTAAATTTATAAAACATGATATTTACTAACACTAAACACACATATGGGCAAGTGCACCCATCGTGAGCGTAGTATAGTGTTGGTAAGATACCGAGGTCGTCCAAGGACACAAGAGCTTTTAATTCCGGTTTATCCTCGACGTCTAATCAAATCAAAAGTTTAGAAAAAGGTTTTTAAATAAGAAAAATAAAACTAACTAAAATGCTGAAAAATAAAAAATAAAAAATAAAAATAAAAATAAAAACAGATAGACAAGATGAATCACTTGGATCCGACTCGTGTTTAGTGTAACCTTTGATTATTTCCGCACTTTTGCACTTTTTAAGAGATTATCTTAGTTATTGTAGTAGGCCCCTCTTTTGAAGGTGACGTTACCCTCAACCCAGTAGTTTGAGTCAGCAAGGATACAATCCTAAATGGTTGGATTATTGAAAGATAATTAATTAAGTTATTAATGCATATTGTGGTATGTTAGGACCGGTTTGACTCCGATACGATTGCGTAACGAAAGTTCGACGTGCGGAATCCGTGAACTATCTAGAACAAAACACACAAGATGTAATATAAACGTGATTCTATATAAGATCTGAAATTATACAATCACTTGAATCACTTAGAGACTTTCTCTCTCTAGTTTCTCTCTCTAGAACTAGAGCTCTCCAAAAGTCAAATGTGCAAAAATCTTCTTCAAGCTAAATCATGATTTAGCTTGAAACCTATATATAGTGTGTTGATTTAGCTTGAAATGACATGTGACACTTTCAAGCTAAATCATGATTTCCCTTGAAATGACATGTGACACTTTCAAGGTAAATCACCACTTTCAAGCTAAATTATCTTATGCACTGATAATCCTATTACATGATACAAGACGAAGTCAATAGACATAGTGCACTAACAGACTCCCCCTTGGATATTGACGAAGTCTTCAGTGACTATTCTCTGTTATGACACCTTCTTCAGTCTTGATCATTCTGCATTCTCATTCAGATTGTAACATTGTACGCATCAATCACTCTCTTCTTTTATCAGCTTCAGGCTCCCCCTTTCATCAAGTTTCCGTGCTTTGGGATCAACACCTAGCTTTCCATCTACAAGCTTTTCTTTGTTTCAAACTTGTCTTCAGACTCCCCCTTAGACTTTGCTTCCGGGATCGTAGTCTGGACTATCATCTGCAATTTCTCAAACATTTATGAGTAACAGCATTTTGAATTTTCAATCAATCTCTCTAATCCACTCCCCCTATCAACAAACAGTATAGATTTAGCAGTATTAAAGAATCCAACTCCCTCACAGTTAATCATCCAAGTTCAAGCTAATGACCTTGGAGATATCACAAACTGTTTTTAAAATTTTTGATTTTAATTCAAGTTTCAATTTAATGAACTTGTTTTATTTTCAGAAACACAATCAGCTTACTTAGATTTTGAAACTCAGCACTCAGACATCGATTGTCGAAAATAAAGCAGAATCAAAATCTTTTTGTATTTTCTGAAAATATAAAACAATAACGAAATATGTACAAACATATTTACAGACAATATTTTTGTTTGAGTATGCGTTAGAGGATCATATCAGTTACCAACAAGTCACAAGTACCGTTGAGCTTAAAATCACATTATGCATTAAACAATTCACTTAGATTGTCGATATACTGATCCACTTAAATTTTCACACAAATTTCAACTGATTCAGGATACGAATTAGATATTTTAGGAACTTAAACTCATTCATGTGTCCCACCTCTTGAATATACTCCCGTATCCAGAATCCCAATAATCAGTCTTACAGGTGAGTATACTACAATGATATCTGTACATAAATTAGGTATGCGAGGGCCGAGGGATCTCAGGTCGATACTTCCGTATACGCAGAGAGATATCAGCTTCGACTTAAAGGTATGTCCCCTTTAGAGGATCTTTTTGCTTACAACAGCAGCGACTATCAATTTTATTGTTTCATCAGCATGCTGAGGGTTTAATGCTATGTTTCAAGCATTTGCAGAAAGTATTATCCAAGGACTAGGTCAGAACTTCCATTCAGCAGAAGTCCCGGAATAATACCCCAGACATCATTGAGTATAAAGACCTAGTATATCAGATTATGAGACCTTTCAATCGAGATTTCAGGGGTTACCTATATATCCAAGTAGTGTTCCCCACAAAATAAGCAAGTTTGAATTTAGGTTTATATCCCGAAAAAGTTTACTAAATGTATAAAAACCTACCGACACATCCACGGTGAGATCGTTTAACACATTTAAACTTTCCAATTCTTTAGCATACTGTAACTGTCTACTGATGTACTATCATTTCCTCTTTTACGCAAAAACTCAATTTTTTGAATTTTATCATGTTTTTGACTTTTTCAAATTTTCAAATGTTTTTGTATTTTCTAATGACAATTTTTCTCCCCCTAAAATATAAAACCATATAAAGAAAATTTGACAACCAATACTGATAGCTTTGTCTCGCCATCCATTTTCTGCTTCAAGTGTACTGATTTTGCAGAAAATATAACGTACCCCCATGATTTACAACCCATTGATCTTAACAGTTTGAAAACCGTTTTTCAATCTGATGAAAGTAATCATGTTTGTTCAGCCGTGAGGGTTTCGGCATATTCAATCAACACTCCCCCTTACAACAAACTATTTTCCCATAATGATTTCAAAACACTTAAGTTTGTTTTAATCAGAATGGTTTTTCCGGAAAAATTAGTTTGTTTACCCATCACTTGTAGGTTCGGGGTCATCACATCACCTTGATCTCTTTTAACCATTTTAAAAAAATTTAACATTATTAGGATACTATCAACACAAACACTTGTAGGAAATCAAGTACAACTTAATGTCCCTGATTTACCACTTGTAAGACGAAATATCACAGTTACCATCCTGTGAATTTCTCAAGAATGATGCCGATACCTGCTTCACACTTACCAACCTGGAAGCTCCGGCAAGTCAGGAATTCAACCAACAGATTTTGACAACCAAGCCTGACCAGCCTTAGGCGCATTTTGAGCTTTTCTCTTTTCTTCATAAAACTCTTTCACTCCTTTTTCCTTACCATCAACCATCTTACTAAAAATATGTTTAACATTGCTATTAAACATTTTTCCAGCATCAACACCTTTTGATTTTAGGTTTGCGGCTTGTAATGGTGGAAAGTTCTCATCATTCATTAATGGAACTGTTTCTTCCTTTTTTACCTCAACTTGTGGCTCCTCTGATTTTGTGGAATCAGATTCATTGCCCAAACTTGGCTTGTCTGACTTAGATGAGCCAGATTCATTGCCAATAACTTTCTTTCTCTTCTTGTTTGTCCTCAGATTTGTATCTGAAGAATTCGATTTGCTTGGCTTTGCAGTCGAGTGAATCGATTCATCAGAACTTTTATTCGAACCAACCGGTGAACCCGAAGACAAAATCTTCTCCAAATATTCTCTCGCCTTCTTCCTCTTCTTCCTCAGTCTGTCTCTCTGCCCCTGTGAAAGTTTTACTTTCTTATCTTCCACTTTCTGTTCTTTGGGCTTGACAGTGACTGGTTTCTTTATCGTTCTCTGAGATTCAACCCTTGATCTCCCCATCGATCTCTTTGGGCAATCTCTGGCAATATGACCTCTGATATGGCAATTATAGAATCTTCGTGTTTCAAAATTCCAATTCTGGCAGTTAACAGCAATGTGTCCTCTCACACCACAGGTGTAGCACACTCTGTTATCGTACCATCCACTTTGGTCAGTCCAAACCTTCAAATCATAACATTGTTTGGCTTGGTAATAATCATTTCTCCTCTTCAATGCTGGATTTGTCTTTTGAGCACTGTGGTCAAACCTGCACCACTTATTACCAACAATTTGTGAGTTTTCAATTTTAGATTTTTGTGATTTTTGATAATGATTGGATGACTTATCTGATGAGCTTTTATTTTCAATTTTAAAATTTTTAACTTTTTGTTTCTGTTCTACACTCTTCTTAACAGGTTTTTGTTTAGAACATTCACCTGTTTCAGTAGATTGCAAAACAGTATTTTTAAATTTTTCTTGTAAATCTAAAAATATTTTTCTTTTCTTTTCTTTTTCTATTTCATCATCAGCTTTGTCATCACAATCTTCAATTTTGACTTTGTCAAAATTTGTGACATTGTCACTTATTGGAACAGAATTGATCGGTTTTGGACAAACATATGATGCAGAAGTCACAAAACTTTTCAATTTGTTTTCTAAATCAGCAATTTTCTTTCTATTACCTTCGGCTTCATGCTCAAGTTGAATGATTTTATCAAGATGAGAATTTATTTCACATTGTTTTTCAAGATTATTTTTACCAAAAACATCTCTCTCATCTTCTAAAATCTTTAACTGACTTTTGAAATCATTTTCAAATTTTAATTTTTCATTTTCAAACTCTTTTTCTTTTTCTTTCAAAATCTTTTTTTTTTCCAATGTCAAACTGTCCACATCACTCAACAGTTTGATATTTTCAGATTTTAGTTTTTCACAGTTCAAGCGCAACTCTAAAATCTGTTCATCATCAGCTTTCTTCCCATCTTTCAAAGCTTTGTTTTCCAATGTCAAATTCTCCACATCTTTCAAGAATTTGGCATTGTCTGCTCCAAGTTTATCACATTTTGAGCACTTTTCATTCATTTTTTCAACATCGGCTTCTTTCTTTGTTTCCAACCTGTATGTTCCTGCACAAAAAATTTTAACAAAATCAAGAGGATTCATATTTTCATTAATATAACAACCTCTCTTAATATCGTATTTCATAACCCTTTTGCTGCAAGACACATAGAGAATCTTTTTCTCATTTCGATGATCACTTCCAAATTTATCTTTTCTAAATCCTTTTTCATCTCATACATCAACTCTTCTTTTCTTTTTTCTTTATCAAACATATGTGATCTAAGCTTATTGATGAATTCTCTAAATGAAAACTGTGAGAATTTTTCATTCCTTTTTAGTTCACTCAAAAATTCATCCCATTCTAGAGGTAATGCATCAGCAAATTTTAAGTTTTTTTCAGTAGTTGAAAACTTTATCTCATATCTTTCTATCTTATCAATCAATTCATCAAAACGTCTCTCCAACTTTTCCAAAGATTCATGTTTCATGCATAAGAAATTTTCGGATCTTTTAATCCAAACGTCCTTCCTTTTCTTCTGATCAAACCAAGAATCAGAAATCCAATCGTTTAAATCTTTAAGATTCTCGTTTTCCTGTTCATCAAACATTTTAGCCATGATTTAAAAATTCTTGAATAACCTTGAATCACCTGCAAACAAACAAACAAACAATCAGTATACACAATAATATCCTGAAACAGACTAATACACTGTTGACGTGGAATAATCTCGACACGAAATTTCACTTTTCAAGCGAAATAGAAACTTCAATCGAAAACACTTGTTGAACAGTTGAAGCAAAATCACTATTGACCACTTGAAGAGAAATCAACTGTTGACAGACTTTCAAGCGAAATCCCAAGTAACCAGTTTTGAAGCGAAATCTAGACTTAACAAACTTTCAAGCGAAATCTAGGTTAAACAGACTTTCAAGCGAAATTCCGAGTAAATCAGTTGAAGCGAAATCAATTATTATGACTTCAAGCGAAATCCCAAGCAAATCAGTTCTGAAGCGAAATCAACTATTCTGTTCAAGCGAAATCTCAAACTGGTGATTTGAAGCGAAATCAAATACTATTCTGTTCAAGCGAAATCCTACACTGATGTTTCAAGCGAAATCTGATCTAATGCAGTTTCAAGCGAAATCTGTTATTAGACACTATCTCAAGCGAAATCCAGCAACTTTGTTCAAGCGAAATTATGCTGTTTGTTACGGATTCGGACACAAAAACTCGAAAATCTCCTAAACGACAAGGAATTTGAATCTGAAACTTGGTAGGATTGTTTATCAACTATTTTCGCACAACATACTAGAAAATCAGCTGATTCGGACCATGAAATCCCGTTCAATTTGTCAAGAAACCGTATAAAACGTGAAAGAATGAGTAGATGAAGAAGAAATGATGCAATTCAGATCTGAAAACGTTGTAATCTGGTACGAATCTTGTTGTTTGATCAACGCAATCGAGCTCCTGCTCTGATACCACTTGTTAGGACCGGTTTGACTCCGATACGATTGCGTAACGAAAGTTCGACGTGCGGAATCCGTGAACTATCGAGAACAAAACACACAAGATGTAATATAAACGTGATTCTATATAAGATCTGAAATTATACAATCACTTGAATCACTTAGAGACTTTCTCTCTCTAGTTTCTCTCTCTAGAACTAGAGCTCTCCAAAAGTCAAATGTGCAAAAGTCTTCTTCAAGCTAAATCATGATTTAGCTTGAAACCTATATATAGTGTGTTGATTTAGCTTGAAATGACACATGTTACTTTCAAGCTAAATCATGATTTCCCTTGAAATGACATGTGACACTTTCAAGGTAAATCACCACTTTCAAGCTAAATTATCTTATGCACTGATAATCCTATTACATGATACAAGACGAAGTCAATAGACATAGTGCACTAACATGGTAGGCCCCTCTTTTGAAGGTGACGTTACCCTCGGCTAAGTAGTCTGATTCAGCAGGGATACAGTCCTAAGTAGCCGGGTTAAAGTATTAATAGTAGTTTACATATGAAGGGATCAAGGAGTTCGGACCCCCGCCATCCAATACCAGTGGGTATTGAAGGAGGTCCTACTAAAGTTGACCCAGGTCCTTGCAGGATCTATACACTGAACAAGGCAAGACTCTTACCAAACCGTTCCCTTAACCCCCGACCAGGTAGCCAACATACCTCCATATAGACTGTGGAGATATGAATGGTGAAAATCTTTTATTTTATATAGACAGTAAAATAATGCCAAGACACCACGGAAAAACGATAAGGAAGACTCACCTTCAACATAAGAAACTAGTTATTAAAGTCATTAATACATAACCAAATAAAAAGTGCGAAAAGATTAAAAATAAAAAGTATTACACTAAACACTTGTCTTCACCAAGTGATGTAAGAGACTTAGTCAAACATGGCCTTTGATTGTCAAGAACTCTTACGATCAATCTTGGATCCCGAGACTGCTATACACACTCTATGATGGATGATGGATGATGTTGGTGGATGATGGTGTGTGGTGGTGGTGGAGTGTGGGTGAAGTGTGAGAGAGGTGGATTGCCAAGGGATGGTTTGCAAATGAGCCAAGCACCCCTATTTATAGCCTGCATAGAAGCCCGGACACGACCCCGTGTCCATTGGGCACGGCCCTGTGTCCACCCATCTTCTCTTTCTTCAGTAATTGCAGTTTGTCTGCATTAGTTGACCATGCCCCCGTGTCCGCTGGGCACGACCCCGTGTGTAGAAGCATATATGTACTATCAAGATTTTCCTAGATTCTGCGAATCTTAGAGTTGACCACGGCCCCGTGTCCGCTGGGCACGCCCCCGTGGTGGGTGATAGAAGCTTCTACAACTTTGTCTTTTCTGCAAACACTTGGGCACGCCCCCGTGCTCAGTGAGCACGGGGCGTGTTCAGCCTTCTGTTCTCTTGTTTTTGCTTTACAGGATGTTGTCGAGGGATCAGGTATGCCACATTTATTCCTTTTCTTGTATTTATGCTGGATTTGGCTGCATTTTTGCTTCTTTTGTTCATTTAATCTCTTTTAACCCTGAAAATACAAAAGGAAGACAAAAGCACACTTTTTACAACATTAGTACTAAAAAAAAGGTTATTTGATGTAATTTATATGTTGCATTTTGCACACATCACGGACCTTTGCTCATGCTTGGCTCGTTTACAAACCGAACCGAATGGAGTGACTCATTTAAAACTTAGCTTCCAATCAAGCGAGCATTTTCCGAGCAATGAATATTCCGAGCGAGCGTCGAGCGATTTTGACAACTGTGTCGTGCAATCTAAATTTGCGAAGAGAGATAGTGACAATGTTGAGTCTCAAATTTTTATTTCTTTTAAAAACAGGCACATTTCATGGCACAATATTTTTCTTATAAATAACAATGTTGTAGATTATGAGGTGATGTTCACGAACAATGACGTTGAGAGCAGAAGACGATCTACTTAAGATAACAACATGAGACATTGAAATGATGAGTAGACTGTCGTTTAGCGGTTTAGGGTTTGGTTTTACTTTTAGATTTGGTGTTAAGTTTTATATTGGCGTGATTAGGCTGGTACGTATAGATATAACTGTAAATCGTATATAGTGTACCAAAATCTAATAGAGTAGTATATATAAAACTATAAATTCAATTTATATTTATGTATATATGTATGTCACAGTATGTGTATATGTATGTATGTATGTATGTATATATACACACACACTAATAAAAACAGTAATTCGAGCCGAGTGGACCTTTGCTCACGCTTCGCTCGAGCCTCAAATCGAACGAGCATTTTTCGAACAATTTCCGAGCAAGCGACGAGCGGTTTGAACGGCCCTACTTGGGTGTGTCAAAAAACTTTTTATATTTTTAATAAATATTTTATTTTTATTTTGTTGTTCTTTTACTATTTTCTATAATTTTTTATACAACATAAAATTCCGTACATTGTTTGATACAACATTAAACTTCGACAATTATTTGATACGACACAAAATTTTGCCAATTATTTGATATGACAAAGGATTTTGCAAATTATTTAGTACGAAGCAAAATTCCTCCGGTTATATGATAAGGTGCAATATTACGACAATTATTTGATATGACACAAAATTTTGCCACCATAACATTCTTTTCATCAGACGTATGTCTAGTTTTCACAATTAGACTACCAAGTGTCAAAACTCGGTAAATCATAGACTTCTACAAACGACTTATATCAGACGCTTTTTGAATATAAAAAAAATCATATTTGTACAAAACAACTCTTATAGACTCTCATGATCTGATGCACCTATCCTCGGGTCTAAAAGTTAATTTCTCAAAAAGTAAAGTGTTTGGTGTGGGTGTGGGAAATGAGGAGATCTCGCATATGTCTTCGATTCTTGGGTGTGAAAGAGGTTCGTTACCGTTTATATATTTAGGTCTTCCGGCCGGCTCTAATATGGGTTTGGTTAAGAACTGGAAACCAGTTATTGATAGATTTGAAAGCAAACTTTCAATTTGGAAGGCGAGGACATTATCATTTGGCGGACGGACGACACTTGTGAAAGCGGTTCTAGGTAACCTTCCAACTTATTATTTCTCCTTATTTAGTGCACCATTACATGTCATTAAATATTTAGAAAAAGTAAGGCGTAAATTCTTATGGGGAGGTTGTCTAGATAAGAATAAGATGGCTTGGGTACCTTGGTTTAAAGTGGTGGCTCCTAAAAAACAAGGGGGGTTAGGGATTGGCAAGTTGGCTTCGATGAAGAAAGCTATGATGGTAAAATGGATTGTGAAATTTAGAAATGAAACCTCACATCTCTGGGCTAGAGTTATAATGGCAATACATGGTAGGAGACACACTTTTACGACCATTCCAATAAAAAAAACTCGATAAGTGGTGTGTGGAAAAATATTGTGCAGCTAGGAAAGGGGTCGAATCTTAAGTTTTCAGATGTATAAAACAGGCTGGAAGTGAAAATGGGTTGCGGGGATAAGATCTTTTTTTGGTTAGATAAGTGGGTAGGAGGCTACTCGCTAAAGGAACGATTTCCCGGTCTTTTTGCATTACAAACAGATAAATTATGCTTGGTTCAGCAAAGATACAGTCTTACAAACGGGCAAATCTTGTGGAGTTGGGGTGGCCAGTCTCCGGCTACTCATACAGACACGGCTGATACATGGGCCGAGTGTGTAAAACTGCTAGAAGGTGTAAAAATAGAAAAGAAATCAGACATGTGGCTTTGGAAACAGGAGGATAAACAAGAAATATTCAAAGTTAGCGACTTGCGGTCAGAGTTGGATGGAATGAATTTGATCCCGAAGACACAGGTTCTCAAATGGCTTAGCTGGATACCGAACAAAATAAATTGCTTCCTATGGAGAGCGGTGCTGGATCGAGTACCGACTAGAGACGCCTTGGCATTAAGAAACATTCATATTCCTTCGGTCTTATGTGCATTATGTTGTTCGGCTACTGAATCGATTGATCACTTATTGGTTTCATGTCAATATGCTCATTTAGTTTGGACGGTGATCTCGTTATGGGTCAAAATACCCCTTCCGAGATATCTTTTGAGCGTGGTGGGATTAATGGAATATATTGAGTCACACATTTCGTCACAAGAGAAAAAGAAGGCGGTCTACCTTATTATTGCAGCAACATGTTGGTACTATGGCGGATCAGAAATAATTTAATTTTAAACGGGAAGACAACACACGTTTCAAGGGCAGTTGGTAACATTAAAGCAATATCGTTCTTATGGGTCAAAGCAAGAGCCGGAAAATCGGAGCTGGAGTGGAAAGAATGGAGTGAATTCAGTTGGTTTAAATAATTTTACTTGTTATAATCATTGTATTTTGCTTTCTGTTGTACCTGTACTAATGCCTTAGCATCTTGCTAAGGCTGCTTCTGTTGTTTTTTCTATCAATAAATCCGCCTTCTTTCAAAAAAAATCGGATACACACTAAACAAGATCAAACAGGTAACAGGGATCTACAAAAAAGATTAGATCAAACAAACGCTATGAAAACCTAGAGAGAGAAAGTGACTGAGCTGAAAAAAAAATCTGAGAGCATTCACATCCAAGGAATCAAATTATGTGTGTGTTGTTTTTAATATATAAAGAGTATAAAAAGTGGTTGTGAGTGGAGGAGAGAGAAAATGTATCTGTATATTTGGGGGGAGACACTGTTCTCCCCCTATAATTTTTTTAATATATTTTGAAAGTGGTTGTGAGTGGAGGAGAGAGAAAAGGTAATGATAAAGGTATAAAAAATATTATTTAATTGAAAATGAGAGAGAAAATGTAGTGTTTTTTAATATAATTTAGGGTGAAAATATAATGGATTGGATGTGAATGCTCTAAATGAGAGATTCAAGACTGGTTCATCTCTTATATAGCATCCAGTTACTTTGACGATCTGGTCAACTGATTCAACTGTTCCCCGCTTGTAAAAGCCTATAAAAAGCCATATAGAATCAAGCCCATCTGTAACCTTTATGCAAGCCCAACAACATTACCACCAAGTCTAAAAATCTAGTAAGCCTATCTCATAATTAAAAGAAGACTAAATTACAAGTTTTGTCCTTTATGTATGTTCCAAATTGCAGGCGCTGTCCTTTAAACCAAAACTTGACAGGCGGTGTCCTTTGTGTTTTCAAAATCTTGCACGTTTTGTCCTTTAGGCCAAACTTAGTTAGATTTGTTAGTTAAATCTGGTATCAAGGGGCTATTTTGTAAAAAAAAATTATTCAGGGACTAAATTGTATAAAACTTAATATTATTATTATTATTATTATTAATATTATTGAGTAAATTACTAACCACCATCACCACCACCCTTCATCACCATCACCACCACCCTCCACCGCCGCCGCCACCACCACTACCGAAAGTGTTTGACGAAAAAAAAAGATCAGATAAGCATTCGACTTCACATGTTAAATACTCTTTAACTAGATCCATCATAATTTACAAACCCATAAACCAATTCAAGTTGTTACTACTACAAGATCAAATCATCAACTTCTAGTACATTAAACTAACATAAATATAAAACTAACATAATAATAATAATAATTAAAAAAAAACAAAGAAACAGTCGCATTCAACAACCTACAACAAAACCTAAGCCTAACCACCACCACCTGCAATCGCAATTAGGTTTACGAAGGACCACCCCCAAAAATCCCCAATTCACAACATCAAAACATCTACAATTAGGTTTACGAAGCCAATTCAACAACCTACAACAAAACCTAAGCCTAATCACCATCACTCTCCGCAAAATAAACACAAAACAACTCACTGTCGACGAATCACCACCAACACCTCGTTCGCAATCGTCAGATCCACCACGACCGCCACCGGCGTAAATCTCCGAAACGGCATCAAAAACATCGGTAGGAAGCGGTAAATTCCGCGAGATGAAACTGAGAGCAGAGATCAAGGTCTTGGTGTCGTCCAAAACGTGTTCTGGCAGCGATGAAGAGGTCTGCTGCATCTCCAACACCTGTGTAGTCATGGCGGGAGCCACTGGCAGCAACGGTTGCTCTGTGTGTGTTTGAAATTTGTAAAAATTTTGATATTTTGGAGGTAATTGTTGAGCGGCGGAGGGCAGTGGGTGTGGTGGTAATGACGGTGGTGGTTGCAGGTGTTTGGGGGCGGTGGTGAATGGGGATAAATGGGGAAGAAGACCTAATTTGGGGGTTTTATATTTTTAAGTTTTGTACAATTTAGTCCCTGAATAATTTTTTTTTTACAAAATAGCCCCTTGATACCATATTTAACTAACAAATCTAACTAAGTTTGGCCTAAAGGACAAAACGTGCAAGATTTTGAAAACACAAGCACCGCCTGTCAAGTTTTGGTTTAAAGGACAGCGCCTGCAATTTGGGACATACATAAAGGACAAAACTTGTAATTTAGTCTTAAAAGAAAAATAAAACAAACATAATATAAACATAGAGTTAGGATCCTGTAAAAAAGACTAAAAGTGTGAGAAGGGTAAGAAAGAATCTACACCATTAGATCTTTGATCTAATGGTTGAGATTAATAGGGACCAAATTGTAAAATTTGATTTATTTTTTTGGACTGAATTGAAAATTCTAGGGGTAATAAAGTCTTTATATCCATTCAAAAATAGAAACTGTAAATCAAAATCCCTACAATATCTCTCTCTCTCCAGATGATCTCCATCTACGATCAAAGATCTCTCTCATAATCAATCTGAAGAAGAAACACGACAGCGGCCAATCGGAAAATCAAACACGACAGCGGCAGCGGCGGCGGCGGTGGTGCGAGCGGCATCGGCGGTGGTGGTGCTAGATCGACAGTGGTGGTGCGGCGGTGGTGGTGCCGGAAGTGGCAGCGGTGGTGGTCCTGCGATCTGTTTCTATCTACCTCGAACGGCTCCGGAAGTGGAGAAGATGATACAGAGGTGTTATATTCTTTCATTAATGGTGTTTTTTTTCTTTTATGAATGGTGTTTTTTTTTTCTGAATGGTGTTATTTTTTCTTTTCTGAATGGTGTTATTTTCTTTTCTGAATGGTGTTATTTTGTTTCTGAATGGTGTTATTTTTGTTTCTGAATGGTGTTATTTTCTTTTTCTGAATGGTGTTATATTTATTTATTGAATGGTGTTATATTCTTGTACTGAATGGTGTTATATTATTTACTGAATGGTGTTATTTTGTTTACTGAATGATGTTATTTTTTGTTTACTGGATGGTTTTTTTTGTTTCTGAATGGTGTTATTTTGTTTCTGAATGGTGTTATTTTTTGTTTACTGAATGGTGTTATATCTTGTACTGAATGGTGTTATTTTGTGTACTGAATGGGGTTATATTTTTGTTTACTGAATGGTGTTATATTATTTTTGTAAAAACACCATGAATTGAACTATGATTTTTTTTTAAAACACCATGTCATGAACATCCTCTGATTCTGTGAATGATGCAAAAAAAAAAATTAAAATGAATGATGTTATGGACGGTTATAATTCCTTAAATCAAGGATTTTCTCTCTCCAAATCCTTAAATCAAGATTACCATATTTGAATTTGTTAATGCATTTACAATCATACCCTTTTCAATTAGTTTAGATCTAATGGTTGAGATTCTTTCTTACCTTTCTCACACTTTTGGTCTTTTTTACAATAACTTCACCCTATAAACATATTAAATTAAATTAAACAAACTACGTATACAAAGAAGATGGCGGGGATCAGTGCCAGGCTCTTGCCTGGCACTTTGTCATTGGACCGTGAGTGTGGGTGGCTTTTCCAATTTGTTGAAACAACATTTTATAATTTGGCAACAGCTATTGCACTGACAGAAGACAACGGCCAACACCACCACCTCCTATCTTCTCCGCCTAAAAGCACCGGCGGAAAATTTATTTCCTTGCCGTCAGAAGGACTTGCTGCTACTGCCTGATATACGACAGCAGCCGGCTGTAAAATCAAAGGCGGGTAGAGTAGGCGAACAGTTTTCTCCAGCTTGCGGTGGTGAATGGCGATGGGCGGAGGTGGTGATGGTTGTGTGGTGCGAAGATGACGGTAAAGTGGGTCCTGGATAGATAAGAGAGAGGGGCATTGGATTCGATAAGGGTGTTCAAAACTTGATTGATATTATGAGAATCTTGCCAAGAGCCCAAGAAGCTAAGACTGTGGGGTATGGTGGGGCTTGGGTTGGGGGCATGAGTTGACACGTGGAGTTCGAGCCTCCCCACCGCTGAGTGACGTGTCCGTGGGATATGGCGGGGCGTGAGGGCACCGCGTGGGTTGGCAGGTTATTAAAAAAATACAAAAAAAAAACACACAACATTTAAAAAAAAGCCTAAAATTTTATTAAATTCTTAAAAAATACATAATTCCTAAAAATTACAAAATAAAAAAAACCTAGAGCGAAATTTCAAAAAGCGCGAGCTTGTCGAACGCCTTTCGCTCCTTGCCTTGAAACTCAATGTTCGCCACCGCCACCCAGTCCTCGTGGCTTAACTCACCGCTCGGAACGGCTTCGTAGTAGGCCTTGAAACGATCAAGCTTCGGCCGTAACTCGCGCCATTTATGTTGGCACGCGTTTAAGTTGTGTCCGTCGTGTCCGATATTATGTCGGTAGCTTGCAAAGGCTTCCGGCCAATATCGTGTTTGACCGGGTTGTCGCCCCTTCATTGCGTCAATGACGCTTGTGACGAGAGCTAACTCTTCTTCGTGGGTCCAAGAGGCCATCTTCTTCGGGTTGGGGTAGCGGGTTCGTGGGATCAAGTGGGTTTTGGTTGGGGTAGCGGTGGACAACGATTGTTTGGGTTGGGGTAGTCGGTGGGGTTATATATAGGGGATGTTGACTGTTGGGGGTTGGGGTCACCACTTGGCTTGGCCAAACGGTTACAATTTAAAATTCAAACACCCCGCTATGACATGGCCAACAAAGCAAATAGGAGGCCGCCACATCAGATCGCTAGCCCGCCCCACGCCCGGCTTCAAACTCCCGCCTCAAGGTCCGCGCCCCAACCCAAGCCCACCCGGGGTGGTGGCTTAAGGTTTTCCCCTAACCCAAGCCCCATACCCCACAGTCTAATAAAACAAAACAGAGTTTTCAATTTTCAAAGCAAGAAAGTAGACATAATTGAATTCAATAACACTATATCATGAAGAGCATCGAATTCAATAACACTATATCATAAACAACATCGTATCCAGCATGAATTGTGACTTCTTGAAATTAAGGATTATAAGCAAGGAACCTGCATCAAACTTTAGAAAATAAAAATAGAAACTAGAAATAAAAGAAGTAAGTAGAAAATAGATATCATTTTGAACTTTGAAAAAGTGGAAGAAGATATGCCAAAAATAAATAAATAAATAAAAATAGAGGTAGTGTGTAATGATGTCAATCGAAATTAGAAAGAAAAGAAGGAAGTAGAAAATAGACATGAACTTTGAAAAAGTGGAAGAAGGTAGTTAATTTTTAGAGTAAACTGCAATTTTACACCCTGAGGTTAAGGGTCATTGGCATGTTTACCCCCTAAGGAAATAAATGCAATTTTACCCCTACTGTTCACTGTTATGTCGCAACCTTACCCCCCGGCGTCAAAGTCAATAACAGATCTGTTAACTCTAAGTTGAAAGGACTATATTACCCTTCCATTTTACCCCCCAACATTCGTGTTAAGTCGCACAATTACCCCCCACTGGTAAATTACTAATTTGTCCTTTGTTATTACCCCCTGTACTTTGTGTTAAGACACAACATTACCCCCTGCAACCACTGCCACCGCCATTCACCACCACAACCACCACTGCCACCTCCAGCCACCACCCTCAACCACCTCCAGCCACCACCCTCCAACACTCTCAACCGGGTACCACCACTGCCACCGCCATTAACCTCTCAAGATCCAAATTTCACCCTTCCACCTTTCATTACACATAAATCTAGTGAATCTGTTATTTTTCCACCCAGAAACACACACTTGAACAAAACTTTTGTTTGGCACTTTTTGTTTTCTTGAATGAATAAACTGATTACAAAGACATGTATTTATACTACTAGTAACTTCCTCACAAAGCTAACTATTCTAATTCAAATAGAATACATTAAAATTCAAAACAGAAAACATAATACTTATCTACTAC
Source organism: Helianthus tuberosus (assembly GCA_030545235.1). Taxonomy (NCBI): domain Eukaryota; kingdom Viridiplantae; phylum Streptophyta; class Magnoliopsida; order Asterales; family Asteraceae; genus Helianthus; species Helianthus tuberosus. The sequence goes on along the minus strand of CM060388.1, from coordinate 33,192,131 downwards.
TAATATTAATATTACTTCTTGCAAAACTCACAACTTTTCGTATGACCCAGTTGACCGACCTTTATTTTAGATAGGCTGGATCAATGTTGCACCTTTCACTCCCTCTCAACATTGACACTTCTCCCATTCCATTGCTAGCACTTAACTCTTGCACTGTTGACTTGGACAATCCCTTAGTTAACATGTCTGCACATTGCAACTCAGTTTCCACGTATACCATCTCTATTTCACCTTGAAGTACCTTTTCTCTAATGAAGTGATAGTGCACCTCGACATGCTTGGTTCTTGTGTGGAAGGTGGGATTCTCAGCTAATTGTATAGCTGACTTGTTATCACTGCACCTTGTACTCCACTCACTCCTTGCTTCAAATCTTTCAACGATCTGGCCAACCAAACGATCTCTTGAGCTGAGGCTCTATATTCAGCTTCCGTGGTAGACAACGACACGGTAGGCCGCCTCTTGCTACACCATGACACTGGATTTCGACCAATCATGAATACATAGCCAGAATTATCAGCTATAACAACCGCTTGATTACCCTCCTATTTGGCTGGTTCTGATAACTTGTTCTTGTCCCCGGTCATATTACAATTTGCACAACTAATACTTAATCCTAAAACACAATCATACAAATCAAATTCAAATAAATAAACTGTCACAACATAGTAACGTGAAAGAAATAAATACCGCATTCAAACAGCAAGCCGTTCATTAATTGTGAATTATTCAGCAAAATAATAACAGATTCACTAGTTTACACATACTAATACTCATTCTTATTTTTCCACCCATGTAAAGCAGTTTTTATAGCAACATACCCAATCAACATACACAACCCAAACAACACAAGCCTAAGCAACACAATAGGCATACAAACCAACATCTTGACCCACTCATACACCCCTTGAATCTTGGGCGTTTGGTTTCTAAACGGGTCAACAGTTGTTGACCCGAGAGGGTCAAACCCATCAGACCCAAGAACCCCATAAGGGTTTTCTTCATTTCTTGATAACCCATCAACAAATGATTCAAATCTGAACTGGGTTTGAAGAAAAATTAAATCTTGATTTGTGGGTGTTTCAGATTGGGGAAAACCCATGTGATTATTGTGATTGGAATTTGTGTTAGATGGGTTGTTGCCGGCGGAGGACGGTAGTAGAGGGCGGCTGAGATCGGTGGCAGCTGTTGTTGTTCTTGAGATTTATCAATTTGGGTGGAAAAATAATCAGAATCCAGCACCAGTCAGTCACCACTAGGGAAGAATATTATCAATTTGGGATGTGCAGGCGTTGTTGCTGCTGTTGTTCTTGAGATTTCTGTGGAGGTGATGATGATTTGAGATTTCATTTTATGAAAACCCTAATATGAAGGAGAAGGAATGCAGTACAGTGAATTTTATTTGAAGAAGATGATAATAATTTGACTTTATAAATAAATAAATAATAATAATAATAATAAATATAGGGTAAGATTACCAAAATACCCCTGCCTATAACAGTCAAATAACTGTTGACTGACGGCTGGGGGTAAGGTTGCGACATAACAGTGAACAGTAGGGGGTAAAATTGCAATTATTTCCTTAGGGGGTAGACATGCCAATGACCCCTAACCTCAGGGGGTAAAATTGCAGTTTACTCTAATTTTTTTTTATTTTTTTTATAAGCTACCAGGCTATCATTGGCTGTGTTTTGTCATTATCAAAAACCGTTTGGGTGTTTGCTTTTATAGTTTCCTACTAGCAAACCGATAATGCCCAAACTGTTGCCGCATTGCACAAGGAAAAATGACCACATTTATCATTTTAATTTTTAAATACTGTTAGTAAGATAGGCAAGAACAAAAGTAAAAAAAAAAAAGCGCGGCAACACGCGCCGGGAATAACTCTAGGTAACTAAAAATATACAAGTTACGCCCCGCTTGCGGTATGCTCATATAATGTATATATGTGTGGGTGTTCGGGGGCAAAAATGAAAATTCACTAATTTTAACGTTATTTTACTAATTTCGTGAAAATAACGTTAAAAGAGGGGAATGGTTAATCTTGCATCATGTGGTGACGTTAATAACCGAAAGACAAGGGGATACATGCACTAATCGACATTTGTCTCAATTGCTGAGTGTTATGTGCCTTATGTCCAAGGCTTGATGCAAAACTACAATCGAGCCAGGGGTCTCATTGGAAGCAGTCTCTCTATTCCTACGGGGTAGAGGTAAGGCTGTCTACATCTCACCCTTCTGAGACCCTACCTTAGCTTTGCTATTGGTGGGATATACTGAGTATGATGATGATGATACAAGTGGCATTATTTCAACCCCTACCCTTCAATTGTATTACTAAACACATCGGACACATTTAACCATTTACAAACAAACTCATGTTGAGTTATTATATAATACTCTAATTTGCAACATTTTGTTGCATTAGAGGTTGTACCCTGAGCTTAATTGGTGTTTCTTTATAACTTGTGGATACATGTTTACCACTTTCTCATTTTTACCCTAAACTCATATATACACACATTTAGAGAGAGAAAGAGAGACAGAGAGAGAACGACGTGAGAGAGAAATCGATGAAAGGAAGAGGAAGCCGATCACCGCAACCCGATGAAGGTGATGATGGCGACGACTCCGACAACCAGATTGGCAGCGATACCGGCTAGGGTTCCAGTTTGGGGGTTTTTAAACTTGAGGACGTCTGCAATCTGGTTGTCCAGTTTGGGTATTTTGAAATACGCAACCGGAATTAACAATTCATGACTCATTTCGCCGTTGCCAAAGTCGCTCAAGAATCAAATCTTCAATTGAAGTATTATTGGCCCTAAATGGTTCTCGAATATCGGCGACGCACATGGCCACCGGCTGCCGAGTAAATGATGGAAGATGGTGATGCTTGGTGAAAGTTGGAGTGTTAGCAACCTTATTCATTCACCACATGAACATCATCTTTCTCAATCATCTGTTTGCATTGATTTAGGTATCTTCTTACTCTATTTCTTCTTATTTTCCCTTACATTCACTTATTAAGTTTGAAATCTCATATAGCAACATGGATCTACTGTCTTTACCGAGTTCTAAAAAAGTTAATCTTGTAATTTAGTTAAAAAGTTGTTTAATTTTGTTTTCAGAATTCTTGAAATTGCTTTATGTCTATAGTGCTCAAGTATTGTGTTTGTTGGTGTTGTGTATATGTTTCGTATAGATGGTTTGTTTTGTGAATATACTTTTTTGCTCATGTTTAAGTTGGGTCAGATCCTCTTGAATAGAAAGTTGTTTTGTTTATCATATTTTTGTTTTCCGGTTGGCAATGCTTATTTAGTAGTCTTCATGTGTTTTTTTTTTACTGCAGAGTGTTTGGCTTTTTTTCAACTAGGCCAGGTTATAAATTTAATTTCTCATGCTGACATACAACCTATATTAGTTTTTAATATATATAAATATCAACCAACTCATTTATTCTGAAACTTGATTAATAACCTGGTTTTAACTTGACAGTTGGGTCATAATAAGGTTATAAGGTCGGTTAAGGTTAATACCTTAAAGGCTTATTCACAAAAATATATTTAAGGGGTCTATAAGAACACACCTTTATATATAGAGAGTAATAGTTCTTAAAGGATCATTTATATAATTTATTTGAAAATAGTTAAAATGTGAAGAGAAAAAAAAAACATTTCTTAAACCTTGGCCTCTAAGCAAGAAATGCATCATTCATAATTGAAACGATGGGAGTAGGTGTCTTCAGCGTGGAAAATAATTATTGAAGACCGGCAGATGCCGGTTATGGAAAACATGGAAACCTGAAATGTTGCTAAGGGTTATCAACATTTGTTATTATATAAACTTCTTTTACTGTTCAAAGCTAATGGTGGAGAATGGAGCCCCACCCGTGGCAATGGCAGCAAACAAGGATGAGATTATGACAAAGGTGGACGCTAACGTCCACGATGTTATGGCTATGGACGTCGAAGCAACCGAGAAGCCATCAGAATCAAGTCCCATGACAACAGGTGATTCTTACGTCTTTATTATTATATTTTTTGAAATTAGCATCAAATGTTATTGTAAGAGGTAAAATGCGAACTTGGTGGCGGACTTGATATCACACATTTAGAGCATGTAATGTGAATTCATTGTTTGATATAGTATGATGTTATGGGATGATCATGATACTTTTCGTAAGACTTTCTTAACCTTTTTCCCCTTCTTTGTAACAAATATTAATTACGAGTGATCAGTATGTGTTTCGTATTTCAATTATGTTTTTATTTATTAGCATCAGTTCTGTCTTTATTAACCGATTCTTTATCAACTTAGTTGCACTGCAAGAACAAAAGAATGCATCAACATCAGTAGGGCTTGATTGTCCAGTTGGCGAATCATCTTCTTACAAGTGTATTCCAGCAGAAAGAACAGAAGAAAATCATCCATCATTTAATTTAAATGACCAAATTGCCCCTCTAGAGTTCATGTGGAAAGTGGTATCGAAGCAGCTCCTAACATTGAACATCAATTCATATCAAGCTTTCCTTCGCATCAAATGGGGACGTATGAAAACTCAAATTTGCAGATTCACCAGTCGTCGTTAAAAAACGGGTCGGAAGAAATATCCATCAGCTTGCAGTTGAGTGAACCAGGACTGAAGAGATGAAAGCAATCTGATGAAGAAGCCTAAGTTGTGGAATGAATCTGTAAGTATCTCTAAGTTTTGTATTCATTAATTTATATTTTTTGGCCTTGGCATGATGTGGGTGCTAAGGTTGCCTACCACCAGTATTTAGATTGTAGGGTTTAGATAAAACAATGGCTAAAGTTATAAATATATGTACATTTTAGTCCTATGCTGTTCAAAATGTACTGTATTGCAAGTATTGATGATCAATAAAACAAACAGTTTATCGTTGTTCCGTGCTAAGTGTCAATAATTTTACAAGTATTGGTCCTTTTGTACAAAAATCTCTTTGTGGTCTCTTGTCTGAATCTACCTTCTATCGGTTTCCGTATTAGCGGCTGGTGTTAACAACCTAAGTTGCGACCATAATACATATACAAATCTAGGCATAAACTCTTGGTTGCAACTCATGTATCTAACTTGATGGAAATATAAATCTAGCCCCCGCCGCATTGCGGCGGGTTACTTTTCTAGTTAATAATTATTTAGTAAATATATCTACAATTTGTTTGTCAGTTTTAATACCAATAGATTTTATACAACTTTTGGTGATTTTTCTCTTAAGAAAAACAAATCTAATTCGAAGTGTTTAGTTTTGTCATATAAGACAGGATTAGCATCAATAGACATTGCTGCTAAAATATCACAGTGCAAGGAACCATGAAGACTTATTTGAACTTTTAACTCACTAAGGATACTAACAAGCCACAAAATTTCACATGTTACAGAATACATAACTTGGTATTCAGCTTCTCTTGTAGACCAAGAAATTTTCTGACTGCTTTTTGTTTTTTCCAAGTAATTAGAGAGTTACCTAAAAATATAAAATACCCGGTATAAGTAAATTAACTTACCAATTAACCTCTGATAGCTAGTGACATTAATTAGATTTTATTAATAATAAAGAGTACATTTCGTTACAAATTCCTAGTCTAATGCACCAGAACCATCCACCACGGCCTGAATAACTTCAGGCATAGGCCCAGCTTCGTCAATCACTTCTTCTCCAACCGGTTGACCAGCAGTAGTAAGTGATTCAAATAAAGCATCGGCTTCGGCTTGAAGAGCCTCATCCCACTCCATTAAAATCGGAGTTCCACCATTAAAATACAAAATGCTAAAATTGCGTAGCACAAGTACAGGGAAAGCAGCGACTGCTCATTAAGTGGCATCGGCTCACCTAAATTGTTATTAATAGTGTTGTATGAAATTAGAAACATGGATATGTATATATACACTACCAAATATAGTAAAAATATCCCACATGGCCAAAAAAACAATTAACCAAATAGAATCGTGCACTCATGCAATCTAGATTGAATTGACTAGCACATGTGTAACAACATCCCAAATTCCATGAGGTTTTTAATTTAAGCTAATTATAATAAGTAAGGATAGTTTTGGTCATATTAATATAAATAGTATTCTTGAAGGGCCAAACATGTAAATTGGTAAAACTTAAAACATTAAAAGAAAACAAAAAATTAAAACACACACATATGCGTGTGTGTGGTTGTGCGATCGAGCAGAGGCAGGAGGAAAAGGTGAAACCCTAGTTTCACCAATTTCATCAAATTAGGCAGAAATCTCATGGATAATCGAATGCATGTGATCAATTCATCAGTTATCTAAAGTTTTCCATCATGGGGTAAGTCGAATTTTGTGAATTGATGCTAGATGATGATAAGGGTTTTGATTAATCCATGAGATAATATGAAATTGAACTTGCTTGTTAATTAGAATCACCAAATAGAGGATGTTTTATGAATAATACTGATTTGTTTGAAAGTTTGAATAAAAACCAATTTGATTTAGTTGAATAGTGAACTTGTAGTGAATTAATCAAGAGATTTGGATGGGTGATTGTTTGTGTGCAAATTATCAATAGATTATTATGTTGTTGAATGAATAAGTGAGGTGAATTTAGTTGATTATATGATTCATGAAGATTACTAGTGAGATTGTGCATTGTATACTTGTACATAGAGCTTACAATATTATATGCACACCAAGTGTTCGATTAAATGCTTGAATGGGTAATATTATAAATTTGAATGAATTAGGAAGTCTTGTGTTGCATGTAGAAATTATGGAATTGGTCTTTTATGAAAAGCGTTATGGAATGCAAACTATATGTGAATGTAATAGTTATATAAGTGAACGGCGTAGTTAAATGAGAGTGGATTATGTATAGGTATGAAATAAAAAAGGTAAACATTGTATGCAAGAAACTATTGCGTTATGAACTCGCTAGTTAATGTGTTATGTTCGGTAGTAATAAAGTATGATGATACACATCCCTTATATGCGTTAATAAGCTAACGAAAGTCAAATATTGCATGATTTGAAAGTCGAATGAACGAATGTTTGTAAGCTAATCGTGTTACATTTATGATGACATGTATGGATAGGAGTCATGTCAACAGGAACACAAATATGGAAGTGCTACGAGTCGAAGGTAAACACGGAAGCTATGTGTAAATTGGACGTACGAGGTAAGTAAACTCCCGACTCCCTCCTTAGTAGTAAAAGAGGTTATTTGTGTGATAACTATTGGAAACTAAGTGAAATGCTTTATTGACAATGGTATCAAGTAAGAAGCACTAAGGAAGTGATTTCCAAATCACCTCCTAGGCCATTTTAGGAAGGCTTTATATGCAAATCACTTAAGTATGGTAATCCAAATCTAATTAGGAATCGGTTATTAGAAGTAATGGAGTTTGCTAAGAAAACCAGTCAGGTCAAGATAAGAGTATGTTTTATTACATATCGTTAGAACAGGTAATGATGACGGTAATATATATATATATTCGATTAAGGTAAAAGTATCATAGTAACTTTATGCGAGTTTTAAGTGTAAACGTGGGAGATGCTTGATAAGGTCTTGAATGGGTCGAATAATTATACACAAGTAATGTATTGTTGAAGAAATTCGGGTAGATTAAGGTCCCGGGGCAGGGACTTTTAATTAGTTATGTAAGGAATAATTTTACGTATAATTAGGATTAAGTTTCAAGTGGTTCGGATGCAAAACGAATGAGTTACGAGAGTTTTTGTCATAAAATAGGATGCAAGTCTGGGCACCACCGTAGCTTACGGTGCCCACCGTAGTTTACGGTGGGTGCTGGTCATTCCTTTTCTGCCGCAAGGCAGTCCCCGGTTACCGTAAGCAATTTGGAGACTACCGTAAGCTACGGTAGTCACCGTAGCTTACGGTGGAGCTCTGGCGCCCCGCGAAAGAGCAGACAAGGCTGTCACGGCCCGCGACAGACCTTGTTGCTGGAAAATTATTTGTTGTTTGTGTGTAGGAATGGTTGTAAATGCTTTTCAAGGCCACCGAATTAATGTTTATGCTAGTTTTAAATAAAGTAAAGGTTGCGGGCCTTCGATTCTCCACAAGGTACTCTAAAATCCCAATTAGGAGGCGTTTAGGAAGCGTGATCACGATTAATATGTGTGAGTAAAAATGTAAGGGAGCGAACTAAGTTTGTGTTTATTTATTTATATTTACACATTTATGCATATGGAACAAATTACCATCCAATAGTTGGAACTTATAGGTGTTTATGATTAGAAGTAAGAATGCATGCTAGGTCATATGTACGTGGTTTATTTGTATGGAAGCTTGTAATTAGCATACCTTAGTAAACCTAGGGATGATTTAAGTGTTATAAAGGAGTTGTAAGTTTGTATGGGGGTACGTAATCATGTGTGGAGGTTCACGTTTACGTATATATATGTGTTTGTGCCTATGTTTGAAGTAGGATTCATTGTTTATGAGTAAATGGAACTTGTGTATATGTTTGTACAGTTTAAATAAGTTGAAGTGTTAAGTTACTAAACCATTGTCTTGAGTATGAAATGAGATTGCAGGTATTCTGTTAATGTCGTTATCATGGTTAAAGAATTTGGAATGCACGAATGTACACGGAAAGCATATTCGTGAGGATTAGTATGGGAAGAAGGAACGTGGACTGGCTATTGATTACGTATGTCTATTTTAGGAATGATGTCATTAACTCTAACCGATGCACATGTATGTGGTGAATGCAGGTGGCGTGGACTTAGCATCATTATGAAGAAAAGAAGGATTGAAGATCGAGTCAAGAGCGAGGGTTGTACGGGAAGGATCGGTCACATAGTTTGACAAATATAGGTCTTGAAGCATTAATATAATGGAACGTGGTAAATCCTTTTTAACGAGTGTATGAAATTTTGTATTTGAACCTTCCTGTAAGTATTATGTCTAATAAAGAATGAAATTTTGGTCTCATATTTTCCGTTGTGTCGTATTTTAAGTTATTACAAGTTAGTCTTACAGGGAATTGTTCATAATACGAATGGGTCATGCCCGAATTTTGTTAAATAATAGTATGATAATATTACATTTTGGAACGTGAAATTTGGGCGTTACAACATGGCTAGTAAAATATTAATAAATTTCATTCATTAATTAATCATACTAGAAAAATAAAGAAAAACAATCATTAACTTTTTAAAATAATTAGTTCCACCAAGCCTTAAGCGGAAGGTTCTAGAATGTTTACTGTTCCACTAAGCGTTAAGGATTTTTCACTAAGCCCTAGCGCTACAGTGTTATCTGTTACCGGCTTAGTGCAAAATCCTTAAGGCTTAGTGGAACACCTTATACATGTTTGACTCGTAATTAAATTAATTATTTAATTAATAAATATTAAAAAAAACATAATTAATTCTAAATTAATTATTAAAATGTGTTAGTGGAGAACTTATATATGTTTTACTCGTCATTGAACACCTTATACATGTTTGACTCGTAATTAAATTAATTATTTAATTAATAAATATTAAAAAAAACATAATTAATTCTAAATTAATTATTAAAATGTGTTAGTGGAGAACTTATACATGTTTTACTCGTCATTTCGCCTACTTAACGTGATGATCAGAGGGTGTAATCACAAGTGATTAACACCTTTATTATAACGATCACATTACAAAGTTCAATTTGAGCTTTGACTTGACCAAAATGGTCAGAACCGAAAGTCAAAACAAAAGTCAATTTACTTGACTTTTGTCGCAACCTCCGACCCCTATCCCGAGAGCGGGTGCCGCGAGATCCAGATCAGTGGTATCGGTGTTTATTAATTTAGCAGCGGAATACATTAGGACCGTAGTTAGGAAATATTTTTATCAGAGTTAAACACAAGATTTTTTATAATAATAAATCATTGGGGTAAAACCCAAGTTCATTTGACAGTACATTTGGAGGGATAAACCTTATTTATTTAAAATAAAAACTCCTTTTTATTTAGGTAACTTTTATAGCCACTTTTCCAAGCCTTCAGTTCTCTCCAGCTGGCTTCTATTGGCTTTCACATTGTGTTACCTGAAACGCATTTTAAAAACATTTTATCAGCAAGAAATACTGCCAAGTACATTCCATTTTGTAAAGCATCAGTTGTTTACACATTACAGTATTAAGGGCGATTACAATGTTTATATCTACACAATTACTCAGTCAGTAAGAGTCACTCGACGGATCTGTGACTATGGTCATGTCACGCATTGGATACCCGTGCCCAATTGTGAAGGTTATCAAGTATTGTATACAAACCCCATAATACTGGCAGCAATTGTAGAATTACAAAGACTTAATCACTGTAATTGTACTGTAATTGTATTTGAAAATATTTGAGATTTTGGTAAAACATTTTGACTCACAAAAATGTACTCTCAAATAGTGAGAAAAAGTGAATGTACTTACAAAAAGATTTTATAAAAAGAGAATGTACTCACATTGTTAACTTAGGTGATACTACTATAGCTTCCTGGTGATTCTCCTGGTTATTATCTATTAAAATTAAACAATGCACACGTGTTAGTAAAATAACCCAAATCACATTAGTCGTACAACTCGAGACAGAACTCCAATTACCGAGTCAGGCAAAGCCGTGACATGCATTACGGAGCCCTAGATCAATCGAGTGTAACACGAGACAGAACTCCAACGACTGAGTCAGGCAGAGCCTTGACATGCGTTACGGAGCCCTAAATCGACCGTGTAGGGTAATAGCAGGGTTATAGTACTTACAACAAGGCAAAGCTTCGCTTTTAAAGTGGGTATTATGCCCGGGTATAATAATTGCCTACAGAATATTGAGAGAGATACCGATTTTGAACGAATTGTCAAATGAGCTGTTCACCTCTATTTATAGGGCTGGTCTATGGCGGCTCGCGGCCCGCGAGAGAGAAGGCTAAGGCCTTCGTGGCCCGCGACAACCCACGTGTCTCTTATAGCTTCGTCGAGTCAAGGGCGAGCCTTGATGAGTCACCTGCTACGTGGCGATGTGACTTGACCGGCAAACAAAGCCAGTCCCGGCCCGCGACTTCATGAGGCTTCAGGGGTCACGCCCCTCGAGCGACTCTTGAACTTGGTTTTTCTTGATTTTTATAAGTATAAGGGTATTTCGGGCTCGTTTCTTACGTAATGGGTATATTTAGGGATGTTTAGGGTTACATTAAGGGTTCTAGGAGGGTTGTTATAACTTTCGGCTAATAACTGGCCTAATAATAGAAAAAAACTGAGGAAGAATAGTTACTTGTGTTCAAGAAAAGTTTATAACTTTAGGGAGGAGGCCTCTAAGAATCAGAAGCAGCTCCAAGGTGGTTTAGAAAGAAAGAATGAATGGTGCAAGGAAAATGGTTCAAGAATGAGGTTGTTTATATTAAATTCCAAGTCCTCAAACCATGTCCCCAAGTGTACCTGATATTAATGTTTTAAATACCAGTATGAACCGGCCAGTTATACCGGTTAAACCGGATATCGGACATGATTTCGGTACGATAAAGGCCGGTAAAACTCGAATACGGTATGTCTTATGTACCGGCGGTAAATCCGGTTCTGTTGGTTCAAACCATTGAACTGGTTTGCATTATCTTAAGATTTGATACGATATTATGGTAATATTGATCTTCCCTATTTCTGGTAATTAACATAGTGCCTTCTATTCAAATATTTCATCGTTGTGGAAATTGTTACTCACATCGTATAACGCAATATTGTTTATAGTTTACAATAAAAATAATTGTTTTGAGATAAAACTATGATAAGTTACATAAATCCTAGTTGAGATTGTATTGTTTTTTTAGATGAATTTGTATTTTATGGAATTTATAGGGTTAACTAGTAACCCGGTTCAACCGCCCGATACAACCTGGTTCAACTATTTTAGAGCCTTACCCGGTATGACTTAAAAACCGGTTTTTAAAACATTGGGGTATTGATTAGTGGTGTAGCAGGTTTCCAAGGATGAAGAAGAGTGGTAAGAATCACATGCAAGGTGGCACAAGGGCGAAGATGTTTCTGACAGCTGCATTCTGCTGTCAGCGCACCCCTTACGGACCGTAAGGGCTATGCCATGCGGTCCGTAAGGACCCCCGGCGCGCACACAGTTTTCAAACCCCTTATGGATCGTAAGGGCTAAGGCTTGCGGTCCGTAAGGAAACGTCAGAACTTGAATTTTTGGCATTTTACTAGTTTTGATCCCTCAACTTGTTTCCATATTCCATTTTATGTATTTTGTCACTCTTCACCAACAAATCTGGAATATACGAATAGTTCCCGGACATGTGTTGCCTATGATTCGTTATAATTTTCCGAGGTGTTACACATATAGGGCCATACGTGGCGTATATAAGACTGATGTGACTGAGTGCTAGGTTTGACCAAATAACTCGGCGTACGAATCAACAAAAACCCTATAGGACGCGTACAGGGTTGTACATATTCGTATATGTCAGTGTGTGAATAGACACTTGGGTGTGTGAATATAGCGGATCTACGCTTTAGTCAGGGGTTGCCCGGGTGCCCCTCAAGTCTCTTGGCTAAGTGTGTTTTTTTCTTCTTTTTTTCTCCGTTTTTTGTATGGGATATCCCTAAGCATACAATAGGATACCTGAATGAATATGAGGGAAAGAATCAAAATAAAAAAATTTCTCCGATAAGCAACAGATCGTTCCGGTTAAGAAGGAAGAAGATGAATTGTTGGGTCTTGTGCTTCTTTTTAAAAGCAAATGCAAGTTATTAGTCCAATAGCCTTAGCCTCTCTCAGGTCTATTAAATAGCCTCACTATCGAAATATTAAATTAAAATAATGATTTCTTTTTATGGCTTTACCTTTCACAAGAAGATAGCAATTATCTATTTGACCATTCTGTTTTTTTACTTGTTTTTGTTTTTTTTCCTTTTAAGTTCATTTAAGTAACAACTGTGTAATTAGGTTCTTATTTACCCATGGCATTATAGCCTAGTGGTATCTTGGAGGTGGAATAAGACTTATGACCATTAGGCCGGAGGGTGTGGGGGGCGCCACCATGGCCACGTCACTGCCTATAGCGCCCCGGGCGCTATACACCCACACCCACAAAATTAAGTAGGGGCGCTATATATCCGGCGCCAACATGTTAACGTGAGGCAATTGCATTGATCGAGAGATAAAGGTCAAATATGACGGCTTGCAACATGTGATATATAAATTAATATATGAAAATTAAATGATTTTTAAAATAAAAAATAATTAGGTAATGATAACGGGGCTCCATCCCACACCCTGCAATTTAAAGGGGGGGTTATAAAGCCTCCTGGCTGACGTGGCGCCTACGTGGCGCTGAGGTGTCCTTTATAACCCCCAAGGGGGGTTATCCCACACCCTCCAGCCTTAGGTCATGGGTTCGATTCCCACAAAGGGGGTTTTTCCTAGATTTATTGGGTTTCCTCCTGAATTGGTGTATAGGCATTATTGCCTAGTGGAGATGGATATGATCGGGTGGTTCTGCTGGTGGCACGATGATACTCCAGTGGTCCGTCAGTGATCCAAAATTTGCCGTTCAAAAAAAATTTGGTTCTTATTTTTCTTGTCATATTATTATATACCTGTTAATTTAATAGTTATTACTTTATTTATTTTTCACGTTATAATTTTTTTAATTGGTTTGAACACTTATTTGATTATCTAAATAACCCAAAAGAAATTCTAATTTTTTTAAATGTGTTCTTTTACCCGAGATCTTATCAAATCAAAATATATCTCTTAACTGATTATATGGTTAGATTAACATTTAAATTATAAGATTAGATATCACTTATGTTTGATCTAACCTAGTTTAGAATAATATTAGCTAGTATCTTTACAAATTTTAACACCCTTGATGCCCGCGAGTAATATACCACTAGTTAAATTTAAAACCTAACAAAAAAATAGTAAAAATATATTATTTTAGTTTTTTTCATTTTATAAATAGATTTGTATTTATGGGCCAATGCTTTCTACTTACACATGGACCTCCAGGCACCCGAGTCCTCAAAGACGACCCTGAATATTTGTTTAACTTTATTTATTATCGTGTTTTTTTTATTACTATTTTATGAATGTTGGGTTAAAAAATTAGGATACCCCTAAAGTTTTATTGTAGCTCCGCCACTTCCCTTATTAATATGTAACTAGCCAAATTTCACAAACAAATTGTAAGTAGAATACTAATAATTAGTTTAATATGGTATGATTGTAAGCAGAAAAAGAACAGAAGCATACCTGAAGGGGAAGTTGGATACTGTGTCTGAAATTTAAGCTTAGAAAAACGTCATGTGTATACTTAGATCGAAAAGCAAACCCAGAGAGGTATATAAGAAATCAAAGGCCATCTGGAGATTGTGGATTCAAATATTAGATCAGAAGGTTTATTGTGGCTGAGTGAGAAGGTTGGAGTTTTCTTATCTGTGGTTGAGAAGAACCGAGTTTTGAAGATTGGATTTATGAGTGATATGTTAGTGGAAGCTGAGTCACTAAATAGTGTGTGTACATGAGCAACAGCGTGTTCGACAACAATTCCCACAGACATGCAATAATCATTAAAAGCATGTGATGTAAATTCACCAGCATTATCAAGTCTTACCCTTTTAACAGTGTAATTAGGGAAATGTGCTCGTAGTTTGATAATATGAGCAAGAAATTTTGCAAAGGCAATATTACGAGTTGATAATAAAGAGACATGGTGGATGAATTGGTCCACATATATCACCTTGAATTCTTTCAAGAAACATTGGTGATTCTTTGTCAACTTTTAAGGACGAAGGCCTTGTAATTAGTTTTCCAAGTGAACAAGAGGTACATAGAGTGTAACACCTAAAAAATTCACGTCCTATAATGTGTAGACACGTGTCATATGTTTGAACGTGTGAAAGAATGATATAAAAGGACTAAAGTTGACAAACATGGAAAGTATGTGAATATACGGGTTCTAAATGTCAACAGTGAATAAATATACTTCATAATAACCCTACATGATGTTTATAACATCAAACGAATAAATCATGGATCATGCGAAGCTAAAAGTGAGAGATTACAAACTACAGGGGTTAAATGTGTCAACATGTTTAAGTTATAGCTCTGAGTGACCTTTTGACAAACCCGAAGCTTTGTAACGGTTAATTATGCTCACTAGATTGCACGATATAAATTTTGTAAAGTTTCGTTATCGTATGAGAAAGTTATGATCAAATTCGTATGCGAGGGGTTAAAGCGTTAACGTTGAAAGTTATAACTTTTCGGGTTAACCAGAAATGTCCAGGGACTTGGCAAAGTGGGTACAAGTCTTAAGACCCTTGTAGGTAAATAAGAAGTGGTCAAAATGAAAAATATAAGCTTGTTGAACTTTCGAAGAGCCAAGGGACAAAGATGCGGAAAATGGAAAATGTGAAATCTGATTACAGGTCTCAGGCGGGCGCGTAAAGGTTAAAGAAACCTTACGCGGGCCGCGTCAGATACCCAGTAACAGAATACGTAGACAGCAGCCTGTATTCGCGCTTGATCGACCAAAAACATATATTTCCTCATCTTGGACGACCCCTAGGCACCCCCTAAGCACTAGGAACACTTGTTAGTGATTTGTGGTCAGTGGTAGAGTTGTGTGTCAACTTCTTGTGGTGATTAAACCACTATAAAAGGGCCATGAGTTGCAACCAAGTTCTTCACATCTTCTTTTGCACTTCTGATCATTATTGGAGCTCCCAAGCAGACTCAAGTGGTCACTAATCAAGCATAGGACTTCAGTAAGTTTGCTAATCCTTTCTTAATTAAGTTTTTGCTTAGTATTAGCTTAAAAGTCAAATCGTCGTAATTAACGGTTGACTTTAAGATTAATCACTAATGGTCCAGTGATTAGTCGAATAAAAAGTAGTTATAAGTTGGTAATTATGTGGGTAATAAACCCTCAAAAGGGTTTCCCCTGATTCCCACTCTAACTAGGTCAAATGTCGGGTCAAACTTGTATTTAAAAAGTCAACAGAATGTGTAAATTACATTTTATGCATAATTAGCAATGTCGAACACATACAACCTGTTTGATCATTAATATAACTTGGTAATTAGTGTAAGGACATGTCTAAACATTTTCAACCCGACAATTTCCTGTTTAGACCCGGTTCGGAACCGAAAGTCGCATAGTTTGACTTATACTTTGACTTTCAGTTCTGACCCGTTATGGTATGTTTTAGAAATGCCTTAGAGCTTTATTTGGACCAGGTTACATGCTAGTATAACCCTCTGTGATTATACACCTCGGATCATTAGTTATCCAATTAATATGCATGATTCCGTTAATTGCTCATATGTTGACCATTATGCCCTTTTCACCTTAAAACGTGATTTTTGGAAATGTAAAAGAGTAGAAACCTTAATTACTGATATTTAAACTTGCATACAAAATTTGACATCAGTTTGAGGTGTAGATTCAGAGTTATGCTCGTTAGCGTAAAATGAAAGCTTTTTGTTAATTAAACGGCGTATTTAGCGTATAGCCTACTTAAACATACTTTTTGATATCAAACTCTTTACCCACTGATGTAATATATTATTTTGGGATTTTTAAAGATTTTTAATTAATTTTAGGCTGAGCATAACTTATAGTCGTAGGCTTAATCCGGTAATTGTCGGTTTTGCCCTTACGGGCTATAAAATGAGTTTTACATATCTAAATGACTCCAAACCTTTTGCTACTGATTATAAATGATAAATGAATTATTTTAAGCCTTCTGGAATAATAAAAATATCAGCTTTATGTATCAAACCCGGAAATTGCCTCTAATCGTCTTTTTAAGCGTTTTTAACGCATAGTATGTACTAAAACTATTTTAAACATACAAGGGTTGATACCTACTGATATTTCAGGAAAATTATAATATTTTAACAGTAAGCAAAAGTTTTTTAACTCAGACTTCAGTTTTGAGCTTTACGGCTTATGTGAAATTACCAAAATGCCCCTACGGTGCATGGTTTGGTTATAATTGATAAATTTCATATATATATTTTACCCTAGTGTTATAACTTAGTAAAATAAGTATTTTTGCTGATTACATCAGACCTGTAACTCAGGTGAATACTTAAACTCTTTTATAACCTTTTAAATGACCAAACTACCCCTACGGGGCATAGTTTGTGTTTAAATTCGTTTCGGGCATAATAAAAGACATATTACTGATGTCACAACATATATGAAGCATATTAACTTAGGAAACCTGTAAATGGCTCATATGAATACCCGTTACGCTTGTTACGCGTTCGGTTCGGTTTATGTAACTAGTTTACATAAACTAGCCTAAACGGGTCAAACCTTAACGGTTTTATCTCAAAATCCAGAATGTGTATGAAATACCCATATTAAGCAAGTCTCTGAACTTGTCGAGTCTAAATCACATTCTATTCGGTCTTCGCTTAATCGTGCGTACGAACCGTATCTTTAAAACTAATCGGTCAAAGCTTAAGCTTAATTAAAGACCCGTTAGAATTCTAATAGGTTATTATAAACCTTTGTTCCGGAATAGGAGACCAGTAAAAGCTACTTGCATTTTGCTTATTGTGATTATTACATTGCTCAGGTAAATACTTTTAACTAATTTTCCCTATACGGGCTTGGGTTACGGTATATAGAATACCGCTTGATCGGGCATCAAATCTTCCATCGTTGGGTGGTTAATTGAATAATTTGATCGGCTCGTTTAAACAGTCTTGTTTACTTAAAAGCCTTTGGGGGGTTAATGACCATGTCCCGGATATCCTTGGCATCATTTTACGAAATGGCCACGACCTAAGCGCGGAGTGTAGGCGTACACTCGTCAGTGCATAAAAAGTTGATGTGGTGTGTCTATTGATCTTTAACCCGGTACGTCCGGGCTACTGAACGCATAAGGAACAGGTAATTCGTTCACAAGATTATATATTTAAAATAATTCTCCCAAGTTATAAAAATGTTTATGCCATGTGCATCCAAACCAAATTTTCAATCATTTTCCAAAATGAGTCAGTTGAATGTATTTACCAGTGTAAACTGACGTATTTTCCCAAAAAGATTAAATGCAGGTACTAAGCGTAATTGGCTGGGATTTCTCCTTAGCATCGATAGAAGTCTCGCAAGCTTAAGATGCCTACCGTCTGTTGAACTATTATTTATTTTTGATCCTTCTGTGGACAAACATTCAACTATTGTGATACACGATATTACAATATTATTAAAGTTTAATTTATATTTTTAAATTGCTTCCGCTGTGCATATTTATATATTGTGTTGTTTGACTATTATGTTGCCAACCACGTCACGATACTCCCCCACCGGGCCCACCGGTGACACGTGGAAATCGGGGTGTGACAGGTTGGTATCAGAGCCAACATTGAGTGAATTAAACACTAGCCTGTTGTGTTTAATCTCAATGACATAATTGCACATTTCTAAACTTTCGAGTCTAGACATATAACATAGGACAAATTCCACTTTGTTTGTGTTGTCCTTTATTTTGCATATATTTTGTTTTGTTATCTTATGTTGTATTGACAGGATTTAAACATGCCGCCAAGATTCTTTAGAAGAAGAGGAAGAGGCAAGGGGCCAGTCACTGCCCCCAATGATAATGAAGCTGGACCTTCGCAGATGCGAGCTCCATCTACCACGGAGAGTGACGATCCTCGGCAGAACCGGAGGAATCTCTTTGAGCCGGCTAGACGGCCGGTCTCACACAGTTCTACCCCTCCTGCTCAAAACCCTTATGGGCCACAGCCGGAGTATGAGCCCAACAACCCTCAACTGTCCTACATACCGATACAGCGATCATTATCGCATCATTCTTTTGGGGACCCTACACCTGTCTTCAGGGGCCGGTTTAACCCGGCCAATTACATACCAGAACCAGCGGGTTTTAACCCATTGGGGCCGGAGGATCATTTCTCGGGAGATCACGCGGACGATATGGACGAGGACACCAAACCACCCGATAGATATCTCTGACGGATCTTCTTTCCATGGATCACCCTATGGTGGTCCAGATAGCTTTCAAGCCATGTTTACCAGGCACGAATGGTATTATACACCTCCTCGCCATTCACCTCCACAGCAGCAGCAGCAACAACAACAGGATCCCTCTGAGGATTCAAGATTTGTGGCAGCCACGCCACCACCTCCACCGCCACCAGTTCAACCGGCACCTCCGCAGCCGCCAAGGCGTAGGAGAACCGGAGCGCGTATGTCTGCGCGAGCGGGAGACTTTCATTTTAGTTCTCCACGACAATCAAGTGGCAGCCATTACCCGCCACTTCAGGAGGACCCACAAATGGGTGGACCTTCGCACCCAGTTGCACCGCAACCACCGCCTATGAGTTTTGATAACCCAATTCCGGCATACACGGGTTCCATGGCGTATAACCCGTTTGAACAGCCAGTGCACACCGACTACAACTACGCAGAAGCCGACCCATACATGGTAGCGGCTAACTACAACACCCAAGGACCCTATGGAGATCCATGGGGAGTAGGGTACCCAACACACGGGTACCAAATACCTCCAAGACCTATTATCAGGCAACAATCGCAACCACCAAGGTTCTCCCCACCAGAGCGTGAAGAAATTCTGCAAAGGTTGGACCATGTAGAGCGAGAATTTCACAGGGAACGAAGGGAGCGACAAACTTTCTTCCAAGGATTGACAAGCTTGATCAAAGGGAAGAGCAAGAAGGACCACTGAATCCTTGCAATTGTTGTTGAGCCCCTGTGTGGGCCGGTCTTGCTGTATAAACCCCTGCGTGGGTATGTATGTTGTTTATTCTAACCCCTGCGTGGGTCTATCTTTTATTAAGCCCACGCGTGGGTATGTGTGTTATTAAGCCCCTGCGTGGGTAAGTACGTGATTAAACCCCTGCGTGGGTAAGTTTGTTTGTTGAAAAGTCCCGTTTAGGGCAACATGTAATCTTTTGATAATTAATGGAATGTTATGTTTATAAATTTCATCTTGCTATTATATGCATAAATGTTATATATGAAATAAATAAATTAAAAATTCATTCCTTTTAAAGATAATCTGCCTACTTAATTATTGAATAAGAATCTTAAGAGTGAAACCTAGTCTGAGTGTCATTATAAAGACCTGACCATGATGGTAAGACTTGTTAAAAAGATTCAAATCCCAGTTAACATCTGAAAACATGTTAACACTCCTGGCAGAAGTGATTTGTTAAAAATCACACACGTCATTTTTATTTAAGGATCTTTCTAAAGATTCCAAACCCAACTTAATGATCTCTGAATCATGGGTTAAATCATCAATTAATATGATCATATTTTTACCATACGTGGTAATACGTGCCTACGGGCCCTGCTCGTTTCCATATGAGCCGAAAGACAGTGGTAGCTATGACTCCCTGTCTGGTAAAGGTAATGAACTATGTTCAAACCTTAAAAGCCTTGATTCTCTGAAATCATAGCTTATAATTTAAATTGTCCATGTGACTAAGCCTTATGTGCTAATATATATTGTTATTGTTTATAATTAGGATAAATTATAATTGAAATCCTAATTAAATACGATTAATAAATTATCCAAATATGGTCTCTGTTTACCATGGTTAATGAATTACCCTAAGGGGCAATTCCATAATAAACTCACAAATAAACTATTGTCCTTGTTTTCTGCAACAGTTCAATTAAAATGGCTAACTCAGATGAAATTAATAGCCATCCAGTGGAGAATTTTGATAACGCCCGAGTTAATTTAACGGGTGCTGAATTGAAAGCGTTGGTAGACGACGCGGTTACAAAAGCTTTGGAGCGATAGTACGAAGAGTATAGTGGGACTCGAAGTAGGGCCATATCTAAACCGCATTCGAAGCCACCTCCCAAGAAAGATGATGATAGACTCTCCTCAAACCACCACAGTGCTCCATCTCAACAGGTTGTACTTAATCAAGAACCCCGTACTAAGGGTTGCTCCTATAAATACTTTGTCTCGTGCAAGCCCAGGGATTTTACTGGGGAAAAGGGAGCCATTGACTGCATGACGTGGTTAGACGAGATGGACACGGTTGTGGATATCAGCGGATGCACTGAGAGGGATGTAGTCAAGTTTGTGTCGTAATATTTTAAGGGTGAAGCTTTAGGCTGGTGGAGATCTCTGATTCAAGCCACCGGGAAAATCCCATTGTACAACATGTCTTGGGATCAATTTGTTGCCCTTATCAGGGAAAATTACTGCCCTCAACATGAGGTGAAGAAGATAGAGTCTGATTTTCTATCATTGGTGATGACAAACCTTGACTGTCAAGCTTACCTAACGAGCTTCAACACCATGTCCCGGTTGGTTCCTTATTTGGTGACCCCGGAACCAAAAAGAATAGCTCGTTTAATCGGTGGTTTAGCAACCGAGATAAAAGCAAGCGTAAAGGCCTCTCGGCCAGCTACTTTTAGATCTGTAGCTGACATATCTTTGTCTCTCACTTTGGATGCGGTCAGACAAAGATCGCTGAGGAACAAAGATGCTGAGAAGAGAAAACGTGAAGATGATAACTCACGGAGGTCGAACAAGAAGCACCGTGGAAACGGTGACAACAAGAAGGGGTCAGAGTCAAGGAAAGATGGGCATCAGTCTGGTGAGAAGCCCAAATGCAAAATTTGCAAGAAACAACACTATGGAAAGTGCAGACTTGAGTCTAACTCGCAGACTCAGTCAAAAACCTTTGCTTGTGGCATATGCAAGTCCACGGATCACAAGACCTTGGATTGCAAGAAGCTGAAAGACGCAACGTGCTACCGTTGCAATGAAAAGGGGCACATTAAAACCAACTGCCCTAAATATGCCAAAAAGCCTGAAGAGACCAAGAAGACCAATGCCAGAGTCTTTAGGATGGATGCGAAAGAGGCTGTGCAAGACGATAATGTCATAACAGATACTTTCCTTGTAAATGATGTCTATGCAAGAGTACTTTTTGATTCAGGCCCTGATAAGTCTTTCGTAGATAACAAGTTTTGTGAATTGTTGAATTTATCTGTCAAAACCTTGAGTATAAATTATGAGGTAGAGTTAGCAGATGGCACCATAGAAACCGTCTCAAATGTGTTAGATGGATATTTTATATCCATTAAGAACCACTCTTTTCCTCTGTCTCTACTTCCCTTTAAGTTGGCCGGTTTTGACATAGTTTTGGGTATGGACTGGTTATCTAATAACCAGGCCCAAATTGTCTGCAACAAGAAGCAGGTAGTGATTAAGACTCCGTCTGGTGAATCACTTACCATTCGGGGAGATACCCAGTATGGACTGCCTGAGCAAGTGACTATGCTCAAGGCTTCAAAGTGTTTAAAGAAGGGTTGTGTCATCTACATGGCGTAAGTGATTATTGATGAACCAAAACCGAAGCTAGAAGACATCCCTGTCATTTCTGAATACCCAGAAGTTTTTCCGGAAGAACTACCTGGTTTACCACCAGATAGACAAGTCGAGTTCAGAATTGACATCATCCCCGGAGCAGCACCAGTTGCTAGAGCACCTTATAGGTTGGCGCCCACAGAGATGAAAGAATTGAGGACACAGCTAGACGAATTACTAGCCAAGGGTTTCATTAACCTAGTTCGTCTCCTTGGGGAGCGCCAGTCCTGTTTGTCAAGAAGAAGGGTGGATCGATGCGTCTGTGCATCGACTATCGTGAGCTTAATAAGGTCACGATAAAGAATAGATATCCTTTGCCCAGGATCGACGAATTGTTCGATCAGTTACAAGGGGCAAGTTATTTCTCGAAGATTGATTTGAGGTCAGGTTACCACCAACTGAAGGTTAGAGATGAAGACGTGCATAAAACTGCATTTAGGACTCGTTATGGTCATTACGAGTTCCTAGTGATGCCTTTTGGGCTCACTAATGCACCGGCCGCGTTCATGGATCTCATGAATCGCGTTTGCAAGCCGTACTTAGATAAATTCGTCATCGTTTTCATTGACGACATTCTCATTTACTCTAAGAACCAAGCTGACCACGAGAAACACCTTCGCTGTATTCTCAAACTTTTACATCACGAGAAACTCTATGCCAAATTCTCTAAGTGTGAATTTTGGCTACGAGAAGTCCAATTTCTTGGACATGTGGTCAGTGAGCGTGGTATCCAGGTGGATCCCGCTAAGGTTGAAGCATTTATGAACTGGAAAGAGCCGAAGACGCCTACAGAGATTCGTAGCTTCCTGGGATTAGCAGGATATTACAGGCGTTTCATTGAAATTTTTTCAAGGATTGCTGCACCCCTAACTTCCTTGACTAAGAAGAAAGTAAAGTTCGTTTGGGGCCCTAAGCAGCAAGAGTCCTTTGATATTTTGAAGCAGAAGTTGAGCAACGCTCCTGTGCTGACATTGCCTGAAGGCACCGAAGAATTCGTAGTTTACTGCGATGCATCGCACACTGGCATGGGGTGTGTGCTTATGCAGAAAGGCAAGGTAATTGCCTATGCTTCACGGCAGTTAAAAGTGCATGAAAAGAATTACACCACCCATGACCTGGAGTTGGGTGCCGTTGTATTCGCACTAAAACTGTGGAGGCATTATTTATATGGAATCAAGTGTGTGATCTACTCTGATCACAAGAGCCTCCATCACCTGTTTAATCAGAAGGATTTAAACATGAGGAAACGCCGTTGGATGGAGACTTTGAATGATTATGATTGTGAAATCAGATGCCATCCCGGCAAAGCGAATGTAGTCGCTGACCCCTTGAGCAGAAAGGAAAGGGTGAAACCCATCCGAATCAATGCCAAGCGCATGGAAATAAAGAACAATTTGATTGAAAGGTTGTTAGCTGCACAGAAGGAAGCTGTGTTGGAAGCTAACTATCCTAACGAGAAACTAGGAGTAACTGAGGAGCAGTTAACTCTTAGCAAGGACGGAATTCTAAGATTAAATGGACGAATATGGGTTCCAATTTATGGAGGACTTCGAGATGTCATCCTCCAGGAAGCCCACAGTTCCAAATACTCCATTCATCCTGGAGCTGATAAGATGTACCAGGATCTAAGGGCAAATTATTGGTGGATAGGCTTGAAGAAGTCTGTAGCCACCTGTGTAGCTAAATGCTTGACATGTGCGCAAGTCAAAGCCGAGCATCAGAAACCGTCAGGTTTGCTACAACAGCCTGAACTTCCTACGTGGAAGTGGGAAATGGTAACTATGGATTTTATCACCAAGTTACCTAAGACAAGGAAAGGCAATGATACAATATGGGTTATAGTTAATAGACTGACTAAGTCAGCACATTTCTTACCCATCAAGGAGACTTATAGCTCCGACATGTTAGCCGAATTATACGTGGATAAGATTGTAGCTTTGCATGGTATACATGTGTCTATTATCTCTGACAGAGATACTAGATACACGTCACATTTTTGGAAAAGTTTCCAACAATCTTTGGGCACACGTTTGAATTTTAGTACGGCTTACCATCCTCAGACGGACGGTCAGAGTGAGCGTACTATTCAAACGTTGGAAGACATGCTACGTACATTTGCGATCGATTTGGGTGGTAGTTGGGATAAGAACCTACCGTTAATCGAATTCTCCTACAACAATAGCTACCATACCAGCATTAAGCCTGCGCCTTTTGAGGCATTATACGGTAGAAAGTGTAGAACGCCTGTTTGTTGGGCGGAAGTTGGAGATGTCCAATTATCAGGACCAGAGTTAGTCTTTGAAACGACGGACAAGATTGTCCAGATTTGTGACCGTCTCAAAGCTGCCAGAGATAGGCAGAAGAGTTACGCAGATCCAAAGCGTAAAGCCTTTCACTTCGAAGTAGGTGACAAGGTGTTACTTAAAGTATCACCCTGGAAGGGAGTGATGCGATTTGGTAAGAAAGGCAAGCTAAGCCCGAGATACATAGGACCTTTCGAGGTTATCGAACGTGTCGGGTCAGTTGCCTATAAATTAAACTTACCTGAAGAGCTCAGTGGAATTCACAACGTGTTCCACATCTGCAATCTGAAAAAGTGTTTCGCTGACGAATCACTGGTAATACCGCATACAGATGTGCACATAGATGAGAGCTTGAAATTTGTGGAAAAACCATTGTCGATTGAGGATCGATAGGTTAAGAAGCTTCGAAGGAAGCATGTGCCTATTGTAAAGGTCAAATGGGATGCCCGTAGAGGTCCCGAATACACGTGGGAGGTTGAATCCACGATGAAAGAAAAGTACCTTTATTTATTTCAGTAAATCTCGGGGTCGAGATTTCTTTTAAGGGGGTGAGGATGTAACACCTCGAAAATTCACGTCCTATAATGTGTAGACACGTGTCATATGTTTGAACGTGTGAAAGAATGATATAAAAGGACTAAAGTTGACAAACATGGAAAGTATGTGAATATACGGGTTCTAAATGTCAACAGTGAATAAATATACTTCATAATAACCCTACATGATGTTTATAACATCAAACGAATAAATCATGGATCATGCGAAGCTAAAAGTGAGAGATTACAAACTACAGGGGTTAAATGTGTCAACATGTTTAAGTTATAGCTCTGAGTGACCTTTTGATAAACCCGAAGCTTTGTAACGGTTAATTATGCTCACTAGATTGCACGATATAAATTTTGTAAAGTTTCGTTATCGTATGAGAAAGTTATGATCAAATTCGTATGCGAGGGGTTAAAGCGTTAACGTTGAAAGTTATAACTTTTCGGGTTAACCAGAAATGTCCAGGGACTTGGCAAAGTGGGTACAAGTCTTAAGACCCTTGTCGGTAAATAAGAAGGGGTCAAAATGCAAAATATAAGCTTGTTGACCTTTCGAAGAGCCAAGGGACAACGATGCGGAAAATGGAAAATGTGAAATCTGATTACAGGTCTCAGGCGGGCCGCGTAAAGGTTAAAGAAACCTTACGCGGGCCGCGTCAGACGCCCAGTGACAGAATACGTAGACAGCAGCCTGTATTCGCGTTTGATCGACCAAAAACATATATTTCCTCATCTTGGACGACCCCTAGGCACCCCCTAAGCACTAGGAACACTTGTTAGTGATTTGTGGTCAGTGGTAGAGTTGTGTGTCAACTTCTTGTGGTGATTAAACCACTATAAAAGGGCCATGAGTTGCAACCAAGTTCTTCACATCTTCTTTTGCACTTCTGATCATTCTTGGAGCTCCCAAGCAGACTCAAGTGGTCACTAATCAAGCATAGGACTTCAGTAAGTTTGCTAATCCTTTCTTAATTAAGTTTTTGCTTAGTATTAGCTTAAAAGTCAAACCGTCGTAATTAACGGTTGACTTTAAGATTAATCACTAATGGTCCAGTGATTAGTCGAATCAAAAGTAGTTATAAGTTGGTAATTATGTGGGTAATAAACCCTCAAAAGGGTTTATCCTGATTCCCACTCTAACTAGGTCAAATGTCGGGTCAAACTTGTATTTAAAAAGTCAACAGAATGTGTAAATTACAATTTATGCATAATTAGCAATGTAGAACACATACAACCTGTTTGATCATTAATATAACTTGGTAATTAGTGTAAGGACATGTCTAAACAAGTTCAACCCGACAATTTCCTGTTTAGACCCGGTTCGGAACCGAAAGTCGCATAGTTTGACTTATACTTTGACTTTCAGTTCTGACCCGTTATGGTATGTTTTAGAAATGCCTTAGAGCTTTATTTGGACCAGGTTACATGCTAGTATAACCCTCTGTGATTATACACCTCGGATCATTAGTTATCCAATTAATATGCATGATTCCGTTAATTGCTCATATGTTGACCATTATGCCCTTTTCACCTTAAAACGTGATTTTTGGAAATGTAAAAGAGTAGAAACCTTAATTACTGATACTTAAACTTGCATACAAAATTTGACATCAGTTTGAGGTGTAGATTAAGAGTTATGCTCGTTAGCGTAAAATGAAA
The DNA here is from genome assembly GCA_030545235.1 of Helianthus tuberosus. Taxonomy (NCBI): domain Eukaryota; kingdom Viridiplantae; phylum Streptophyta; class Magnoliopsida; order Asterales; family Asteraceae; genus Helianthus; species Helianthus tuberosus. The sequence continues at coordinate 33,165,238 of CM060388.1, read as the reverse complement.
GATTTATGTTAATTAAACGGCGTATTTAGCGTATAGCCTACTTAAACATACTTTTTGATATCAAACTCTTTACCCACTGATGTAATATATTATTTTGGGATTTTTAAAGATTTTTAATTAATTTTAGGCTGAGCATAACTTATAGTCGTAGGCTTAATCCGGTAATTGTCGGTTTTGCCCTTACGGGCTATAAAATGAGTTTTACATATCTAAATGACTCCAAACCTTTTGCTACTGATTATAAATGATAAATAAATTATTTTAAGCCTTCTGGAATAATAAAAATATCAGCTTTATGTATCAAACCCGGAAATTGCCTCTAATCGCCTTTTTAAGCGTTTTTAACGCATAGTATGTACTAAAACTATTTTAAACATACAAGGGTTGATACCTACTGATATTTGAGGCAAATTATAATATTTTAACAGTAAGCAAAAGTTGTTTAACTCAGACTTCAGTTTTGAGCTTTACGGCTTATGTGAAATTACCAAAATGCCCCTACGGTGCATGGTTTGGTTATAATTGATAAATTTCACATATATATTTTACCCTACTGTTATAACTTAGTAAAATAAGTATTTTTTCTGATTACATCAGACCTGTAACTCAGGTGAATACTTAAACTCTTTTATAACCTTTTAAATGACCAAACTACCCCTACGGGGCATAGTTTGTGTTTAAATTCGTTTCGGGCATAATAAAAGACATATTACTGATGTCACAACATATATGAAGCATATTAACTTAGGAAACCTGTAAATGGCTCATATGAATACCCGTTACGCTTATTACACGTTCGGTTCGGTTTATGTAACTAGTTTACATAAACTAGCCTAAACGGGTCAAACCTTAACGGTTTTATCTCAAAATCCAGAATGTGTATGAAATACCCATATTAAGCAAGTCTCTGAACTTTTCGGGTCTAAATCACATTCTATTCGGTCTTCGCTTAATCGTGCGTACGAACCGTATCTTTAAAACTAACCGGTCAAAGCTTAAGCTTAATTAAAGACCCGTTAGAATTCTAATACGTTATTATAAACCTTTGTTCCAGAATAGGAGACCAGTAAAAGCTACTTTCATTTTGCTTATTGTGATTATTACATTGCTCAGGTAAATACTTTTAACTAATTTTCCCTATACGGGCTTGGGTTACGGTATATAGAATACCGCTTGATCGGGCATCAAATCTTCCATCGTTGGGTGGTTAATTGAATAATTTGATCTGTTCGTTTAAACAGTCTTGTTTACTTAAAAGTCGTTGGGGGGTTAATGACCATGTCCCGGATATCCTATGCAGTTAATCTCGGCGATATCTCGGTTATCGGCCTCTCAGCAAAATATCGGTTTCCAATATCGGTCAGATCTCGGTCAACGAGAATATCGGAGGTCAACGCCGAAATATCGGCCGATATCCTGGAAAATCGTATCGGTTTGTCTCGCGATATCTCGGCTGGGCCAATTTTGTATAAAAAAATTCTGGATTTCAGCAAAAAAAACATACCTGTTGGCACTTATCGAGCACATATCGACCGTATAGCGACCTCCGGCGGCCAATTCCGACGCCTCTGCCGGAATTTCTGATGTAAACCAGTAGAACTGAGGGAACAGCGAGAGACAGGAAGAAGGAGAAGAAATAGCGGCTGATGATGAAGAATGCGTGTCTTTTAGGGTTAAATGTTTTAAGTATTTCAATATTTACCCCTCTATCTTTCACTAGTTTATACTTAGTCCTTTAAACTTGTATTTTTTACATAAAAGCACATTATTAGTTTGTGTATATAAATATTTAACCCCTCTATCTTCACTAGTTTATATTTAGTCCTTAAACTTACAAATCTATGCATAAAAAGTATAAAATTAACATTATATATATAAATTTATATAGGTTCTATATGTATTTATATATATATTTATGCACTATATAAAAATTACCGATATCTCACCGATATATCACCGCGATAAACGATATCTCAGATATCGGTCCTTGACCGATAACCGATATTTTTCCGCATTAACTGCTTAGCGGATATCCTTGGCATCATTTTACGAAATGGCCACGACCTAAACACGGAGTGTAGGCGTACACTCGTCAGTGCATAAAAAGTTGATGTGGTGTGTCTATTGATCTTTAACCCGGTACGTCCGGGCTACTGAACACATAAGGAACATGTAATTCGTTCACAAGATTATATATTTAAAATAATTCTCCCAAGTTATAAAAATGTTTATGCCATGTGCATCCAAACCAAATTTTCAATCATTTTCCAAAATGAGTCAGTTGAATGTATTTACCAGTGTAAACTGACGTATTTTCCCAAAAAGATTAAATGCAGGTACTAAGCGTAATTGGCTGGGATTTATCCTTAGCATCGATAGAAGTCTCGCAAGCTTAAGATGCCTACCGTCTGTTGAACTATTATTTATTTTTGATCCTTCTGTGGACAAACATTCAACTATTGTGATACACGATATTACAATATTATTAAAGTTGAATTTATATTTTTAAATTGCTTCCGCTGTGCATATTTATATATTGTGTTGTTTGACTATTATGTTGCCAACCACGTCACGATACTCCCCCACCGGGCCCACCGGTGACACGTGGAAATCGGGGTGTGACATAGAGGCATTTTATCTGATTGGGGGGTCTTTTGATATTTCAATGGATGTGTTGGTGCATCCGTCTGTCGACTACGTCTTACATCGAGTCTTAGTCTCATTGCGGATATGATTTAGCATGATGTCATGATGACATCATCAAGATGACATCATCCATGACATCATCACATAACAAGACAAAAATAGAATGCATGAGATAGGAATGATTTCGTTTATATGGTCAAATGAGATTCTGCTCATGTGTCATAATTCTAGGTCCGCTCATATGTCATAGATCAGGATCGCTCATGTGTCAGTGTGTGAGGTTCGCTTTTATGTACAAATGTGAGGTTCGCTTATGTGGCATGTCATTCGAGCGAACCAGATCTCCTCTATATAGTCTGTAGGAGCGGATCTCAGAAATAGTGGTAGGTGTTTGTCTTCCGGTGAGCCACGAAGTGCTGCCGAAGTGTTGTAAGGTCTGTAATCGCATTCGTTATCAATACAAACAACAGTTAAAGGTGAATACGCGCTGAATTACGCCGAAACACTTGTTTCCGCCTCTTGTTTTGGTGAAAAACTCTTCTAACCGACTCGTTCGGATCCGAAACCGATCCTACAATTGGTATCAGAGCTCAGGAGGAAGAGTTCTACCGATTCAGCTTGTTTTTCACGGATAATTTCTGTTTCTACTCCATTCTTCATGATTTTTTAAAATTTAAACAAGATTTTCTGGATGAAATGGAATGATTTTGAAATATAACGTTCGGAACAATAGTTTAATCAATCTGTGAAAGTTTCAGATCTTAAAACAAAGTAAATCTTGATCAATTTCTTAAAAAATCGGTCAGTTCGTTTGAACTCAGATCTATAACGTTTTAGTGGACGTTTTTGAAAAAAAAAAACACTTCATTGTGCTCGGTTTTTGTTATAGAACAATCCTTGAAAGTTTCATAGCTTGAATCGACCTAAAACATCAAATTTTTGAGGTATCGCTTTTACGAACTCGTGAAAAGATGACATCATCATCTGGTCCGCTCATTTGAATAACTTCTGGTCCGCTCATTTGAACAAATTTGAGATCCGCTTTTAGTGTTATCAGCTGGTTCGCTTTTGTGGTCCGCTCATCTGATCAGTTTATCTGATTCGCTCATCTGGTCCGCTCTTAGTAACATTTGAGGTCCGCTTTTAGTGACAGTTGTGGTCCGCTTTTAGAGACAGTTGTGGTCCGCTCGTAGTGACAGTCATTTGAGATCCGCTCTTGTGGTTCGCTTATTCGAACATTCTGGTCCGCTCATTTGAACAACTAGAGTCTCGTTCTTGTAACAGTCAGTCATCGAACAGGATTATCACATGAATTGTTGTCGGTAATTGGAAAAGAATATCACGTGTTAGAGTGTCAGTTGATAACGTGTGTGAACATGTAATACTTGCATGTGATTCTTATAATCTGGATTTGTGCAACTTTAAAGACAATAGCATGTGATATAGTAATTCATAAATTCATGTGATATGTCAGACTCAATTAAACAGTTGTCGGCTTAGTGGGTGTTTGTTATAAGCCCATCATACATCTTCAGCTCACTAAAGTCAAGGTTGGAAAGATTATTAATTGTGTTGTCAGCCCAAGTCAAAGCTCACGGCCCAATCATGTGTCTTAGATGAAAGTGTGCGGCCCAATCATATAGTTTGAATTCTTAAAGTTGCTGGCCACATTTAAAAGTTGACATTGTCGTTTGTGTAGTTTTTAAATTGAACATTAATTGTTATCGACATATATGTGAAACCAACTCCCACGGATTTATCAGTTAAAGGTGCAAGTATCATGGTTTGATCATTCAAAGGTCCAGTCCACTTGAACTTTGAACCAGGTCGTTTGGAATTATACTCAGTAATTGTGGGTCAGGTTGTTTGATTTTGATCTGGGTCAAAGCAGTCCGCACAGTGTGTCTATCTTCAGTCTGCACAAAATAATCACAAGTTCGATTACCAGTTTGTTTCAGTTAATTGATAAGTGGTTAAACTGATTGTGTTTTTGTTTGTTTGTGTTGAAAGGTAATCGACAGGTATTTTACAAGGTGATACAGCTCATTTGAAAATTTGAAACATGGAGAACGAGTTCTACAATGCTTTTGCTAGTCCAATTACGATCACTCAGAGTGCTGTGCATGAAAATGAAACCGGAACGTCTCAGAAACCACCCAAACTCATGGATATTGATGATTACAATGGATGGTCCGAAAGGTTTGGAAATTGGGTTAAGGAGTATCATTTGGATGCGTGGGAACATACGGAAGAGCCTTATGTTAAACCCACAACCAATGGTGTACAGCAAACAATTAGAGAAATGAGTACGGAAGATAAAAAGAAATATCGAGATGAGAAATTGACGGTGAGCCTGCTTCAGCAAGCGATAAAAGAAGATATTCTGATTTTGCTTCAACATGATGGAACTGCTTATTCTATCTGGACAGAATTGGAAGCAAAATTTGTTGGAAGTGATGATATGCTCAAAAACAAAATGTCTCTCATGTAGAAAGAATTTGATTTGTTCCGTGGTTTGAGATCTGAAAACACCAAGCAAATAATTGATAGATATTGTAACTTTGTGAGAAATATGAAAAAACTTGGAATTAAGAAAGATACTGATGAATTGATTGAAAAACTTGCAGATGCACTACCTCATGAAACTTGGGGAACGTTTCTGATGATGCTAAGATCAAACAGAAAAGATTACAAAAATATGACATTGGGAGATTTCATCAAACATCTGGAAGCTCAAGAGATGGAGCAAAGGAAGATAGCCAGGATGAAGAACTATGATGGAGAACAAGATATCAGCTTGTATTACAAAGGTGGTGTCAACGAAAAGTCAATTTTTTCTCCGAAAATAGAAACTGCTTATAGTGCAAAAGATTCTTCAGAAAAGAAATCATCCCAGGGATCAAGCAGCACTAGATTTTCATCATTCGATCCAAACATTTCTGCAACAAAGAATGGAAGAAAACTTCAATGCAATATTGTATTAAATCTTGAAAGTGATCAAGATTATTCTGAAGAAGTTGCCAAAAATCAAATGTCTTTGTTGGGAATGGTATTAGAGTCCTATAGTAGTTTTGTGGCCGGAAGGATCGGTAATCCAATGCTCACGAAAGAGGATTACGATCAAATCGATGCTGAGGAAATGGAATTGATGGATATTAAATGGTGCATGGCCAGCGTGTTGAGACGAGCCGAAAAGTTTAAACAAATTACAGGCCGAGATGATTTTCTTAATGCTCATGTTTCAACTTTAGGCTTTGATAAATCTAAAGTTACATGTTTTCGTTGCAGGGAAAATGGGCATTTCAAGAGGGAGTGCAAAAATCGTGAAGCTACTGGAGCCCAGAATCCTTTTGGAAACAACGATTATCACAAAAAGGCGATTTATCATCAAGTCACACCACCAGCACTGCATCAGGCACAAACTGCACATGGAATGATGGAGATTAAAGATTCAAAGAAAGCTTGTCTGGGAAAGGATGGTAGATTCAGTTGGGATAATTACATTCCAACAAACAGCAAAGTGTGTTTGGCAGAACAAGATGATGAAAAACTGGCTGAAGGTTTCAATTGGGACAATTTTTGCCCAGATCAAGAATTTATGGCCAAAGAGATGTCAAAAGACACTTCAAATGTTAACGCTTTCATTGCAAATGCTTATGATTTGAAATGTGCTGAAAGGTGCAGAAAAGTCATGGAAGCTGCTGAAGCAAGAAGAAGAAAGCTTGAAGAAGAGGAAGAAGAGGAAGAGAGATTAAAAGCTGAAGCTAAAGCTGAGAAAAAGAGAAGAGCTGAATTTTTACAATCAAACCGAACAGTCAAAGAGGTTCCTGAATTTGAAGTCAAAATTGATGCAGAACCTGTCAAAGTTCCTGAAAAGTGCATGAACTGTGATTCTTTAATCAAGCAGAACAATGAGTTGCTGCACAATATAAACAGATTGAAAGAATCCTATGATACAATGAACAGAGAAATCAACAAGTATACTGATTCAAACGGTGAACAAGTTGTGGCAATGAATACGCTGAAGAAAGCATACCTGAGACAACTTGATGATGTCAACTTTCACATAAAGAAATGTGCTGATCTGGAGTTGAAGTTGGCAACACAAAAGATAGAAACTGAAAGAGTCAACAAGTTATTAGAAAGTTACTCATGTTCTACTTTTGTTGTTGACAGGATTTATCCAATCGTGGAAGAGTTGAAGACGTTTGAAGAAGTGAAGATGTCTGAAGAAAAGAAATCTGTGACAAAAGATGAAGTGAAGATTTCTGGTAAGAAACCAAGTGTGGTCTACACTAGATGTCCGCCCCCGGTCGAAAATGGATTTTTACCTCGAAATCCAAATTCCGAAAGAGTCGAAAAGGCAATAAACTTACAATGGGAGTCTGGGCCGTCGGATAACTTGCCAGAAAATATTGATGTCACGTACACGTCGTCCGACACTGATCATGAGTCAAAGTTGATAAAAAGTGTGGTCGATCAGGTGTTAGATAAAGATGATTGTGAGGAGTCAAAACCGGAGTCCAAATCCAAGTCAAAGTCTGAGTCCGATGCGTCAAAGTCAACAGTCAAAAAGGACAAACGGGTTTACGATAAAGAGTTTTTGATATCAAAATCTAATTTGAATGATGAATCATTCAAATTGGCATATACTTTGAAAGATTCTGACAAATTATATTCTGATGAGATTTTTCCAATAAGAAGTGTTAGGTTTGAAATGATTCAAAAGGTTTTCAAAATCACAGAAATTAATATTTCTGAAATAAAAGATTTAAATCTTAATGGAAAACCTAAGCAATACACTTCAAGAGATCAACAAAGATTTAACAAGAAAATGGGTTACAATTATGGTTACAGTTTCCAAAAGAAACCAAACCATAATCGTAATTTCAAAAAGAAAGGATTAGGTTTTGTACCACCGAAAAACTATAAAAATGAAAAATTTTCTAAACCAAAAACTGTGTTTGTTTCAGGAAATTTTTTAAATGATGAGAAAGAGCAAGCATTCAGAAAGCAGACAAATCAGGAATTCCTTGCCAAGAAGCAAGAAGAGTTGAAGAAGAATGTTGTTCCAAAGAAGATAGAAACCAGAACCTGTTTTCAGTGTAAAACTGTTGGTCATGTGGCTAGGAACTGTCCGAAAACATTCAAACCAAAAACTGAAGTCTCTGGTAAACTGAAAGGAAAAGTTGTCAAGAAATTTGAACTTTCAACCCGAAAGTTTACAGGATTTGAAAATTCAACCTTTGAGATTGGTGAATGTTCAAAGAATGTGGTAAAAAGAAAAGAAAATGTAATAAATCAAAAATGGGTTGTGAAGGGTTCAGGTAATAATTCAGGTGATGAATCTGATTTCACAAAATCAGAGGAGCCACGTGTTGAGAAATCAGTTCCAACTATGAATGATGAAAACTTTCCACCGTTGTGTGCTGAAAATTTTAAGAAGAAAGTTGGAAAAGTTGAGATATCAAATCAATTTTATGATGACAAAAAGGTTTTTAATGTTGACAAGGCCTTTAACCCTACTGTAAAACATATTTTTGGAAAAATGATTGATCGAAAAGTCAAAGGGGTTAAAGAGTTCTACGAGAAGTAGAGGGGAGGTAAGAAACCGAGTGATGATGACTCGGTAACACCCAAGGAAGGTCAGGCTTGGGTGGACATATTCTTCAAAGAGTAAAAACCTGACTTGCCGGAGATCCCAAGTTGGTAATCGTGGATCATGAATCGGCATCATTCATTATCATGTTTGTATAATGTGTTTGAGAAGTTTTGCAGGACTTGCCGGAACTCCCAGGTTTGTAAGCGAGGAGTATGAATCGGCATCTTGAGAATTCAACCTACATATGGTAAATTGGTTGAAAAGCAGGTTTGAGTTGTATGATTGTGAGTTTTACAAGTGGTTCAGAATTTGGATCAGATTGATCTTACAAGTGGTAAATCAGGGACATTAAGTTGTATCTGATTTTCTACAAGTGGTTGAAAAACAATGTGATGATTTAATCCCCAATTTTACAAGTGGTAAAATCAACAAAACTAATTTTCCGGAAAAACCATTTTGATTAAAACAAACTTAAGTGTTTTGAAATCATTATGGGAAAATAGTTTGTTGTGAGGGGGAGTTCTGATTGTTTATGTCAAGTGAATGGAGAATTGAAGTGATTCGATATCAGTTGTCATGTTCTTGTATAGTTTGTTTTCAAATTTCCTAAAATGTTTTTTGCATTTTAGGGGGAGTAAGAATTTTTAGAAAATCCAAAAACATTTGAAAATTGGAAAAAGTCAAAAACATGATAAAATGAAAAATGAGTTTTTGTTGCATAAAAGAGGAAATGATAGTACATCAGTGGACTATCACAACATGCTAAAGAAATGGAAAGTAAAAAGTGATAAACGGTCTCACTGATGATGTGCCAGTAGGTTTTTGCACATTTAGTAGATTGTGACGAGATATAAACCTAAATTTCAAACTTGCTTGTTCTGTGGGTTAACACAAACTTGGAAATATAGGTAACCCCTGAAATCTTGTTTGAAAGGTCCCTTATTCTGAGATACTAGGTCTTTATGCTCAGTGATATCTGGAGTATTATCCCGGGACTTCTGCTGAAAAAAATTTCTGACCTAGTCCCCGGATAATGCTTTCTGCATATGCTTGAAACATAGCATCGCCCTCAGCATGCTGATGAAACAATAAAATTGATAGTCGCTGCTGTTGTAATGCAAAAGATCCTCTAAAGGGGACACACCAAAAGTCGAAGCCGTCATCTCTCTGCGTATCGAAAGATCGACCTGAGTTCTCACGGCCCTCGTACTATAATTTATTCCCCTGACAGATATCATCTGTGGTATACTCACCTGTAAGACTGAATATTGGGATCTGGATACGGGAGTATATTCAAGTAGTGGGACACACGAATAAGTTCAAGTGCTTAAAACATTAATCTCGTATCTCGGATCAATTGAACTTTGTGTGAAAATTTAAGTGGATCAATATACTAACAATCTAGGTGAATTGTTTAGAACTTAAAATGAAATGAAGATTAACGGTGTTGGTGATTTGTCTCAAAAACTGATATGATCCTCTTGCACGAACTCACAAAAATATTATCTGTAAATATTTTATTTCTGCAGTTATTTTCTTTCAGAAAATCCAAAAAGATTTTAAGTGTGTTTTAGCATAAATTTTGAAAAATCCAAAAAGATTTTCGACAACTGATTTTGGAAAGCTAATTTTCAAAATTCCGAGTGCTAAACATGATGAACAAATGGTTTGGGTGAAAGTGTTTGAAGATTGTTGAAATGAAATGAGAAAATTTTTGTAATATAAATGTTATTCCTGCAAGTGGTAAATTAGATTTGAAAATCTTATCCACAAATTGTTATCAGAAAATTTATTTTTGGGTAGAGTTTTTGCAGGTTGGCCAGGTTCCGAAATCTGAGTTAGATGGAGTGCCAGGTTACGTTTTAAGAACCTGTGGAAAGTGAATTCTAGACTACGATCCCAGCAGATTGAAAGGGGGAGTCTGAAGACATCGAGAGGGAATATGAAGATAGTAGAGCCAGATTCAGATTCTGATGGTTACGAGAAAGAGTAAAAAATTGATTGAGGATTCTTGCAATGACAAATACTTCAGAGAAAGATCGAAGACTGATAAAGACTGTAGATTGACAATTGAAGACTCGACACTAAAGACTCCGTCAACATCCGAGGGGGAGTTTGTTGGTGCATCCGTCTGTCGACTACGTCTTACATCGAGTCTTAGTCTCATTGCGGATATGATTTAGCATGATGTCATGATGACATCATCCATGACATCATCACATAACAAGACAAAAATAGAATGCATGAGATAGGAATGATTTCGTTTATATGGTCAAATGAGATTCTGCTCATGTGTCATAATTCTAGGTCCGCTCATATGTCATAGATCAGGATCGCTCATGTGTCAGTGTGTGAGGTTCGCTTTTATGTACAAATGTGAGGTTCGCTTATGTGGCATGTCATTCGAGCGAACCAGATCTCCTATATATAGTCTGTAGGAGCGGATCTCAGAAATAGTGGTAGGTGTTTGTCTTCCGGTGAGCCACGAAGTGCTGCCGAAGTGTTGTAAGGTCTGTAATCGCATTCGTTATCAATACAAACAACAGTTAAAGGTGAATACGCGCTGAATTACGCCGAAACACTTGTTTCCACCTCTTGTTTTGGTGAAAAACTCTTCTAACCGACTCGTTCGGATCCGAAACCGATCCTACAGGATGTCCATGTGTGTTTTCAATAATTCTGTTCATCATTGTAGATCCTGGATGACCTAGTCTGTCATGCCATAAGTTAAATGTCTCAGGATCACAAAAACTTTCTTTTACTGCCATATGTGCTTGAGGCACATTAATGTGCGTATAATGCAAACCAGAGTGGAGCATTGGCAGTGTTTCCAATATATGATCTTTGCTCATGATGTGCAAATATTTTTTATTATCAACAGTCCTTGACTGAGTATCATATCCGTTATGATATATGTTTTTGAAGCTCAACAAGTTTCTCGTTGATTTTGGGGAAAATAAAGCATTCTCTATTAAGAGATTTGTACCATTTGGTAATATTAAATTAGCTTTTCCAACTCTTTCTATCAAGTTTGTAAGACATGATATTGTATCAACGGTTCCTTTTATTGGTTTCATAAAAATATTTCTTAGATTTAAGTATAGTGTGTGTGGCTCTACTATCCGCTATACATATATCTGCGTCATTTGTTTGCTCTTGTGCTCTAGTGGTATTCATTTTAATCTTGAAAATATAAAGAGAAATAATAATAAGTGTATAACGAAGGCATTATGAATTATTTTTAATAAGAAGTTTATTTATTAGTTGAAAACGTTACATGAAAAGAAAGACTAATGAAACATAATACAGATAGTTATAATAAAGGAAATTACATAATTGTTGCATATAATTATTATGGTTTAGCAACATTTATTTCAGAGTTCCATGTCATTGGTATAGTCGGCGACATTCAGTTCGACGTTGATATCATTAAAATTATCCACATGGTTCACCTCCTTTTCTTTTCTTTTCTTTTGAGAGAGGCTTGGTAAAGTTCACATAAATGTGAAGGTGTACAACAAGCCTTTGACCAATGGTTTGTACTTCCACATCTGAAACAAGAAGTGCCATTGTTTTCGGACCTACCAGCTTCATTCCTTTTGTTATACTGGTAGTAATTGGTATTTTGTGGAGTGTGGTAATTGGGGGTTCTTTGATTTCGACCACGTCCACGACCATGGGAATTACCTCGGAAATTATTATTTCTTTTGAAGGAATGGTTGCGACCATTACCTTTACCAAAATGGCCACGGCCTCGTCCCCATTTTCTTCCAGAGTCTTTAGTATCATCATAAATAACATCATTTGCTTCTGGAATTGCTAATGATTCAGTGGGACGAGCTTGATGATTTTTCATTAGTAGCTCATTGTTTTTTCTCTACTACGAGGATAAATGAATTTAGATCAGAATATCTTTGAAACCTTTGCAACCGATATTGTTGTTGCAAGTTTATATTTGATGCATGAAATGTGGAGAAAGTTTTCTCCAACATATCTTCCTCCATAACAGTTTGCCCACAGAATCGAAGCGTTGAGCATATCCTGAACAAAGCATAGGTGTATTCATTCACAATTTTAAAATCTTGGAACCTGAGATTGTTGCATTCATCTCTAGCAGTGGGAAGTAAAACTTCTCTTTGATTATCAAATCTGCTTTTTAAATCTTCCCACAAAACGTATGGATCCTCAAAATTCGAATATTCAAATTGTAACATCTAATCAATGTGTTTATGGAGGAAGACATCAGCTTTTGCCTTGTCTTGATCGCTACAATTATTCCACTCCGTTATCGTTTCCAAAACACCCATTGACTTGAGATGTCGCTTAACATGTGCCGTCCATGACACATAATTTTCTCCGGTGATATTAAGAGCCGGGAATTCAATTTTTGCGATGTTTGCCATTTTGTTGCTAAACATAAATAAGATAAATATTAAAATCTAAATACTCATTAAAAATGAGATAACATACAAAGGTACAGCTATAAACAAATAAATGAATACATAAGTACTAAAAAGATGAGGTGCAAGCTCGTATATTAAGGTCGACAACAATATTAATATTATGTCGGCCAATATTAAAATCGGGTGAATCATCTTCGAAATTTTTTCTTGAATAACCTTGAGAAGAAGAGTGTTTATTGTGAAAAAAAAATGAGATTGATAGTTGGTAATTTAGTTGTAAATTATAACCGTTTTGCAACGGTTATATTACCGTTTTATAGCCATTATATAACGGTTATATATATATATGTATTTATAATAAATGATGTACTACAGAAATGTTATTTTATAAGTTATAAAATTAGGATGCATAATAATAAGAATAAAAATGTTAGTATACATAAATAAACGTAAACCCTAAATGAAATGTGAGCGTGTGTGTATAAATAAAAGTTAGTTGCGATAAAAGTAAAAGTTAGATGCGTAATTAAATGTTAGATTGTTAGTAGTCCCGTAGTTACGGCGATAAAAGTAAAGTTAGATGCATAATTAAATGTTAGATTGTTAGTAGTCCCATAGTTATGAAATATGTATATTAAAATGTTCTTTTTGTTATAAAACTTACTTTATGGGATATGATTTGGATTGTAAAGAGGAGAGATATCAAAGAAAATAGAGATGATAGTGGTTGAATATATTTTCGATGTTTTTCTTTCATTGAGCTAATGTACATATATATACAAAATATAATAACTATTCACATGTGAATGGTACTTGTTTTTGTCTGCCATCAATTATTTATAACACTCCCCCTCAGACATATAACTATCATTCACTTGATCAATAATTCATACGTTCATTGTTGGATGATACTTTTCATCTTTGGAGTTTTGCTTTGAAATACTGCCTCATTAAAAACCTTGCTAAAGAAAAACCCAGTGGGAAAAAAAAACTTTAGCTAAGGGAAAAAGAGTGCAGTTTGTAGCTCCCCCTCAAGTTGCATTTTGTAACGTGCTACATTCTATGTACATGACGCATGCCAATGTCATGAACGTGTTTCCTGAAAGTTGTTGTATGGAGTGCTTTTGTGAAAAGATCAGCTGAGTTGTTGCTGGATTGGACATATCTCATCTCAACATGTTTGTCTTTAATAAGGTCCCGAGTATATTCAAAGAATCTTGGAGGTATATGTTTTGTTCTGTCACTTTTGATATACCCTTCTTTCATCTGTGAGACACAAGCTGCATTGTCTTCGTGGATTGGAGTTGGATTTACATCTTTCTCTAGTCCACAAGATGTTAGTATGTGTTGTGTCAAAGATCTTAGCCATACACATTCTCTTGAAGCTTCATGTAGTGCAATTACTTCAGCATGATTTGAGGATGTTGCAACAAGTGTTTGTTTCTGAGAACGCCATGAAATTGCAGTTCCTCCATTCTTAAATACGTATCCAGTTTGAGATTTTGCTTTATGGGGATCAGATAAATAACCTGCATCTGCATAACCAACTAACCATTCTTTTGAATCATTAGGATAAAATAAGCCTAAATCAACAGTACCTCGAAGATATCGAAAAATATGTTTAATCCCATTCCAGTGCCTTTTAGTGGGAGCTGTACTAAATCTTGCTAACAAATTAACAGCAAATGAAATGTCAGGCCTCGTACAGTTAGTAAGATACATAAGTGCTCCAATAGCACTGAGGTATGGTATCTCTGGACCAAGAACCTCTTCACTATCTTCGCAAGGGCGAAATGGATCATTATCAATATTGAGTGATCTAACAACCATCGGGGTGCTCAAAGGATTTGCTTTGTCCATATTGAAACGCTTTAAGATTTTTTCAGTATAAGTTGATTGGTGCACAAGTATTCCATTATGCATATGCTCAATCTGTAAACCAAGACAAAATTCGGTTTTTCCAAGGTCTTTCATTTCGAATTCTTTCTTTAAAAGAATGACTGATTCATGAATTTCTTTATGCATCCCAATTATGTTTAGATCATCAACATATACAGCTATTATCACATATCCTGATGTTGTCCTTTTAATAAATACACATGGACAAATAAGATTATTTGTATAACCTTTACTTATCAAATATTCATTCAAACGGTTATACCACATTCTCCCAGATTATTTCAAGCCATATAAAGATCTTTGCAATTTGATTGAATACATTTCTTTAGGCTTTAAATTTAATGCCTCTGGGATTTTAAACCCTTCTGGGATTTTCATATAGATATCATTATCAAGTGATCCATAAAAATAAGCTGTAACAAGTTCAAACCTTAAAAGCCTTGATTCTCTGAAATCATAGCTTATAATTTAAATTGTCCATGTGACTAAGCCTTATGTGCTAATATATATTGTTATTGTTTATGTCACACCCCGACCACGTAGAACATACAAAACGTGGCGGAAACATCGGGGAGTGTTGTAACAGAATTAATTGTTTCAAATCCATGGCAATTGAAGTTTCGTTTTATTGATTAAAAGTGTTACTATGTCTTACAAACAAGGAAAAACAACATAATTAACTAGTCTTGCATCTTTTATTATCACTAAAGCCCAAGTCTGCCTATGTGTATCTTGATCATCTTATGCAACAGCTCCTGAAAAACACATGTGAAAATAGGTACGTCAGCATAAAAATGCCTGTGAGATACATAGGTTTTGTGAAAATAGGTTCCATGACTTATTTTTGAGAAAATGTTTAGTCATGAACCTTGTAATTTGCTTTGTTTTGTAAATCATTTGAAAAACAATGAGTTCAGATGATATGTATAAATAAGTGAATAATGCATGGTTAAATGAATAACCAAGTAAAATGAGTTTGTAAAAGATAAGTTGTTTGTAAAACAATGTCTTGTGAAAAGTATGTTATTTGTATAAAATGTTCTATGTCTCAAACTGAAATGATTCAAATAACGCTACAATATGTAATACCATACAAACACTTATATATAGGAAGTACCAGCGGCGTATCCACCATGCTTGTATCATATTACACACGCATCGTTACTTAATCATTTAATCAAACCAAACCACCAAAGTAATGTTTAACAATAGTAGAAATGTTTATGTATGGTCAAATACGGTTCACACGGTTCGCAGATACAAACGGTTCACAGATACAAATGGTTCACAGATATAAACGGTTCACATATACAAACGGTTCACAGATATAAATGGTTCACAGATATAAACGGTTCACAGATACAAACGGTTCACAGATACAAACGGTTCACAGATATCAACGGATCACAGATACAAACGGTTCACAGATATCAACGGATCACAGATACAAACGGTTCACAGATATAAACGGTTCACAGGTACAAACGGTTCACAGATATCAACGGATCACAGAGTTAAATGATTACAACGGTTCACATAGTCAAATGTTTACAACGGTTCAATATGTAGTATAATGTGTTCATATGCTGGATAAGCATATGCAACAGAAAAGCAATGTAAAACAATGTATTAAGTATGCACATAATGGACATACATAGCATAAAATGTATTGAAATCATGTACTATAATGTACTAACGAACATAGCAGGTATATGATGTGAAAACGGGAAAGCATGAATGTAACAAGTAGGCACATGTGTTCCACCCCAAAACAGTTTGGAAAACAGTAAAAGAGGGGTCTATGTACTCACTTGAGATTGCTCAGAAGTCCTTGAGTAACAACCAAACAAAGCTAGAGATCGCGGATATCAAACGGCACCTAGTATAGGTAACTATGTTAATAAACCGGACCTAGATCGGAAGATTGGGTAGCATTAGGGTTTGTAAACCAAACGAGTGTAGAGACTCATGTCATTTGGTTTAACAAAGCCTACATACTAAATGAAACTTAACCTGAATGTTTTCGACCCATTACGACCCGTTTAGGTAGCTTATGCTACTTTAACGCGTCGTTCGCGTGAAACGCGTTCGGACCGCCTAACTAGTCCTATGACAAGTGTTATATGCCTAAACATGTTACATAATCAGTTATGTGACAAAAGTTTAGGTTACATATGCTTAATTACCAATTATACATGAAAAGGGTATTCTGGTAATTTACCTAAGGCATATAAACTACCTATCATACAACTACTCAAACGATGTGACCATAGGGTATAACCTCGGAAGGTTATTCCCTACCTACTATGGTCACCTAAAGTGTTTGGTCGGATCCTAATGATCGACCAAATGGGTCGGGTTCGAGGTATAAGCGATTCATCAGATCGCTTACCCTACGACCCTAGACAACGTGGTAATCAGTGGGCATAGTCCCAAGGGACTATGACCAATGTGATTACACTCACGTTGCGAAGTTCAAACGAACTTCGCATTGACCATTACTGGTCAACGCTGAAAGTCAAACAAAGTTTGACTTTCTGACTCGAAAAGCAGTAAAATAAGGAAAAGAACGAAAGAATACTTACGAAGGGTCCCCGAATGCTAATCCCGATCCAAGAACTCAGGTATGAAACAATGGTTTCAACTTAGAGCTCTCAAAATCAGAATTCTTGTAAGAAATGAGGTTGGATGGGTTGGGTATTTATAGGAATACCCGAACCGTTAAGATCGTTTCATGGAAAATGTGTCTTAATCGCAACCGTACAAGTGTCGGAACCTTATGGTGACTAAATGGCCACTCACCATAGGGTATCAACATGTGGCAAGGTTTTTAGGAGTGGATAACAGCTGTCGATACATCGAATCTGGTCCTGAAAATGCGAAAAATGAGTTTTCTGCATGTTTCTGCCCAGAATAGGCAGTCTCGTAGCGCGACGGTGAGGGCCTAGGCAGTCGCGCTACGCCACTGACCCCCCCAGTTTCAGAAAAGTTTCAAAAGTGGCAGGAATGGTCCCTGCACGTGTTTAAGGCCTTTTTCGATGCGTTTGAACCCCGTTAACCTCATTTCAAGGCTCTAAAATGAAGTTAAAGTATAGGGAACTCAAAACATACTCAAAAATATGCCGGATGATGGTTCGTTTGGTCGTACGAACGCGATGTTCGCTTAATTACGACGGAATGCGCATAAGCGCGAAAAACGAACCAAATGACGCGACGAATGGATTTTTATTATGGCGAACACTAAAATATAATGTAGTCATGCTTACATAAATTTTTGGATGTCCAGATGTATTCAGAACGTAAGTTATGCGCGAAAATGCAAACTTGTGCACTTTTTGACACTTTTAGTCCCTGAATGACCCAAAAGTTTATTTTAGCATACCGAACCCCTCAAAGCCTATTTCTAAGCTATGTAAAGGATATTTATGGTATGTTTAACTTATGGTCATGTTCCGGAAGGTCTGTTACAGTTCAAATTGGCATACTTTCGTAGTTTGTCAAATTTAGTCCCTGTAAGCGATTAAACTTTGATTTCATCACACCAAACCTTCCAAAACTTATATCTAAGTTATGTATAGGTTATTTAAGGTATGTTAAGCCTATTTCATTATTCCGGAGTGTTCGTTGCATTAAACTGGTTATATTTACGCATTAGTGCGCGTATAACCTTCCAGAAAGCGATTTAGAGCTTGAAATCGAACAAGAGTCGATATGTGTAAACGATACATATATTTATACAAGTCCAAAGTATGAAATACAATATTTCATTGGTTTGGCATTTGTTTGATGGTTGAAATGACACAGGTGTTACAGTCTCCCCTACTTTAGGAAATTTCGTCCCGAAATTTATTCGTAGGAGTCTGTTTGTGACTTTGTATCAGATAACCACCAGAGATATGTAAGGCATAATCCTGTCATTTCCTTAACGGACATTCTTCAGAACGAAAATGAACAAACGGAGTCATTTTCCTCAACGAGTATTCTTCAGAAACGGAAATGAAGGAATAAACAAACGGGGATTCATTTCCTTAACGGAAAATCTTCAGAAACGAAAATGATCAAACGGAGTCATTTTCAACGGTTTGTTCCCTCAGAAATGGAAATGAAAATGATAGACAAACGGATATTCATTTCCTCAACGGACAAATCTTCAGAAACGAAAATGAACAAACGGAGTCATTTTCAACGGGTGCTTCCTCAGAAATGGAATTGAAAATGAATAGACAAACGGATATTCACTTCCTCAACGGACAAATCTTCAGAAACGAAAATGAACAAACGGAGTCGTTTTCAACGGTTGCTTCCTCAGGTTCGGAAATGAAGGATTTAACAACGGATACTCATTTCCTCAACGGATAATCTTCAGAAACGAAAATGAACTAACGGAGTCATTTTCAACGGTTGCTTCCTCAGGTTCGGAAATGAAGGATTTAACAACGGATACTCATTTCCTCAACGGATAATCTTCAGAAATGAAAATGAACTAACGGATTCATTTTCAACGGTTGCTTCCTCAGGTTCGGAAATGAAGGATTTAACAACGGATACTCATTTCCTCAACGGATAATCTTCAGAAACGAAAATGAACTAACGGAGTCATTTTCAACGGTTGCTTCCTCAGGTTCGGAAATGAAAGATGATAGACAAACGGATATTCATTTCCTCAACGGATAATCTTCAGAAACGAAAATGAACTAACGGAGTCATTTTCAACGGTTGTTTCCTCAGGTTCGGAAATGAAGGATTAAATAAACGGATATTCATTTCCCTCGACGGATACTCTTCAGAACGAAAATGCACAAACGGAGTCATTTTCCTCAACGGTTATTCTTCAGAATTGGAAATGAAGGATAAACGGATATTCATTTCCCTCGACGGATACTCTTCAGAACGAAAATGCACAAACGGAGTCATTTTCCTCAACGGTTATTCTTCAGAATTGGAAATGAAGGATAAACGGATATTCATTTCCTCAACGGATATTCTTCAGAAGTGAAAAATGAATAGCTAGTTCATTTTTCCTCAACGGATACTTCATCAGAATTGGAAATGAATAGGGTTAACTTCTAGGTACATGACAAAGCTCGCTGTGGTTTCTGTGCACTAAATTCCATAATTATGTATGCATCCATAATTACGTAATTCCTTGCATAGTCCGCACAGTTTGTCTTGTAATGTTCATAAGCACATAATCACATAGTTGTTTAATTGTTATTGTCTTGTTATTGATTGCAATTAACTTGGCACCTCGTACTTCGTTTCTCTTGGAAGAAACGGGTACTTAGGATTTTTGTAAAAAAAACGCAAAAGATCATACAATGGAAGAAATTTAGGAGTAGTCTGTTCTTCAAGGAATGCGGTTCCTTGATTGTCGGTATAGTAAGGGATATGTTGTTTATACTTACAATCACATAAATACATTGCAATGTAAATAAAAGATTTATTTATAAACAACGATAACAACTGTTTCTTGGATCTTGACAACAAAAGAAAATAATACATAAGACGTGATTATTTCTAAACGATGTTGTCTTCTGGTTGATCATATGCTCATCCCTGCGCTGGATTTGCATTAGCAAGCCTTGGGCAATTCCTACGAAAATGGCCCATCTCGCCACAGTTGTAGCAAGATCCCGGTGGAAAACGAGCTTGAGCAGGATTGTTGCCAGCTTGATTTGGTGCAGTTGCGGTTGGGCAAACCCTAGCTGTATGACCTATAAGTCCGTAAACCTGGCATGTGCGGCACTTCACCCCAGCATGATGATGTAGGCCACATTGGTTGCACAAGGGTGCAGTTCCGTTGTAGGGTTTCCTGGCAGGGGGTTGAGCTGGTTGGTTGAGGACGGCTTGATCATTGTGAGCGACCACAGCGTAGTTCTGAGAAGCCTTTCGCTTCTTTGACCTCTTAGGGGATCCAGTCTGTTCATCCATGATCTTTGATTCCTCGATTGGTTTCGATTCTTCGACCGGCTTCTTGTCACCTTTTCGGAAAAGTTTACCTTTCCTGATCTTTGATTCAGTCAAG
This sequence comes from Helianthus tuberosus, assembly GCA_030545235.1. Lineage (NCBI taxonomy): Eukaryota > Viridiplantae > Streptophyta > Magnoliopsida > Asterales > Asteraceae > Helianthus > Helianthus tuberosus. Next base: position 33,144,663 of record CM060388.1, on the reverse strand, counting down.
GTTGCAGATAGCTCAATGGCCTGTCTAACTGTAGTAGGGTTGCTACCAGTCAAAATGTCTTGTATTGAATCAGGGAGGCCATCAATGTACTTTTCGATTGCCTTATCCAAAGGCGTGACCATGTTTGGGCATAACAGACTTAACTCTTCATAACGGTCCGTGTAGGCTCTATGCTCACCGCTGTCTTGCTCCAGATTGTCGAATTCCCTTTCCAAAGCCCTGATCTTGTGTCGAGGACAGAATTCCTTCATCATAAGGGCCCTAAGTTCAGCCCATGTCTGTGCTAGTGCAACTTCTGCACCACGATCTCTCATAACACCGTTCCACCACGTAAGGGCTCTCTTCTGGAACACACTCGAAGCAAACTCGACCTTGCGATTGTCAGGACACTGCACGTGGCGGAAAGTATTCTCAATGCTCTCGAACCATTGAAGAAGCCCAGTCGCTCCCTCAGAACCACTAAACTTGAGTGGTTTCGCCGAGTTAAAACTCTTGAAATTGCATGGACCATTGTTGTTGTTGTTGGCTTGATTCCATTGAGCAAAGAGGTTTGGGAATTGAGCAGCCATTTGCTGCGCAATGATTTCTGCCAGCTCGGCAGTCGCTATCTGGTTTTCGCGTCGAGGAGGCATTCTAAAAGAGAAAACATGAAAGGAAACGAGTGAGAGAATTTAGACGAAAAGGATGAGATGAAACAAATTTGATGAAAGCAATGGATAGTGGTCATTTGTTTGTTACTACAAAGCAACAAACGACCTCGGTGAAAAATCAAAGTAAATAGGTCAAAAATAATGTATCGCGAAGACATGCTCGCCTATAAGTGAACACTCATCCCAAGAATTCCCAGGTAAGCACAACTGGTCTCGCGTCTGGTTGAGATGTATACGAAGTGCTTGCCTAGACAGAAAACCCAGAATACAGGCGTTCACCCTTCCAGTTTGCACGTGTTCACATTATTTAAAACCCAAAACCTTGACGAGATTTTTGAAAATTCAAAGGGGTTCAAAACCATATAACAGAGGGTTCAAAACCTTACAATAGAGGGTTCAAAACCTTGTAATAAATCATCCTAGAACAGATGATTAGTTTTCAAAGCGGTTTTGAAATTTATGTTCTAGTTGTGATTGTCGCCTAAGGATAGGTGACGGTATTGTTTTATGACTAAACGCAAGTAAACTCGCGTTAGGGTCCTAAGAAGGTTATAGACTAGGTCAAAGCATTACTAATAACCTAATTCCCTATAACCATTGGCTCTGATACCATCTTTTCTGTCACACCCCGACCACGTAGAACATACAAAACGTGGCGGAAACATCGGGGAGTGTTGTAACAGAATTAATTGTTTCAAATCCATGGCAATTGAAGTTTCGTTTTATTGATTAAAAGTGTTACTATGTCTTACAAACAAGGAAAAACAACATAATTAACTAGTCTTGCATCTTTTATTATCACTAAAGCCCAAGTCTGCCTATGTGTATCTTGATCATCTTATGCAACAGCTCCTGAAAAACACATGTGAAAATAGGTACGTCAGCATAAAAATGCCTGTGAGATACATAGGTTTTGTGAAAATAGGTTCCATGACTTATTTTTGAGAAAATGTTTAGTCATGAACCTTGTAATTTGCTTTGTTTTGTAAATCATTTGAAAAACAATGAGTTCAGATGATATGTATAAATAAGTGAATAATGCATGGTTAAATGAATAACCAAGTAAAATGAGTTTGTAAAAGATAAGTTGTTTGTAAAACAATGTCTTGTGAAAAGTATGTTATTTGTATAAAATGTTCTATGTCTCAAACTGAAATGATTCAAATAACGCTACAATATGTAATACCATACAAACACTTATATATAGGAAGTACCAGCGGCGTATCCACCATGCTTGTATCATATTACACACGCATCGTTACTTAATCATTTAATCAAACCAAACCACCAAAGTAATGTTTAACAATAGTAGAAATGTTTATGTATGGTCAAATACGGTTCACACGGTTCGCAGATACAAACGGTTCACAGATACAAATGGTTCACATATATAAACGGTTCACATATACAAACGGTTCACAGATATAAACGGTTCACAGATATAAACGGTTCACAGATACAAACGGTTCACAGATACAAACGGTTCACAGATATCAACGGATCACAGATACAAACGGTTCACAGATATCAACGGATCACAGATACAAACGGTTCACAGATATAAACGGTTCACAGGTACAAACGGTTCACAGATATCAACGGATCACAGAGTTAAATGATTACAACGGTTCACATAGTCAAATGTTTACAACGGTTCAATATGTAGTATAATGTGTTCATATGCTGGATAAGCATATGCAACAGAAAAGCAATGTAAAACAATGTATTAAGTATGCACATAATGGACATACATAGCATAAAATGTATTGAAATCATGTACTATAATGTACTAACGAACATAGCAGGTATATGATGTGAAAACGTGAAAGCATGAATGTAACAAGTAGGCACATGTGTTCCACCCCAAAACAGTTTGGAAAACAGTAAAAGAGGGGTCTATGTACTCACTTGAGATTGCTCAGAAGTCCTTGAGTAACAACCAAACAAAGCTAGAGATCGCGGATATCAAACGTCACCTAGTATAGGTAACTATGTTAATAAACCGGACCTAGATCGGAAGATTGGGTAGCATTAGGGTTTGTAAACCAAACGAGTGTAGAGACTCGTGTCATTTGGTTTAACAAAGCCTACATACTAAATGAAACTTAACCTGAATGTTTTCGACCCATTACGACCCGTTTAGGTAGCTTATGCTACTTTAACGCGTCGTTCGCGTGAAACGCGTTCGGACCGCCTAACTAGTCCTATGACAAGTGTTATATGCCTAAACATGTTACATAATCAGTTATGTGACAAAAGTTTAGGTTACATATGCTTAATTACCAATTATACATGAAAAGGGTATTCTGGTAATTTACCTAAGGCATATAAACTACCTATCATACAACTACTCAAACGATGTGACCATAGGGTATAACCTCGGAAGGTTATTCCCTACCTACTATGGTCACCTAAAGTGTTTGGTCGGATCCTAATGATCGACCAAATGGGTCGGGTTCGAGGTATAAGCGATTCATCAGATCGCTTACCCTACGACCCTAGACAACGTGGTAATCAGTGGGCATAGTCCCAAGGGACTATGACCAACGTGATTACACTCACGTTGCGAAGTTCAAACGAACTTCGCATTGACCATTACTGGTCAACGCTGAAAGTCAAACAAAGTTTGACTTTCTGACTCGAAAAGCAGTAAAATAAGGAAAAGAACGAAAAAATACTTACGAAGGGTCCCCGAATGCTAATCCTGATCCAAGAACTCAGGTATGAAACAATGGTTTCAACTTAGAGCTCTCAAAATCAGAATTCTTGTAAGAAATGAGGTTGGATGGGTTGGGTATTTATAGGAATACCCGAACCGTTAAGATCGTTTCATGGAAAATGTGTCTTAATCGCAACCGTACAAGTGTCGGAACCTTATGGTGACTAAATGGCCACTCACCATAGGGTATCAACATGTGGCAAGGTTTTTAGGAGTGGATAACAGATGTAAACAGCTGTCGATACATCGAATATGGTCCCGAAAATGCGAAAAATGAGTTTTCTGCATGTTTCTGCCCAGAATAGGCAGTCGCGTAGCGCGACGGTGAGGGCCTAGGCAGTCGCGCTACGCCACTGACCCCCCAGTTTCAGAAAAGTTTCAAAAGTGGCAGGAATGGTCCCTGCACGTGTTTAAGGCCTTTTTCGATGCGTTTGAACCCCGTTAACCTCATTTCAAGGCTCTAAAATGAAGTTAAAGTATAGGGAACTCAAAACATACTCAAAAATATGCCGGATGATGGTTCGTTTGGTCGTACGAACGCGATGTTCGCTTAATTACGACGGAATGCGCATAAGCGCGAAAAACGAACCAAATGACGCGACGAATGGATTTTTCTTATGGAGAACACTAAAATATAATGTAGTCATGCTTAGATAAATTTTTGGATGTCCAGATGTATTCAGAACGTAAGTTATGCGCGAAAATGCAAACTTGTGCACTTTTTGACACTTTTAGTCCCTGAATGACCCAAAAGTTTATTTTAGCATACCGAACCCCTCAAAGCCTATTTCTAAGCTATGTAAAGGATATTTATGGTATGTTTAACTTATGGTCATGTTCCGGAAGGTCTGTTACAGTTCAAATTGGCATACTTTCGCAGTTTGTCAAATTTAGTCCCTGTAAGCGATTAAACTTTGATTTCATCACACCAAACCTTCCAAAACTTATATCTAAGTTATGTATAGGTGATTTAAGGTATGTTAAGCCTATTTCATTATTCCGGAGTGTTCGTTGCATTAAACTGGTTATATTTACGCATTAGTGCGCGTATAACCTTCCAGAAAGCGATTTAGAGCTTGAAATCGAACAAGAGTCGATATGTGTAAACGATACATATATTTATACAAGTCCAAAGTATGAAATACAATATTTCATTGGTTTGGCATTTGTTTGATGGTTGAAATAACACAGGTGTTACAGTTTATAATTAGGATAAATTATAATTGAAATCCGAATTAAATACGATTAATAAATTATCCAAATATGGTCTCTGTTTACCATGGTTAATGAATTACCCTAAGGGGCAATTCCATAATAAACTCACAAATAAACTATTGTCCTTGTTTTCTGCAACAGTTCAATTAAAATGGCTAACTCAGATGAAATTAATAGCCATCCAGTGGAGAATTTTGATAACGCCCGAGTTAATTTAACGGGTGCTGAATTGAAAGCGTTGGTAGACGACGCGGTTACAAAAGCTTTGGAGCGACAGTACGAAGAGTATAGTGGGACTCGAAGTAGGACCATATCTAAACCGCATTCGAAGCCACCTCCCAAGAAAGATGATGATAGACTCTCCTCAAACCACCACAGTGCTCCATCTCAACAGGTTGTACTTAATCAAGAACCCCGTACTAAGGGTTGCTCCTATAAATACTTTGTCTCGTGCAAGCCCAGGGATTTTACTGGGGAAAAGGGAGCCATTGACTGCATGACGTGGTTAGACGAGATGGACACGGTTGTGGATATCAGCGGATGCACTGAGAGGGATGTAGTCAAGTTTGTGTCGTAATATTTTAAGGGTGAAGCTTTAGGCTGGTGGAGATCTCTGATTCAAGCCACCGGGAAAATCCCATTGTACAACATGTCTTGGGATCAATTTGTTGCCCTTATCAGGGAAAATTACTGCCCTCAACATGAGGTGAAGAAGATAGAGTCTGATTTTCTATCATTGGTGATGACAAACCTTGACTGTCAAGCTTACCTAACGAGCTTCAACACCATGTCCCGGTTGGTTCCTTATTTGGTGACCCCGGAACCAAAAAGAATAACTCGTTTAATCAGTGGTTTAGCCCCCGAGATAAAGGCAAGCGTAAAGGCCTCTCGGCCAGCTACTTTTAGATCTGTAGCTGACATATCTTTGTCTCTCACTTTGGATGCGGTCAGACAAAGATCGCTGAGGAACAAAGATGTTGAGAAGAGAAAACGTGAAGATGATAACTCACGGAGGTCGAACAAGAAGCACCGTGGAAACGGTGACAACAAGAAGGGGTCAGAGTCAAGGAAAGATGGGCATCAGTCTGGTGAGAAGCCCAAATGCAAAATTTGCAAGAAACAGCACTATGGAAAGTGCAGACTTGAGTCTAACTCGCAGACTCAGTCAAAAACCTTTGCTTGTGGCATATGCAAGTCCACGGATCACAAGACCTTGGATTGCAAGAAGCTGAAAGACGCAACGTGCTACCGTTGCAATGAAAAGGGGCACATTAAAACCAACTGCCCTAAATATGCCAAAAAGCCTGAAGAGACCAAGAAGACCAATGCCAGAGTCTTTAGGATGGATGCGAAAGAGGCTGTGCAAGACGATAATGTCATAACAGATACTTTCCTTGTAAATGATGTCTATGCAAGAGTACTTTTTGATTCAGGCGCTGATAAGTCTTTCGTAGATAACAAGTTTTGTGAATTGTTGAATTTACCTGTCAAAACCTTGAGTATAAATTATGAGGTAGAGTTAGCAGATGGCACCATAGAAACCGTCTCAAATGTGTTAGATGGATCTTTTATATCCATTAAGAACCACTCTTTTCCTCTGTCTCTACTTCCCTTTAAGTTGGCCGGTTTTGACATAGTTTTGGGTATGGACTGGTTATCTAATAACCAGGCCCAAATTGTCTGCAACAAGAAGCAGGTAGTGATTAAGACTCCGTCTGGTGAATCACTTACCACTCGGGGAGATACCCAGTATGGACTGCCTGAGCAAGTGACTATGCTCAAGGCTTCAAAGTGTTTAAAGAAGGGTTGTGTCATCTACATGGCGTAAGTGATTATTGATGAACCAAAACCGAAGCTAGAAGACATCCCTGTCATTTCTGAATACCCAGAAGTTTTTCCGGAAGAACTACCTGGTTTACCACCAGATAGACAAGTCGAGTTCAGAATTGACATCATCCCCGGAGCAGCACCAGTTGCTAGAGCACCTTATAGGTTGGCGCCCACAGCGATGAAAGAATTGAGGACACAGCTAGACGAATTACTAGCCAAGGGTTTCATTAACCTAGTTCGTCTCCTTGGGGAGCGCCAGTCCTGTTTGTCAAGAAGAAGGGTGGATCGATGCGTCTGTGCATCGACTATCGTGAGCTTAATAAGGTCACGATAAAGAATAGATATCCTTTGCCCAGGATCGACGAATTGTTCGATCAGTTACAAGGGGCAAGTTATTTCTCGAAGATTGATTTAAGGTCAGGTTACCACCAACTGAAGGTTAGAGATGAAGACGTGCATAAAACTGCATTTAGGACTCGTTATGGTCATTACGAGTTCCTAGTGATGCCTTTTGGGCTCACTAATGCACCGGCCGCGTTCATGGATCTCATGAATCGCGTTTGCAAGCCGTACTTAGATAAATTCGTCATCGTTTTCATTGACGACATTCTCATTTACTCTAAGAACCAAGCTGACCACGAGAAACACCTTCGCTGTATTCTCAAACTTTTACATCACGAGAAACTCTATGCCAAATTCTCTAAGTGTGAATTTTGGCTACGAGAAGTCCAATTTCTTGGACATGTGGTCAGTGAGCGTGGTATCCAGGTGGATCCCGCTAAGGTTGAAGCATTTATGAACTGGAAAGAGCCGAAGACGCCTACAGAGATTCGTAGCTTCCTGGGATTAGCAGGATATTACAGGCGTTTCATTGAAATTTTTTCAAGGATTGCTGCACCCCTAACTTCCTTGACTAAGAAGAAAGTAAAGTTCGTTTGGGGCCCTAAGCAGCAAGAGTCCTTTGATATTTTGAAGCAGAAGTTGAGCAACGCTCCTGTGCTGACATTGCCTGAAGGCACCGAAGAATTCGTAGTTTACTGCGATGCATCGCACACTGGCATGGGGTGTGTGCTTATGCAGAAAGGCAAGGTTATTGCCTATGCTTCACGGCAGTTAAAAGTGCATGAAAAGAATTACACCACCCATGACCTGGAGTTGGGTGCCGTTGTATTCGCACTAAAACTGTGGAGGCATTATTTATATGGAATCAAGTGTGTGATCTACTCTGATCACAAGAGCCTCCAGCACCTGTTTAATCAGAAGGATTTAAACATGAGGAAACGCCGTTGGATGGAGACTTTGAATGATTATGATTGTGAAATCAGATACCATCCCGGCAAAGCGAATGTAGTCGCTGACGCCTTGAGCAGAAAGGAAAGGGTGAAACCCATTCGAATCAATGCCAAGCGCATGGAAATAAAGAACAATTTGATTGAAAGGTTGTTAGCTGCACAGAAGGAAGCTGTGTTGGAAGCTAACTATCCTAACGAGAAACTAGGAGTAACTGAGGAGCAGTTAACTCTTAGCAAGGACGGAATTCTAAGATTAAATGGACGAATATGGGTTCCAATTTATGGAGGACTTCGAGATGTCATCCTCCAGGAAGCCCACAGTTCCAAATACTCCGTTCATCCTGGAGCTGATAAGATGTACCAGGATCTAAGGGCAAATTATTGGTGGATAGGCTTGAAGAAGTCTGTAGCCACCTATGTAGCTAAATGCTTGACATGTGCGCAAGTCAAAGCCGAGCATCAGAAACCGTCAGGTTTGCTACAACAGCCTGAACTTCCTACGTGGAAGTGGGAAATGGTAACTATGGATTTTATCACCAAGTTACCTAAGACAAGGAAAGGCAATGATACAATATGGGTTATAGTTGATAGACTGACTAAGTCAGCACATTTCTTACCCATCAAGGAGACTTATAGCTCCGACATGTTAGCCCAATTATACGTGGATAAGATTGTAGCTTTGCATGGTATACATGTGTCTATTATCTCTGACAGAGATACTAGATACACGTCACATTTTTGGAAAAGTTTCCAACAATCTTTGGGCACACGTTTGAATTTTAGTACGGCTTACCATCCTCAGACGGACGGTCAGAGTGAGCGTACTATTCAAACGTTGGAAGACATGCTACGTGCATGTGCGATCGATTTGGGTGGTAGTTGGGATAAGAACCTACCGTTAATCGAATTCTCCTACAACAATAGCTACCATACCAGCATTAAGCCTGCGCCTTTTGAGGCATTATACGGTAGAAAGTGTAGAACGCCTGTTTGTTGGGCGGAAGTTGGAGATGTCCAATTATCAGGACCAGAGATAGTCTTTGAAACGACGGACAAGATTGTCCAGATTCGTGACCGTCTCAAAGCTGCCAGAGATAGGCAGAAGAGTTACGCAGATCCAAAGCGTAAAGCCTTTCACTTCGAAGTAGGTGACAAGGTGTTACTTAAAGTATCACCCTGGAAGGGAGTGATGCGATTTGGTAAGAAAGGCAAGCTAAGCCCGAGATACATAGGACCTTTCGAGGTTATCGAACGTGTCGGGTCAGTTGCCTATAAATTAAACTTACCTGAAGAGCTCAGTGGAATTCACAACGTGTTCCACATCTGCAATCTGAAAAAGTGTTTCGCTGACGAATCACTGGTAATACCGCATACAGATGTGCACATAGATGAGAGCTTGAAATTTGTGGAAAAACCATTGTCGATTGAGGATCGATAGGTTAAGAAGCTTCGAAGGAAGCATGTGCCTATTGTAAAGGTCAAATGGGATGCCCGTAGAGGTCCCGAATACACGTGGGAGGTTGAATCCACGATGAAAGAAAAGTACCTTTATTTATTTCAGTAAATCTCGGGGTCGAGATTTCTTTTAAGGGGGTGAGGATGTAACACCTCGAAAATTCACGTCCTATAATGTGTAGACACGTGTCATATGTTTGAACGTGTGAAAGAATGATATAAAAGGACTAAAGTTGACAAACATGGAAAGTATGTGAATATACGGGTTCTAAATGTCAACAGTGAATAAATATACTTCATAATAACCCTACATGATGTTTATAACATCAAACGAATAAATCATGGATCATGCGAAGCTAAAAGTGAGAGATTACAAACTACAGGGGTTAAATGTGTCAACATGTTTAAGTTATAGCTCTGAGTGACCTTTTGATAAACCCGAAGCTTTGTAACGGTTAATTAAGCTCACTAGATTGCACGATATAAATTTTGTAAAGTTTCGTTATCGTATGAAAAAGTTATGATCAAATTCGTATGCGAGGGGTTAAAGCGTTAACGTTGAAAGTTATAACTTTTCGGGTTAACCAGAAATGTCCAGGGACTTGGCAAAGTGGGTACAAGTCTTAAGACCCTTGTCGGTAAATAAGAAGGGGTCAAAATGCAAAATATAAGCTTGTTGACCTTTCGAAGAGCCAAGGGACAAAGATGCGGAAAATGGAAAATGTGAAATCTGATTACAGGTCTCAGGCGGGCCGCGTAAAGGTTAAAGAAACCTTACGCGGGCCGCGTCAGACGCCCAGTGACAGAATACGTAGACAGCAGCCTGTATTCGCGTTTGATCGACCAAAAACATATATTTCCTCATCTTGGACGACCCCTAGGCACCCCCTAAGCACTAGGAACACTTGTTAGTGATTTGTGGTCAGTGGTAGAGTTGTGTGTCAACTTCTTGTGGTGATTAAACCACTATAAAAGGGCCATGAGTTGCAACCAAGTTCTTCACATCTTCTTTTGCACTTCTGATCATTCTTGGAGCTCCCAAGCAGACTCAAGTGGTCACTAATCAAGCATAGGACTTCAGTAAGTTTGCTAATCCTTTCTTAATTAAGTTTTTGCTTAGTATTAGCTTAAAAGTCAAACCGTCGTAATTAACGGTTGACTTTAAGATTAATCACTAATGGTCCAGTGATTAGTCGAATCAAAAGTAGTTATAAGTTGGTAATTATGTGGGTAATAAACCCTCAAAAGGGTTTATCCTGATTCCCACTCTAACTAGGTCAAATGTCGGGTCAAACTTGTATTTAAAAAGTCAACAGAATGTGTAAATTACAATTTATGCATAATTAGCAATGTAGAACACATACAACCTGTTTGATCATTAATATAACTTGGTAATTAGTGTAAGGACATGTCTAAACAAGTTCAACCCGACAATTTCCTGTTTAGACCCGGTTCGGAACCGAAAGTCGCATAGTTTGACTTATACTTTGACTTTCAGTTCTGACCCGTTATGGTATGTTTTAGAAATGCCTTAGAGCTTTATTTGGACCAGGTTACATGCTAGTATAACCCTCTGTGATTATACACCTCGGATCATTAGTTATCCAATTAATATGCATGATTCCGTTAATTGCTCATATGTTGACCATTATGCCCTTTTCACCTTAAAACGTGATTTTTGGAAATGTAAAAGAGTAGAAACCTTAATTACTGATACTTAAACTTGCATACAAAATTTGACATCAGTTTGAGGTGTAGATTAAGAGTTATGCTCGTTAGCGTAAAATGAAAGATTTATGTTAATTAAACGGCGTATTTAGCGTATAGCCTACTTAAACATACTTTTTGATATCAAACTCTTTACCCACTGATGTAATATATTATTTTGGGATTTTTAAAGATTTTTAATTAATTTTAGGCTGAGCATAACTTATAGTCGTAGGCTTAATCCGGTAATTGTCGGTTTTGCCCTTACGGGCTATAAAATGAGTTTTACATATCTAAATGACTCCAAACCTTTTGCTACTGATTATAAATGATAAATAAATTATTTTAAGCCTTCTGGAATAATAAAAATATCAGCTTTATGTATCAAACCCGGAAATTGCCTCTAATCGCCTTTTTAAGCGTTTTTAACGCATAGTATGTACTAAAACTATTTTAAACATACAAGGGTTGATACCTACTGATATTTGAGGAAAATTATAATATTTTAACAGTAAGCAAAAGTTGTTTAACTCAGACTTCAGTTTTGAGCTTTACGGCTTATGTGAAATTACCAAAATGCCCCTACGGTGCATGGTTTGGTTATAATTGATAAATTTCACATATATATTTTACCCTACTGTTATAACTTAGTAAAATAAGTATTTTTTCTGATTACATCAGACCTGTAACTCAGGTGAATACTTAAACTCTTTTATAACCTTTTAAATGACCAAACTACCCCTACGGGGCATAGTTTGTGTTTAAATTCGTTTCGGGCATAATAAAAGACATATTACTGATGTCACAACATATATGAAGCATATTAACTTAGGAAACCTGTAAATGGCTCATATGAATACCCGTTACGCTTATTACACGTTCGGTTCGGTTTATGTAACTAGTTTACATAAACTAGCCTAAACGGGTCAAACCTTAACGGTTTTATCTCAAAATCCAGAATGTGTATGAAATACCCATATTAAGCAAGTCTCTGAACTTTTCGGGTCTAAATCACATTCTATTCGGTCTTCGCTTAATCGTGCGTACGAACCGTATCTTTAAAACTAACCGGTCAAAGCTTAAGCTTAATTAAAGACCCGTTAGAATTCTAATACGTTATTATAAACCTTTGTTCCAGAATAGGAGACCAGTAAAAGCTACTTTCATTTTGCTTATTGTGATTATTACATTGCTCAGGTAAATACTTTTAACTAATTTTCCCTATACGGGCTTGGGTTACGGTATATAGAATACCGCTTGATCGGGCATCAAATCTTCCATCGTTGGGTGGTTAATTGAATAATTTGATCTGTTCGTTTAAACAGTCTTGTTTACTTAAAAGTCGTTGGGGGGTTAATGACCATGTCCCGGATATCCTATGCAGTTAATCTCGGCGATATCTCGGTTATCGGCCTCTCAGCAAAATATCGGTTTCCGATATCGGTCAGATCTCGGTCAACGCCGAAATATCGGCCGATATCCTGGAAAATCGTATCGGTTTGTCTCGCGATATCTCGGCTGGGCCAATTTTGTATAAAAAAATTCTGGATTTCAGCAAAAAAAACATACCTGTTGGCACTTATCGAGCACATATCGACCGTATAGCGACCTCCGGCGGCCAATTCCGACGCCTCTGCCGGAATTTCTGATGTAAACCAGTAGAACTGAGGGAACAGCGAGAGACAGGAAGAAGGAGAAGAAATAGCGGCTGATGATGAAGAATGCGTGTCTTTTAGGGTTAAATGTTTTAAGTATTTCAATATTTACCCCTCTATCTTTCACTAGTTTATACTTAGTCCTTTAAACTTGTATTTTTTACATAAAAGCACATTATTAGTTTGTGTATATAAATATTTAACCCCTCTATCTTCACTAGTTTATATTTAGTCCTTAAACTTACAAATCTATGCATAAAAAGTATAAAATTAACATTATATATATAAATTTATATAGGTTCTATATGTATTTATATATATATTTATGCACTATATAAAAATTACCGATATCTCACCGATATATCACCGCGATAAACGATATCTCAGATATCGGTCCTTGACCGATAACCGATATTTTTCCGCATTAACTGCTTAGCGGATATCCTTGGCATCATTTTACGAAATGGCCACGACCTAAACACGGAGTGTAGGCGTACACTCGTCAGTGCATAAAAAGTTGATGTGGTGTGTCTATTGATCTTTAACCCGGTACGTCCGGGCTACTGAACGCATAAGGAACATGTAATTCGTTCACAAGATTATATATTTAAAATAATTCTCCCAAGTTATAAAAATGTTTATGCCATGTGCATCCAAACCAAATTTTCAATCATTTTCCAAAATGAGTCAGTTGAATGTATTTACCAGTGTAAACTGACGTATTTTCCCAAAAAGATTAAATGCAGGTACTAAGCGTATTTGGCTGGGATTTCTCCTTAGCATCGATAGAAGTCTCGCAAGCTTAAGATGCCTACCGTCTGTTGAACTATTATTTATTTTTGATCCTTCTGTGGACAAACATTCAACTATTGTGATACACGATATTACAATATTATTAAAGTTGAATTTATATTTTTAAATTGCTTCCGCTGTGCATATTTATATATTGTGTTGTTTGACTATTATGTTGCCAACCACGTCACGATACTCCCCCACCGGGCCCACCGGTGACACGTGGAAATCGGGGTGTGACATAGAGGCATTTTATCTGATTGGGGGGTCTTTTGATATTTCAATGGATGTGTTGGTGCATCCGTCTGTCGACTACGTCTTACATCGAGTCTTAGTCTCATTGCGGATATGATTTAGCATGATGACATCATCCATGACATCATCACATAACAAGACAAAAATAGAATGCATGAGATAGGAATGATTTCGTTTATATGGTCAAATGAGATTCTGCTCATGTGTCATAATTCTAGGTCCGCTCATATGTCATAGATCAGGATCGCTCATGTGTCAGTGTGTGAGGTTCGCTTTTATGTACAAATGTGAGGTTCGCTTATGTGGCATGTCATTCGAGCGAACCAGATCTCCTATATATAGTCTGTAGGAGCGGATCTCAGAAATAGTGGTAGGTGTTTGTCTTCCGGTGAGCCACGAAGTGCTGCCGAAGTGTTGTAAGGTCTGTAATCGCATTCGTTATCAATACAAACAACAGTTAAAGGTGAATACGCGCTGAATTACGCCGAAACACTTGTTTCCGCCTCTTGTTTTGGTGAAAAACTCTTCTAACCGACTCGTTCGGATCCGAAACCGATCCTACAATTGGTATCAGAGCTCAGGAGGAAGAGTTCTACCGATTCAGCTTGTTTTTCACGGATAATTTCTGTTTCTACTCCATTCTTCACGATTTTTTAAAATTTAAACAAGATTTTCTGGATGAAATGGAATGATTTTGAAATATAACGTTTGGAACAATAGTTTAATCAATCTGTGAAAGTTTCAGATCTTAAAACAAAGTAAATCTTGATCAATTTCTTAAAAAATCGGTCAGTTCGTTTGAACTCAGATCTATAACGTTTTAGTGGACGTTTTTGAACAAAAAACACTTCATTGTGCTCGGTTTTTGTTATAGAACAATCCTTGAAAGTTTCATAGCTTGAATCGACCTAAAACATCAAATTTTTGAGGTATCGCTTTTACGAACTCGTGAAAAGATGACATCATCATCTGGTCCGCTCATTTGAATAACTTCTGGTCCGCTCATTTGAACAAATTTGAGATCCGCTTTTAGTGTCATCAGCTGGTTCGCTTTTGTGGTCCGCTCATCTGATCAGTTTATCTGATTCGCTCATCTGGTCCGCTCTTAGTAACATTTGAGGTCCGCTTTTAGTGACAGTTGTGGTCCGCTTTTAGAGACAGTTGTGGTCCGCTCGTAGTGACAGTCATTTGAGATCCGCTCTTGTGGTTCGCTTATTCGAACATTCTGGTCCGCTCATTTGAACAACTAGAGTCTCGTTCTTGTAACAATCAGTCATCGAACAGGATTATCACATGAATTGTTGTCGGTAATTGGAAAAGAATATCACGTGTTAGAGTGTCAGTTGATAACGTGTGTGAACATGTAATACTTGCATGTGATTCTTATAATCTGGATTTGTGCAACTTTAAAGACAATAGCATGTGATATAGTAATTCATAAATTCATGTGATATGTCAGACTCAATTAAACAGTTGTCGGCTTAGTGGGTGTTTGTTATAAGCCCATCATACATCTTCAGCTCACTAAAGTCAAGGTTGGAAAGATTATTAATTGTGTTGTCAGCCCAAGTCAAAGCTCACGGCCCAATCATGTGTCTTAGATGAAAGTGTGCGGCCCAATCATATAGTTTGAATTCTTAAAGTTGCTGGCCACATTTAAAAGTTGACATTGTCGTTTGTGTAGTTTTTAAATTGAACATTAATTGTTATCGACATATATGTGAAACCAACTCCCACGGATTTATCAGTTAAAGGTGCAAGTATCATGGTTTGATCATTCAAAGGTCCAGTCCACTTGAACTTTGAACCAGGTCGTTTGGAATTATACTCAGTAATTGTGGGTCAGGTTGTTTGATTTTGATCTGGGTCAAAGCAGTCCGCACAGTGTGTCTATCTTCAGTCTGCACAAAATAATCACAAGTTCGATTACCAGTTTGTTTCAGTTAATTGATAAGTGGTTAAACTGATTGTGTTTTTGTTTGTTTGTGTTGTAAGGTAATCGACATGTATTTTACAAGGTGATACAGCTCATTTGAAAATTTGAAACATGGAGAACGAGTTCTACAATGCTTTTGCTAGTCCAATTACGATCACTCAGAGTGCTGTGCATGAAAATGAAACCGGAACGTCTCAGAAACCACCCAAACTCATGGATATTGATGATTACAATGGATGGTCCGAAAGGTTTGGAAATTGGGTTGAGGCGTATCATTTGGATGCGTGGGAACATACGGAAGAGCCTTATGTTAAACCCACAACCAATGGTGTACAGCAAACAATTAGAGAAATGAGTACGGAAGATAAAAAGAAATATCGAGATGAGAAATTGATGGTGAGCCTGCTTCAGCAAGCGATAAAAGAAGATATTCTGATTTTGCTTCAACATGATGGAACTGCTTATTCTATCTGGACAGAATTGGAAGCAAAATTTGTTGGAAGTGATGATATGCTCAAAAACAAAATGTCTCTCATGAAGAAAGAATTTGATTTGTTCCGTGGTTTGAGATCTGAAAACACCAAGCAAATAATTGATAGATATTGTAACTTGGTGAGAAATATGAAAAAACTTGGAATTAAGAAAGATACTGATGAATTGATTGAAAAACTTGCAGATGCACTACCTCATGAAACTTGGGGAACGTTTCTGATGATGCTAAGATCAAACAGAAAAGATTACAAAAATATGACATTGGGAGATTTCATCAAACATCTGGAAGCTCAAGAGATGGAGCAAAGGAAGATAGCCAGGATGAAGAACTATGATGGAGAACAAGATATCAGCTTGTATTACAAAGGTGGTGTCAACGAAAAGTCAATTTTTTCTCCGAAAATAGAAACTGCTTATAGTGCAAAAGATTCTTCAGAAAAGAAATCATCCCAGGGATCAAGCAGCACTAGATTTTCATCATTCGATCCAAACATTTCTGCAACAAAGAATGGAAGAAAACTTCAATGCAATATTGTATTAAATCTTGAAAGTGATCAAGATTATTCTGAAGAAGTTGCCAAAAATCAAATGTCTTTGTTGGGAATGGTATTAGAGTCCTATAGTAGTTTTGTGGCCAGAAGGATCGGTAATCCAATGCTCACGAAAGAGGATTACGATCAAATCGATGCTGAGGAAATGGAATTGATGGATATTAAATGGTGCATGGCCAGCGTGTTGAGACGAGCCGAAAAGTTTAAACAAATTACAGGCCGAGATGATTTTCTTAATGCTCATGTTTCAACTTTAGGCTTTGATAAATCTAAAGTTACATGTTTTCGTTGCAGGGAAAAGGGGCATTTCAAGAGGGAGTGCAAAAATCGTGAAGCTACTGGAGCCCAGAATCCTTTTGGAAACAACGATTATCACAAAAAGGCGATTTATCATCAAGTCACACCACCAGCACTGCATCAGGCACAAACTGCACATGGAATGATGGAGATTAAAGATTCAAAGAAAGCTTGTCTGGGAAAGGATGGTAGATTCAGTTGGGATAATAACATTCCAACAAACAGCAAAGTGTGTTTGGCAGAACAAGATGATGAAAAACTGGCTGAAGGTTTCAATTGGGAAAATTTTTGCCCAGATCAAGAATTTATGGCCAAAGAGATGTCAAAAGACACTTCAAATGTTAACGCTTTCATTGCAAATGCTTATGATTTGAAATGTGCTGAAAGGTGCAGAAAAGTCATGGAAGCTGCTGAAGCAAGAAGAAGAAAGCTTGAAGAAGAGGAAGAAGAGGAAGAGAGATTAAAAGCTGAAGCTAAAGCTGAGAAAAAGAGAAGAGCTGAATTTTTACAATCAAACCGAACAGTCAAAGAGGTTCCTGAATTTGAAGTCAAAGTTGATGCAGAACCTGTCAAAGTTCCTGAAAAGTGCATGAACTGTGATTCTTTAATCAAGCAGAACAATGAGTTGCTGCACAATATAAACAGATTGAAAGAATCCTATGATACAATGAACAGAGAAATCAACAAGTATACTGATTCAAACGGTGAACAAGTTGTGGCAATGAATACGCTGAAGAAAGCATACCTGAGACAACTTGATGATGTCAACTTTCACATAAAGAAATGTGCTGATCTGGAGTTGAAGTTGGCAACACAAAAGATAGAAACTGAAAGAGTCAACAAGTTATTAGAAAGTTACTCATGTTCTACTTTTGTTGTTGACAGGATTTATCCAATCGTGGAAGAGTTGAAGACGTTTGAAGAAGTGAAGATGTCTGAAGAAAAGAAATCTGTGACAAAAGATGAAGTGAAGATTTCTGGTAAGAAACCAAGTGTGGTCTACACTAGATGTCCGCCCCCGGTCGAAAATGGATTTTTACCTCGAAATCCAAATTCCGAAAGAGTCGAAAAGGCAATAAACTTACAATGGGAGTCTGGGCCGTCGGATAACTTGCCAGAAAATATTGATGTCACGTACACGTCGTCCGACACTGATCATGAGTCAAAGTTGATAAAAAGTGTGGTCGATCAGGTGTTAGATAAAGATGATTGTGAGGAGTCAAAACCGGAGTCCAAATCCAAGTCAAAGTCTGAGTCCGATGCGTCAAAGTCAACAGTCAAAAAGGACAAACGGGTTTACGATAAAGAGTTTTTGATATCAAAATCTAATTTGAATGATGAATCATTCAAAGTGGCATATACTTTGAAAGATTCTGACAAATTATATTCTGATGAGATTTTTCCAATAAGAAGTGTTAGGTTTGAAATGATTCAAAAGGTTTTCAAAATCACAGAAATTAATATTTCTGAAATAAAAGATTTAAATCTTAATGGAAAACCTAAGCAATACACTTCAAGAGATCAACAAAGATTTAACAAGAAAATGGGTTACAATTATGGTTACAGTTTCCAAAAGAAACCAAACCATAATCGTAATTTCAAAAAGAAAGGATTAGGTTTTGTACCACCGAAAAACTATAAAAATGAAAAATTTTCTAAACCAAAAACTGTGTTTGCTTCAGGAAATTTTTTAAATGATGAGAAAGAGCAAGCATTCAGAAAGCAGACAAATCAGGAATTCCTTGCCAAGAAGCAAGAAGAGTTGAAGAAGAATGTTGTTCCAAAGAAGATAGAAACCAGAACCTGTTTTCAGTGTAAAACTGTTGGTCATGTGGCTAGGAACTGTCCGAAAACATTCAAACCAAAAACTGAAGTCTCTGGTAAACTGAAAGGAAAAGTTGTCGAGAAATTTGAACTTTCAACCCGAAAGTTTACAGGATTTGAAAATTCAACCTTTGAGATTGGTGAATGATCAAAGAATGTGGTAAAAAGAAAAGAAAATGTAATAAATCAAAAATGGGTTGTGAAGGGTTCAGGTAATAATTCTGGTGATGAATCTGATTTCACAAAATCAGAGGAGCCACGTGTTGAGAAATCAGTTCCAACTATGAATGATGAAAATTTTCCACCGTTGTGTGCTGAAAATTTTAAGAAGAAAGTTGGAAAAGTTGAGATATCAAATCAATATTATGATGACAAAAAGGTTTTTAATGTTGACAAGGCCTTTAACCCTACTATAAAACATATTTTTGGAAAAATGATTGATCGAAAAGTCAAAGGGGTTAAAGAGTTCTACGAGAAGTAGAGGGGAGGTAAGAAACCGAGTGATGATGACTCGGTAACACCCAAGGAAGGTTAGGCTTGGGTGGACATATTCTTCAAAGAGTAAAAACCTGACTTGCCGGAGATCCCAAGTTGGTAATCGTGGATAATGAATCGGCATCATTCATTATCATGTTTGTATAATGTGTTTGAGAAGTTTTGCAGGACTTGCCGGAACTCCCAGGTTTGTAAGCGAGGAGTATGAATCGGCATCTTGAGAATTCAACCTACATATGGTAAATTGGTTGAAAAGCAGGTTTGAGTTGTATGATTGTGAGTTTTACAAGTGGTTCAGAATTTGGATCAGATTGATCTTACAAGTGGTAAATCAGGGACATTAAGTTGTATCTGATTTTCTACAAGTGGTTGAAAAACAATATGATGATTTAATCCCCAATTTTACAAGTGGTAAAATCAACAAAACTAATTTTCCGGAAAAACCATTTTGATTAAAACAAACTTAAGTGTTTTGAAATCATTATGGGAAAATAGTTTGTTGTGAGGGGGAGTTCTGATTGTTTATGTCAAGTGAATGGAGAATTGAAGTGATTCGATATCAGTTATCATGTTCTTGTATAGTTTGTTTTCAAATTTCCTAAAATGTTTTTTGCATTTTAGGGGGAGTAAGAATTTTTAGAAAATCCAAAAACATTTGAAAATTTTGAAAAAGTCAAAAACATGATAAAATGAAAAATGAGTTTTTGTTGCATAAAAGAGGAAATGATAGTACATCAGTGGACTATCACAACATGCTAAAGAAATGGAAAGTAAAAAAGTGATAAACGGTCTCACTGATGATGTGCCAGTAGGTTTTTGCACATTTAGTAGATTGTGACGAGATATAAACCTAAATTTCAAACTTGCTTGTTCTGTGGGTTAACACAAACTTGGAAATATAGGTAACCCCTGAAATCTTGTTTGAAAGGTCCCTTATTCTGAGATACTAGGTCTTTATGCTCAGTGATATCTGGGGTATTATCCCGGGACTTCTGCTGAAAAAAAATTTCTGTCCTAGTCCCCGGATAATGCTTTCTGCATATGCTTGAAACATAGCATCGCCCTCAGCATGCTGATGAAACAATAAAATTGATAGTCGCTGCTGTTGTAATGCAAAAGATCCTCTAAAGGGGACACACCAAAAGTCGAAGCCGTCATCTCTCTGCGTATCGAAAGATCGACCTGAGTTCTCACGGCCCTCGTACTATAATTTATTCCCCTGACAGATATCATCTGTGGTATACTCACCTGTAAGACTGAATATTGGGATCTGGATACGGGAGTATATTCAAGTAGTGGGACACACGAATAAGTTCAAGTGCTTAAAACATTAATCTCGTATCTCGGATCAATTGAACTTTGTGTGAAAATTTAAGTGGATCAATATACTAACAATCTAGGTGAATTGTTTAGAACTTAAAATGAAATGAAGATTAACGGTGTTGGTGATTTGTCTCAAAAACTGATATGATCCTCTTGCACGAACTCACAAAAATATTATCTGTAAATATTTTATTTCTGCAGTTATTTTCTTTCAGAAAATCCAAAAAGATTTTAAGTGTGTTTTAGCATAAATTTTGAAAAATCCAAAAAGATTTTCGACAACTGATTTTGGAAAGCTAATTTTCAAAATTCCGAGTGCTAAACATGATGAACAAATGGTTTGGGTGAAAGTGTTTGAAGATTGTTGAAATGAAATGAGAAAATTTTTGTAATATAAATGTTATTCCTGCAAGTGGTAAATTAGATTTGAAAATCTTATCCACAAATTGTTATCAGAAAATTTATTTTTGGGTAGAGTTTTTGCAGGTTGGCCAGGTTCCGAAATCTGAGTTAGATGGAGTGCCAGGTTACGTTTTAAGAACCTGTGGAAAGTGAATTCTAGACTACGATCCCAGCAGATTGAAAGGGGGAGTCTGAAGACATCGAGAGGGAATATGAAGATAGTAGAGCCAGATTCAGATTCTGATGGTTACGAGAAAGAGTAAAAGATTGATTGAGGATTCTTGCAATGACAAATACTTCAGAGAAAGATCGAAGACTGATAAAGACTGTAGATTGACAATTGAAGACTCGACACTAAAGACTCCGTCAACATCCGAGGGGGAGTTTGTTGGTGCATCCGTCTGTCGACTACGTCTTACATCGAGTCTTAGTCTCATTGCGGATATGATTTAGCATGATGACATCATCAAGATGACATCATCCATGACATCATCACATAACAAGACAAAAATAGAATGCATGAGATAGGAATGATTTCGTTTATATGGTCAAATGAGATTCTGCTCATGTGTCATAATTCTAGGTCCGCTCATATGTCATAGATCAGGATCGCTCATGTGTCAGTGTGTGAGGTTCGCTTTTATGTACAAATGTGAGGTTCGCTTATGTGGCATGTCATTCGAGCGAACCAGATCTCCTATATATAGTCTGTAGGAGCGGATCTCAGAAATAGTGGTAGGTGTTTGTCTTCCGGTGAGCCACGAAGTGCTGCCGAAGTGTTGTAAGGTCTGTAATCGCATTCGTTATCAATACAAACAACAGTTAAAGGTGAATACGCGCTGAATTACGCCGAAACACTTGTTTCCGCCTCTTGTTTTGGTGAAAAACTCTTCTAACCGACTCGTTCGGATCCGAAACCGATCCTACAGGATGTCCATGTGTGTTTTCAATAATTATGTTCATCATTGTAGATCCTGGATGACCTAGTCTGTCATGCCATAAGTTAAATGTCTCAGGATCACAAAAACTTTCTTTTACTGCCATATGTGCTTGAGGCACATTAATGTGCGTATAATGCAAACCAGAGTGGAGCATTGGCAGTGTTTCCAATATATGATCTTTGCTCATGATGTGCAAATATTTTTTATTATCAACAGTCCTTGACTGAGTATCATATCCGTTATGATATATGTTTTTGAAGCTCAACAAGTTTCTCGTTGATTTTGGGGAAAATAAAGCATTCTCTATTAAGAGATTTGTACCATTTGGTAATATTAAATTAGCTTTTCCAACTCCTTCTATCAAGTTTGTAAGACATGATATTGTATCAACGGTTCTTTTTATTGGTTTCATAAAAATATTTCTTAGATTTAAGTATAGTGTGTGTGGCTCTACTATCCGCTATACATATATCTGCGTCATTTGTTTGCTCTTGTGCTCTAGTGGTATTCATTTTAATCTTGAAAATATAAAGAGAAATAATAATAAGTGTATAACGAAGGCATTATGAATTATTTTTAATAAGAAGTTTATTTATTAGTTGAAAACGTTACATGAAAAGAAAGACTAATGAAACATAATACAGATAGTTATAATAAAGGAAATTACATAATTGTTGCATATAATTATTATGGTTTAGCAACATTTATTTCAGAGT
Source organism: Helianthus tuberosus (assembly GCA_030545235.1). Lineage (NCBI taxonomy): Eukaryota > Viridiplantae > Streptophyta > Magnoliopsida > Asterales > Asteraceae > Helianthus > Helianthus tuberosus. The sequence goes on along the minus strand of CM060388.1, from coordinate 33,122,116 downwards.
TCCATGTCATTGGTATAGTCGGCGACATTCAGTTCGACGTTGATATCATTAAAATTATCCACATGGTTCACCTCCTTTTCTTTTCTTTTCTTTTGAGAGAGGCTTGGTAAAGTTCACATAAATGTGAAGGTGTACAACAAGCCTTTGACCAATGGTTTGTACTTCCACATCTGAAACAAGAAGTGCCATTGTTTTCGGACCTACCAGCTTCATTCCTTTTGTTATACTGGTAGTAATTGGTATTTTGTGGAGTGTGGTAATTGGGGGTTCTTTGATTTCGACCACGTCCACGACCATGGGAATTACCTCGGAAATTATTATTTCTTTTGAAGGAATGGTTGCGACCATTACCTTTACCAAAATGGCCACGGCCTCGTCCCCATTTTCTTCCAGAGTCTTTAGTATCATCATAAATAACATCATTTGCTTCTGGAATTGCTAATGATTCAGTGGGACGAGCTTGATGATTTTTCATTAATAGCTCATTGTTTTTCTCTACTACGAGGATAAATGAATTTAGATCAGAATATCTTTGAAACCTTTGCAACCGATATTGTTGTTGCAAGTTTATATTTGATGCATGAAATGTGGAGAAAGTTTTCTCCAACATATCTTCCTCCATAACAGTTTGCCCACAGAATCGAAGCGTTGAGCATATCCTGAACAAAGCATAGGTGTATTCATTCACAATTTTAAAATCTTGGAACCTGAGATTGTTGCATTCATCTCTAGCAGTGGGAAGTAAAACTTCTCTTTGATTATCAAATCTGCTTTTTAAATCTTCCCACAAAACGTATGGATCCTCAAAATTCGAATATTCAAATTGCAACATCTAATCAATGTGTTTATGGAGGAAGACATCAGCTTTTGCCTTGTCTTGATCGCTACAATTATTCCACTCCGTTATCGTTTCCAAAACACCCATTGACTTGAGATGTCGCTTAACATGTGCCGTCCATGACATATAATTTTCTCCGGTGATATTAAGAGCCGGGAATTCAATTTTTGCGATGTTTGCCATTTTGTTGCTAAACATAAATAAGATAAATATTAAAATCTAAATACTCATTAAAAATGAGATAACATACAAAGGTACAGCTATAAACAAATAAATGAATACATAAGTACTAAAAAGATGAGGTGCAAGCTCGTATATTAAGGTCGACAACAATATTAATATTATGTCGGCCAATATTAAAATCGGGTGAATCATCTTCGAAATTTTTTCTTGAATAACCTTGAGAAGAAGAGTGTTTATTGTGAAAAAAAAATGAGATTGATAGTTGGTAATTTAGTTGTAAATTATAACCGTTTTGCAACGGTTATATTACCGTTTTATAGCCATTATATAACGGTTATATATATATATGTATTTATAATAAATGATGTACTACAGAAATGTTATTTTATAAGTTATAAAATTAGGATGCATAATAATAAGAATAAAAATGTTAGTATACATAAATAAACGTAAACTCTAAATGAAATGTGAGCGTGTGTGTATAAATAAAAGTTAGTTGCGATAAAAGTAAAAGTTAGATGCATAATTAAATGTTAGATTGTTAGTAGTCCCGTAGTTACGGCGATAAAAGTAAAGTTAGATGCATAATTAAATGTTAGATTGTTAGTAGTCCCATAGTTATGAAATATGTATATTAAAATGTTCTTTTTGTTATAAAACTTACTTTATGGGATATGATTTGGATTGTAAAGAGGAGAGATATCAAAGAAAATAGAGATGATAGTGGTTGAATATATTTTCGATGTTTTTCTTTCATTGAGCTAATGTACATATATATACAAAATATAATAACTATTCACATGTGAATGGTACTTGTTTTTGTCTGCCATCAATTATTTATAACACTCCCCCTCAGGCATATAACTATCATTCACTTGATCAATAATTCATACGTTCATTGTTGGATGATACTTTTCATCTTTGGAGTTTTGCTTTGAAATACTGCCTCATTAAAAACCTTGCTAAAGAAAAACCCAGTGGGAAAAAAAAACTTTAGCTAAGGGAAAAAGAGTGCAGTTTGTAGCTCCCCCTCAAGTTGCATTTTGTAACGTGCTACATTCTATGTACATGACGCATGCCAATGTCATGAACGTGTTTCCTGAAAGTTGTTGTATGGAGTGCTTTTGTGAAAAGATCAGCTGAGTTGTTGCTGGATTGGACATATCTCATCTCAACATGTTTGTCTTTAATAAGGTCCCGAGTATATTCAAAGAATCTTGGAGGTATATGTTTTGTTCTGTCACTTTTGATATACCCTTCTTTCATCTGTGAGACACAAGCTGCATTGTCTTCGTGGATTGGAGTTGGATTTACATCTTTCTCTAGTCCACAAGATGTTAGTATGTGTTGTGTCAAAGATCTTAGCCATACACATTCTCTTGAAGCTTCATGTAGTGCAATTACTTCAGCATGATTTGAGGATGTTGCAACAAGTGTTTGTTTCTGAGAACGCCATGAAATTGCAGTTCCTCCATTCTTAAATACGTATCCAGTTTGAGATTTTGCTTTATGGGGATCAGATAAATAACCTGCATCTGCATAACCAACTAACCATTCTTTTGAATCATTAGGATAAAATAAGCCTAAATCAACAGTACCTCGAAGATATCGAAAAATATGTTTAATCCCATTCCAGTGCCTTTTAGTGGGAGCTGTACTAAATCTTGCTAACAAATTAACAGCAAATGAAATGTCAGGCCTCGTACAGTTAGTAAGATACATAAGTGCTCCAATAGCACTGAGGTATGGTATCTCTGGACCAAAAACCTCTTCACTATCTTCGCAAGGGCGAAATGGATCATTATCAATATTGAGTGATCTAACAACCATCGGGGTGCTCAAAGGATTTGCTTTGTCCATATTGAAACGCTTTAAGATTTTTTCAGTATAAGTTGATTGGTGCACAAGTATTCCATTATGCATATGCTCAATCTGTAAACCAAGACAAAATTCGGTTTTTCCAAGGTCTTTCATTTCGAATTCTTTCTTTAAAAGAATGACTGATTCATGAATTTCTTTATGCATCCCAATTATGTTTAGATCATCAACATATACAGCTATTATCACATATCCTGATGTTGTCCTTTTAATAAATACACATGGACAAATAAGATTATTTGTATAACCTTTACTTATCAAATATTCATTCAAACGGTTATACCACATTCTCCCAGATTATTTCTTGATTGAATACATTTAAAGATCTTTGCAATTTGATTGAATACATTTCTTTAGGCTTTAAATTTAATGCCTCTGGGATTTTAAACCCTTCTGGGATTTTCATATAGATATCATTATCAAGTGATCCATAAAAATAAGCTGTAACAAGTTCAAACCTTAAAAGCCTTGATTCTCTGAAATCATAGCTTATAATTTAAATTGTCCATGTGACTAAGCCTTATGTGCTAATATATATTGTTATTGTTTATAATTAGGATAAATTATAATTGAAATCCTAATTAAATACGATTAATAAATTATCCAAATATGGTCTCTGTTTACCATGGTTAATGAATTACCCTAAGGGGCAATTCCATAATAAACTCACAAATAAACTATTGTCCTTGTTTTCTGCAACAGTTCAATTAAAATGGCTAACTCAGATGAAATTAATAGCCATCCAGTGGAGAATTTTGATAACGCCCGAGTTAATTTAACGGGTGCTGAATTGAAAGCGTTGGTAGACGACGCGGTTACAAAAGCTTTGGAGCGACAGTACGAAGAGTATAGTGGGACTCGAAGTAGGACCATATCTAAACCGCATTCGAAGCCACCTCCCAAGAAAGATGATGATAGACTCTCCTCAAACCACCACAGTGCTCCATCTCAACAGGTTGTACTTAATCAAGAACCCCGTACTAAGGGTTGCTCCTATAAATACTTTGTCTCGTGCAAGCCCAGGGATTTTACTGGGGAAAAGGGAGCCATTGACTGCATGACGTGGTTAGACGAGATGGACACGGTTGTGGATATCAGCGGATGCACTGGGAGGGATGTAGTCAAGTTTGTGTCGTAATATTTTAAGGGTGAAGCTTTAGGCTGGTGGAGATCTCTGATTCAAGCCACCGGGAAAATCCCATTGTACAACATGTCTTGGGATCAATTTGTTGCCCTTATCAGGGAAAATTACTGCCCTCAACATGAGGTGAAGAAGATAGAGTCTGATTTTCTATCATTGGTGATGACAAACCTTGACTGTCAAGCTTACCTAACGAGCTTCAACACCATGTCCCGGTTGGTTCCTTATTTGGTGACCCCGGAACCAAAAAGAATAACTCGTTTAATCGGTGGTTTAGCCCCCGAGATAAAGGCAAGCGTAAAGGCCTCTCGGCCAGCTACTTTTAGATCTGTAGCTGACATATCTTTGTCTCTCACTTTGGATGCGGTCAGACAAAGATCGCTGAGGAACAAAGATGCTGAGAAGAGAAAACGTGAAGATGATAACTCACGGAGGTCGAACAAGAAGCACCGTGGAAACGGTGACAACAAGAAGGGGTCAGAGTCAAGGAAAGATGGGCATCAGTCTGGTGAGAAGCCCAAATGCAAAATTTGCAAGAAACAGCACTATGGAAAGTGCAGACTTGAGTCTAACTCGCAGACTCAGTCAAAAACCTTTGCTTGTGGCATATGCAAGTCCACGGATCACAAGACCTTGGATTGCAAGAAGCTGAAAGACGCAACGTGCTACCGTTGCAATGAAAAGGGGCACATTAAAACCAACTGCCCTAAATATGCCAAAAAGCCTGAAGAGACCAAGAAGACCAATGCCAGAGTCTTTAGGATGGATGCGAAAGAGGCTGTGCAAGACGATAATGTCATAACAGATACTTTCCTTGTAAATGATGTCTATGCAAGAGTACTTTTTGATTCAGGCGCTGATAAGTCTTTCGTAGATAACAAGTTTTGTGAATTGTTGAATTTACCTGTCAAAACCTTGAGTATAAATTATGAGGTAGAGTTAGCAGATGGCACCATAGAAACCGTCTCAAATATGTTAGATGGATATTTTATATCCATTAAGAACCACTCTTTTCCTCTGTCTCTACTTCCCTTTAAGTTGGCCGGTTTTGACATAGTTTTGGGTATGGACTGGTTATCTAATAACCAGGCCCAAATTGTCTGCAACAAGAAGCAGGTAGTGATTAAGACTCCGTCTGGTGAATCACTTACCACTCGGGGAGATACCCAGTATGGACTGCCTGAGCAAGTGACTATGCTCAAGGCTTCAAAGTGTTTAAAGAAGGGTTGTGTCATCTACATGGCGTAAGTGATTATTGATGAACCAAAACCGAAGCTAGAAGACATCCCTGTCATTTCTGAATACCCAGAAGTTTTTCCGGAAGAACTACCTGGTTTACCACCAGATAGACAAGTCGAGTTCAGAATTGACATCATCCCCGGAGCAGCACCAGTTGCTAGAGCACCTTATAGGTTGGCGCCCACAGAGATGAAAGAATTGAGGACACAGCTAGACGAATTACTAGCCAAGGGTTTCATTAACCTAGTTCGTCTCCTTGGGGAGCGCCAGTCCTGTTTGTCAAGAAGAAGGGTGGATCGATGCGTCTGTGCATCGACTATCGTGAGCTTAATAAGGTCACGATAAAGAATAGATATCCTTTGCCCAGGATCGACGAATTGTTCGATCAGTTACAAGGGGCAAGTTATTTATCGAAGATTGATTTGAGGTCAGGTTACCACCAACTGAAGGTTAGAGATGAAGACGTGCATAAAACTGCATTTAGGACTCGTTATGGTCATTACGAGTTCCTAGTGATGCCTTTTGGGCTCACTAATGCACCGGCCGCGTTCATGGATCTCATGAATCGCGTTTGCAAGCCGTACTTAGATAAATTCATCATCATTTTCATTGACGACATTCTCATTTACTCTAAGAACCAAGCTGACCACGAGAAACACCTTCGCTGTATTCTCAAACTTTTACATCACGAGAAACTCTATGCCAAATTCTCTAAGTGTGAATTTTGGCTACGAGAAGTCCAATTTCTTGGACATGTGGTCAGTGAGCGTGGTATCCAGGTGGATCCCGCTAAGGTTGAAGCATTTATGAACTGGAAAGAGCCGAAGACGCCTACAGAGATTCGTAGCTTCCTGGGATTAGCAGGATATTACAGGCGTTTCATTGAAATTTTTTCAAGGATTGCTGCACCCCTAACTTCCTTGACTAAGAAGAAAGTAAAGTTCGTTTGGGGCCCTAAGCAGCAAGAGTCCTTTGATATTTTGAAGCAGAAGTTGAGCAACGCTCCTGTGCTGACATTGCCTGAAGGCACCGAAGAATTCGTAGTTTACTGCGATGCATCGCACACTGGCATGGGGTGTGTGCTTATGCAGAAAGGCAAGGTTATTGCCTATGCTTCACGACAGTTAAAAGTGCATGAAAATAATTACACCACCCATGACCTGGAGTTGGGTGCCGTTGTATTCGCACTAAAACTGTGGAGGCATTATTTATATGGAATCAAGTGTGTGATCTACTCTGATCACAAGAGCCTCCAGCACCTGTTTAATCAGAAGGATTTAAACATGAGGAAACGCCGTTGGATGGAGACTTTGAATGATTATGATTGTGAAATCAGATACCATCCCGGCAAAGCGAATGTAGTCGCTGACGCCTTGAGCAGAAAGGAAAGGGTGAAACCCATCCGAATCAATGCCAAGCGCATGGAAATAAAGAACAATTTGATTGAAAGGTTGTTAGCTGCACAGAAGGAAGCTGTGTTGGAAGCTAACTATCCTAACGAGAAACTAGGAGTAACTGAGGAGCAGTTAACTCTTAGCAAGGACGGAATTCTAAGATTAAATGGACGAATATGGGTTCCAATTTATGGAGGACTTCGAGATGTCATCCTCCAGGAAGCCCACAGTTCCAAATACTCCGTTCATCCTGGAGCTGATAAGATGTACCAGGATCTAAGGGCAAATTATTGGTGGATAGGCTTGAAGAAGTCTATAGCCACCTATGTAGCTAAATGCTTGACATGTGCGCAAGTCAAAGCCGAGCATCAGAAACCGTCAGGTTTGCTACAACAGCCTGAACTTCCTACGTGGAAGTGGGAAATGGTAACTATGGATTTTATCACCAAGTTACCTAAGACAAGGAAAGGCAATGATACAATATGGGTTATAGTTGATAGACTGACTAAGTCAGCACATTTCTTACCCATCAAGGAGACTTATAGCTCCGACATGTTAGCCCAATTATACGTGGATAAGCTTGTAGCTTTGCATGGTATACATATGTCTATTATCTCTGACAGAGATACTAGATACACGTCACATTTTTGGAAAAGTTTCCAACAATCTTTGGGCACACGTTTGAATTTTAGTACGGCTTACCATCCTCAGACGGACGGTCAGAGTGAGCGTACTATTCAAACGTTGGAAGACATGCTACGTGCATGTGCGATCGATTTGGGTGGTAGTTGGGATAAGAACCTACCGTTAATCGAATTCTCCTACAACAATAGCTACCATACCAGCATTAAGCCTGCGCCTTTTGAGGCATTATATGGTAGAAAGTGTAGAACGCCTGTTTGTTGGGCGGAAGTTGGAGATGTCCAATTATCAGGACTAGAGATAGTCTTTGAAACGACGGACAAGATTGTCCAGATTCGTGACCGTCTCAAAGCTGCCAGAGATAGGCAGAAGAGTTACGCAGATCCAAAGCGTAAAGCCTTTCACTTCGAAGTAGGTGACAAGGTGTTACTTAAAGTATCACCCTGGAAGGGAGTGATGCGATTTGGTAAGAAAGGCAAGCTAAGCCCGAGATACATAGGACCTTTCGAGGTTATCGAACGTGTCGGGTCAGTTGCCTATAAATTAAACTTACCTGAAGAGCTCAGTGGAATTCACAACGTGTTCCACATCTGCAATCTGAAAAAGTGTTTCGCTGACGAATCACTGGTAATACCGCATACATATGTGCACATAGATGAGAGCTTGAAATTTGTGGAAAAACCATTGTCGATTGAGGATCAATAGGTTAAGAAGCTTCGAAGGAAGCATGTGCCTATTGTAAAGGTCAAATGGGATGCCCGTAGAGGTCCCGAATACACGTGGGAGGTTGAATCCACGATGAAAGAAAAGTACCTTTATTTATTTCAGTAAATCTCGGGGTCGAGATTTCTTTTAAGGGGGTGAGGATGTAACACCTCGAAAATTCACGTCCTATAATGTGTAGACACGTGTCATATGTTTGAACGTGTGAAAGAATGATATAAAAGGACTAAAGTTGACAAACATGGAAAGTATGTGAATATACGGGTTCTAAATGTCAACAGTGAATAAATATACTTCATAATAACCCTACATGATGTTTATAACATCAAACGAATAAATCGTGGATCATGCGAAGCTAAAAGTGAGAGATTACAAACTACAGGGGTTAAATGTGTCAACATGTTTAAGTTATAGCTCTGAGTGACCTTTTGATAAACCCGAAGCTTTGTAACGGTTAATTATGCTCACTAGATTGCACGATATAAATTTTGTAAAGTTTCGTTATCGTATGAGAAAGTTATGATCAAATTCGTATGCGAGGGGTTAAAGCGTTAACGTTGAAAGTTATAACTTTTCGGGTTAACCAGAAATGTCCAGGGACTTGGCAAAGTGGGTACAAGTCTTAAGACCCTTGTCGGTAAATAAGAAGGGGTCAAAATGCAAAATATAAGCTTGTTGACCTTTCGAAGAGCCAAGGGACAAAGATGCGGAAAATGGAAAATGTGAAATCTGATTACAGGTCTCAGGCGGGCCGCGTAAAGGTTAAAGAAACCTTACGCGGGCCGCGTCAGACGCCCAGTGACAGAATACGTAGACAGCAGCCTGTATTCGCGTTTGATCGACCAAAAACATATATTTCCTCATCTTGGACGACCCCTAGGCACCCCCTAAGCACTAGGAACACTTGTTAGTGATTTGTGGTCAGTGGTAGAGTTGTGTGTCAACTTCTTGTGGTGATTAAACCACTATAAAAGGGCCATGAGTTGCAACCAAGTTCTTCACATCTTCTTTTGCACTTCTGATCATTCTTGGAGCTCCCAAGCAGACTCAAGTGGTCACTAATCAAGCATAGGACTTCAGTAAGTTTGCTAATCCTTTCTTAATTAAGTTTTTGCTTAGTATTAGCTTAAAAGTCAAACCGTCGTAATTAACGGTTGACTTTAAGATTAATCACTAATGGTCCAGTGATTAGTCGAATCAAAAGTAGTTATAAGTTGGTAATTATGTGGGTAATAAACCCTCAAAAGGGTTTATCCTGATTCCCACTCTAACTAGGTCAAATGTCGGGTCAAACTTGTATTTAAAAAGTCAACAGAATGTGTAAATTACAATTTATGCATAATTAGCAATGTAGAACACATACAACCTGTTTGATCATTAATATAACTTGGTAATTAGTGTAAGGACATGTCTAAACATGTTCAACCCGACAATTTCCTGTTTAGACCCGGTTCGGAACCGAAAGTCGCATAGTTTGACTTATACTTTGACTTTCAGTTCTGACCCGTTATGGTATGTTTTAGAAATGCCTTAGAGCTTTATTTGGACCAGGTTACATGCTAGTATAACCCTCTGTGATTATACACCTCGGATCATTAGTTATCCAATTAATATGCATGATTCCGTTAATTGCTCATATGTTGACCATTATGCCCTTTTCACCTTAAAACGTGATTTTTGGAAATGTAAAAGAGTAGAAACCTTAATTACTGATACTTAAACTTGCATACAAAATTTGACATCAGTTTGAGGTGTAGATTAAGAGTTATGCTCGTTAGCGTAAAATGAAAGATTTATGTTAATTAAACGGCGTATTTAGCGTATAGCCTACTTAAACATACTTTTTGATATCAAAATCTTTACCCACTGATGTAATATATTATTTTGGGATTTTTAAATATTTTTAATTAATTTTAGGCTGAGCATAACTTATAGTCGTAGGCTTAATCCGGTAATTGTCGGTTTTGCCCTTACGGGCTATAAAATGAGTTTTACATATCTAAATGACTCCAAACCTTTTGCTACTGATTATAAATGATAAATAAATTATTTTAAGCCTTCTGGAATAATAAAAATATCAGCTTTATGTATCAAACCCGGAAATTGCCTCTAATCGCCTTTTTAAGCGTTTTTAACGCATAGTATGTACTAAAACTATTTTAAACATACAAGGGTTGATACCTACTGATATTTGAGGCAAATTATAATATTTTAACAGTAAGCAAAAGTTGTTTAACTCAGACTTCAGTTTTGAGCTTTACGGCTTATGTGAAATTACCAAAATGCCCCTACGGTGCATGGTTTGGTTATAATTGATAAATTTCACATATATATTTTACCCTACTGTTATAACTTAGTAAAATAAGTATTTTTTCTGATTACATCAGACCTGTAACTCAGGTGAATACTTAAACTCTTTTATAACCTTTTAAATGACCAAACTACCCCTACGGGGCATAGTTTGTGTTTAAATTCGTTTCGGGCATAATAAAAGACATATTACTGATGTCACAACATATATGAAGCATATTAACTTAGGAAACCTGTAAATGGCTCATATGAATACCCGTTACGCTTATTACACGTTCGGTTCGGTTTATGTAACTAGTTTACATAAACTAGCCTAAACGGGTCAAACCTTAACGGTTTTATCTCAAAATCCAGAATGTGTATGAAATACCCATATTAAGCAAGTCTCTGAACTTGTCGGGTCTAAATCACATTCTATTCGGTCTTCGCTTAATCGTGCGTACGAACCGTATCTTTAAAACTAACCGGTCAAAGCTTAAGCTTAATTAAAGACCCGTTAGAATTCTAATAGGTTATTATAAACCTTTGTTCCAAAATAGGAGACCAGTAAAAGCTACTTTCATTTTGCTTATTGTGATTATTACATTGCTCAGGTAAATACTTTTAACTAATTTTCCCTATACGGGCTTGGGTTACGGTATATAGAATACCGCTTGATCGGGTATCAAATCTTCCATCGTTGGGTGGTTAATTGAATAATTTGATCGGCTCGTTTAAACAGTCTTGTTTACTTAAAAGCCTTTGGGGGGTTAATGACCATGTCCCGGATATCCTATGCAGTTAATCTCGGCGATATCTCGGTTATCGGCCTCTCAGCAAAATATCGGTTTCCGATATCGGTCAGATCTCGGTCAACGAGAATATCGGAGGTCAACGCCGAAATATCGGCCGATATCCTGGAAAATCGTATCGGTTTGTCTCGCGATATCTCGGCTGGGCCAATTTTGTATAAAAAAAATTCTGGATTTCAGCAAAAAAACATACCTGTTGGCACTTATCGAGCACATATCGACCGTATAGCGACCTCCGGCGGCCAATTCTGACGCCTCTGCCGGAATTTCTGATGTAAACCAGTAGAACTGAGGGAACAGTGAGAGACAGGAAGAAGGAGAAGAAATAGCGGTTGATGATGAAGAATGCGTGTCTTTTAGGGTTAAATGTTTTAAGTATTTCAATATTTACCCCTCTATCTTTCACTAGTTTATACTTAGTCCTTTAAACTTGTATTTTTTTTACATAAAAGCACATTATTAGTTTGTGTATATAAATATTTAACCCCTCTATCTTCACTAGTTTATATTTAGTCCTTAAACTTACAAATCTATGCATAAAAAGTATAAAATTAACATTATATATATAAATTTATATAGGTTCTATATGTATATATATATATATATATATTTATGCACTATATAAAAATTACCGATATATCACCGCGATAAACGATATCTCAGATATCGGTCCTTGACCGATAACCGATATTTTTCCGCATTAACTGCTTAGCGGATATCCTTGGCATCATTTTACGAAATGGCCACGACCTAAACACGGAGTGTAGGCGTACACTCGTCAGTGTATAAAAAGTTGATATGGTGTGTCTATTGATCTTTAACCCGGTACGTCCGGGCTACTGAACGCATAAGGAACATGTAATTCGTTCACAAGATTATATATTTAAAATAATTCTCCCAAGTTATAAAAATGTTTATGCTATGTGCATCCAAACCAAATTTTCAATCATTTTCCAAAATGAGTCAGTTGAATGTATTTACCAGTGTAAACTGACGTATTTTCCCAAAAAGATTAAATGCAGGTACTAAGCGTAATTGGCTGGGATTTCTCCTTAGCATCGATAGAAGTATCGCAAGCTTAAGATGCCTACCGTCTGTTGAACTATTATTTATTTTTGATCCTTCTGTGGACAAACATTCAACTATTGTGATACACGATATTACAATATTATTAAAGTTGAATTTATATTTTTAAATTGCTTCCGCTGTGCATATTTATATATTGTGTTGTTTGACTATTATGTTGCCAACCACGTCACGATACTCCCCCACCGGGCCCACCGGTGACACGTGGAAATCGGGGTGTGACATAGAGGCATTTTATCTGATTGGGGGGTCTTTTGATATTTCAATGGATGTCCATGTGTGTTTTCAATAATTCTGTTCATCATTGTAGATCCTGGATGACCTAGTCTGTCATGCCATAAGTTAAATGTCTCAGGATCACAAAAACTTTATTTTACTGCCATATGTGCTTGAGGCACATTAATGTGCGTATAATGCAAACCAGAGTGGAGCATTGGCAGTGTTTCCAATATATGATCTTTGCTCATGATGTGCAAATATTTTTTATTATCAACAGTCCTTGACTGAGTATCATATCCGTTATGATATATGTTTTTGAAGCTCAATAAGTTTCTCGTTGATTTTGGGGAAAATAAAGCATTCTCTATTAAGAGATTTGTACCATTTGGTAATATTAAATTAGCTTTTCCAACTCCTTCTATCAAGTTTGTAAGACATGATATTGTATCAACGGTTCCTTTTATTGGTTTCATAAAAATATTTCTTAGATTTAAGTATAGTGTGTGTGGCTCTACTATCCGCTATACATATATCTGCGTCATTTGTTTGCTCTTGTGCTCTAGTGGTATTCATTTTAATCTTGAAAATATAAAGAGAAATAATAATAAGTGTATAACGAAGGCATTATGAATTATTTTTAATAAGAAGTTTATTTATTAGTTGAAAACGTTACATGAAAAGAAAGACTAATGAAACATAATACAGATAGTTATAATAAAGGAAATTACATAATTGTTGCATATAATTATTATGGTTTAGCAACATTTATTTCAGAGTTCCATGTCATTGGTATAGTCGGCGACATTCAGTTCGACGTTGATATCATTAAAATTATCCACATGGTTCACCTCCTTTTCTTTTATTTTCTTTTGAGAGAGGCTTGGTAAAGTTCACATAAATGTGAAGGTGTACAACAAGCCTTTGACCAATGGTTTGTACTTCCACATCTGAAACAAGAAGTGCCATTGTTTTCGGACCTATCAGCTTCATTCCTTTTGTTATACTGGTAGTAATTGGTATTTTGTGGAGTGTGGTAATTGGGGGTTCTTTGATTTCGACCACGTCCACGACCATGGGAATTACCTCGGAAATTATTATTTCTTTTGAAGGAATGGTTGCGACCATTACCTTTACCAAAATGGCCACGGCCTCGTCCCCATTTTCTTCCAGAGTCTTTAGTATCATCATAAATAACATCATTTGCTTCTGGAATTGCTAATGATTCAGTGGGACGAGCTTGATGATTTTTCATTAGTAGCTCATTGTTTTTCTCTACTACGAGGAGAAATGAATTTAGATCAGAATATCTTTGAAACCTTTGCAACTGATATTGTTGTTGCAAGTTTATATTTGATGCATGAAATGTGGAGAAAGTTTTCTCCAACATATCTTCCTCCATAACAGTTTGCCCACAGAATCGAAGCGTTGAGCATATCCTGAACAAAGCATAGGTGTATTCATTCACATTTTTAAAATCTTGGAACCTAAGATTGTTGCATTCATCTCTAGCAGTGGGAAGTAAAACTTCTCTTTGATTATCAAATCTGCTTTTTAAATCTTCCCACAAAACGTATGGATCCTCAAAATTCGAATATTCAAATTGCAACATCTAATCAATGTGTTTATGGAGGAAGACATCAGCTTTTGCCTTGTCTTGATCGCTACAATTATTCCACTCCGTTATCGTTTCCAAAACACCCATTGACTTGAGATGTCGCTTAACATGTGCCGTCCATGACATATAATTTTCTCGGGTGATATTAAGAGCCGGGAATTCAATTTTTGCGATGTTTGCCATTTTGTTGCTAAACATAAATAAGATAAATATTAAAATCTAAATACTCATTAAAAATGAGATAACATACAAAGGTACAGCTATAAACAAATAAATGAATACATAAGTACTAAAAAGATGAGGTGCAAGCTCGTATATTAAGGTCGACAACAATATTAATATTATGTCGGCCAATATTAAAATCGGGTGAATCATCTTCGAAATTTTTTCTTGAATAACCTTGAGAAGAAGAGTGTTTATTGTGAAAAAAAAATGAGATTGATAGTTGGTAATTTAGTTGTAAATTATAACCGTTTTGCAACGGTTATATTACCGTTTTATAGCCATTATATAACGGTTATATATATATATATATATGTATTTATAATAAATGATGTACTACAGAAATGTTATTTTATAAGTTATAAAATTAGGATGCATAATAATAAGAATAAAAATGTTAGTATACATAAATAAACGTAAACTCTAAATGAAATGTGAGCGTGTGTGTATAAATAAAAGTTAGTTGCGATAAAAGTAAAAGTTAGATGCATAATTAAATGTTAGATTGTTAGTAGTCCCGTAGTTACGGCGATAAAAGTAAAGTTAGATGCATAATTAAATGTTAGATTGTTAGTAGTCCCATAGTTATGAAATATGTATATTAAAATGTTCTTTTTGTTATAAAACTTACTTTATGGGATATGATTTGGATTGTAAAGAGGAGAGATATCAAAGAAAATAGAGATGATAGTGGTTGAATATATTTTCGATGTTTTTCTTTCATTGAGCTAATGTACATATATATACAAAATATAATAACTATTCACATGTGAATGGAACTTGTTTTTGTCTGCCATCAATTATTTATAACACTCCCCCTCAGACATATAACTATCATTCACTTGATCAATAATTCATACGTTCATTGTTGGATGATACTTTTCATCTTTGGAGTTTTGCTTTGAAATACTGCCTCATTAAAAACCTTGCTAAAGAAAAACCCAGTGGGAAAAAAAAACTTTAGCTAAGGGAAAAAGAGTGCAGTTTGTAGCTCCCCCTCAAGTTGCAATTTGTAACGTGCTACATTCTATGTACATGACGCATGCCAATGTCATGAACGTGTTTCCTGAAAGTTGTTGTATGGAGTGCTTTTGTGAAAAGATCAGCTGAGTTGTTGCTGGATTGGACATATCTCATCTCAACATGTTTGTCTTTAATAAGGTCCCGAGTATATTCAAAGAATCTTGGAGGTATATGTTTTGTTCTGTCACTTTTGATATACCCTTCTTTCATCTGTGAGACACAAGCCGCATTGTCTTCGTGGATTGGAGTTGGATTTACATCTTTCTCTAGTCCAAAAGATGTTAGTATGTGTTGTGTCAAAGATCTTAGCCATACACATTCTCTTGAAGCTTCATGTAGTGCAATTACTTCAGCATGATTTGAGGATGTTGCAACAAGTGTTTGTTTCTGAGAACGCCATGAAATTGCAGTTCCTCCATTCTTAAATACGTATCCAGTTTGAGATTTTGCTTTATGGGGATCAGATAAATAACCTGCATCTGCATAACCAACTAACCATTCTTTTGAATCATTAGGATAAAATAAGCCTAAATCAACAGTACCTCGAAGATATCGAAAAATATGTTTAATCCCATTCCAGTGCCTTTTAGTGGGAGCTGTACTAAATCTTGCTAACAAATTAACAGCAAATGAAATGTCAGGCCTCGTACAGTTAGTAAGATACATAAGTGCTCCAATAGCACTGAGGTATGGTATCTCTGGACCAAGAACCTCTTCACTATCTTCGCAAGGGCGAAATGGATCATTATCAATATTGAGTGATCTAACAACCATCGGGGTGCTCAAAGGATTTGCTTTGTCCATATTGAAACGCTTTAAGAGTTTTTCAGTATAAGTTGATTGGTGCACAAGTATTCCATTATGCATATGCTCAATCTGTAAACCAAGACAAAATTCGGTTTTTCCAAGGTCTTTCATTTCGAATTCTTTCTTTAAAAGAATGACTGATTCATGAATTTCTTTATGCATCCCAATTATGTTTAGATCATCAACATATACAGCTATTATCACATATCCTGATGTTGTCCTTTTAATAAATACACGTGGACAAATAAGATTATTTGTATAACCTTTACTTATCAAATATTCATTCAAACGGTTATACCACATTCTCCCAGATTATTTCAAGCCATATAAAGATCTTTGCAATTTGATTGAATACATTTCTTTAGGCTTTAAATTTAATGCCTCTGGGATTTTAAACCCTTCTGGGATTTTCATATAGATATCATTATCAAGTGATCCATAAAAATAAGCTGTAACAACATCCATAAGGCGCATTTCTAAATTTTTAGAAACTGCTAAGCTGATTAAATATCTGAAAGTGATTGCGTCCATAACAGCTATTATGTTTAGATCATCAACATATACAGCTATTATCACATATCCTGATGTTGTCCTTTTAATAAATACACGTGGACAAATAAGATTATTTGTATAACCTTTACTTATCAAATATTCATTCAAACGGTTATACCACATTCTCCCAGATTATTTCAAGCCATATAAAGATCTTTGCAATTTGATTGAATACATTTCTTTAGGCTTTAAATTTAATGCCTCTGGGATTTTAAACCCTTCTGGGATTTTCATATAGATATCATTATCAAGTGATCCATAAAAATAAGCTGTAACAACATCCATAAGGCGCATTTCTAAATTTTTAGAAACTGCTAAGCTGATTAAATATCTGAAAGTGATTGCGTCCATAACAGGGGAATATGTTTCCTCATAATCAATTCCCGGCCTTTGCGAAAAACCTTGAGCTACAAGTCTAGCTTTATATCTTGTAATTTCATTTTTCTCATTTCGTTTTCTTACGAAAACCCATCTATATCCTACAGGCTTTACTGCCTTAGGTGTAAGAATAATGGGTCCAAAAACCTTTCTTTTGTTAAGAGAATTTAATTCAACTTGCATAGCATCTTTCCATTTATCCCAGTCATGTCGATTTTGACAATCATTTACTGATTTTGGCTCAGGAGTATCATCTCCATTCATAATCTCACTTGCCACAGAATAAGAAAATATATCATTATTTTCTATCTTATCTCGGTTCCATAATATATGTGTATGACCATAATTGATCGACAATTCTTTATTGGGATCATTTACTTCTTCCTGAGGGAAGGTTTTTTCATTCACTCCTTCCTGAGGGAAGGTTTCTATATTATTTTCTTTATGGTCAATTTCCTTTTCAGGAGCTTTTCTTTTTCGAGGATGTTTATCCTTTGAACCGACTGGCCTCCCACGTTTTAAACGTTTCTGGGATTCAATAGCTATATTATTATTCCTTTGCTTGTTTGGAATTTCAACTCGAGCTGGAGCATTAACAGCGGGTATATGAGATTTAGTTACTTTTTGTGTATCAGTAAATGCATCAGGCAACTGATTTGCAATTTCTTGTAGATGTATTATCTTTTGAACATTTGTTTCACATGGTTTTGTTCTAGGATCAAGATACAATAATGAAGGTGCACACCATGATAAATCCTTTTCTTTTATTTTCTCCCCCTAACTCAGGAAAAAATTCCTCTTTAAATTGGCAATCAGCAAATCGAGCTGTAAAGACATCACCCGTTAAAGGTTCAAGATATCTTATGATAGAAGGTGTATCAAATCCTACATATATTCCCAACCTTCTTTGAGGTCCCATTTTTGTGCGTTGTGGTGGTGCAATAGGAACATATACTGCACATCCAAAAATTTTAAGATGGGAAATATTTGGCTCTTGGCCAGAGACAAGTTGTATGGGAGAGTACTTGTGGTTTGCACTTGGTCTTATACGAATTAGTGATCCAGCGTGTAAAATTGCATGGCCCCAAATAGTCACATGGAGTTTTGTTCTCATTAGTAATGGTCTAGCAATTAGCTGTAGACGTTTGATTAATGATTCAGCTAAACCATTTTGTCTATGTACATGTGCAACTGGGTGTTCAACAATAATTCCAATGGACATGCAATAATCATTAAAAGCATGTGATGTGAATTCACCCGCATTATCAAGTCTCACTCTTTTAACTGTATAATCCTGAAAATGTGCTCGTAATTTAATAATTTGTGCCAGAAATTTTGCAAAGGCTACATTACGAGTTGATAGTAATGAGACATGAGACCATCTGCTGGATGCGTCTATCAAGACCATGAAATATCTAAATGGTCCACATGGTGGATGAATTGGTCCACATATATCACCTAGAATTCTTTCAAGAAACATAGGTGATTCCCTTTCAATTTTTGATGGCGAAGGCCTTGTAATTAATTTCCCAAGAGAACATGATATACAAAGAGGCATTTTATCTATTTTGTGGATCTTTTGATCTTTCAATGAATGCCCATGTGTATTTTCAATGATCCTTTTCATCATTGTGGATCCTGGATGGCCTAATCTGTCATGCCATAAGTTGAAATCACAATAATTTTCTTTGACTGCCATATGTGCATGTGGCACATTTATATATGTATAATGCAAACCCGAATGGAGCATTGGCAGTTTCTCAAATATGTGATCTTTCTTTACAATATATAAATATTTTTTACTTTTATCAGTTCTCGACTGAGTATCATACCCATTATGATATATATCCTTGAAACTCATCAAGTTTCTTGTTGATTTAGGAGAAAATAGAGCGTCATATATTAAAAGCTTTGTACCATTAGATAATACAATATTAGCTTTTCCCACTCCTTTTATCAAGTTTGAAGGACCTGATATTGTATTAATGTTTCCCTTTGTTGGTTTCAATTCATAAAAATATTTTTGGGATTTCAGAATAGTATGTGTGGCACCACTGTCTGCTATACATATATCTACATTGTTTGTTTGATCTTCTGTTCCAGTGAAATTCATTTTTATCTTCATGCGTAAAAAGAATAATTAGTACATAAATAGTATGAATTTACAAAACAAAACAGTTTTTTCATTGCATGAAAGAGAAATAATTAAACATACTTACAAAACAAAAACAGCTTTTTCATTGCATGAAAGAGAAATAATTAAACATACTTACAAAACAAAACAGCTTTTTCATTGCATGAAAGAGAAATAATTAAACATACTTTAAACATAAAAATACACTGATATTTATTGGGTTTTAACAATATTTCTTTCATGGTTCCGGTTCAAAGAAATCTGAGTTGTTGAGATCAGTATTGACATGGTTAAAATTTTCGATATGGTTCAACTCAGTATCGACATTGTCAACATTGTCGATGTGATTTACTTCCTTTTCTTCTTTTTTCAGAGATGCTTGATACAGTTGACATAGATGTGAAGGTGTACGACAAGTTTTTGCCCAGTGATTTGCACTTCCACATCTAAACCAAGAACTTTCATTATTTGTGGACGTACCAGCTTCATTTCTAGCCTTATGTTGCTGGTTAAAATTGTTATTCTGTGGTGCATGGTAATTATTAGTTCTTTTGCCACGACCACGATTATTTTTCCATTTGAATGAGTGGTTGCGACCACTAAAATGAGTTCTGTCAACATTGTTTCGACCACGTCCACGGCCTCGTCCACGGCCTTGTTCACGGCCTTGTTCCCATTTTCGCCCATAATTGTTATGATCATTATTATAAGCAATATTTGCTTCTGGTATTGTTAATGATCCTGTGGGACGAGCTTGATGGTTTTTCATTAATAACTTGTTATTTTTCTCTTGTATAATGAGAATCATATTCAACTCAGCATATGTTCTAAACCTTTGCAACCTATAAGATTGTTGCAAATTTATTTGTGATGCATGGAAGGTAGAGAGTTTTTTCTAACTTTTCCTCTTCGGTTTTTTGTTGCCCACAAAAATCAAACCTTGAACATAATTTTAATAAAGCAGATGTGTAATCATTTACACTTTTGAAATCTTGGAATCTGAGACTATCCCAATCAGCTTTAGCCATAGGGAGTAATGAATCCCTTTGATGGTCAAATCTGTTTTTTAAATTTTCCCATAAAACACTTGGATCATCATAATTAAAATACTCTAATTGTAGTATTTCATCGATGTGTTTATGGATAAAGACGGCAGCTGTTGCTTTGTCTTGTTCATCACATGCGTTGTTTTCTGCAATTGTTTCTAGTACACCCATTGACTTTAGGTGTCTTTTTATATTTGCAGTCCAGGGCATATAGTTTTCTCCAGAATTTTTAAGAGCTAAAAATTCGAGCTTTGCAATACTCGTCATTTTATTACTAAACATAAATAAGATAAATATTAGAAACATTAGATTTTATAAATAAATGTTAGATAACATAAATATAAATGTTAGGTGCATAAATAAATGTTAAATAACATAAATATAAATGTTAGGTGCATAAATAAATGTTAGATAACATAAATGTAAATGTTAGGTGCATAAAAGAAATTTAGATTGTTAGTAGTCCCAAAGTTATTATATATCCATAGTATGAGGTCTCCTGCACTGATTTTAACTCATAATAGAATTCATATTATATATATATATATAGGATTAGGTTCAAGAGTGAACACTAGTCTAGTTTGCGAACTGAGCGAACTAATCCTGGCCATACATGTGTGTATATCAATGGCTAGGATTTGATGATGAAATACACTAGTGTATTTTACAATTTGATGATGAAATCCAAGCCATCCACGTGTGTAAATCAATGACCAAGATTTGTTCACTCAGTTCGCAAATACATTAGTGTTCACTCTAGAACCCCACCCTATATATATATATATATATATATAGGATTAGGTTCAAGAGTGAACACTAGTGTAGTTTGCGAACTGAGCGAACTAATCCTGGCCATACATGTGTGTAGATCAATGGCTAGGATTTGATGATGAAATACACTAGTGTAGTTTACGATTTGATGATGAAATCCTAGCCATCCACGTGTGTAAATCAATAGCCAAGATTTGTTCACTCAGTTCGCAAATACACTAGTGTTCACTCCAGAACCCCACCCTATATATATATATATATATATATATATATATATACATATGAAAAACTTACTTCTTTGCTCTACTGATCTTCCTGCTTAAGCTCTCGTGCTGATAACGTGTTATAAAACTTACTTTATGGGATATGATTTGGATTGTAAAGAGGAGAGATATCAAAGAAAATAGAGATGATAGTGGTTGAATATATTTTCGATGTTTTTCTTTCATTGAGCTAATGTACATATATATACAAAATATAATAACTATTCACATGTGAATGGAACTTGTTTTTGTCCGCCATCAATTATTTATAACACTTTTGTACTTAATTTTTTTTTTCAAAGTAAATTATAAAGTTAATGAAGTGCTTACATTGCTTATGATGGATATCTTTGGGCTTAAGGTCTTCTTTGATTAGGATATAAGCGACTCGTGCTGATAACGTGTTATAATATAACAAGAATTAACACAAGATTAGTGCTAAAACTTTAAGAACTTTAGAAATGTTATAAGAGAAAGAAGAAGAGAGTTGTATAACTTATAAAAGTGTATACATGAGGTGCATTTTTTCTTCTACCTTGAGCTAGTATTTATACTACAAAAATATTAACTATTTGGTAGACAAGATTAACTATTTAGTAGACAAAGCTATCCATAAGTTTGACAAAGAGTTCATCCACTTGCTTGGTAAATCTAGAGGTAAATCTTGATCTTCATGATAAACCCTTTTGTAATATTCATAACAGGTTCTTATTATTATTATTATTATTTTTTTTGTCATATTATTATTTACCTGCTACTTTATTTATTTTTTCACATTGTAATTTTTTTAATTGGTTTGAACACTTATTTGATTATCTAAATAACCCAAAAGAAATTCTAATTTTTTTAAATGTGTTCTTTTACCACGAGATCTTATCAAATCAAAATATTTCTCTTAACTGATTATATGGTTAGATTAACATTTAAATTATAAGATTAGATATCACTTATGTTTGATCTAACCTAGTTTAGAATAATATTAGCTAGTATCTTTACAAATTTTAACACTCTTGATGTAGCCCGTGATGTAGTCCGCGAGTAATATACCACTAGTTAAATTTAAAGCCTAACAAGAAAGTAGTAAAAATAGATTTTTTAGTTTTTTCATTTTATAAATAGGTTTGTGTTTATGGGCCAATGTTTTCTACTTGCACAGTGCCCTCGAGGCACCCGAGTCCTCAAAGACGACCCTGAGTATTTGTTTAACTTTATTTATTATCTTGTGTTTTTCATTATTATTTTATGAATGTTGGGTTAAAAAATTAGGATACCCCTAAAGTTTCTAGACAAATTTCACAAACAAATTGTAAGGAGAATACTAATAATTAGTTTAATATGGTATGATTGTAAGCAGAAAAAAGAACAGAAGCATACCTGAAGGGGAAGTTGGATATTGTGTCTGAAATTAAAGCTTAGAAAAACGTCATAAGTGTAGATCGAGAAGCAAACCCAGAGAGGTATATAAGAAATCAAAGGCCATCTGGAGTTTGTGGATTCAAATATTAGATTTGAAGGTTTATTGTGCCTGAGTGAGAAGGTTGGAGTTTTCTTATTTGTGGTTGAGAAGAACCAAGTTTTGAAGATTGGATTTATGAGTGATATGTTAGTGGAAGCTGAGTCACTAAGGGCCTGTTTGGTTGCCTCTGAATGGCTCCATTCAGAGGTAAACCTCTGAATCGGACAGAGGTATCCTTGTTTGGTTCACAAAAACTTCACCTCTGAACTGAACTATTCAGCTCTGAATGGTTCAGCTACTTCTCATCTCTGAATGGAACTTTTGACAAGCCTGCCCCTTGTGCCTTAATTGTAAGCTTTGCATCTTCTTCCACAGCCCCATCATCATCATCATCAACAACATATCCCCAAACGCCTAGACACAATCATTCACCAAAAACAATCATTCACCAAAAACAACATAAACCCTAGAAACAATCATTCACCAAAACCCACAACAAGATTCCACACCGAAAACCACCACATCCCCAAACGCCCCCGATTATCAGAACCATCACCAAACCAAAAACCCCACAAAATCGAACTCTACTCACAGTTTGAACGAGGGAATAGAAGCAAGTACTTACCGGAAAACTTGTCGGGCGCCGCCACCGTGAACGACGGCAAAGACGCCGGAAACGTCGCCGGTTAGTCGCCGTCTCTTGATTTCTTTGTCTCTCTCCTCTCATCTGCCTCTCTTTCCTGATCCATCCGTCGCTCACCACCACCCGACAGTGGTGGTGGTGGTCCGTTTTGATGAAGCTGAAGAGGGGGGGGGGTTGTCGTCTTCGGGAGAAACCACCGGAGAAAAAAAGGAAGGGCAGGGGGGTGTTGTTTGCCGTCGGGGAACTCGACGCCGGCGGTTCGGCTTCCTGTCATTCCGGTCGCCGGAAAGAAATCAGAGGGAGGGAGTGGATTGGTGAGACTGTGAGAGGGTGTGTGGTTTTCTTGTGAATGATGATTGATGATATTGGTTTTTATAGAAAAAAATCAATAATGGGTTTATTTTGTGGGGAGGGGTAAAAATGTCATTTTATACTGTCATTCAGATATGGAACCAAACAGTACTTTACTGGTTCAGCACTTACCCATTCAGACCCTCTTACCCATTCAGACCTCTTATTCATTCAGCACTTATTGGTTCAGATGTTGCCAAACAGCCCCTAAATAGTGTAGGGTGTCGGTGGTTAGCCACTTGCGGAATATAATAATGATATTATAATAATAAATATATCAACTTAGGTTTATATATTTAAATTTGAAACGGTTTCATTTGCTGATATTGCGGTAAATGCATAACTGTAGAATATCAGTCAAGGGAAAATACTAAGTGGACGTATAATAATTTCATTTTTAAGCTTGGACTAAAACACAATTAAGATTTAAGAGTCATATTAAATTATAATAATTATGATTATTTTAAAAGTTAACAGGAATAATATGCAAATATATTAATTATTTATATGAATATTATTTAAGGCTAATTTAATGATAATGTATAAAATAAAAGCTGAATGAAAGAGGAGATAATAGTCTATTTTTTAAGGGTGTCCGGAGTGGTGCGGCAAAGGGGAGTGGCAAAGGGGAGTGGCAAAGGGTTTTGCCACGCGGCAACACCGCCGCCCCCTTTGCAGTTGCGGTTTCATTGTCGCTCAGTTAGGGATTGCCTCTGCGGTGAAGGGATGAAGGAGAGAGAGAGAGAGGGGTGTGTGTGGTGTGGTCCATGTCATCTCTCAACCAATCACACATTTTTTTTAAGTTTACCACTTCATCAAGTGTCTAACCATTGCCAACATTTTTTGGCAAAGTTTAAACACTTTTCACTGATTGACGTGGCGCACTTTGGTTGGTTGATTTTTTAGTTTGTCACTCTCAAGTGTTTAACCACTCCTTACACCCTAACGGCCAACGATAATAGTCGATTTTTTTAACGGCCAACGAAATAAAGTCTGGGTAACCGGGTAAGTCAATAGCAGAAGGCGATCTTATACATCCATAACCGGAAACAACATTAGGTTGCTCAAATCTACCGTCTCTAGTTTCGGGGAAAACCTGCCTCCTAAAGAGATTGCGAAAAAAAAAAGAAAAAAAAACTAGTTGAGATCAGATTTGAACTTAAAATCTGTGACCTTAAAATCTTTATTTTCTTTCTAATATCAATTAAGCTATAGCATAGGCCGGAGGGTGTGGGGGGCGCCACCTTCGCCACCTCAGCCTCTATAGCGCCCGGGGCGCTATACACCCACACCCTCCATGTTAAGGAGGGGGGCCATCAAGCTTCAGCCAACATGATGGCGAGAGAGGAGGGGGTTATCAGCTGGGGCCCACTTGTTTGCACCAATCAATTTTTTTTTTTAATTTTACTCTATAGCGCCTAGGGGGGTTATCACCACACCCTCCATGTTAAAGGGGGGGGGGCGCCATCAAGCTTCAGCCAATGTGGCGCCTACGTGGCGCTAAGGTGTCCTTATAAAGCCCCAAGGGGGGTTATCCCACACCCTCTAGCCTTATTAGGAAGATAATAGTCCAAAACTTGATAGTTTGAAGAAAACAACCCTTATGTGGATATTATAATTCAAGGTGGTGCGGCAGTTTCCGCTTTACTTCCCATGTTTAATTATTCTTAGACCATGCGTAGTGGTAAGGGTGAATAATGCCCCCACCCTTGGGTGTTTTTTGCTATGTGGCAGTCCAGTCAGCAAGGGGCATTATTGGGCATTTTTCTAAAATGGGTGTAGTAGGGATGTGTGTATTATGTTAAAAAGGGGTTTAAAGAATTAAATAAAACAAAAAATTAACGAAAAATGGGATTGGTCAATAAATAGTGGGATACATCTGATTGGCCACCCCAAACCCATTTGAGCGTGTTTTAAACAACCCTGGAGGGGGATTTCCGCAACAAAACGCCGAATCACGCGGGGCTGTAGTGGGGCGGCGACATTA
Source organism: Helianthus tuberosus (assembly GCA_030545235.1). Taxonomy (NCBI): domain Eukaryota; kingdom Viridiplantae; phylum Streptophyta; class Magnoliopsida; order Asterales; family Asteraceae; genus Helianthus; species Helianthus tuberosus. Next base: position 33,096,424 of record CM060388.1, on the reverse strand, counting down.
TCGGGCGTTTTTGAGGGAGATCACGCCGGAATCAATCACCGCTACGAGTGGTCTTAGCCACTAGCATTTAATTCTTTTAAATATTTCAAAGTTAGCATTTAATTCTTTTAAATTATTTAATTCTTTTAAATATTTTTTATACTATCCCCCACTTGTAGTGGAGTGGTGGAAAGAACTTTGGGTTTCCTTGGAGACCCGGGTTCGATCCCCACCTCTTGCATTTGGGGGTAAATGGCCCCAACCTTGGTTGAGGGGTCATGGCAATGATGGATAAGAGCCTTGAGTGCGTAATAGCCCGGGTTTGAGTCTTGAGCCGCACACGAGTTTTCTATTACAGTGCGGTTACTCCGGCTCTTGAGTGCGGAGGCTGCAACGGCAGTCAAGTGGCTGTCGGCTGAAAATTTTCTCGTGGAGCGCCTATGGTCAACCTCGGATGCCTCGCCCGAGGGGGACTAGGGACCCATGCAATGTGGGTGTGATCCTCTCGACTGTTGGAGTCAATCGCCGTTCAAAAAATATATATATATATATATATATATATATATATATATATATATATATATATTTTATACTAAACTAAATCAAAGTTAATATTCTTTGACTAGTCAAGCCACGTTTGGTTGCCATAAATAGCAATTTATTGCCGTTCTAAAAAGAGAAATTTCTCCCTCAATCAAGCAAATATATCCCTTTCTCTATAACGGTAAGGCTGGAGGATGTGGTTGGAGCCCCTTAGGGGCTTTATCAGGTCACGTAGGATCCACGTCAGCCATGGAGCCCCCCTTTAATTTGCAGGGTGTGGATTGAGCCCCCAATTAAACAAAATTAATAAAAAAATTGATTGGTTGACATGTTGTGGGCCCCACCTGAAACCTTCAAGTTTGGCGTTACCATGGTGGAGATGAAGGTACGACGCCCCCTCTTCACTTGGAGGGTGTGGTGATGGAGCCCATATGGGCGCTATAGTGGCTGAGTTGGCGGCGGTGGCGCCCCCACACCCTCCAGCCTAAGAGTTAGATGCATATCCAAGTCACCAATTCCGAGAAAAACCTGCCCGCCCGAAGGCCCTTACGCGGTGATGAAACAATGGTTAACCGGGTGGGGTTAACTCACTGGTCTCGTCAAGTAGGGTTAATCCCTTCTTTCCGAGGATCGCTGGTTGGTTTCCTGCACAAGGAAACAAGCCGTGACTCGTAACAAGGAGGATGGGTGGGGGGGTGCTCCTTGTTACCACTCTCCGGTGTGAGAATCAGTAATTTGCTTGGGAAGCAAAGTGTGATAGTAGTAGTAGTGAGAGATTTGAGAAGTGATACCTCAAACCTGGTTTGGGATGAGTATTTATAGCCGAGGAGTGAAGGAGGGTAGTTGAGTAGCTAGTCTCACATCGCACAGTCCCTTGCAGGTGTGTCAGACCTGTCGGTTACGGTGGTGATGCCACGTCCTGCTGTGGTGTCAGACTGTTTCACACATGTGGGTTGATAGGCGACTGTTCTCAGTGCCACTTGCACTGAGTGTCAGACCCACTTGCCTTGTAGGCAGGATGCGGTGCCAGGCCGCATCGCTGCTTGCGGTAACTGATGTTGTTCCCGCGTTCTTTGTTCTATCTAAGATGTATACGGGATGCGGTGCCATGCCGCATCGCCGCTTAGTGACTGTTACTGTTGTCCAGATCCCTTGTCGTGACGAAAATGTTCATAGGATGCGGTGTCGGGCCGCATCGCTATGCGTAACATTTGTTTCCGTACTTAAGGTAAGTCTTCTCATCACTGGACAGATTGGACCGCTGTGTTCGCGCGTGTCCGCACGAACACAGGTAAGTTATTGTTGGTGGGGGTTTTTTATAAAGGTAATGGTCATTCGCGGTCATGCTGACGCGAGATCTGGGACCATACCCCTTCAAGTCCCCCCAGTCTAGTGTTTCTTCCTTATGCAAGTTGCATGTGGGAGGAATACTGGACTATGGTGTCTAGAAGGTAGAATATGGGCCATTCGGATGACTCCTCCTTGGTCGGTAGGCCTTTCGAGTGGATCGTTTCTTCCTTTGAGAAGGATGTCCGGTGAGCAAGTTCCGTCTGATGCGGAATTCTCAGCCAAGGACTTGACTCTTGGTCTACCTTTTCCTGATGTCATCAGCCACCTGTTGGTGTTTCGAACCAACCTTTGAAACGGTGACTGAAGGTGTTAGCAGGGTTCGAACCAACCTTTGAGATCGTGACGGAAGATGACTGTCTCCGCCACTCTAGTTGTAACCTCTGCGTCAGCTAATGCAAAGTTGTAAGTGTTTTGCTCAAGCTCTATGTTCAGCAACTGGACATGCAACGATGATCCCTGTTTTGTGGGGCGTTCGTGTTCTCCAGTTTAGCTCTCTAATAACCGCACGCCCTCTGCGGTTTAGCTCTCAAGTAACCACACGTTCTCTGAGGTTTAGCTCTCAAGTAACCGCACGTCCTTTGCGGTTACCTCGTTGCTGTACATTGTTGGATATGTGTAGTCGAGCCTCGTGGGGTACTTGCGTCATTGTTGGTCGTGTTTGGTCGAACAATTTGAATCTGGACTATGGGCAAATGAACATGGTCATAGGCATGGTTGTGCCCACCATTGTTTATTCTATGCGGTCCATAGTTGGGCAACTAGTCATAAGCAGACTTGTTACCACTGTTCTGGAGCTACTTTCCTTCACGCTTTGGTGGAAAGCAGTTTTCTTTGAAGTAGCTTTGCTCCACCGCGTGGTGGTTTACTTGTGGCTCTTCCTTAGCTACCGTTCGCATAGTTGCGGTTTGTAGCAGCTACCCATGAGTGGTTGCGGTTTGCAGCAAAGAACTCACTTCTAGAAGTCTTGTAGCCTGGATGTGGCTCTTGAAGGATCAGGAGTCAGGGTTGCTGATGTGCAGTTGCCCAGCATACTTGTCCTTTTCCCTAAGGAGAAGCTGATTTCGTCCCCTCTGTGGTTGTGAACCGGAAATGAGGGCTTTGAAGCTTGAAGAAACTTACATGGAGTGCGGTTTACCGCATCCTGAGAAGCGGTTTTCGCAGTCCAAGAACCATGCTGGTTCTGAGTATCTGACACACATGTGCGGGTTCGTGTGTGTCATCTCCGCATATTCCACGTGTGCTCGTGGGTATGTGCGGATATTGGTTATACCCCTTTATATAATTTAGAGATATATGTTTTTGCCTTTTTTGAGGGGTATGTAAAAAACGACATGCGGTATGGGTTATGGTGCAGTAAACCAGAGAAACCACATGCCGCTTATGTTTGGATAATGTTTGTCGCTTTTGCGCTGCATACGTGGCTGAACGCACGTGTGGGTTGTTGAAAGTTGGTAGAATTCTGTCATGTGCTGATTTGAAAGGACGTTTGCACTGCCCGAGGTCATAAATGCACTGTAGCAAGTAGTGTAAAAGTCTAATTTTGTCAGGCGCGTGGACGGCCATGCGCGCGTGATAACCGTCAGCGGAACCGTCGCTGCACACGTGGCGATACGTAATTGGCCCTTTTTGAACGTGTTGAGTCGGTTTACTGCATCGTATTAATTGCGATGAGTATATAAGGGGAAACCGTTTTGATTTCTCCTCACCTTGTTCAAAATTTCAAAATTTGTTCCGGTGAAAGAGTGTGTTATCTTTGTCTTCTCCGATAAACCCTATCTGAATTTCCGGTCAAGTTTCCTGGTTTTTCTTTAACCTCATTCTTCTATCTTCTTTATTACTGATGGCTGAACCATCTAGTCCACACAATGTTGAGGGTGAAAACCCTGAACCTTCTTCGCCGGTGGCGGCGGAAGAAGAAGACGACGGTGGTAGTGCCCCGGGCGGGGGCCTACCGGTGCTGAAATGGTCGAAGGTGTCGTTTAACCACCTGATGACCAGCATACAAATGCCCAAGGAGTTTGGGGCTCTTTATCCCCAGGAGGGTGACACCGGTGCTAATGCTCTGGCCGGTTATGTCACTATGTGGGCTGATTCATTCGGTGATGGTAACCTTCGTTTACCATTAACCGTGTTTGTTGCCGAAGTTTTGGAGTTTTACAAACTTCATATCTCCCAGATGAGTCCTTTTGGGATGATTCGTATTAAAAATTTTGAGTACACCTTTCGTGCTCTTGGTTTGCCGATTACTGTTGAGAATTTCCGACGGTTCTACCAGTTAACTGTAAATACTGGGTTTTTTTTCTTTTAGCCAACGGTATGGGAGCACCAAGCTGATGACCCCACCCAAGGGTATCACCACGTGGAAGAGGAAGTTCTTCTACGTTAAGGCAGTGGCGGTTGTTGCGAGGATGACCATCCGCAACGTGAACGAGGTGATCCCTGTAAAGGATATTGATCTTCCCGGTCCGGGAACGGTGGAATGGTTCCCAAGGTTAAGGACCATTGAGCATTAGAAGCTGGACAATACGCAGCTGTGGGTGCTATGGATGATGTTGACCAGGGCTGATAGGCATGCAAGGCCCGTTGTGCGGGAGAAAAGTGGAGGTACGTGTTTTACTCTTTTACAGTTTCCTTCCTTAACCATTGTTACTGATTTGTAAATGTACTTATCAGAGGATGCTGAGCTGTGGAAAATATTTGATCCGACCTTCGAAGGCAAGCTTGAGATTGTTAAGATTGCGGAAGGTGAAGGTTTTAACTTGCCCATTGTTAAGAACTTCCGCATTCCTGCTCGCGATGTGTTGAACGCGCCCCTGCCGCAAGGCGAAGGTATATTATATAATCTTCTTACTTCTTTCTAAAGAAGTTCATCTTTCTTATTTGCTTGTTTTGTGATTTACACGCAGGTACTCTCGGGGCCCTAGGTAAATTTGAGTTTAAGGGTGCTCCCAAGAAGTATGCAGAGAAGAAGCATGTGTAGAAACCTGTGCGGGGTCGCGGCAAGAAAAAACCTGATGCTGTCGTTGTTCCTCCGTTGGTGCCGCAGGCGACAGGTATCTCTCGTTCTTGTTTCCGCAGATATACCGATTACGTGGTAGTATCTGACACCCTTGAGGGTTTGGGTGTTCCAGGTGGTGGTGCGGTTGCAGGTGGGACCTCCACAGGTTCCAAGCCTACTGATGAGAAGAAGAGAAAGGCGGGGAAGGCTGTTGACGCCGGTGAGAAGAAGCGTCCAAAGATACAGACCAAACGGGCTGCTTTTGTGGGACCTGCGAAACCTGTGGTTGTTTCTGGTAAGCGATTCATAACTTGTACAAGTATTTTGTTTTTGTATTTGTAGTTTAGATTGTTTATGCTTCGTTTACAGAACCGCAAGATGAAGGTTTCTCCATTTTTGATGCTCCTCCCCCCCCCCCCCCCCGCATGACACTGCTGCGGATGTGGGGGTTCATAAAGTTGTTACGCCTGAGCCCTCTGCGCGGGTGGAGGATACTGGGAAGAAGCCTTCGGCGCGTATTTTTGATACCGTAGATTCCCATGACAATGTTATCACCCCAGAGGATACTGACGAGCTTCACTTGAAGTTTACTGATGGTGAGAAGAAAAAATCCCCTGCTACTGAGAAGGTTTCTGGTTCTTCTTATGGGGGTGCAGGTTATACAGGGACTCCTATTCAGCCTGACGAGTCTTAATTGGAGTTTTATTACCGCACCTATACTGAAGACCGGGCCATGACCTATCACCGCCCCCTGGATTGTAATGCAAGGGGATGATATTACTGCTGACCCTTCCGCATGTAGGGAGATTTTGGGTGGTGTGGGCACCCCTTTTGAAGTCAATTGGGCCCGTTCTTTGCCAAGTGAGGTCCAGATTAACCAACTCTCCTCCATGCTTCTGGGGGGTTCCATAATGGCAAATGCCATTATGGAAAAGTAAAAGGTGCTAGGGCGCAAGGAGGAGGAAAATACGCGCTTGCGGGATGAGGCCGAAGAGTTGGTGAAGGTTGCTCGTGAAGGCGCGGAGCAGCTTAAAAGGGATAGGGCTGCCTTTGAAAAGCGTAAGCAGACCGAGGAGTGGGCTGCAACTGCTGAGCTTAAACAGGTTCGTACCCTTGCAAAACTGCTTTCTGATGAGCGTAAGAGTTGGAAAGAAACTCTTTCTAATGAGCGCAAGACGCTGTCTGATGAGCGCAAGACTTGGAAAGAATCTTGGGCCAAACAGAATGAAATTCTCTTTCATGTTCGTCAGGAGCTTACCAATGCCAAGGCAGCGAAAGCTGCGTTGGCTAAAGAGAAAGCCGCAGCTGTTGCTGCTGCCCAAGAGGCCAAGGAAGCAGAAGCTCGCCTTGTCAAGGCTCTTGAAGAGGCCAAGGAGGCAGAAGCCCGCGCTGCAAGGGCTCTTGAAGGGGCAAATGTTGACCACACCAACTTAACCAAAACTATCTTGGGCCTCCAGGTATAAGTCTCTTTTGTTTTTGAATTTGTGCATGTCTTACAGTTATGTTGATTATATTTGTATACTTGTGTTCTTTTTGTAAAAAGGCTGAAGTGCGAAGCCGGGTAGCCGCTATTAAGGAGATCAGTGCCCGTGCTGCTGATGCTGAAACGCGGGCTAGGGAGGTTGCAGAGGCTAGAGATAGCCTTGCTGCTTCACTTGATCAGCTCAAGGACGATCGCGAATGGATGCGTATGCACGGTATCAGGCATGTAAGTATCCGTTGCCTATGCTATCTTTTTTAGGTTTGCCTTTGATAACCGTAGTATTCTTGTTTCACAGATTGTTACGTCCATCCTTGACGCACCTGAGAATGTTGTCGGTGTCAATGAGATTAGGCAGCGCGCCCGGGATGCTGGTTTTAAAGCTGGCTACAATTGTTGCATTGCTCATATGAATCTTTTGGCCCAGGGAAAATATACTGATGAAAGGTCTGGGTTCCATGGTGAGGACACTGAGGCGCTCCTTGCTGCCGCTCTTGCGGCGTACAACGACACGTCCATTGCCGCTCTTTAGGATCTTGAGGAATGCCTGGAAGCGGAAGATTATGTAGACCGCTTGCGGGTGTTGTATGTTGATGAGGAAGATGAGGAAAAGCCTGCTGTTGAAGGCAAGGATGGTGCGGGTTCCAGCGGTACAAAGAAAGACTAGGCTGGCCTGCGTGCCTTTTTTGTTTCCTCAATGTAAATGTTAAGAACCTTATGTAAATCCCTTGTGCACCGCATAGGTGTAGAAATTTTTTGAATATATAAAGCTCTAACCGTTTCCGTTCAAGTTGTACAAGTGTTTTTATTACTTGCATGTTTGAACTTGTATATGAAGGAACTCTACCTGCTGTAAGCACGGTTGAGTATACTCTATACCTTTATCGTTTTAGTCAATTCATGTTTTTATCCCGTTAGGGTTTAGGAATTGTATAGGCTTTGTGAAAACCGTTTTTGCTTATCCAGCCGGATAGACAGTTGATGTTTCGCCATTGTTGGCCTATTACAATAGTTGCGTGTGGTTGCCACACTGTGTGGGTATCGCGAATGAAGATTTTGCCAATCTGTTTTTGTAGATACCGCAGAGTGGAACACGCATTTGTAATAGAAGTAAATAAACAATATTGCATTGAATCGTCTATTTATTTATTTGTAAATGGCCTGCGGCCCGATAGGTTACATGGTGGATAAAAAACATGGCTTACATGTAAAAGCATCAAAGCTGTTGTGCATTCCATGTGCGTGCGATAGTTTCGCCCTCTGATGTTTGCAATTTATATGCGCCTTTGCCCAGGACCTCTTGGATGAGGCAGGGTCCTTCCCACTTGGGGGCAAGTTTCCCTGGGTGTTCCGCGTTAGACGCTTCATTGTCACGCAGGGCGTAGTCTCCCGGGTTGAAGGTACAAATGCGGACGCGTGTATTGTAGTACTTTTCAAGTTTAGTTTTGTACTTGGCCACATTGATGGCAACGTTTTCATGCCTTTCTTCCAGGAGGTCCAAGTCAACCCTGCGTTCCTCATTGTTGTCTATCTTGTTGATAGCCAACATTCTCGGTGAGGGGAGGCCTACTTCCGTGGGGATCACTGCTTCAGTGCCATACACTAGGCTGAAGGGTGTCTCACCGTTACTTGTCTTTGGGCTTGTCCTGTGCGCCCATAAGATACTTGGGAGTTCATCAACCCAGCCGCGTCTGGCTGTTCCCAACCGTGCTTTGATACCTTCGACTAAACTTTTGTTGATACTCTTGACTTGGCCATTCCCTTGCGGATGGGCCACTGAAGAGAATATGTGTTCAATTTTTAGCTCCTTTAGCCATTTTTGAAAGTCATCGGCAGCGAAGTTGGTACCGTTGTCGGTAACAATGCACATTGGTAAACCGAAACGGCAGATGATATGTTCCCAGACGAATTTCCTTGTTATTATAGCGGTGGTTGAGGCGAGTGGTTTTGCCTCTACCCATTTTGTAAAGTAATCAACAGCCACTATGATAAATTTTACTGCACATGGTGCGTCTGGAAATGGTCCTACCACATCGATCGCCCATTTTTGGAATGGCCACGCAGTGGTGACGGGGATCAAGTTATTCTTGGGGCGCAAGGTCTTGGGAGCATGCCGCTGACAATTGAAACACTTGCGCAAGACTTTGACTGCATCCAGGTGCATGCCGGGCCAGTAATACCCAGCGTTCATGATTTTGGCCACCACCATGCGTGGGCCTACGTGTATGCCACATATCCCTTCGTGTATTTCTCTGATAAGGTATGTGGCATCTTGGGGGTCGACGTATCGTAGGAGTGGCCCCAGGTATGATTTACGGTATAAGATACCGTCTCCCATTTGGTAATGACACGCTTTGTATTGCAACTTACATGCCTCTGCCTTACTTTCGGGAGTAACACCTGATTGCAGGTATGCAATGATCGGTGTCATCCAGGACGTTGTACCGTATTGGATGACATTGACTTGGCGCAGGGGTACTGAGGGATTTTGCAGGACCTTGATGCGTACCTCTTTTGCCAGGTGTTGGAAGCTGGTGGATGCAAGTTTTGATAGTGCATCCGCGGGTTTGTTATCACTCCTGTTGATATGGCGAATATTGAAGGTAGTGAACTTTGATTTCAGTTGCAAGGCTTGTTCGAGGTAGAGGATCATGATATCCCCTTTTGCGGCATAGTCGCCGCGTATCTGCCCTGCAACCAATAGTGAGTCGATGTGTGCTTCCAAATGTTGGATGTCGAGTTTGACTGCCAGACGCATCCCTGCAAGTAGAGCCTCATACTCTACCTCGTTATTCATGCTTTTGAAATCGAGGCGGATTGCATAGGTAAGCTCTTGGCCATCAGGGCTGACGAGTCGCAGACCTGCACCTGTACCCTCTTTGTTGGATGCACCATCTGTATATAGTGCCCAGGTTTCTGCAGAGGATGGTGGCAATGCAGGGTTTTGCTCTTCTTCGCATTCTTGAATACGATTTGCTAGTACTTCAGCAACGAAATCAGCCAAGACCTGGCCTTTGATTGCGGGGCGCGGTTTATAGTTCAGTGAAAGGGCGCCCAACTCAATTGTCTATTTTGCTAATCTACCAGAGATGTCGGGTTTTGATAGGATTGGGCCGATCCTATAGTTGGTTAGCACCATGATGACGTGGTTTGCAAAGTATCGTCGCAACCGTCTTGATGCGTGTACTAGTGCCAATACCAACTTCTCCATGATGGAGTACCTCGTCTCTAGGTCGTTGAGCATTTTGCTGATGTAGTAGATGGGTGTTTGAACTCCTTCCCACTCCACTATGAGTACCGCGCCTACCGCGTTGTCCGTGGCAGACAAGTACAAGATAAGTGGCTCATCCTTACGTGGTGCGGTTAGAGTTGGGAGTTGAATCAAACACTCTTTCATCTCCCGGAAAGATTTTTCGGCATCTGCGGTCCATTGGAATTGTTCCTTTTTTAAGCAGCTCCGTAGGGTCTTGATGAAAGGATAAGACTTAGCTGCATGGTTGGCTAAGAATCTATTCAGTGCGGCTAGCCTGCCGGCTAGTCGTTGCATTTCCTTCATCGTAAAAGGCGATGGCATGCGTTCGATCGCCTGTACTTTTTCCGGGTTCACCTTGAATCCATCTTTGGTTACGATGAATCCAAGGAACTTGCCTTCTTCCATTCCAAACGAGCGTTTCCCTGGGTTGAGCTTCATGTTGACGCTTCGCAGAGTTTGGAATGTTCTTTCAATATCATTGAGCATGGTGTCTTCCTCCATGCTCATGACGACCAGTTCGTCTATATAGATTTCGACACTTTTGCTGATTTGACAGCAAAAAGTGTCGTTCATCAACTTTTGATAGGTTGCGCCGAACGACATTTTTGTGTAGCAGTAGTTCCCGGTAGGAGTGCGGAATGCCGTTTTATCTTCGTCCTCGATTGCCATCTGCACCTGGTGGTAGCCTTTGTAACAATCGAGGAAACATTTCCATCGAAATGGAGCGAGGTTATCGACCTTTTCGTCGATCTCCGAAAGTGCGTAACAATCCTTGGGGGAGGCTTTGTTGAGATCTTTATAATCGACGCACATGCGCCAGCCCCCGGATGGTTTTTCTACCATGACTGGGTTTGACAGCCAAGTCTGGTATTTGACTTCCCGCAGGATGCCAGTGGAGAGCAGCTCTTGCACCTGCTCATGCATCGCCTGGTTCTTTGCTGATCCGAGGTGGCGTTGGCCTTAGATCACTGGCTTGATACCGGGCATGGTATTTAAGAAATGCTGCGCAATTTCACGTGGTACCCCTGTCATGTCTGCGGGTGTCCACGCGAAAATATCCTGGTTCCTGAAGAGGAGCTGCTTCAGGTGCGCTTTGATAGTAGGGGACAAGGCGTGGCCCAATGTAACTGTTTGCTCTGGGTATCTTGCGTTAAGAACCCATTTTTCTGGTTGAGTATTGGGGGTGGTCCTTGCTACTTTGGCTGGACGCAGCTCGTCCGTAGACATAACTTCTCTTCGGGCGTATATTATCGCGATCCCCGTTTCGGTTGGAAAACCGATGGCAGAGTGGGGGACAGATGTGATCATGTTGAAGTCCCCCTGGGACTCCCTCCCGAGAAGTACGTCGTACTTGGAGGTGTGAGGTAAAACCATGAAGTTTACCTCCTCCGTTCTTGTATGCCTTCCGTTGGTGAGGCGCATAGGAAAAGTAATTTGGCCCAAGGGGAATACGGTTTCCCCCGCAAACCCGGCTAACGGGTAGTCCACCGGCTGTAACCGTTCTTTGTCTTCTTGATCGAATTGGTTGAAGCATTGCTCGTATATAATATCGGATGTACTGCCCGGGTCGATGAATAATCGCTCGGTGCAGTAGTGAGCCAGGTGGCCTGTGATAACCACGGCGCGCCTGTCGCGCTGTCCGCCTCGGACTTTTGGAAAGACGACTTGCTCATCTTTCCAGTTATTGTCCGGTCTTCTTGCCGCCTTCCGCGGCCTTCCTCTTCCTCCGTTGATCATGTGGGTAGAGGCCACGTACATGGTCCTTTTTCCCGTGGAGGTGCCCTCGTTGTGGGGGGTGATGCGCTTGCTAGGTTTTTGCGCGCCTGGCAACAGGTGTTGGAGTTTCCCTTCTTTTAGGGCTCGCTCAATCTCCAGTCGGAGACTGATGCAGTTGTTTGTTGTGTGGCCCGAGTCCTTGTGATACTCGCAATAGAGTGCGGGATCCTGGTTCTTCTTGGACTTCATTGGTTGGGCTGGTCGTAGGAAATGCGCATCCGTGAGGAGAACGTCGCTTGGTGACTGGTTGATCTCGGTCCAGCTGCGGTCCCGAGACTCCTTCTTCGACGCCCGGTTTTCACGCTGGGTGTTGATTGTATCCCTTGCGTCGGGCTGGTTGTTTCGCGGGACATATGGTCTGGGATCGCTGCCGCGATTTCATGTGTCCCGGTTGCGCTTGTTGTTGACCTTGTGGTCTTGATGGGAGGATTGACCTTCCGTTTGGGGCTGTGCCTTTGAGACGTGCGACTTGAGGGACCGCTGAGTCTGGGCGTATGTCTTGACCGCCGCCATGACATCTTCCCATTTTTTAGGCAAGCCGTCCTTGCCAGAGATAGTCATAGCCATTTTTTCGTCCTTAACGGCAACAATGAAATGGTTACGTGCCATTTGGTCCGCAACGTCGCCTATTTCTAGGCATTCTTTGTTGTAACGGACAACAAACGCCTCGAGCGATTCGTTGTCCTTGCGCCAGATGTTCATTACGTCCATGGAATCACGTTCATGACGTCGCTGCTGGCTAATATGTGCGAGGAACTTTGTTTGCAAGTCCTCGAATGAGTTCAGTGAGTTCACTGGCAAAGAATCGAACCAAGTCCTGGCTAGACCTGTTAGGGTCTGCGGGAAAAATTGACACCAAGTGGGTTCATCCCACATGCCGTTGCACCAGGCGCCGACGAAGATGTTCATGTGGTCATCCGGGTCGGCTGAACCGTTGAATTTCCCAATTTTTAATGGGAATTTGGTGGTGTTGACATCGGCGTTGGCAATCTCCGGGACAAACTTGGAGTTTTCGGCCGCAGATTTCGGCCTGTAGGGTTGGCTCTGGTGGCGTTTTACGGCGCGTAGGTATGTGGTTCGGGGTTAAGTGGGAGGAACATAATTGTGTCCTCCCGGTCTACTGCTAGTAGTATGCGACTCCCCACGATATGTACCGTTGTCCGGATCGGTACGGCCTTGCCCTTCACGGTGGGACTGAGATCCCAGCCGCCTATGGATGCCGGGGCTGTGGTGGGCTGTCGACTGTCGCCTAGTTTCGCCATGGGGGCCTAGGCGGCTATGTATGGGGCCCCTGCTGCGGGACCCATACGAGGAATCGTCCTCCGCCAGTGTGAGGACGTCGCAGTAAGAGGAACCGCGGTCTTCGTGCCTACTTCGGGAGGCTGGATCTGTGGGAGCCCTGCCGTCGTATTGTAAAATACGACACGCAGGTGTATGCGGTGTCGGGGTAGGCCCCGCAGGTACTTGCGCTTCAGCGCAAGCTCGGTTGTATGCTGCGGCCAGCAGAGCTTGTTGTTGGTCGTACCAGGTATGAAGGTTTATACCTGGAGGTATCACAGAAGCGTACTGTGATAAATCGTGTCCGAACGTAAGGGATGCGCCCCCTTGCGTTGATGTGCCAATATGTTCAACATTTGGGGCTATGGGAATGGTCCCCGTAGGCCCTTGGTTTGCGGGGTTTAGATTATCCCCGGTAGTGTTGTTTAGACGATCAGACATAGTCTTTGGAGAGAAAGGGATGGTTGAAAAAGTGCTAAGAGTAGCGGTGGGCGCCAATGATGAAACAATGGTTAACCGGGTGGGGTTAACTCACTGGTCTCGTCAAGTAGGGTTAATCCCTTCTTTCCGAGGATCGCTGGCTGGATCGTCCGCTGGTTGGTTTCCTGCACAAGGAAACAAGCCGTGACTCGTAACAAGGATGATGGGGTGGGGGGTGCTCCTTGTTACCACTCTCCGGCGTGAGAATCAGTAATTTGCTTGGGAAGCAAAGTGTGATAGTAGTAGTAGTGAGAGAGTTGAGAAGTGATACCTCAAACCTGGTTTGGGATGAGTATTTATAGCCGAGGAGTGAAGGAGAGTAGTTGAGTAGCTAGTCTGACATCGCACAGTCCCTTGCAGGTGTGTCAGACCTGTCGGTTACGGTGGTGATGCCACGTCCTGCTGTGGTGTTAGACTGTTGCACACATGTGGGTTGATAGGCGACTGTTCTCAGTGCCACTTGCACTGAGTGTCAGACCGACTTGCCTTGTAGGCAGGATGCGGTGCCAGGCCGCATCGCTGCTTGCGGTAACTGATGTTGTTCCCGCGTTCTTTGTTCTATCTAAGATGTATGCGGGATGCGGTGCCATGCCGCATCGCCGCTTAGTGACTGTTACTGTTGTCCAGATCCCTTGTCGTGACGAAAATGTTCATAGGATGCGGTGTCGGGCCGCATCGCTATGCGTAACATTTGTTTCCGTACTTAAGGTAAGTCTTCTCATCACTGGACAGATTGGACCGCTGTGTTCGCGCGTGTCCGCACGAACACAGGTAAGTTATTGTTGGTGGGGGTTTTTGATAAGGGTAATGGTCATTCGCGGTCATGCTGACGCGAGATCTGGGACCATACCCCTTCACGCGGTAAAACCCGGTTCGGGTCGGTTACGAACTGGCGACCTCCAGAGAGGCCTAGTTCTAAACTTTATTGTCACCACCAATATCCTTCAAGTGATGGTAGTATGAGTTGAACTTGCGACTTCAAGAAAAGAAAACAAATAATTAACCACTAGATAAACTTTTTAGTTATAGAAATAAAAATAATAATAAGTCCATCAAATGAAACTAAAATATGATTATAAAATCTAGAAACATCAAATACCCTTTTATTTTTAGAGTTAAGTTCACCATAATAGCCTTATCATACAAAACGTACGAAATGCATGAAAAAGAAAAAAAAACGGTGGCATTTTCGTAATTATCTGCTCGTAGGGTAATTATCAAAATTACTCTACAAATGATCTTGTAAGGTAATTTTGTAAAATTTTCTTGTAGGATAATTTTAAAACTTCCAAAGTAATTTTAATGCATTTGTAGAGTAATTATTATACTCTACAAAATTAACCTACAAGATCATAATTATCTTACAATATCAAAATTACGAGATCATTTGTAGAGTAATTATGATACTATACAATATCAAAATTATCTTACAAAATCACACTACAAGATCATTTGTAGGGTAATTTTGATAATTATTCAACGAGTAAATAATTATGAAAATTACACCACATTTTTTTTACCTTTTCACCATACTCGTACGTTTTGTATGATAAAAGTATTTGTTTTTATTATTTTGTAAAATAATAAGATGGTGGGATTTAGAGTGGAAAACGCTAGTGTAATTTGATTAGAAAAACTGGAAGAAAAAAAAAAGGTTTATTTAAATGGTACAACGTAACAACTATTGCAATGGCAACAAGTCCCCTTCGCTCCCATGGATCCTTTTGATAATTATTTTTGAAGTACAAGATTTTTGTCGCATAAAACGAAAGCCAAGGGAATATGAACCCAAATAACAGGCTGCAAAAGCACATATACATAGAGGTGCACAAAAAATCTCGTACTCGGAATTGGACCTGATAAAAAAACCTGAAACCGGTTCTCGACCCTACCTGTACAGTGAAGATAGGGTATACATTTTGAACTCAATACCCATAACTGAAACCGTACCCGATTTATACCCGAAAATACCGGGAACTAGTCATACCCATACCCGAACCCGGTTATACCCGATACCGGTTATTTTAATACCCGAATTTTTAAGGTAAATTTTTATGTTTACTTTGCAACTTTTATATTTAAGTTTTATTAGAAATGCATATTATAAAACAAATAATGTGTATTTAAGTGAATTTATGTTATTGTAATTTGTTTTTAATTACTTTTACAAACCAAATTTAATTTCTAAACACATTTATTTTTATGTAAAATAAAAAAAAACATATTTTTTTTTAAATCGGGTATTAATACCCGATTCCAATACCCAGTTATACTCGAACCCGATTGTACCCTACTCGGGTACATAAGGTATGACTTTTCTCTTCAATACCCGTACCCGACCCTACCTGGTTTCCTTTAATACCCGATTTCCCAATACCCGATCATACCCGGAACCATGTATTAACAAAAACCCTATTTGTGCACCTCTGCATATACATACATTATGTCACACCCCAACCGATGACGGAAACATCGGGGCGCTGCACTGAGCGAAAGAGATTGTCAAGAGAAATTCCATAACAACTAAATTACCGGATAGTTAATATTATGTCTCATACCATAACCCATCAAGTAACTAATTATTACAGACATCGATATCTCAAAACAAAACATTGTTCCAACAACTCAGATTAAATAAATAAATTGTCTTTGTTTCTAGACTCTCATTCCTACTCGATTCCACAAAAGCAGGTAAAGCATAGCATCCTAGGCACCTGTCACATACGTTAAAATATAGGTCAATACACATAGTGTAAAGGTGAGCATACAAGTTTAATAGTAATAATAGAGTTCGAAATCGTTTACGCATAACCATCATGTAACATGTAACAAAATGAAGGCTAGTAGGTTATCGACAGAGAAATATGCACAGATGTGACTGCGAGTTGTAGAATGCGCAACACATATCCCCACTGGGACACGTGAAGTAAAACCCTTAACAACCCCTGTCCACGACAGGTGCTGAGTCCAAACTATAGTACTATCGTTGCTAAGGTGTCAGGCAACAATCACTTTGTTAACATAACATACAAGCATTCATCGAATAACACTTAGCATGCAATAACGGTCAGCGTATAAATAGTGTTTGCGTTGTGTGTCGATTGTGATTTTAGAATAAGTAACGTATGTAACACCCAAAAGTGCGTAAAGCAAAAAGGGTTCGAGTATACTCACAGATAGCGTTTAAGTTAAAAAAACACTGTCTTGGATTGAAGGGAACACTGAGAGATTAGCCTGAACAGTTAACGATAGCATAAGAGAAGAGCGGCGCGATAAACGGTGCAAAGTGACCAAGTGTCGAATGGTAATCCGATCAGATGGCAATCCGATCGGATGGTCATTCGATCGGATGGCCATTCGGTCGGATTGACATTCGTTTGGGATGGATGTGTTTGTGTATGATGGCTTTAAGGTTTTCGTTGTAGCATTTTGAAAACAGGGAAGTATCTCTACCTTTCAGGTCGTCGATCGAACGGTCGTTCGATTAGATAGCGATCTGATTGGCAGGACACTTAGTCAGAACAAGTTCACAGTAGGATGGTCACTCGATCGGATAGCAATCCGATCGGATGGTAATCCGTTAGGAACTGATGCTCTTTGAAAATTATGAAAATGATTAAGTGTCGAAGTTCCAAATGTCAGATGATCGGATGGTCGTTCGATCGGATGGAAATCCGTTCGACGTTCAGAGCTTTGCAAGTTTGAAGAAAATTTTAAGTGTGGAACCAAGTGCAATCCGATCGGATTGCAGTTCGACTGGATGGCAATCCGATCGGACGGCAATCCGTCCCAACGAACCTGATTGTCTTGAACTTGATTATTTTGAAAAGTTTTGCGGTTTGCTTGAGACGGTATGACAACGTACTAAACAACAGAACCTCGTCAAGTCCCAAGTCGCCCGATTGAATAGGAATCACCCAAATCTGATCAGTCTACTGGTTCGTGACGGTTGTTCATGTTTGACCCGAAATCGGTTGTCTATTTGATAGAAACCAGATCTCAGACCGACACTTCACTAGGAGTTGAGTAGAAGATCTGAATGAGCTCCGATTCCATCGGGTTTGAGTGCATTGAGTATAAAAGAGTTGAAAAAGTTCCTTTCAATCCTTTTAACTTTGAAAATGTTTAGTTCTATGCAAAATTGTTGTGAAATCATGTGGAAATCCTTCAAATCTGAGTTATTCTTAGTGGAACGAGGCCAAAACTTGAAGTTCATAAGAACTCCATGATGACATCACTCTAGAACACCTCAAATCCACTGATTTCACGGTTAAAAGTTAAGATTCAAAGGTGAAAATGATGAAGAAGTGTGTGTAGATCATAGAAGTACAAGATTTGAGTTGGAAACTTACAAGAATCGCGAGAAATCGAGAGAAAAGTGAGCTTGAGCGCCGGTGGTCGAATGGAAGAGCTGTCACATCACAAGTGATGTGACAGGGGGGTATTTATAGGTTGCCAAAAAGGGAAAGTGCACAAGTGTCGGATAGGATGGCACCGATCGGATGACACTCCAATCGGATGGCAATCCGATCGGATGGCCATTCGATCGAGTGGCTCCGGCGAGTTGGTTTTCGGCGTTTCGTTTCGTGTGATGAGCGTTGCGATGCGTTTGAGCGAGTTTCGATTAAGCGATGCGATAGATTAATAATAACCACACAAATACTATATCTAACATACAGTTATCCTAGTTAACTTGCGTTTAGCGTTTGCGATTCGATTGCGTTGCGATAGAGTTGTGATTGCGTTTCGATTATTCACCACAAACATAAAGTAAACATGCACAAGTAACACATAAGTAACACACACACACACGTAAAACAATATTCAGAATCTACCAATCAAGATGCGAGTGCGATTGCGATGTGATTAGCGATAAAGCGATGAAGCGATAAAACATGCGATAAACATCGGTTAAACCTCGATTATTAGTAGATACTTCACATAATACAACTAAAGCGAATAAAATACATAATCTGATTACAAGTCAAGGAAGTCAAATCATTAGTTAAGCAATGAGTGACAGATCGCAATTAGCAATTTTTTCTTCCTTTGACTTTGACTTGACTTTGACTTTAACTTTCGTAACACGGGGTGTTACACATTAAGATGTTATATATTTTGTACAAGACGGACCACCACGTAGAGCGAAACTGCATATTGGGTAAGGTGTAAATTTAACTACCGGTTCTCACAACCACACTTTTATCTATACAATATTATAATGCATGCATGAATGAGAGACATTTTAAGATACCCAAAAGTAAAAAAAAATAGTTTAATGTATAAGGTACAACTCTAAATTAGTATTACAAACACTAATTACATTTTAATTCCCCATTTTAATTACACTTTAATACTATCATCTTTGACTAAATTATGAATAATTAAACAATAGTTACACTTTTTCTCCATATAAAAAACTAATTATTCCCACATTTTTTAAACGATCTTAACTTTTATGTACGTTAATATTTTCTAAAAGAATTACACCATAAAAATGAACATTCTATCCTTTTTTAATTTGAGTATAGTATTGTTATAATTTTTTTTAATTAAAAAATTGATATGTTACGTGATTAACAGTGTCTACGGTAAACAACAACTAAATCGTTAACTAAAACCAAACTGAAAAAGACAAAATTAAACCGAAATCACCCAAAAACTGAATTAATTGAAAACAGATTACCCGGAAACCAAATTAACCAAAAACCAATTATCTTCTTTTGTACCATCGTTTAACCAAAGTTAATCGAACTGAACCGAACCGTTCATGTTTTCATATTTTATACCTTCATTTCATGTATTTATACCTCAACTTCATGTATTTATAAGCAAAAATTTTAGCTCAAGTTTGATTTTAGCTATTAGCCGAAATTAAACGAACTGAACAAAAAACCGTCAATCTAACCGGAAAAAAAAAACTGAACTACTTAGCCGAAAATCAATTGGTTAATAAAACAGGCTAATCGATGACTTCGGTTTCAACTTTGGTTGAGGATAATAACCGACCCATGCACGATACAATGAAATGGACTAGCCAATGGCTTCGCTTATGATGTATATATGGATGCTACATTAAATATTGGTTGAGGATAATAACCAAACCAACAGAACCATGCACATCACAATGAAATGGACTAACCAATGGCTTCGCTTATGATGTATATGTGGATGCTATAAATATTATTGGTTGAGGATAATAACCAAACCAACCGAACCATACGCATCACAATGAAATGGAGTGACCAAAGGCCTCCTTTATGACGTATATATGGATGTTAAAATAAATATTATACGAATAAGAAACTACAAGAAACGAGTACCACAATGCAAAGTGTCGTCCCCGCTGTATCGCGCGGGCACAATGCTAGTATTTATATATGGCTAAGATGGACATGTCACCATATACGAAGAGACACTGGAAATTTTCAACCCATAGACCCATTCAAAAAAACACAACCCAAAGTTTCCTTGGCCCGTTTACGATAAAGCACAACCCAAAGTTTATTTGGCCCGTCTAACACAACCCGGGTGAAACTCCATCTATGGTGGCGTCGAAGATAGGCGACTGCTCTAAAACATTAAGATCATTGTTTGTGTTGGCTGCACCAAAGAATTCATGTCAAATCAAAAGACCATATAATGCCACTGCTTCAAGTATTAAGATTGACCCGTCATGTTCGACTGTTCGTTACTCTGATGAGTTTGTTCGTCTCGTCCTTTCAGATTCCAGGAGTCCATGAAATTGTCGTCGTGTGTTATAATTTTTATTAAAATCATATTATTATTGGGCCAATAAACCTAATGTGTAGTGAGCTAAATTATAAACCATTAAAAAGTATTTGATAATAGGCCTATATTGGAATTGGTATGTGTTTACAATTTTTTTTTAAAACATATATATATATCGATTTTTTTTTAAAATTCCGTGCCCCTCGAAATCACGGGCCTTGTGCGGAAGTCCTCCCCGCACACCATCATAGCCGGCCCTGCCAGCCGGAAAGACTTCTAGTCGAAGGCGTCGACTCCGATCTTGCACTACTTCAAGACCTAAGCCTTAGGGCGGTTAGTCTTGTAGCAACATTCATGTTTTGTTATCTCTAATTCTCATTTAACAAATTTGAGTTTATATATTTAGCACATAGGAACACTGCAAAGTTCTTAAAATTAAAAAGGTCAAGTCACTTACTAAACACGGAGTGTTTGGGTTTGACATCTTTTTAAAGATTGGTGTTTAAGTTGACCCATTTAATAAATAAAGGATTAAATTAGTCAACCCGAAACCTAACAATTTTTGTTTCGAGTCACGTCAAGAATTGCCATTCATCACTCTTGAAGGATAGCATGTGGGTTGTTTTAACTTTTTACACATACACATATACATATGGTAAATGTTTGATATTAAACACTGAAGTGAAACTGATCAAACCACAAAGCAAAGCAAAGCAAAGCAAAGCAAAGCAAAGCAGATTAATTAGTTCACTCCATGTAAGATTAATACAGCTCAATTCACAATTTGCCCGTTAGCTGTTCAGTTCACAACTTGAAATTTGAAATCTGAAACCTGGGGCTGTAAACGAACCGAACGAACATGAACGACACCACGACCGTGTTCGTTTCGTAAGGAAATGCAGATGTTCGCGAACACATGTCGAACAAAATTTTATGTTCGTGTTCGTTTATTAAGGAATTTCAGTTATTCGCGAACAGTTCGTGAACGCTGGTCACAAACACAAACAAACGCAAACAAACATTAAACTTGAAATTAAAAAAAGCACTATTAACCTTAAGCATCCGACAAAGTAGTCAAATACAACCATTTAATGATAAATTAAGAATTCAACTATTCAAGACACAGGAACTTTACTACAAGCACCATACAATAAAACATGTTTATAGTCAGGGGCGGACCCACCACCAAGCCAAGGTGGGTGGGCGCACCCCCGAGAAAAAAAAAATTAGTGTAATTTTCCGAAGAAAATCCCGTCCGCACCCCGTGGAATTTTTCATCCGCACCCCGTGGAATTTTTCGGTCACACCCCTTGGAATTTTTCATCCGCACCCCTTGGGTAAAAAAATATTATGGATTTATATTATAATTTTTTTAGTAAAGTCTGATTTTTTATAAAAAAAAAAAAACTACCATTATACTACTTAAACCCAAACCAAAGCTTAACCCATTAGTCCATTAGTCCATATCCATTATCCAATACCCAACAATAAACAAAAGCCCAATAGTCCATTAGTCAATTACCCAATACCCAACAATAAACATTAGCAATTTGCCCAAAAACCCCTTCAATATCCTCCCGCCCTTCTGTTTCTGTTCCACGACATCCTGCCCAGCGACTTCATCACCAAGCCAGCAGCAACAGCAGCCAGCGACAGTCAAAATTCCGGCCAGAAACTGACCGGAATCCGGCCAGGCAGCAGCAACACAGCAGTGACATCATCAAGGTTAGTTTTTTGGTTTTTTTTTAATGATTTTACTTGATGATTTACTGTCATAGATGATTTTTATAATGGTTTTTTTGATGATTTTACGTGATGATTTACTGCCTTAGATGATTTTTTTTGATGATTATGTTATTTAGATGATTTTTAGGGGTGATTAAACAATTCTAGGGCTTGATGATTATGTTATTTAGATGATTTTTAGGGGTGATTTTTAGATGATTTTTGGAACGATGAATTTATGGTCATGGATGATGGATCAATATGATTGTGATAGGAACCATGAGTAGAGACGTTATGGCGCGAACTAATTGATTTGGACACTCTTCCTTCGGAATCCGACCCGACCCGATACAACCGATTTTTTTACAAAGTTTGACGTGTTTGCCAAATATATAAATTTAGTTTGATGTTCTTTTGACTTACATGACCCGACCCGATACAACCGATTTTTTTACTTATGTACCTAGGGGCCTAAAATTTTTAAAAATCTTCCGCACCCCCATGGAAAAAATCCTGGATCCGCCACTGTTTATAGTGTCCAACTTCTTCATGTGTTTAGATAATGTTTTAGATTTACTATTTTTTAAATATATTTATAAAGCTTAGGAAGAAAGTAAAACTTAAGAGAGAGAGAAATATTAAAAAACATTTAAAACTTTTAAGAAATTAACATAAACAAACAAACAACGAACGTAAACAAACATTTTACCGAACGTTCACGAACGCAGTCGAATAAACGAGACCTTTGTTCGTGTTTCTTTATTTAGTTAATCGAACGAAATATCTTGTTCGTGTTCATTCATTAACTAAATGAACGAACTTCTCACCAAACGGTTCACTTAACGTTCGCTTTAATTGTAGAAACTAAGGATTTTGAATTTAGAAAATGGTTAAAACTACTAAACCTAACCGACCCTTAATCAAACATTTATGTAGAAAAAAAAATCAAATCATATATCAAAATATGTACACTCCTTGAAAATATGTAAACGCAAGAATTTTAGCACATACAAATTTACACACTTCTCTTCTTCACCCATTCATATTCATAACATTTTGCAACAGTAAATCAAAAGAAACCATTTCTAAATCCAAAAAAACCACATCTAAACCTGAATCTACAGCCGGTTTGGTTGCGTTTACAGGGGTAAAAAACAAAAACTAAAACAAGACCGGTATGGTAAAAACACGACTGAAATACTGTCACCCTATTTGGTGCACAACCGCGCTATCTTCTAATCTTCGCCATGTTTGTTGACGTTGATCCTGTGCCATTTTGGCATGGGCCTGTTTCTCTGCGTATTGCCTCTGGCACTCCTCGAACAACGGAGTGTCCATTTCCATGAACATTTTTCTGATGTTGCTTGTGAGCCCGTGAACCGCCGGGTTCCAGTGGCCCTGAATGTTTGTCTCCAAGGCTTCAAAGATAATTGGTAGAATCACCGCTCGGTTCTGCGCGATCAAACTTACAATGTGCTCGTTGTTCCACATGAAAAGGGCTCGTTCTGCTACCTGTAGATAGTGTCCACCGCATACATTACACACGTAGTAAAGAGAGATTTCTTAATATAAATTTACAGCATTGCCATTCCATATTCAAGTTTTCCAACATTAAGAAGACCCACAATCTCTTACATTTCTCTTAATATTATGTAATTGGTACCCACAAAATAGAGATTGTAAATGACTAAAACAGAAACCTATTACTGTTTCCTTAGTTTTGTTACCCTTTCCATCACATGAAAATTCCCACATATTCCCATTTGGATGCTTGGTTTTAAATTGTGTGATGCACTCAGATGTGTTTGGTCCAAAAATCTGATTCGTGATGCGAGCGCATCACGTATGCGATGTGCTCTTTATTAAAAAATACTAAAAAATCATTTATACATAACAACTTAAAAAATACATACTTAAACTAAAACAACTGATGTAATAAGAAGAAAAAAGTTGATATTTTTGGTTCAAAGCATACTAAAATGTTTCTAGAACCACAAAAAGTGTTTAGGAACCTTAATGGTCCAAATCAAGCATACTAAGATATCAATTACTGAAAAAACCCAATCCATTTCATAAAATCTGAAAGAAGAACGTAACAAACAATGTTGCATGCATCGGAGCGCATTATGCGAAATCGGCGCAATATTCTCGCATCATGTAAACATAACGCACCAGCTGTGGCGATGCACTCTCATCAGCACATCGGGCGGCGGCGCATCATGCATTATGCGCGCATTTTAAAACCAAGTTTAGATGTCGGATAAGTAAATAAAAATCTATCTAAAACTATTTACTATTACAAATGTAGACAATTCCAGTATAGATCCAAATGATTAAACAGATGGTTTATAATTACATTTAGGATTTAAGTGATTTACTCACATGATCAAACATTGTACCTATAGCCCAAATGATCCATACTAACTATTAAAAGCATCTAAAGAATTATTGAATCCCGCTTAACGATCCATACTAACTGTTAAAAGCATTTAAACAGTTCACTAATTTATTTAAGAGTAAATATACTTGAGTCCTTGTGTTTTAGTGGTTTTAACCATTTGTTTACTTTTTGAGTCCTTGTGTTTTAGTGGTTTTAACCATTTGAGTCCAAAATCAAAATGTTTAACGCCCTGAGTCCCTATACGCTTTTTTATAACCATTTGAGTCCTTTTGAGTCCAAATTTTAACCTTTTGAATCCAATTTTTTTTAACAAAATTGGACTCAACCCGTTATAAAATGAACAAAATTGGACTCAAAACATTATAAAATAAATGGCTAGGGACTCAGGGCGTTAAACTTTTTGAATTTGGACTCAAGTGATTAAAACCACTAAAACACAGGGACACAAAAAGTAATTTACTCTTTATTTAATGAAGGATAAACTTTCTACCCATCAGATATGGAAATATACTTGCTTTTAGTTATTTACGTTTACAGTTTACCACATCTATTACAAATTTACAACATCATTAGACTAGGTTTTTTATTAAAGAAACTCATCTGCCACCAAATGATGATGTAAACAAATAGATCCCGGTGGTCTTCTCTTATTCAACAAGCCACAAGCCACCTCATCGGCTCACCCATCTTATCATTTTTCAGTAGGGTTGAATGCAAAATGACATGGCAAAAATTTGCCAAAACCAGTTACACGACAACAATTTCAAGTCATCAGCTAACAAGTTGCTATAATGACAAAACTAAAAAAAGCTACACTGTTGTTATAACGGGAAATAAGATGTTATAAGAAATGAAATAAAAGGAGGATGCTTTTTCATGCATTAAAAAATTCTAACTCTATTACTCCATTGACATGGCAAAATTTTGCCAAAACCAGTTACACGACAGCAATTTCAAGTTATCAGCTAACAAGGTGCTATAACGACAAAAAAAAAAACTACATTGTTGTTATAAGGGGAATAAGATGTTGTTACAAGAAACGAAATGAAAGGAGGGTGCTTTTTCATGCATTCAAAAAATTCTAATAATATCCTATTACTCCATCTATACCAACTTATGTTATCAATAGCTATCAATCAGTAATAAAGCTAAAATCAGATAAAAGAGCATATTACACAAAACAAGTTTAAGGTGATTTTTAACCTGAAAATGAGGGCTATTGAGGCACCGAGCTAGTTGTCTGAAAAGAGGAACCATGCATCGTTGAAATTCCGTGGCTTGTGTTGCTTCTAGAACTTCTTCAAGCTCCCCAAGAAAAAGAACTTCCTTCTGACAGTTAGTGATCGGCCAATATTTTAACAAACCATTAATAACAGTATCAGCCAATTTGTTGTCTTTTTCTACAAACTGAATGATACAGTAAGCAAGCTGCTGATGATACGTAGCAATCGGTTTAGGTTTGTGAAGCGGTAAAAGTGCCCGTACAAGAAACAGCTTATGTTCCTCTTTCATTGGCAATGCAAATCCATTAATTATACTTCCAAGAATCTCCAATAACTCAGCTATCCCACTATTCCTTTCGGTTTCATATATAAACTGATAAAATATATTGTTGATAGCTTTCCTAATAAACGGGCGATGCACCATAAACTTCCCGTAAATCCTGTGTAAAATAGTTTTCAAATACTCCCGCTCACGAGGATCCTCCGTATCAAACATATCCAACAACTTTAACACAAACGAATGATCAATAAACTTCTTAGCAACTTTCGTATCGGTATCCGTCGAGATAATATATCTCAAAAGAAGCTCGTAAACAAGCTGTAAATGCGGCCATGACGGTTCAAGATAAGTCTCGTCTTCATCCGCCTCCATGCTCACCGTCCCCGTATTCTCATGAGCCGCAGGCGGCAAACATCTAAAAATATTAACCGAAATCATCCTAATCATCTCCTCCTGATTCACCTCACTAATTTTCCCCGATCCCGATTGCACGTAATCAACAAGCTCCACAAGATTCAACCGCTTAATCTCCTTCTCCTTAACCGACTTCAACGTATCCGTAAAATCAAACAACACACTACAAACCTGACACTTCCTAACAAACAACTGCTGCCTTTCGGATACCGAAACATCACGAAACATAGGGAGCGGCTCCACACTCCCTACACCAGCCGGAGCCGCCACTCCACCACCACCGCCACTATCCGGCACCTGTTGAGACACACCTCCACCTCTAGAGGCATGGTTCACAACAACATTCGAACTAGAAACCGAACCGGACACACCAGAAACTTCCGTGTCGGTTTTCGAAGGCTTCCGCTGCCCTCGCTTCATAAGCTTATTCAACATAGTATAAAATAGTATAATACAATCAAATTAGCCCTAATTTTTCAGATCACTACAGTTTATAGTCTGAAATCAGTAAAAAATCGGAGACGATGTAAAGATGTAAACAAACCCTAGGTCATTTGTATAACAATCAGCGAATAATGAAAAGAGTGTATGGATCTATATACCGTTGAGGTGATGGCGGTGGTTTTGACCGTTGACCGGTGGAGGAGCGGTTGATGTGCGGTGATCGGACGGTTGAGAAGGGTGATATGGTGTAGTGAAGGGGTTGTGTGTGTGTATGTATATATGTAGATGAGGTTAGATTAGATGATTGTAGATGAAGAAGTGTTGAAAAGAGATGGGGGATTGTGGGACAAGAAATGGGATATAATTTGAAATGAGAGGAGGGGGCTAAAATGAAAGCGAATGATGATAATAAATAAATAAATACGTGTAAAGAAAGCTTTACTTTAGTGGCTTATTTACGTGAATTACATAAATAGTCCCTTCCTTGTTTATAGTGGTCAAATTTAGTCTTAGTAGGTTCAAAATTGGTGGTGGTCTATAATTCCGATCAGATTCTTAATCAAAACCGATAAATTCTGGTAATAAATCTTATCTATTTTAAAATATGGGTCGAAGAAGGTGTTAAAACGTGCATATTTAAAAATTACATATAAAATGTGTGTATGTTTATATAAAACTTAAAATTACATATAAAATCTCAGTTCGATTGATACCCTATCGGGCGACTAGTGTCTAGCGATTCTTACAACACTAAATTGAGTTGTTTGCGGGATACTTGAGATCGACTCATTATAAGGTTAAAACAAAGTGATTTTATACGAGTTTGAGATCAAGCTCGAGTTTATATTGAGCTTTTATAATAAACACATTGTCTCAAGCTCCATTTCATGTATCATGTTTGACTAGGCTCACGAGTTTTCATTTCTATAAATTTATTTTTTGAATAATTATACAGTAACTATTAATATTTATGAAATTTTGATTAAAATAACTAAATTATATATATATATAGGGAGAAGATCATGCGAGAACCACCTCTTATTGCGAAAACCGCGAGAACCAATGTGAACACAACCAAAAATGCCTAAAAATAGCTAAAAATCACACAAAAAAATTTTTTTTTTGATTTTTTTTAATATTTTTTAGGTTAAAATCGCTACTTTTCGAAGCAAAAAAAAAAAATTAATTTTTTAAATTTTTTTTTTTTTGCTTCGAAAAGTAGCGATTTTAACCTAAAAAATATTAAAAAAATCAAAAAAAAAATTTATATTTTTTTTTTAGATTTTTTTAGATTTTTTTAGGTTTTTTTGGGGGTTTAGTTTTTAGCATTTTAGCTTGGGGGGGGGGGGGGGTTAGGTTTTTTTTAGGTTTTTTGGGGGTTTTAGTTTTTAGCATTTAGCTTGGGGGGGGGGGGGGGGGTTAGGTTTTTTTAGCTATTTTAGGTTGTGTTCACATTGGTTCTCACAATAAATGGAGTTCTCGCATGAGCCCCTCCCTATATATATATATATATATATATATATATATATACGAGTTGACGCTACCCGCGCGTTGCAACGGGATGTTGATTATGAATGTTTATTATTACTATGTTAGATAGAAGCGAAAAATCTTTGATTTTGTTATCTAAGCAAGATGGTATTTGAAGACGACGCCATCTTTGAAGACGACGCCATCTGTGGTTTAGATTAGAGTTGCGACTTTCATTCTAAATAATCGCGAATCATGTTAGTCGATTGCAAAAAAAAGTAACGCACCGTTTGAAGAAAGTGTTGGTGAATTAATTATCATATACATCATTTGTTATGCATATCGGTTGTAAAAAAATATAACAGTAAGTGATGCACCATTTAACGAAAGTGTTGGTAATTTAATTACTATATACATTCTTTCATTCTAAATATGTCGGTTGCAAAAAAGTTATGCATCGTTTGAAGAAAGTATTGTTATATCATTTGTTGTGCATGTCGGTTGAAAAAAAATTCTCAGCTTTTGATTAAATTGATGCATCAACAAAAATAAGAATGTGGTGTATTAAATTATGTATTTGATATACAATTGCATTGTAGTTATAA
The DNA here is from genome assembly GCA_030545235.1 of Helianthus tuberosus. Lineage (NCBI taxonomy): Eukaryota > Viridiplantae > Streptophyta > Magnoliopsida > Asterales > Asteraceae > Helianthus > Helianthus tuberosus. Next base: position 33,067,993 of record CM060388.1, on the reverse strand, counting down.
TATTATAATGTATCATATTTAATTAAAATTTAGAGTAGATTACTTGGTGAACAGTAATTTATATATACATAGTCACTCATTTCATAGGAAATTTTATTGCATTTGTGTGTGTGTGTGTATATATATATGAAGGGTTGCGACTTTTGTAAGGGGCGTGATATATGTAAAAGTAGTTTAAATGTTGTGACTTTTTGAAGGGGTGTGATATATTTAAGAGTTGTGACTTTTTATAAGAGGTGTGATATATTTAAAATTAATTTGAAGTGTTGTGACTTTTCGTATGTATATATAAGAGGGATTTTTTTATTGTAAGGGACGCTCTGATACCAACTTGTAACACCCTACTTGCTATTTAACGGTTTTACATGTAAATACCAACAATTAGATGTGTAGTTAAGACTACACATACTATAAAAATATGGATTTATTAAAGCTTTTAATAATCATAAGTTATTCGACATAACGTGATCAGATTCGTCGTTTAAAATTTACGACGAGGCAATGTGCGGAAGCATGTATCTTTATCGTGTTCGGTTTTTCGTTGAGCTTGATCGTCTTCCGGCATCCAAAAAGTACCTACATTTCATAAACATGAAATGCTTTAGTCATACGGGGTTTAAAACGTATCTAAACGAGTCCGGGAAACAAAACTGATTTAAAATACATTTTTGTACAAGGTCCACCGTAAATTACGGTGGATACCGTAATTTACGGTAGCCCCTGTTTTAAAATACTCCACCCTAAGGCAGGAGATAACTGCCGTAGAGTTTTCAGTCCCCACCGTAACTTACGGTGCCCGCCGTAAGTTACGGTGGCCCCTGTATCAGATTCTTCCATTTTGCCGTTTTTGACACGAAAACTTTCGTATCTTTCAATCCGCTTGTCCGTTTGACCTACCGTTTCTTCCTACGTGTTTGTAATTTGATTCTCCATCATATGGATTTAAAATCCGACATCCGACTTAATAAATTTTGAGACTTTTATGCCTTCGGCTTATTACCTTTTTATAAAATTTTGACCCGTTTACGCACTTATCAAACAAACATATTTGTTTGATCATTATTTCACATGAACCACCTCAATTCAATATTTTATACCATGTTAGGTTCTAATTGCGGGTTTCTTATATATTTTTAACCCATTTTCGCTCGTATGCTTATTTCGACCCGTTAAGGGTATTTAAGTATATTTTAAACATGATTCGCTTTCATTTGTATCTAGCCTTATATTTCCACCTTTCTTACCAAGTAATCTTCCACCACAACTATATTTGTGGTGGATTTAATGTGGAGATCTATATATTCCGAGTTTTACCCCTCGAATTATCATTTTACTGCAAAGACTCATATAAAGTCTTTCGACCCAAGAATTTACATCTTTCACTACATATACTCATTCTAAGTATTTATTTAATCATAAGACTCGTTTCCGAACCACCTTTAAGGGTCGTTCCTTCGGATTAGCTTACAAGGGCAGTTTGGTAAATTTTCATCCTTCTTTCACTACAAGAACCTTTAAATACTTGTTTGACTCAAAATCCGACCTTATAACTATAGTTCTTGTTTGTAAACCCATGTGCTTCTAAAACATTATAATCATAACTCAATTTATTCGGCTTACCTAAAAGATAACCGAATATCTATATTTTAACCTTGTCTAACTCTTATAGAACTCCAAATTCTACATTATGAATTGTGTTATAATACTTATCTGGCTCGGATCAATATATTGACCCGTTTCAATACCTTGCCTTAGTGGCTACTTAATGATAGCGCTGTAAACATCCATGTGCTATTTATTCCCTAAAATCATACAACTCAAAAACCCATTAGTCGATATTGTCAAGGGTAATAATTTCACCTTTTGACCCGTTTGGTCTAAATGACCAATTATATTAGCGAGATGACATTTATTACCACCTCGTATATATGACTCCCTCCGATTTACACCGTGCGGTCACTTTACTTATAATTTCATTTCTTAAAACTTTTCGGCCTACTATGGCTTACGTCATAATTGTCTTTTTCGTAACACGACAAATGGATACTCTAAAATATATGACTAGTGTAAGATATACTTACCTTGCATCCGAATTACGCTTTTTCCTTCATACTTGCTTCGTTTGGCCCGCTTCCTTTCCAAGCCTCCACCTAGCTTGTCAAGCGTCAAACTATCATCATAATTCGTAAGACGGTTAGATTAGTCATCATTAATTATGACTATTCCATCTTACGGGTTTTACATCAAAATTCACCATTTGATTTCATTTTGGTCAGTTTGACTTTTAAAGGTCAAACTGCCTATTAACATAAGTGATTATATTATAAACCTCGACAATTCATTTAAGCACTTTGTCAAGTATCCGATAGGCATTATTCTTACGACACCGTTTTAACTACTTTTCAAGTCTAAGTTCATGCTATTATTAACACCAATTTAACTTCGCTCTTGATTATCAAAGTTAATTATTCATTTATTAAGCAAGAACTAAAGGTTTCTATCTACATGTAAAAACCCGTTTCATCATAGCATTAGACATTTATCCGAACATCTAATATAATCAGCTTCTACAAATTAATTAGTAGACATCATGATTCCAAACACCTATTTATATGAACAAAACACTAGTTTCATCATAATGTACAAAAACCCATTTCAAGTCACATATGAGCATTCACTCGAACTTATAAATTGTTCAAGTATTTTGCTCCAACTATCAAATATGATGATTCTAAGCACATGCATATCATTATCTTCACTATTTAGTCAAAACCCACTTGGCTCATACTTGGTTAATTGACTAATCACTAGTTTATGGTACAATTTTACAAGTTTGCATCTAGGGTTTGTTTCTAGACATAGATTCAACCCAATATCACTCATATACACAACATTCATTCTAGAATTTCATTCATGCATGTTCATCCAAATTTCAAGATATCACCAAATGATGAAATTCAACATACCTTATGATCTCCTAGCTTGGGTGATCGTTAATCCATGTTTATTCAAGAGTTTGAGCTCCAATTTCCCTTCAATTTTGAAGATGTTTGATGATCTAGGGTTTACCCCCTTTTGGTCGCCTGATGTTCGATCCCCACACAGACACCATGTGTGTGTTGTGTGTTTAATTTTTTTGTTTATAAATATTAAGTTTCCTTGTTACAATTTTAGTCCCTCAAGTTTAGTTTTTAATTGTTTTAAGACTACAAATTTCATATTTTTATTACTTATCTACATACTAGTAACTAGGTTAATTATCCCTAGTTAACTTAATAGGTTCGGGAAGTTATAACCCGTTATATTTTAAGTCCCGTTAACTCGGGCCTTTCATAACTTCATTTTCTCAAGCATTTATTTCCCCCTTTTAATTAATATTAGGATTATTTGTTTAAGTCCTAATATTCATTGGGTTAAATTTTACCACTAACGGTATCTTACCCGTATTTTAGTATCAACGTGGTTTGACCAAACTCGTTTTCGGGGTGTTACAAGTCTATCCCCCTTAAAGAGGTTTCGTCCCCGAAACCTTTCTCACGTACTTTACTAGATTAGATCATCTGAACCTTAGCTTCGGTGATCGCTTGAGCATTGCTCGCACATAATACTCTTACCAGGGAAGTAGGGTAATGTGCTTTTGGTTTCAAAGCGTATACGCCTTTTATGTGTATGGCCTCGCAGGCTGATAATTTCATTTTGTATTTCTTATTCTTGTCATTTATTTGACCGAGTTGTCATCGATTCGCTCGGTAGCATTTTACTTTCATTATGTTTACTTCAAGTTAGTCTTATTTCAATAGGCGCTTTATATAAGTGATAAGTCGTAACACTACTCCGACTTTAAAGGGTTTTACCGGCCAGACTGATTAGTCGCCGTCATTATACTCCCGTCATTAGGGTATATCTTATTGCCAACCCGGCCTTTTACGATCTCTTCGCTTTTAACCCATTTAGTTAACTTAGCGAAACCCATTGCTTTTATACGAACTTTATCTCCCGTTATTATTTTACGCCGGAAGGTACAACCAGTTTCCTCGTCTTATTCTATTTACCCGTAGGTTCTTTCACTTAGCCTCGTAGGCTATTTCTTTAGATTTTCACCCTTTTTTTACGCCTATAATCCTTTGCCTAGGTTTATTAATATTTCTCATTTTATTTACTCGGTTCGCGCTTACTTATTTTAGCAAGCGTTGTCCTTTATTAAATTCGTTTGACTTGTCGCGTGAAAATTCATCACTTATGAATGCCAAACTTCATTCTTTGTTCGACCCGTTCAACTTTAAAATAGTTGAACGTAATTTATCAAAATTTCTATTTGCTTCATCTTGTCGTCTTTTAGTCATGACTCAAAACCCGAGTCTTTTGACTTTCATGCGAATTCCCGTTTCTCGGTCTACTCATGTGTTTAACTCCTTACCCATCAGCCGGGTGCTTTACCGAAGTCGTTATTATTGCAACCCTTCTGGTATGCATTAAGACTTCGTTTCACTTTTATATTCCGACTTTGTCCCCAGGTTTGGCATTTTACAAAAACGGCCCGTTAAGAGTCATATTTGCATTCTCCGGGTTCGAGTGTAAGTACACCCCCTCCCAATGCATATCTTACCCATTTTACATATTTGTATTTTCCGGGTTCGAGTGTAAGTACACTCCCTCCCAATGCATATCTTAGTTATTTTACATGTTTGGATTTTCCGGGTTCGAGTGTAAGTACACTCCCTCCCGTTGCATATCTTAATCATTTTACATTAATCTTTGTCCCTTCACTCGGGCTCATTATCATAATGTAATACGCTTCCGTCACCCGACTGTGCGTTTACATTATTATCAAGTATTTTGCTCATTTGATTCATTTGGGTACTTTTAATTTGTCCCATTCACCCCGTCCTTACTACATCAGATGTAAATGTGTCCGCTATAAGAAGCTCATGGTATCATATGCCACTACTTACTTGGCCAGAGTAAGCGATTAGCACATGATACACACGACCTTTTTATAGTTTTCACATCACACCCTATGTAAGTAACACTTCTATTTAGTTTTCTTGGAAATAATATCCTGGATAGGTATTCTATTCAGGTTTTCCGAGTTTCTAATTTACAAATGCAACAATCGTTCTCTACTTGTTTATTGCATATTGCTATTTGTGCGATTATATTTAAAAGCGTGCACCTGGTAATGCTTGCCTCGACGAGCGTTCCTTGCCATTAACCTTGTTCGCGGTCGTTACGCGATTTAGTCCTTGGTGAGCATGCTCCTCTTGTCATACTTCGGACCGTTCCTCTATCATATCTGTAATTTGTTTAACCCTTGTCATCTTTAAATGCAAGTGTCCTTCAATTAAGACATTCACAAAAGTTAGCCATGTCCACTTTACTAAACGCCCGTATCATAGTACAAGGCTTTTCTACTATATGTGTCAACGCTTGAAATTTTGTTAGCTATATCTATCATTTAATTGGGGTATTGTGTATTACACGATAGCCCTATGTGTTGTTTACAACACTTTAATATGCTAAACCATTAACATACATGCACTTACCGGATTTGTGATCAAGCCTCGAACCGAACACCAATCTTTATTAAGAGCATAAGGTTTAAGTCCAAGCATAGTTTTCCCACCATACTTGAATCTCTTAAACCAGGGCTCTGATACTTGAAATTTTGTTAGCTATATCTATCATTTAATTGGGGTAATGTGCCTACCGAATAGTCGAAGAAATGCCTAAGTGAGTTCGTCGAACTCAATTGTGCATTCATACATTAAAAAAGGGACATTCGACTTTTGAAAGTCAAACTGACCTTAAAACATGACCGAATGATAATTTGATAGAAAATGCGTAAGGTGGAATAGTCGAGATTAAAAATGACTAATCTAACCATCTTACGAATTATGATGATAGTTTGACGCTTGACAAGCTAGGTGGAGCTTGGGAAGGAAGCGGATCAAACAAGCTAAGCATGAAGAAAAGCAGAACCGGATGCAAGGTAAGCAAAGCTTACGCCCCCTTTTATTATTTATCAAATGTTTATTGTGAGTATCAAATATGAATAGTAGTTTGCAAATGAAATAAGATGTTCCGGCACGATATAATGCAGGTCGTAACAAGTTAGAATGGCAAAAACCATAGATTATGGTAAAATGGGTAAATAAGGTAAACTTGACGTGAGATGATGAACAATATAAAGTTTTGAAACACTATGTTATGGTGTAAACGTGGCGGGTAAAATGGTAAAGTAGTAATCCGGGCATGGATTAACGAATAGATAAAAGATTTGAAAGGACACCTTTTGGTGAAAGTTTTAATCGGGTCAAACAAATTGAGAAAATGTCTTTCAAGTAAATAAAACTCACGGCGCAAACCGGAATAGGTTCATGGGGTGAGATAGTATTAAAAATACTATCATATGTTGAAAAAAATGGTCATTTCGAATAAATGGGTCAAATGGTGTGTTAATACCATCTGACATTAATAATTGGTGACCATTTGTTGAGTTTTTGTGATTACAGGAAATAACATATGTTGCGTTGCTTTAACTAGAAAATTTAAAGCAAGAGGTATGTAAACGGGTCAATGCTATGACCCAAGCCAGGTACACATAATTAGATTTATAGTTGAAAGTAGTATTTTGGTCAATTAATTAGTGGAAGTCTTTCGTCGTAAAATGAGGGACTAAAATTGACCAAAAAGCCCTTGATGGGTAAATTGTGCAAACGACCCATATGGGTTGTTTAGGATTTTGCATTAAGATTACGAAATATAGGTAGATACCTTAAAGTAGTAAAATGATGGGTGAAATGAGAGAGTTAAATTTGAAGTTAATGGTAAATCCCTCTAGCGGGTCAAAATGAAGTTTTGCACATAACTCAACCTTTAGTTGCATAATGTATGAAAGTTTTGAACTCACGAGTTAATGGTTTTGAGATAATGAATATCTCAAAAATTTACAATGATTTAAACAAAAGTGGTTTAATGAATCATGAAACGGGTCAAAAGTGTTAAAAAGGAATTTCAAGCCGAGAGCTTGAAATCTGAATTTTTGAAGTAGTTGAATATCAGGTTTTAACTCCATAAGATGGAGAATTAAATTTCGAACACGTAGTAAAAAGAATCACGTAAAACGGACTTCTAGATCAAAAGTTATGGCCTTTAAAAGTTTGATTTTTGATAAATAAACATAGTTGGCAGAAATGTAGGTCCCAAAGAAGAACTGTGCCCCGGGCGCGACACGCAAGAGCTGTCGCGGCACGCGAAGGAAAAGAAGGAGCCTCTCGCGTGGCGCGAGAGGCAAAACTCTGAAATTTTATTTTTATTTTGTTTGTTTGTTTGTTTATGGAACTTGTTTATACATGTTTATAAGCTATCAAAACTAACTTTTAAGTTAGTTTTGATCATAGGTAAACGTCTATGATTCCTGGATGAAGATCAAGCGAATATGAAGAACCGAACACATGTCTTTGAAGCTTCCGCAATTGATTTATTTTATTCTAGTTTAAAAATGGAACTTGTAAACACTTGTTACTATAATTTGAGTACTTTAATCATGTGTGAACGTTAATTTGACAAAGGTTTTAAAAGGTCCCATTTTCACATAAAATGCGTATTTAATATTATAATCGTGCTAATTTAAGACGGGTCTTACAAGATGGTATCAGAGCTCATGGTTAAAAAGTAAAGTGTGTTCGGTTCGAGGCTTGATCGCAAATCCGGTAAGTTATATGTATATAAACGATTTAGCATATTAAAGTGTTATAAACAACACATAGGGTTATCGTCTAATACACGTTACCCCAATTAAAATGATTAATATAGTTTACGAAATTACGTGTGTTGACACGTATAGTAGAAAGCCTTGTATTATAATTCGGGCATTTATTGATATTGACGTAACTAATCTTTGTGAATGTTTTAGTTGAAAGGACACTCGCATCTGAAGATAGCGGGAATGTAACAAATTGCGGATTTGACAAAAGAATGGCCCAAAGTATGACAAGTTGAGCATGCTCACCAAGGACCTAAATCGCGTAACGACCGCGAACAAGGTTAATGGCAAGGAAAGCCCGTTAGGGCAAGCATTACCAGGTGCACATTTTAAATTTAATCGCACAATAGCATTATGTAACAAACACGTAGAGAATGACTATTGCATACGTAGCATAAAACTTGGAAAACCTGAATAAGACATCTATTCAGGATGAAGTTTCCAAGAGCAATTAAATAGAAATAAGTGTTATTCACGGTGATGAATAACAAAACAATAACGAAACTAGTCTATGTGGAAACTTGGACGGAAGTAACTATCCAAGTGTATATTTTCAATACGGATACTATTGAGAAGAGTAATGTTCACATTAACAAATGTGATTATATAATAGTTTGATAGAAGAGAAAATAATTTATATATTCAAGTGTAAAACTAGTAAACCTGATGATTGTTGATTAACAATTAAATAAAATCTTACTAAATAAAATCAGAGATATAGAAATAAACAGAGACGTTACTTACATAGGGCGTGATGTGAAAATTATGAAAAGGTCATGCGTGTCATGTGTTGACCGCTTACTCTGGCCAAGTAAGTAGTGAACACATGATACCATGAACTTCTTATGATGGACACATTTACGTCCGATGTAACAAGGACGAGGTGAATGGGACAATTTAAAAAGGGTACCCAAAAGAATAAAATAAGCAAAATGTTTGATACTAAACGTAAATGCAAGTCGGATGACGGAAGCGTATTACGTTAGAATAACGAGCGCCAGAGAAGGGACAAGGAACAAAGTAAATGAAAACACAGACCGACTAATGGGAATGCTAAGGCATAGGGGTAAAAATTTGACTGTCACAACTGATGAAATTCACACGGACAAGTTAAACGAATTAAATAAAGAATAAAGGACTTGATTGAATAAAGGCGATGGATTTCGCTAAGACGACCAAATAAATTAAAACGAAGTTTTAATACATGCCGGAACGGTTGCTGATATAATGACTTCGGTAAAATACCCGATAGATGGGTAGGATTTTGAGTGTATGCGTAAACCAAGAAACGGGAACGCGGAATAGAAAGTCAAAAGACTCGGATTGTGAGTTATGACTAAAGAATGACAAAATTTCGTAAACATAAAATTTGATAACTTTAGGATGAACGGGTTGAATACAAATGAAGTTTCACATTCATAAGTGATGAAGTGTCACACGAACAAGTCAAACAAGATAAATAAAGAATGACGCTTAAAAAGGTAAGTAAGCGCAAACCGAATAAATTGGAGCGCAAAATATTAATGAACCTATGTGGTGGGTCGTAAAGGAATATAAAAAGGAAAAACGCAAACTAGTGAAATAAGAATGCTAAAAACATTAAGATAAAGAAACCCGGGTAATGGGTCGTAAATAAATATAGGAATAAACTGGATAACAATAAGTGGAGGACAAACCGACGCGTAAATGACGTAAGAAGTCATAGAGTCAGAAGAATAATATGAAAGAAAAGGAATGTAGCCTTGGACTATGATTAAGGTCAAATGAACTTCAAAAGCGAAGATAAACGATTCCAAACATAAAAGGGGTGCCTTGACGCCATATACATATATAAACATATATACATTTGAATAAAGACTCGAATAAAAGATGGTCTACGAGATCATCATAACCTACGGGATTATAAGTAATATTAAGGTCTACGGGACCAAAAAGACCTTTGAGTCACAAATAGAAAGAAACAAATTGTCAGGGTCTCACCTTAAAAAGGTGGAAATCTAAGGAAAAAGCGTGCGAGGCTAAGTGAAAGAACCTACGGGTCAATAATGTAAAGCGAGGAAACTGGTTGTAACTCCCCGCGTAAAATAATAACGGAAGGTAAAATTTGTATAAAAGCGATGGGCTTCGCTAAGTTAACCGAACGGGTTAAAATGAAGAGATCATAAAAAGTCTAGTGGACAAAAGTGAAAGATTTTACTAAAACATCTAAACGGGCAGAAATGACAAAGGAATTCACGATTATCATATTGTGTTATTTCACAAAAGGGCGAAGACATTACCAAAATGACAACAGAAAGGAATAAATCCTTGGACGTAAATTCTTTGATGTGAGAAATTGACATGAGTTAAAGAGAAAACGTTAAACTAAAATTTAGTTTTAGTGAGAAATAACGTTTTAACAAATATAAATATTATGAGAGAAATTGGAAAACGGAAAACGGAAAACACTATAAAATGGGTGCCTTGAAAATGAAACTTGGTTCGTTTGATTAAACCAATGAAGTACGTAAATAAGGTTTCGGGGACGAAACCTCTTTAAGGGGGGTAGACTTGTAACACCCCGAAAATGGGTTTGGTATTTTAAACCCGGTAAATATAAGGAAACAGGTAAAGTACCGTTAATGGTAAAAACTAGCCCGTAAACAAAAATAACTAGGAATATATTTACCTAGTTATTAACATGTAGATAAGTAATAAAAATACGGAATTGTAGTCTTAAAACAATTAAAACTAAACTTGAGGGACCAAAATTGCAACAAAGGAAACTTTATATTTGTAAAAAAACACACACAACACACACATAGTGTGTGTGGGGATCGATCATCAGGCGACCAAAAGGGGGTAAACCCTATCTCATCAAACATCTTCAAAATTGAAAGGAAATTGGAGCTCAAACTCTTGAATAAACATGAATTGACGATCACCCAAGCTAGGGGATTGTAAGGTATGTCAAATTTTTGATGTTAATGAAGTTGTGAATTTGGGTTTACATTGCCATGTTTCGATTTATGTATGAATCATAGAGGCTATGGCCAAATTAGTGAAGTATGATTGCTTAGGAACAAACCCTAAGTAGAAACTTGAAGTAAATTGTTATGATTTAGATGTTTAGGTGAATTACCACACCTAGCTAAGTGGGTTTTGACTATATAGTGAAGATGATGATATATGTGCTTAGAATCATCATAATTGGTAGTTTAAGCGAGAAACTTGAATAAATTGTAAGTTCGAGTGAAAGCTCATGCATGACTTGAAATGAGGTTTTGAAAGTTATGATGAAATTATTGACATTGAAGTTCTTGCATGAAGTGTAAGGATTTAAAGATAGATAAAGATAGAACAGAGATTTAGAATTATCCTATTTGTTATATTCAAGAAGAGAGTTCTTGAATAAGTGTTAAGATTGAATTAGTACATGTGTGTGAAATGGGTTTTTAATAAAAGTATGAACTTTATGGAACTAGATGATTATATGATGTTTATAAACTATGTGGATGAATGTAGTTATAGCGCCTACCGAATAGTCGAAGAAATGCCTAAGTGAGTTCGTCGAACTCAATTGTGCATTTCATACATTAAAAAAGGGACAGTCGACTTTTGAAAGTCAAACTGACCTTAAAACATGACCGAATGATAATTTGATAGAAAATGCGTAAGGTGGAATAGTCGAGATTAAAAATGACAAATCTAACCATCTTACGAATTATGCTGATAGTTTGACGTTTGACAAACTAGGTGGAGCTTGGGAAGGAAGCGGATCAAAAAAGCTAAGCATGAAGAAAAGCAGAACCGGATGCAAGGTAAGCAAAGCTTACGCCCCCTTTTATTATTTATCAAATGTATATTGTGAGTATCAAATATGAATAGTAGTTTGCAAATGAAATAAGATGTTCCGGCACGATATAATGCAGGTCGTAACAAGTTAGAATGGCAAAAACCATAGATTATGGTAAAATGGGTAAATAAGGTAAACTTGACGTGAGATGATGAACAATATAAAGTTTTGAAACACTATGTTATGGTGTAAACGTGGCGGGTAAAATGGTAAAGTAGTAATCCGTGCATGGATTAACGAATAGATAAAAGATTTGAAAGGACACCTTTTGGTGAAAGTTTTTAATCGGGTCAAACAAATTGAGAAAATGTCTTTCAAGTAAATAAAACTCACGACGCAAACCGGAATAGGTTCATGGGGTGAGATGGTATTAAAAATACTATCATATGTTGAAAAAAAATGGTCATTTCGAATAAATGGGTCAAATGGTGTGTTAATACCATTTGACATTAATAATTGGTGACCATTTGTTGAGTTTTTGTGATTACAGGAAATAACATATGTTGCGTTGCTTTAACTAGAAAATTTAAAGCAAGAGGTATGTAAACGGGTCAATGCTATGACCCAAGCCAGGTACACATAATTAGATTTATAGTTGAAAGTAGTATTTTGGTCAATTAATTAGTGGAAGTCTTTCGTCGTAAAATGAGGGACTAAAATTGACCAAAAAGCCCTTGATGGGTAAATTGTGCAAACGACCCATATGGGTTGTTTAGGATTTTGCATTAAGATTACGAAATATAGGTAGATACCTTAATGTAGTAAAATGATGGGTGAAATGAGAGAGTTAAATTTAAAGTTAATGGTAAATCCCTCTAGCGGGTCAAAATGAAGTTTTGCGCATAACTCAACCTTTAGTTGCATAATGTATGAAAGTTTTGAACTGACGAGTTAATGGTTTTGAGATAATGAATATCTCAAAAATTTACAATGATTTAAACAAAAGTGGTTTAATGAATCATGAAACGGGTCAAAAGTGTTAAAAAGGAATTTCAAGCCAAGAGCTTGAAATCTGAATTTTTGAAGTAGTTGAATATCAGGTTTTAACTCCATAAGATGGAGAATTTAATTTCGAACACGTAGTAAAAAGAATCACGTAAAACGGACTTCTAGATCAAAAGTTATGGCCTTTAAAAGTTTGATTTTTGATAAATAAACATAGTTGGCAGAAATGCAGGTCCCAAAGGAGAACCGTGCCCCGGGCGCGACACGCGGGAGCTGTCGCGGCACGCGAAGGAAAAGAAGGAGCCTCTCGCGTGGCGCGAGAGGCAAAACTCTGAAATTTTATTTTTATTTTTTTTGTTTGTTTGTTTGTTTATGGAACTTGTTTATACATGTTTATAAGCTATCAAAACTAACTTTTAAGTTAGTTTTGATCATAGGTGAACGTCTATGATTCCTGGATGAAGATCAAGCGAATATGAAGAACCGAACACATGTCTTTGAAGCTTCCGCAATTGATTTATTTTATTCTAGTTTAAAAATGGAACTTGTAAACACTTGTTACTATAATTTGAGTACTTTAATCATGTGTGAACGTTAATTTGACAAAGGTTTTAAAAGGTCCCATTTTCACATAAAATGCGTATTTAATATTATAATCGTGCTAATTTAAGACGGGTCTTACAATGTGATATATTTAAAAGTAGTTTAAAGATGTGTGACTTTTTGAAAGGGTGTGATATATTTAAAAGTGGTGACTTTTTGTAACGGCTGTGATATATTTAAAACTTATGACTTTTTGTAAGGGGTGTGATATATTTAAAAGTAGTTTGAAAAGTTGTGACTTTTTTTAAGGGGTGTGTTATATTTAAAAACTTTCATCCAAACCATTGAGTCTATATCCAAACCATTGGGTATATGTTTGGTTTTTTAAAAGTCGCAACTTTTCATTCTAGAGAGACAAGTCAGACAACCCAAGTTGCTTTTTGTAGGGTTATATAATATATATTATTTTGTATAAAAAGTTAAAACTATAAATATATGTTAAATTATCATATGTGTATACAAGTAAAGTAATTAAGTAATTTATAAGTAATAGATAAGGTGGGATCAAGCTTTAGATATACATCTTGAAACAAGTCAAGCTAGAAGTATGTTAAGTTGAATGAGTCAAGCTCGACTCCACTTAGTTACATATCAGTACACAAAATAACAAATGGATGAAAATGTTGTAAATATACATATGTAATGCTTAATACAATTTTACTATTCGATTTTTTTAGTATTTAACAAACAGAAAACAAAACGAAATGTTCAATTTAATAAATAAACAAAAAACAACACTTATGTACCCATAATTAGAATAGGCATATAACTTATGTACACGCTACACCCAAATTGTTAGCCAGAATAGAGTGAAATTTGGGTTTAAGGACATTAGACCATCCTCGATGCGCGTCTACATGCAAGTCATCCGCAGGCAGTGGCGGAGCTAGCCTATTAAATTAAGGATATCCTAATTTTTTTTGCCGTACAATCATAAAATAATAAAAAAACGATAATAAATAAAGTAAAACAACTACCTAATAGATTTTAACTTATCTAAACATTTAAAGTCTTAACTAACATAAAAAGTAGAATTCTACATAAACTCTCAACATCAAACAAGATATCAAAGGACAAGAAAACTCACAAATCACAATAGCACCCTATTCAACGCGAGTCAACGGCGACGATTTCAGCAGGGACGATCAGCGCTGGCTTCTGTTCGACGTATGGTTTCCAATTGTTGCCCATAACCAAAAGGTTTTTTTTATTGTTTTGAGTCTTTGGCTAAACTTTGTCATTTACCAATTGGGTCTCCTTTCAGTTATATTATTGTTAATTTGGGCTTACTTCATCATTTGGGCCTAATTATTTTACAAATGTTAGGTTGTAAATATTTTGGGCTTATAAAAAATAGGATTTAAATATATCAAGTATCCTATTCTTTTGTCAGGGGTATCATCGTATTTGTTTAGTGGTATCTTTTATATAAAACCGAAAAAAATATACTACGAATATAGGGTTGAGCCTTAGCCCGTGCAACCACTCTTATAACACTAGCTCCGCCCCTGCCCATGTATATGGGTGGGCGGACGCACCCTTGAAAAAAAAAATAGTGTATTTTACAGGCAAAAAACTCGATCGCACATAGGGATGAGCACGGTACCCGTTCCGCCGTTCGGTATCGAACCGGTACCGGTACCGAAAGTACCGGTACCAAAAAATGGGAAAAGTGGGTACCGGTACCGGTGTTTTACCCGTAAATACCGATACCGGTACCGAAAAACGAGGAAAATGGGTACCGGTACCAGTACTGAACATACCCGGTACGAAATGCTCGTCCCTAATGACACCCTTAAAACTGAACATACCCGGTACGAAATGCTCGTCCCTAATGACACCCTTAAAGATATAATTAAACTCCTCATCTACACCCTCAGAAAATAATTTCTAGTTACGTCTGCTCATCCAGATCGTCCATTATGGCGCAGGTCTATGGAAGGTTTTTGGGTCCATGTCATTATACACTAACGGGCATGTGATGGGACAAGAGGTTGGATTTAAGGGTTTTTTTTTTTTTTCATTTTTTATCCAGTCTTAACTAATCATTTTTATATATGCTACAAAAAAATTGATAACTAGTCAATTTTATATGTGCTACAAAATATATATGCTACAAAATATTGATAACTAATCATTTTTATATTTGCTATAAAAAATGATTTATTTTGTAAAAAAACATTAAACTTTTATAGAAACAAATATAAAAGTAGACGATGAAGAATATAAGGGGCTGTTTGTTTTTTTTTTCAAAAAGAGCTTTCTGGCATCTTATGTCTGCGTCGCGCAGACCACGCACAGACCTTTGGGTCTGAAGTGTAAGGCCCCAACCCGGGAAGCCTCACAGTCGGTTACATACGTCAATAGCATAGTTCTCAAACTGGAACTTCAATAACTTCGCAGCGTAAAACGTACAATTCAACATTTGCCAAAGCAACATAAAACATTTAACTTCAACTATTTTGCAACATAAGCTTCCTCAACCAAGGATGCCAGTCTTCGGGATGCGAGTAACTCTCATATCTAAGCCAAGGCGATCGTTCAATCATTCCTAATATACCTGAAACAATCTGACATGCATACTAAAAACAATCAGAAAAACTGAGTCTCCGTTCAACTTACCATCATCCTCTCTCAGTTCTCTCTAGGGTTTCAATTTCAATTTCAAAACATTACGAGCATAATGCTCGCCGTTCGTTACTGAAGAAACACTAACTATATGGTCGGAACCGAGATAGTTAGGGGGTTTGAATCCGCATAAAAGGTTAGCTCTCTCTCGGTTGATTCAGTTGTTATGGGTTAACTTCTCCGGTAGCTCTGCAAAAAAGAACACCGTTAGCCTCGCCAAGGGGAGAAGAAGGTTCTCTCCTTGACCCGACTCCGGCGTGAGAATAAGTATTGGTATCGGAGAAGATAAGTATTTGAAGAGTGAGAGTAGTCTGAGTTTATACCTGAACAGTTCTCTTATTTATAACCGGGAGTTTTGGGAGGGAAAACCTGTTATTGAAAAGATAACGGAAAATGCTTAACGCCGTAGCGGTTATTTTTCTTCCGTTTGATTTCTTTAATCTGACGTTAATTAACCTCGATCCGGAGTGAATGCACACGGATCGTGGTTTGATCTGTGGCTAGGGGATTACCACGTGGAAAGAGATTAAGTGGAGATTACTCCCCGATTGCATGTTTTTGTTGCGATTTCAGAATTGCTTCTGGTGACGACACGTGTCCAGACGGTTATAACCGTCTGGGTGGTGCACGATGGTATTTCTTTCTAGAAGATTACTGCCATAATCCAGTGTGATGCCTTACTATGTGGACACAGACGAATAAACCCCAAGCCTGGGTAAAATGATATCTAAGTTTGGGTGTTGTGGCGGAAGTATTGTACAAAGGCTTTCTAATCCTTTGTTGAATAGGAGACGGCGCAAAGATTTATGTTATCTTTTGGGCGCGCGATTACAAGCTACTGACTTCTTTGTTCCTTTAGCAGGACCAGTGCGCAGCCGCGCAAGGTCAAAAAGCTAGAAAAGTTAGTTTGTGGTATGGTCTCAAATCCTTTTTATGAGGTTTTTAGGACCTTACCCCTTCAAGTCCCCCCAGTCTAGTGTTGTACTTATGCAAGTAAGTGGAGCACTGGACTTAGGAGAGGGAAATGTTTTTGGGCGCGTTTTAAAATAAGAAAGCTTCTGTGAGAAGATTTATCCTTTTGGGAAAAGGACAAAATCTTCGTAATCATGCTCTGACACATGATGACGTCAACTGGCAATTAGAGTGGTATTTTTCTTTTTTGTTCTTGATTTTCGCAACGGCGCTTGTCAGACCTTATTAATGAGGATGTGACCCTGGCTCCTGTAGCGCCGTAAGTGAGATAATTCTGATGACTAATGATGAGCAGGGTTCCCAGTTTCCGAGGTGGAGTTTTTATATATATATATGTATTGGGATTCCTGTTATCATTCATTTGAAGAAGATGAAGGGAAAAAGTACCGTTCGTTCCCGGCGCCTTTCGGATATCTTAAGGGTTCGAGAGGCTGCTGAAGCTCTTTTGTTACTTGCCGATTCTCCATTACCGCTGCTTGCCGGAAATGCTAAGATGATGTCTGCTGTCAGGTCTGTTGACGTTGGTCTTCAGTGGCCGGAGGTTGATAATGAGGCCATCGTGTTGTCGGTTGAAGATTTACTGGCTCGTTTCCCAACCCTCCGTCCGAGTATATGCCAGTTGGTGTACCAGCGTCGCCGGAAGAAACCTCCGGTGAAGATGGATGTTGAAGACGAACCTATGGTTGGTTAGGTTTTGATTCGTCCTGTCTTTTGATTGTATATATAAGTCCGTTAGTATGAACTCATCTTTTGAAGATCACGGGTGTGATCGGTGTTTATTGATTGTTTGATCATCTTGCTAGCTTGTAGAAGCAAGGTTTTTTGTATGACTATTTAGTTTCTGGAACTAAATTTGTGAAGATCATTTGTCATGATCTTGTTTCTGAAGTGTTTTGTTACACTTGGTGATAAAATGTATTTTCTTTGTACGTGTTTGAATTACAATATGTTGCATGTTTTTAATTTTTTTTTTTTTTTTGGATAGGTAAAGCGAATGAGAGATGGTATTGTGCTTATGTTTGAACGTTTGTCTAAAAGGCGTAGCAGCTTGCCCCTTTTTTTTTCTTGTTTTTAGACTGTTCATGAGGTATACAATGTTTGACCATATCGTTTTCGCGTGAACCCGAAAAATTACATGCAATTTGTAATAAACAGTAATAGGAATAATGTTTGTATTGATAAAAAAGCGCAAGGCTTTGTAACATATAATAAAGAAAAACATTGCCTGTATGCTTTTGAAGACTTAGGTCATATGTAACACCTGCGCAACTGTTGTGCGTTCCAGGTGCGGGGAACTAGGGTCCCATCGATCCTTTTCAGGGTATATGCTCCCTTGCCTAGGACCTCGTTAATGACGTATGGTCCTTCCCATCTTGGCGCTAATTTGCCTGGCTTTTCAGCGTTTGACGCCTCATTGTCGCGCAAGACGAAATCACCAGGGACAAAAGTGCAAACGCGGACGCGCGCATTGTAGTATTTTTCGAGCTTAGATTTGTACCTTGCTTCTGTTATGGCGGCGTTCTCGCGCCGTTCTTCGAGAAGATCCAAATCCATTCTCCTTTCTTGTTCGTTGTTCTGTTTTTCCATAGCTATCATGCGCGGTGACGGTAAACCTATCTCGGCTGGGATGACGGCTTCCGATCCATAGACTAAACTGAACGGAGTCTCGCCTGTGCTAGTCTTTGGCATTGTTCGATGCGCCCAGAGGATGCTGGGAAGTTCGTCAACCCATCCTCTGCGCGCTGTCCCCAGTCGCGCTTTTATGCCGTCGACGATCTGTTTGTTTACGCTTTCTACTTGTCCATTCGCTTGAGGATGCGCGACGGAAGCGAAGTTATGCTCGATCTTCATTTCTTTGAACCATTTTTGAAGATCTTCTGCAGCGAAGTTGGTACCATTGTCGGAAATAATGCGCAATGGTAATCCGAATCTGCAAATGATATGTTCCCATATAAATTTGCGGATTACCATTGCTGTCGTTGAGGCCAAAGCTTTAGCCTCTACCCATTTTGTGATGTAATCCACCGCGACGATGATGAATTTTACCGCACCTGGTGCGTCAGGAAATGGACCGACGAGATCGATGCCCCACTGCTGGAATGGCCAGGCGGAAGTAACAGGTATTAGTGGATTTTTTGGTCGGAGTGTTTTTGGTGCGTGGCGTTGACATGCCTCGCATCTTCTTAACAGGTCGACTGCGTCCATGTGCATTCCTGGCCAGTAGTATCCAGCATTCATTATTTTTGCCACGACCATGCGCGGTCCCGCGTGTATCCCGCATAATCCTTCGTGGATTTCTCTGACAAGGTATTGGGCGTCTGTTTTATCGACACAGCGTAGTAATGGGCCCATGAATGATTTCCGGTAGAGGACGCCATCCGCCATTTCATAATTTACCGCCTTGTGTTGTATTTTCCGAGCTTCTGCCTTTCCTTCTGGTAGCTTTCCGTGTTGGAGGTACAAGATAATCGGAGACATCCAAGATGGATCCCCCATTTCTATAACGTTTACTTGCTTGAGATGAATGGAAGGGTTGGATAATACCTCTATGCGTACTTCCTTCGCTAAGTGCTGAAAACTGGTCGCAGCTAGCTTGCTTAGCGCGTCAGCATGTTTGTTCTCGCTTCTGTTTATGTGATTAACTTTGAATGTTTGAAATTGGTTGATTAACATCCGTGCTTGTTCAAGGTACAATGCCATAGCTTCTTTTGCATCGTAATTGCCGTTAACTTGCTCGGCTACCAGTTTTGAATCGACATTAGCTTCAAGATTTCTTGCCCCCATTTTTAACGCTAGGCGAAGACCTGCCAAGAAGGCTTCATATTCGGCTTCGTTATTCGTACTTTTGAAATCTAATCGTATAGCGTACGTGAGCTCGTGGTTGTCTGGACTGATTAATCGGAGACCTGCTCCTGCTCCATCGTCATTGGAAGCACCATCTGTGTGTAAGGTCCAGACTCTGTCATCGAAAACAGGTGTTGGGTTCTGGATCGCCTCACATTCTTGTACTTTATCGATAGGAACTTCAGTGGCGAAGTCTGCTAACACTTGCCCTTTGATCGCGGGTCTTGGTCTGTAAAAAATGTTGTAACCTCCCAGTTCAATTGCCCATTTGGCCAGTCGTCCCGCTATGTCAGGCTTAGATAGGATTTGGCCTAGGTGGTAATTGGTAAGAACTGTGATGACGTGACCCGAAAAATACCTGCGCAGACGTCGGGATGCGTGTACTAGCTATAGAACTAACTTTTCTATCATTGAGTACCGAGTTTCCGGGCCGGTAAGCATTTTGCTGATGTAATAGATTGGAGTCTGGATGTTCTCGCGTTCTACCATCAATACAACACCGACCGCTACTTCCGCGGCAGATAGATATAAAATTAGTGGCTCTTTTTCTTTTGGTGCTGTCAATGTTGGCAGCTGAATTAAACATTCTTTCATTTGTTTGAATGCGGTTTCCGCTTCAGAGGTCCACTGAAAGTCAGTTTTCTTTGCGCAGTTTCGTAACGTACTGATGAATGGATAAGATTTTGCTGCGTGATTAGCCA
Source organism: Helianthus tuberosus (assembly GCA_030545235.1). NCBI lineage: Eukaryota > Viridiplantae > Streptophyta > Magnoliopsida > Asterales > Asteraceae > Helianthus > Helianthus tuberosus. Next base: position 33,047,700 of record CM060388.1, on the reverse strand, counting down.
GAAATCTGTTTAAAGCTGCTAATCGTCCAGCGAGCCTTTGCATTTCTTTAACTGTTGCGGGTGACGGCATTAGCTGAATAGCCTGCACCTTCTCTGGATTCACTTTAAACCCATCTTTTGTGACGATGAATCCCAAAAACTTTCCTTCTTCCATGCCGAAGGAGCATTTGGTTGGGTTGAGTTTTAGGCTCACGCTGCGCAAGGATTCGAATGTGCGCTGGATATTGTCGAGCATTGTGCTTTCCTCATGACTCATGATGACGAGGTCATCCATGTATACTTCGACAGTCTTGCCAATGTCATCTTTGAAAATTGTGTCCATTAGGCGTTGATAAGTTGCGCCTGCGTTGCGCAGGCCGAACGGCATTTTGGTATAACAGAAAATGCCTTTATCTGTGCGGAACGCCGTTTTGTCTTCGTCTTCTTCTTTCATCTGGACCTGATGATAACCCTTGTAACAGTCAAGAAAACATTTCCATCTGAACGACGCTAGAGAGTCGACTTTCTTGTCTATCTCTGGAAGCGCGTAACAATCTTTTGGGCATGCTTTATTCAGGTCTTTGAAGTCAACGCACATTCTCCACCCGCCGCTATGTTTCTGCACCATTACTGGGTTGGCTACCCATGTATGGTACTTTACTTCGCGCAAGATGCCTGCATTAAGTAACTCAGCTACTTGCTCGTCCATTGCTTTTGCTTTTTCTTCACTGAAACTGCGCCTCCCCTGAGCAACAGGTTCGACTGATGGTTTGATGTTTAGACAATGTTGCGCGATGTCGCGTGGGACTCCAGTCATGTCTGCTGGGCACCAGGAGAATATATCTTTGTTGTTAGACAATAACTCTTTTAGTTGTATGCGCGTTGCTGGTGAAATGGCTGGTCCTAACAGAATGGTCTGTTCTGGGTACTCGTCGTTTAGAACCCATTTCTCTGGTTCATTTGATGCCGAAGGTTTGGCTACTTTTGCTGGTGGTTCGTCATCTACGAACATGACTTCTTTGCTTGAATACAGTATTGCAACTCCAGTTTCTGTCGTAAATCCACAAGCAGCGTGTGGAATGGAAGTGATCATACTAAATTCCCTTTGTGACCTTCGCCCGAGCAAGACGTCATGTCGTGATGTTGCCGGCATGACCATGAAATTAACTGAAACTGTTCGTGAGTGCTCGCCATCGGATAAGGTCACCGGGAAAACGATTTGCCCTAATGGAAATACAGCTTCATTACAGAATCCGGTGAGGGGAAAATCAACCGGCTCTAAACGTGCTTTGTCTTCTGGATCAAGCTGCTTAAAGCACTGCTCGTATATGATGTCCATCGAGCTTCCTGGATCTATGAACATATAGTCAGTTCGGTAATGACCGAAAATACCAGTGATAATCACTGGGCGTTCTTCCTGGGGGCCCCCAGGAACAACGGGGAACACTACTTGCTGTTCTCTCCAATGTTGATCATAGTTTCGTTTATTTGGTCTTCGGGATGGACCTCCCTGAACCATGTGTATTTGATAACTGCTATATCGGCTAGATTGGATATCCTCCCTACGTGGTGTTGGTGGATCCAATTCGGAGGTATCAATTTCTTTTCTAGATCTGATGTTTGACAAATCAGATCTGACGATTTGAACAACGATTGTGTTTATAGCAGCTTGGCATCTGCTAAACCAATGTTCTAGAGATTTTTCTAGCTGTAAATTGTTTCCGACGTTTGGTCGAGGACCAGGTTGTCGGTGAGATGATAAATTTTCTGCCATGTGCAAAAACAGAAAATAGAATGAACTGAATCGAAACGAGGTAGAAACTAGAAAAACTGAGAAAACGGTGGGCGCCAATGAAGAAACACTAACTATATGGTCGGAACCGAGATAGTTAGGGGGTTTGAATCCGCATAAAAGGTTAGCTCTCTCTCGGTTGATTCAGTTGTTATGGGTTAACTTCTCCGGTAGCTCTGCAAAAAAGAACACCGTTAGCCTCGCCAAGGGGAGAAGAAGGTTCTCTCCTTGACCCGACTCCGGCGTGAGAATAAGTATTGGTATCGGAGAAGATAAGTATTTGAAGAGTGAGAGTAGTCTGAGTTTATACCTGAACAGTTCTCTTATTTATAACCGGGAGTTTTGGGAGGGAAAACCTGTTATTGAAAAGATAACGGAAAATGCTTAACGCCGTAGCGGTTATTTTTCTTCCGTTTGATTTCTTTGATCTGACGTTAATTAACCTCGATCCGGAGTGAATGCACACGGATCGTGGTTTGATCTGTGGCTAGGGGATTACCACGTGGAAAGAGATTAAGTGGAGATTACTCCCCGATTGCATGTTTTTGTTGCGATTTCAGAATTGCTTCTGGTGACGACACGTGTCCAGACGGTTATAACCGTCTGGGTGGTGCATGATGGTATTTCTTTCTAGAAGATTACTGCCATAATCCAGTGTGATGCCTTACTATGTGGACACAGACGAATAAACCCCAAGCCTGGGTAAAATGATATCTAAGTTTGGGTGTTGTGGCGGAAGTATTGTACAAAGGCTTTCTAATCCTTTGTTGAATAGGAGACGGCGCAAAGATTTATGTTATCTTTTGGGCGCGCGATTACAAGCTACTGACTTCTTTGTTCCTTTAGCAGGACCAGTGCGCAGCCGCGCAAGGTCAAAAAGCTAGAAAAGTTAGTTTGTGGTATGGTCTCAAATCCTTTTTATGAGGTTTTTAGGACCTTACCCCTTCAAGTCCCCCCAGTCTAGTGTTGTACTTATGCAAGTAAGTGGAGCACTGGACTTAGGAGAGGGAAATGTTTTTGGGCGCGTTTTAAAATAAGAAAGCTTCTGTGAGAAGATTTATCCTTTTGGGAAAAGGACAAAATCTTCGTAATCATGCTCTGACACATGATGACGTCAACTGGCAATTAGAGTGGTATTTTTCTTTTTTGTTCTTGATTTTCGCAACGGCGCTTGTCAGACCTTATTAATGAGGATGTGACCCTGGCTCCTGTAGCGCCGTAAGTGAGATAATTCTGATGACTAATGATGAGCAGGGTTCCCAGTTTCCGAGGTGGAGTTTTTATATATATATATGTATTGGGATTCCTGTTATCATTCATTTGAAGAAGATGAAGGGAAAAAGTACCGTTCGTTCCCGGCGCCTTTCGGATATCTTAAGGGTTCGAGAGGCTGCTGAAGCTCTTTTGTTACTTGCCGATTCTCCATTACCGCTGCTTGCCGGAAATGCTAAGATGATGTCTGTTGTCAGGTCTGTTGACGTTGGTCTTCAGTGGCCGGAGGTTGATAATGAGGCCATCGTGTTGTCGGTTGAAGATTTACTGGCTCGTTTCCCAACCCTCCGTCCGAGTATATGCCAGTTGGTGTACCAGCGTCGCCGGAAGAAACCTCCGGTGAAGATGGATGTTGAAGACGAACCTATGGTTGGTTAGGTTTTGATTCGTCCTGTCTTTTGATTGTATATATAAGTCCGTTAGTATGAACTCATCTTTTGAAGATCACGGGTGTGATCGGTGTTTATTGATTGTTTGATCATCTTGCTAGCTTGTAGAAGCAAGGTTTTTTGTATGACTATTTAGTTTCTGGAACTAAATTTGTGAAGATCATTTGTCATGATCTTGTTTCTGAAGTGTTTTGTTACACTTGGTGATAAAATGTATTTTCTTTGTACGTGTTTGAATTACAATATGTTGCATGTTTTTAATTTTTTTTTTTTTTGGATAGGTAAAGCGAATGAGAGATGGTATTGTGCTCATGTTTGAACGTTTGTCTAAAAGGCGTAGCAGCTTGCCCCTTTTTTTTTCTTGTTTTTAGACTGTTCATGAGGTATACAATGTTTGACCATATCGTTTTCGCGTGAACCCGAAAAATTACATGCAATTTGTAATAAACAGTAATAGGAATAATGTTTGTATTGATAAAAAAGCGCAAGGCTTTGTAACATATAATAAAGAAAAACATTGCCTGTATGCTTTTGAAGACTTAGGTCATATGTAACACCTGCGCAACTGTTGTGCGTTCCAGGTGCGGGGAACTAGGGTCCCATCGATCCTTTTCAGGGTATATGCTCCCTTGCCTAGGACCTCGTTAATGACGTATGGTCCTTCCCATCTTGGCGCTAATTTGCCTGGCTTTTCAGCGTTTGACGCCTCATTGTCGCGCAAGACGAAATCACCAGGGACAAAAGTGCAAACGCGGACGCGCGCATTGTAGTATTTTTCGAGCTTAGATTTGTACCTTGCTTCTGTTATGGCGGCGTTCTCGCGCCGTTCTTCGAGAAGATCCAAATCCATTCTCCTTTCTTGTTCGTTGTTCTGTTTTTCCATAGCTATCATGCGCGGTGACGGTAAACCTATCTCGGCTGGGATGACGGCTTCCGATCCATAGACTAAACTGAACGGAGTCTCGCCTGTGCTAGTCTTTGGCATTGTTCGATGCGCCCAGAGGATGCTGGGAAGTTCGTCAACCCATCCTCTGCGCGCTGTCCCCAGTCGCGCTTTTATGCCGTCGACGATCTGTTTGTTTACGCTTTCTACTTGTCCATTCGCTTGAGGATGCGCGACGGAAGCGAAGTTATGCTCGATCTTCATTTCTTTGAACCATTTTTGAAGATCTTCTGCAGCGAAGTTGGTACCATTGTCGGAAATAATGCGCAATGGTAATCCGAATCTGCAAATGATATGTTCCCATATAAATTTGCGGATTACCATTGCTGTCGTTGAGGCCAAAGCTTTAGCCTCTACCCATTTTGTGATGTAATCCACCGCGACGATGATGAATTTTACCGCACCTGGTGCGTCAGGAAATGGACCGACGAGATCGATGCCCCACTGCTGGAATGGCCAGGCGGAAGTAACAGGTATTAGTGGATTTTTTGGTCGGAGTGTTTTTGGTGCGTGGCGTTGACATGCCTCGCATCTTCTTAACAGGTCGACTGCGTCCATGTGCATTCCTGGCCAGTAGTATCCAGCATTCATTATTTTTGCCACGACCATGCGCGGTCCCGCGTGTATCCCGCATAATCCTTCGTGGATTTCTCTGACAAGGTATTGGGCGTCTGTTTTATCGACACAGCGTAGTAATGGGCCCATGAATGATTTCCGGTAGAGGACGCCATCCGCCATTTCATAATTTACCGCCTTGTGTTGTATTTTCCGAGCTTCTGCCTTTCCTTCTGGTAGCTTTCCGTGTTGGAGGTACAAGATAATCGGAGACATCCAAGATGGATCCCCCATTTCTATAACGTTTACTTGCTTGAGATGAATGGAAGGGTTGGATAATACCTCTATGCGTACTTCCTTCGCTAAGTGCTGAAAACTGGTCGCAGCTAGCTTGCTTAGCGCGTCAGCATGTTTGTTCTCGCTTCTGTTTATGTGATTAACTTTGAATGTTTGAAATTGGTTGATTAACATCCGTGCTTGTTCAAGGTACAATGCCATAGCTTCTTTTGCATCGTAATTGCCGTTAACTTGCTCGGCTACCAGTTTTGAATCGACATTAGCTTCAAGATTTCTTGCCCCCATTTTTAACGCTAGGCGAAGACCTGCCAAGAAGGCTTCATATTCGGCTTCGTTATTCGTACTTTTGAAATCTAATCGTATAGCGTACGTGAGCTCGTGGTTGTCTGGACTGATTAATCGGAGACCTGCTCCTGCTCCATCGTCATTGGAAGCACCATCTGTGTGTAAGGTCCAGACTCTGTCATCGAAAACAGGTGTTGGGTTCTGGATCGCCTCACATTCTTGTACTTTATCGATAGGAACTTCAGTGGCGAAGTCTGCTAACACTTGCCCTTTGATCGCGGGTCTTGGTCTGTAAAAAATGTTGTAACCTCCCAGTTCAATTGCCCATTTGGCCAGTCGTCCCGCTATGTCAGGCTTAGATAGGATTTGGCCTAGGTGGTAATTGGTAAGAACTGTGATGACGTGACCCGAAAAATACCTGCGCAGACGTCGGGATGCGTGTACTAGCTCTAGAACTAACTTTTCTATCATTGAGTACCGAGTTTCCGGGCCGGTAAGCATTTTGCTGATGTAATAGATTGGAGTCTGGATGTTCTCGCGTTCTACCATCAATACAGCACCGACCGCTACTTCCGCGGCAGATAGATATAAAATTAGTGGCTCTTTTTCTTTTGGTGCTGTCAATGTTGGCAGCTGAATTAAACATTCTTTCATTTGTTTGAATGCGGTTTCCGCTTCAGAGGTCCACTGAAAGTCAGTTTTCTTTGCGCAGTTTCGTAACGTACTGATGAATGGATAAGATTTTGCTGCGTGATTAGCCAGAAATCTGTTTAAAGCTGCTAATCGTCCAGCGAGCCTTTGCATTTCTTTAACTGTTGCGGGTGACGGCATTAGCTGAATAGCCTGCACCTTCTCTGGATTCACTTTAAACCCATCTTTTGTGACGATGAATCCCAAAAACTTTCCTTCTTCCATGCCGAAGGAGCATTTGGTTGGGTTGAGTTTTAGGCTCACGCTGCGCAAGGATTCGAATGTGCGCTGGATATTGTCGAGCATTGTGCTTTCCTCATGACTCATGATGACGAGGTCATCCATGTATACTTCGACAGTCTTGCCAATGTCATCTTTGAAAATTGTGTCCATTAGGCGTTGATAAGTTGCGCCTGCGTTGCGCAGGCCGAACGGCATTTTGGTATAACAGAAAATGCCTTTATCTGTGCGGAACGCCGTTTTGTCTTCGTCTTCTTCTTTCATCTGGACCTGATGATAACCCTTGTAACAGTCAAGAAAACATTTCCATCTGAACGACGCTAGAGAGTCGACTTTCTTGTCTATCTCTGGAAGCGCGTAACAATCTTTTGGGCATGCTTTATTCAGGTCTTTGAAGTCAACGCACATTCTCCACCCGCCGCTATGTTTCTGCACCATTACTGGGTTGGCTACCCATGTATGGTACTTTACTTCGCGCAAGATGCCTGCATTAAGTAACTCAGCTACTTGCTCGTCCATTGCTTTTGCTTTTTCTTCACTGAAACTGCGCCTCCCCTGAGCAACAGGTTCGACTGATGGTTTGATGTTTAGACAATGTTGCGCGATGTCGCGTGGGACTCCAGTCATGTCTGCTGGGCACCAGGAGAATATATCTTTGTTGTTAGACAATAACTCTTTTAGTTGTATGCGCGTTGCTGGTGAAATGGCTGGTCCTAACAGAATGGTCTGTTCTGGGTACTCGTCGTTTAGAACCCATTTCTCTGGTTCATTTGATGCCGAAGGTTTGGCTACTTTTGCTGGTGGTTCGTCATCTACGAACATGACTTCTTTGCTTGAATACAGTATTGCAACTCCAGTTTCTGTCGTAAATCCACAAGCAGCGTGTGGAATGGAAGTGATCATACTAAATTCCCTTTGTGACCTTCGCCCGAGCAAGACGTCATGTCGTGATGTTGCCGGCATGACCATGAAATTAACTGAAACTGTTCGTGAGTGCTCGCCATCGGATAAGGTCACCGGGAAAACGATTTGCCCTAATGGAAATACAGCTTCATTACAGAATCCGGTGAGGGGAAAATCAACCGGCTCTAAACGTGCTTTGTCTTCTGGATCAAGCTGCTTAAAGCACTGCTCGTATATGATGTCCATCGAGCTTCCTGGATCTATGAACATATAGTCAGTTCGGTAATGACCGAAAATACCAGTGATAATCACTGGGCGTTCTTCCTGGGGGCCCCCAGGAACAACGGGGAACACTACTTGCTGTTCTCTCCAATGTTGATCATAGTTTCGTTTATTTGGTCTTCGGGATGGACCTCCCTGAACCATGTGTATTTGATAACTGCTATATCGGCTAGATTGGATATCCTCCCTACGTGGTGTTGGTGGATCCAATTCGGAGGTATCAATTTCTTTTCTAGATCTGATGTTTGACAAATCAGATCTGACGATTTGAACAACGATTGTGTTTATAGCAGCTTGGCATCTGCTAAACCAATGTTCTAGAGATTTTTCTAGCTGTAAATTGTTTCCGACGTTTGGTCGAGGACCAGGTTGTCGGTGAGATGATAAATTTTCTGCCATGTGCAAAAACAGAAAATAGAATGAACTGAATCGAAACGAGGTAGAAACTAGAAAAACTGAGAAAACGGTGGGCGCCAATGAAGAAACACTAACTATATGGTCGGAACCGAGATAGTTAGGGGGTTTGAATCCGCATAAAAGGTTAGCTCTCTCTCGGTTGATTCAGTTGTTATGGGTTAACTTCTCCGGTAGCTCTGCAAAAAAGAACACCGTTAGCCTCGCCAAGGGGAGAAGAAGGTTCTCTCCTTGACCCGACTCCGGCGTGAGAATAAGTATTGGTATCGGAGAAGATAAGTATTTGAAGAGTGAGAGTAGTCTGAGTTTATACCTGAACAGTTCTCTTATTTATAACCGGGAGTTTTGGGAGGGAAAACCTGTTATTGAAAAGATAACGGAAAATGCTTAACGCCGTAGCGGTTATTTTTCTTCCGTTTGATTTCTTTGATCTGACGTTAATTAACCTCGATCCGGAGTGAATGCACACGGATCGTGGTTTGATCTGTGGCTAGGGGATTACCACGTGGAAAGAGATTAAGTGGAGATTACTCCCCGATTGCATGTTTTTGTTGCGATTTCAGAATTGCTTCTGGTGACGACACGTGTCCAGACGGTTATAACCGTCTGGGTGGTGCACGATGGTATTTCTTTCTAGAAGATTACTGCCATAATCCAGTGTGATGCCTTACTATGTGGACACAGACGAATAAACCCCAAGCCTGGGTAAAATGATATCTAAGTTTGGGTGTTGTGGCGGAAGTATTGTACAAAGGCTTTCTAATCCTTTGTTGAATAGGAGACGGCGCAAAGATTTATGTTATCTTTTGGGCGCGCGATTACAAGCTACTGACTTCTTTGTTCCTTTAGCAGGACCAGTGCGCAGCCGCGCAAGGTCAAAAAGCTAGAAAAGTTAGTTTGTGGTATGGTCTCAAATCCTTTTTATGAGGTTTTTAGGACCTTACCCCTTCAGTTACGGTTAGGTGTTCGGAACATGTGTATGTATGGCTTCCAGCTCTAATTAGGGCTGCAAACGAACCAAACGTTCGGCGAACAGTTCGTGAACCGTTCGGCAGGAAGTTCGTTTGTGTTCATTCATTTACTAAACAAACGAACACGAACAAGAAATTTCGTTCGTTTAGTTAAATGAACAAACATGAACAGAGGTCGTGTTCGTTCGTTTATGCTCGTAAACGTTCGGTAACGTGTTCGTTTGTGTTCGATACTTCAAAATTTTGACAAATTAAATATCTAATAAGTGTCGGTGTATTATATATTATGGTCATGAACGATTGTTTGTGTTCGTTTGTTTCCATTTGTGTTCATGAACATTAGTTTGTGCTCATTTGTGTTCACTAACGTTCGTTGCCTAAAATTAACAAACAAACACAAACGAACACGAACAAGTTCATTTCCTTAACAAACGAACACGAACATAAAATTCGTTCGATAAGCGTTCGTGGACGGTTCGCGAACACATATATTTCTTTACAAACGAACACGAACAAGGTCTTGTTCGTGCTCGTTTGGTTCGTTTGTAGCCCTAGCTCCAACACACTCGTCTCCGGTAAGTCTTCTTCTCCAACTGTTGCCAGCAAAAAATATAGAGGAAGAAGAAGAAGATTTGAAATCGTGGATGCATAAGAACGGTTTCCCTCCATGTAAAGTAGTTCTTAAAGATAGAGTTGCGCATGATTCACGACATCCTCATATTCATTATGTTGCAGCTAGTGAGGATTTGCAGGTTGATATGGTTTACTGTTTTTTGTTTGATTTGGTGAATTTTAATTAGTTGAAGTGAATTAGGTTTGTTTGATGATGTCTTTTAATGAATTGTTGTTGAATTTTGGTGTTAAATTTCATAAATTTGTGTGTAGTTTGTTGAATTTTTTTTATTAATATTCATGCCTATTTTGTTGTTTTAGCAACTTGCAGAAGTTAAAAACAGACAGTCTTCTTCTTGCAGATTGCAGAGGTTTGGTCCACCTCTTTAGCTGCAGATGTCTGCAGATATGGTACGCAGACTGCAAACGTTTTACCTCTGAAAAAACAAACAACACCTAAGAAGGTGTGTGAGATGAAGTAAATTGCTTTGAAAAAAATTGTAAGATGGGTTTGTTTGGATGAAGTAAATTGCTTAGGAAGAAAGTGTAAGATGGGTTGTGTGAGATGAAGTAAATTGCTTAGAAAAAAATTGTAAGAAATGTTGCAAGTGTTGTTGAGATGTCAAAGCAGAAAGTTGTCATAAAATATATTTATTTATGTAAAAAAGTTAAATTGAAACATGTTGATTGTATCATGTTATTCAACAATAAATCAATGAAGTGGTAAATATGTGCGACAGGGTGTTCAAAAAAAAATTCGGATCCAAAACTGTATCCAAAATATTTTTAAAAATCCATATCCGAAATATTCGAAATTTCGGATATTTGAAAACCGGATAATCCGAATTTTTGGATTCGGGTTCGGATATTGATTTCTAAAAATTTCGGATAATATGATTATCCGATATCTGAAAACTAATTTTTTTTATTATATATAGTACATGAGTACTATATATAGTTTGAAATATAGTAAATAATCGGATTCGGGTGTGGATTTATGAATGTTTTTTGTTTTCAATGTTGGAAATTTGGAAAATAGAATATAGATTTAGTTTTAATCTATGCATAAAACAAATTTTTGATATTTTTTAAATAAATTCGAATATCCGTTTGGATCTTCGACTCCGTATATAAAATTTCGGATATGGATTCGGATATTAATATTCACTATCCGAAATTTTCAGATAACCGATTTTCGGATATTCGAAAACCGAATAATCCGATATTGAACACCCCAATCCTTCGAGGACTCCATGCTAGAAATTAGTGAACAAAGAAAGTTGCACTTGAGCAACACCGCATAACCGTATAGAAGTTGGGTATAAAGGAGCTTAGTGAGGCTTTATATTTAAAGGTTTATTTGGGGTCATAAGTAACTTTTCCAACTAAGGGCCTGTTTGGCAACTTCTGAATGGTTAAGTGCTGAACCAGTAAGAGGTCTGAACCATTAAGAGTTAGTATAATGCTTAACCATTCAGAGGTAAATGTTTGACCAATTCAGATCAGAGGTCTTAACCATTCAGACTCAGTATAATGCTTAACCATTCAGAGCCAAATGTCTGAACCATTCAGACATCTGCTCGTGAAACAAACAGTCTGAACTATTAAGTGCTGAACCAGTAAGAGATCTGAACCATTAAGAGCCTCATTAAGAGGCAAACAAACAACCCCTAAGATTAACTTTATTGACAATTTCTTTAACTATTTTATTTATATACGTTATATATCTTAAAGATAAATGTTGGTGGCATCAGCCTATGTTTTGGAGACCCTAAGTGAACTACGAAGTGGAGGCCTTTTTGCAAAATTACCCTTTCATCATATTTAGTAACAAAACCCTCCTCTTTTACCTGGGTTTGGGACTGGCAATTATAAACTAAAAAGTTTATAGTTGACGAAGTTAAAAAAATTTGTTGAAAGTTATATGTTTTGTATAAATTAAGTATACGTTTAAATAAAATTGATTTTTCTAGCTTTAACTGAGGCAAATTGTTTGATGAAAGAATCGTAATCAAGTTCTTCTAAAAAAATCTCATTCAATTGAAATAATAGCTAAACCGTTTAATCTTTCTTGTGACATTGTAGTTCTTAAATAAATTTTTATTAGTTTTAATTTAGAAAAACTACATTATGCCGAAGCAACAGTTACAGGAATGGTAAAATATAAATCTATTTAAGAGATTGACGATGAGCCCTAATTCCCTAAACAACAAATTAGAATAGACAAATAACCAAGCCCTAATGCCTAAACAACAAGATCGGTTCACCGTGATTCAGCAAAATAGCAAATAATGAAACAAGAATAAGCCCAAATTCCCTAATAACAAATGAGGATACCATATATCTAACCTGAGTGACACACCCACACTGCCAAGTTCCAAGCCAGCCACAATATTGAATTGTCAAATCAAAATTGAGTGTCTGAGTTCCAACCCAGCCAAATCGACACCTCAAAACTGATTTCCAAGCCACAATATCTAGCCTAAGATTCTGAGTTCCAAGAATTCACGTCTGCCACAAATATCGAATCGTTAAATCAAAACTGAGTGTTTGAATTCCAACCCAGCCAAATTGACAAATCAAAACTGATTTCCAAGCCAACCAAGTCGAAGATATAAAACTGAATAACTGATTTAATATTCGAGGAACTGAGGGTTTGGTTGTATATAATCAACAAATTGATCTTGACGTTCGATTAATGATTAATGAAACAACTATTAACAATCGCAATATATATGTAAAAGAGTATAAAAAGAACCGTTAAGTTACCTGTTTCAATCGACGATTCAAGTTCATGATGAATAATGATTCCATCGACGTCGGATTACTTAACTGCGCACATGTTTCAACCGACGCTTCATGTTTAGTGCCGCAGTTTACGAGGTTTCCTTTTTTCCATTTAATCAGCCGTCGTTAAACTAATTCCTTTTGTATTTAGTTTGGGCGGTGGGCCTTTAATCAATTTAAGCTATGGGCTGTTAAAAATTAAACTAAAAATGGGCCTAGTATTAAACAAACCTACAACAAATTTGGAGGCCTTTCAATTTGGGTGGCCCTAGGCCTGTGCTTAGGGTCTGAAGCCCATTGGGCCGACCTTGGGTGGCATTGGCTACCGACCATACAAGCCAAAACTTTGTCCAAACTCTCTTCATGGATTATAAATTTAGGCTTTTATCGTTTTTCTTTGGGCTCCAACAAGTTAGCCCTATCAACATGCAATAGCAATTGTAACACCTCGTAAAATCATGTCCAATTATGTGGAGAGACGTGTCCTGAACCCTAAACATGTAAAAGTTTGAGTTCGAAGGACTAAAGTTGACAAACATTGAAAATATGTATGCGGGGGGACTAAAAGTGACAACATGCGAAACTTGTGCCTCTGATTGTCCACACATGATGTTCGTATTCTTGAATGAGTAAATTATCGGACGTAAGAAGCCGTTTGTAAATGAAATCAAAAGTTTTCAAGACAAAGGGGTTAAACGTGTCAACATGTTAATTCTTACCTCTGAGTGACCTTTTAACAAACTCGGGGCTTCATAATGTTTGATTATACTCTTGAGAACATGTGATGATGATTTCATATGGTTTCGATATCGTTATATGATAATTGTGCAAAATCTCAGCAAGAAGGGTTAAAAGTGTCAACTTGTTAATTCTACCTCGGTGAGACCTTTTAACGAACCCGAAGCCTAACGGTATTTGATCATACTCCCAAGAACATTATAAATCTAATTACAAGGGCTCATACAACTAATAATGAAAGATATACAAGATACGAAAGTACAAGGACCGAACTTGTAACTTTTAAAAACAAGTTTGTAATCTGGTTGCCTCGCGTGGCGCGCCAGGACCTCCCCTTCCTGGCGCGTGGCACGATGGGGGTCCATTCCCAGCAGAACTGGACAGCTGCCAGCATGCAGCCTTGCTCCCCACACAAACCATTCTGCAACTGAATTCGAAACCAGCAGCATGCAAACGGATTTGTAAAACCTCTTGGACACATGGAGACATCTTAGAGCACCTTATAACACTTGGATTGATCTTGGATCACCTCCTTTAACTATAAATAAGAGCTTCAAGTTCCTCATCTCCTTGCTCACTCAAAAATTTCTCTTCTTCTCTTTGCTTAAGCTTTCTTGAGCATTCTCTTGAGATTCCAGACTAAAAAAGAAGCTCCCTTGAGATTAAAGTTCAAGCTAGGACCCTTTGTAAGTGTCTTTAGCCACCTTAGTTCAGTTTTTGTTCGTTTAAAGACCTAAAGTCAAAGTTGCCGCAAAACGGCTTTGACCTTCGGTTTAGACCTAAACGGTCCAGCCATTGTTCGAGGCGAATATGGCTACGTGATCATAATTAGGTGTGTGTTAATCCCTCAAAAGGGCACATCCTAATTATCACGTTTACTTAGTTAATTGTCGGGTCAAAGTAATCAAGTAAAAAGTCAAACTAGTTAGATTTTTAAATAAAAATCATAACTGATAATGTAGAGGTTATGAATCATATTTTGTCACTTAAATAAATTGGTAAATATTATTAGAACATGTCTAGACATGTTCAACCCGACAATTCTAAGTTTAAGCTCGGTTCGCAACCGAAAGTCGCAAAAGCTTGACTTTTGCTTTGACTTTCAGTTCTGACCTGATTAAGCTTAATCCCTTATGTTTTAAGCTTCCATAGTGACCATATAATGTTGTAGTATAACTCTCTGAGGTTATATTACATGGTCATTTGGAAATTCTGAATTTTATGCATGTTTCCGTTATTATTCTTAATGTTGACCAATATGCCCTTATAGTCTAAAAATGAGATTTTCGAATGAATGAACATAAAAATGAGTTTGGTACTGATTTGTAAACATGTCTAAAATATTTTGACACTACATTCTGGTCTCAAATTGATGTTATGCAATTTATCGAAAATAATGCTTTTAAAAGGACTAAAGTACCCTTAAGCATGTAAATCAAGTTTAAAACATAAATTTGACCCTAAACTCATTACCTACTATTGTGATATTGTTTTTAAGGATTTTTGGAATGTTAGTTCAGATTATATACTGACCATAACACTGAGTTCTCGTATAAATTCTATAATTGACGATAATGCCCTTTTTGCAAATAAAATATGTTTTACACTTGATTAACATGCAAAACCTTTTCCTACAGATCTAAAATAAAAAATAAAATATGTTGACCCTCCAAGGTTGGTCAAAATCTCAGAATCACATAAACTTTGCAAATATCGTCAATTATCGACTTTTACGCTAATTAGGTGCATTGTATGGTTTAAAACCATATTTAACACCCAAGACTTGTTGCCTACTAAATTTATAAATAATTTTTAATATTTTTACAGTAGGTATAAGTCATGAACTCAGACTTCCAATTGTGTCCTTAAAAGCATATGTGAAATGACCAAAATGCCCTTTCGGGGTATAGTTTGGCCATAAATGGTAAACCATACATATGTATGATATCCTACTGTTATAACATCATAAAATAAATATTTTTACAGAATGTTTTTTACCAGAACATTAGTTTACGTTTAAACCTCTTTTATAAGACTTAAAATGACCAAAATGCCCTTACGGAGCTTAATTCAGTTTTAAATATTTTTGGGCATATGTGTTAACATCCTACTGATGTCTTAACATATTTAAAGCATAATAATATTTGGAACTTGTATATGGTTCATTCGGTTACCCGTTATGCTTATACGCGTTCGGTTCGGTTTATGTAACTAGTTTACATAAATTAGTCGAAATGGGTTTAACCTTATCATCTAAACTTCAAAATCCATAATGTTTTTAGTTTACCCATATTATACAAGTATCCATACTTGTTGGGTCTAAATTACATTCCATTCCGGTCCCGCTTAATTTAGCGTTTCGAACCGTAAAGTATGTTTAAAACTAACCGGTCTAAGTCATTGACTTAAATGAGACCCGTTAGTATCCTAATAGGTTAGTAAAACCTTCCTTACGGATTAAGTAGCTTCGGTAGAAGATATTTGCATAAGGTCTTAAGAATATACGGCTGAGTAGCATTTTCATACATACTAACTCAGGTAAATACTTTTAACTTATTTTCCCTTATACGAGCTCGGGATACGGTAAAAATAATACCGCTTGGTCGGGTATGGGATCATTTAATCGGATTGTGATTAATAAATTCACATAACCCGTTTTAATATGTTTTGTTTGATAACATAAACATTGGGGGTTAATACGACCGTGTCCTGGATATCCTCGGCTCATTAAATTGCAAATGGCCACGATCTATGCACGGGGTGTAGGCATACACCTGACAGATGCAAATGCTAAATATTAAATTACCCACAAGTTGGGGATAACTCCTCTATGGGTTTATAAGTGGTGAGTCGGTTAATCATGACCGACTTCTAAACCGGCCCAATTGTATGACAAACATGTAAAACTGTATACAAGATTTTAATAAAGATTGTCCCAAGTTATAAATAATTTTGTGCCTTGTGCACTTAAATCAACTTTCATAAATTCTTTTCAAATGAGTCAGTTAATTGTATTTACCAGTGAAAACTGACGTATTTTCCAAAGACTAAGTGACAGGTACCTTGCCTAATTAGGCTGGAGCTGCTTGGCATAAATAAAGAGGATCTTGCAAATCCCTAGTGCCTAAAGTCTGTCAAACAGTATTTTATGTATCTGTTCTAATGGTCCGCCTGTGGATCTTTATTACAATTCTTCTGTATATTCTTTTGTTTAAACTTTGAACATTCCGAGTTGTAATAGTATTAACTTCCAAGCCTTCTGCTGTGCTATGATTGTGTTTAATTGTCAATGATGATATCAACTACGTCACGATACTCCCCATCGGGCCCACCGGAATATTTGGAAATATTGGGGTGTGACAGGTTGGTATCAGAGCCAACATTGAGTGAATTAAACACTAGCCTTTTGTGTTTAATCTCAATGACACAATAGCACATTCCTTAGACTTCTGAGTCTAGGCAAATGACCTAGGATTACTCTTAACCTTCGTTTTGTTTCATATCTGTTGTTTTCATGTTTTTTGACAGGTTTAAAATAATGTCGCCACTAGTAAGGGGAAAAGGAAAGGGTCCTGTTAGGGGGGACCATCCAGTCACGCTGGACCCTCACACCGACGCACACCTTCAGCGTCATTCAGTAGCTCCGATCCACGTAATGACTGGAGACATTCTTTGGAACCAGCGAGACGCTCCGTTTCGCTTAGTACCTCACCTTCATACCATCATTCGTCCGGGCCACTACAACCGAACGAGCCCCAACACTCCCAACATTCACAACATTCACGCTCATTCCACCACTCACATCATTCTGATTCCCATAATTCTTACTCACAGGGTCAATTTAACCCTGATGATTACATCAATGCTCCAGAGGGATTTAACCCGTTGGGCCCCGAAGATCACTATCCTGAATATCATGATATGGATGTGAACAATGATCCAGATCCAGTCATGCCACCTTCTGGGACGCCTACGCATCCAATAGATATTTCTAGCAGTTCTTCGTTTGCATGATCGCCATACCGAGGCCCCGATTTATGGGCCGAAAGGTGGAGCACATACAAGTGGGAGTACACTCCCTCTCACCACGACTCACCACAGCGGACTCCCTCTGAGGATCCGCATTACCAACGGTCACGCCACCGCCACCACCAGCACCAGAACAACCTCCGCCACCAGAACCATCGAGGCGAAGAAGAAGCACACGAATGTCCGTGCGAGGGGGTTTCCATTTTAGCACCCCACACACTTCCAGCAACTACCCTCCTCTCTATGAAGACCCACAAATGGGTGGGCCTTCAAACGCAGTGTCAGAAGTTGACACTGCACCGATCACTTTTGCACCACCACCACCTCCAATGGGTTATGAAAACCCAATTCCTGCTTACCCAGACACAACTGGGTACAACCCGTATGAGCCACAAGCTCCTTCGGGTTATGATAACCAACAACCTGCCTACGACCCATACGTCGAGGCAGTTAATTTTAACGCTCTCTACCCCTCACCATTTCCACCCGCGTACCCAACTGGGTACCCTGCTTATGGGTATCAATACCCGCCACCACCACAACCTCAACAACAGCAGCAACCCCAACCTCTACTTCAACAACCACAACCTCAAGAAATCTTACAAAGGTTGGAATAAGTGGAACAAAGGGTGGAGGAACGTGATAGGAAGCATCATAAGTTTCTTAAGAGTCTTGCAAACTTTATCAAAGGGAAGAAGAAGAAAGATCATTGAAGACCCTTACCTTGTTGTGTAATTTTTATTTAAATTAAGTCCTGTGTGGACATCTCTTTTAGTATCAGTCCCTGCGAGGACGTGTTTCTTTCTTTATAGTCCCTGCGTGGACAATTTGATTTCAAAGACACGTTTAGGGCAGCTGAAGGGGTATGGTCCCAGATCTCGCATCAGCACGACCGCGAGTGACCATTACCCTTATCAAAAACCCCCACCAGCAAGAACTTATCTGTGTCCGTGCGGGCACGCGCGAACACAGCGGTTGAAACCAATCTGTCCATTGATGAGAAGACTTACCTTAAGTACGAGAACACATGTTACGCATAGAGATGCGGCCTGGCACCGCATTATATGAACATTTTCGTCACGACAAGGGATCTGGACAACAGTAACAGTCACTAAACGGCGATGCGGCACGGCACCGCATTCCGCATACATCTTGGCCAGAACAAGAACGCGAGAACAACATCAGTTACCGCAAGCAGCGATGCGGCCTAGCACCGCATCCTGCCTACAAGGCAAGTGGGTCTGACACTCAGTGCAAGTGGCACTGAGAACAGTCGCCTACTAGCCCACATGTGTGCAACAGTCTGACACCACAGTAGGACGTGGCATCACCACCGTAA
Organism: Helianthus tuberosus; assembly: GCA_030545235.1. Classification (NCBI taxonomy): domain Eukaryota; kingdom Viridiplantae; phylum Streptophyta; class Magnoliopsida; order Asterales; family Asteraceae; genus Helianthus; species Helianthus tuberosus. The sequence continues at coordinate 33,029,183 of CM060388.1, read as the reverse complement.
CTGACAGGTCTGACACACCTACAAAAGACTGTACGATGTCAGACTAGCTACTCAACTATTCTCCTTTACTCCTCGGCTATAAATACCCATCCCAAACCAGGTTTGAGGTATCACTTCTCAACTCTCTCACTACTACTACTATCACACTTTACTTCCCAAGCAAACTACTAATTCTCACGCCGGAGAGTGGTAACAAGGAGCACCCCCCACCCCATCCTCCTTGTTACGAGTCACGGCTTGTTTCCTTGTGCAAACTACTAATTCTCAACTAGCTACTCAACTATTCTCCTTCACTCCTCGGCTATAAATACCCATCCCAAACCAGGTTTGAGGTATCACTTCTCAACTCTCTCACTACTACTACTACTACTATCACACTTTACTTCCCAAGCAAACTACTAATTCTCACGCCGGAGAGTGGTAACAAGGAGCACCCCCCACCCCATCCTCCTTGTTACGAGTCACAGCTTGTTTCCTTGTGCAGGAAACCAACCAGCGGACGATCCAGCCAGCGATCCTCGGAAAGAAGGGATTAACCCTACTTGACGAGACCAGCGAGTTAACCCCACCCTGTTAACCATTGTTTCATCATTGGCGCCCACCGCTACTCTTAGCACTTTTTTCAACCATCCCTTTCTCTCCAAAGATTATGTCTGATCGTCTAAACAACACTACCGGGGATAACCTAAACCCCGCAAACCAAGGGCCTACGGGGACCATTCCCCTAGCCCCAAATGTTGAACATATTGGCACATCAACGCAAGGGGGGGCATCCCTTACGTTCGGACACGATTTATCACAGTACACTTCTGTGATACCTCCAGGCAAGAACCTTCATACCTGGTACGACCAGCAACAAGCTCTGCTGGCCTCAACATACAACAGAGCTTGCGCAGAAGCGCAAGTATCTACGGGGCCTTCCCCAGCACCGCATACCCCTACGGGTCGTATTTTACAATACGACGGCAGGGCCCAACACATACGGCCTCCAGAAGCTGGCAGGAAGACCGCGGTTCCTCTTACTGCGACGTTCGCACACTTGATGAGGACGATTCCTCGTATGGGTCCCGCCGCAGGGGCCATATACATAGCCGCCTAGACCCGCATGGCGAAACTAGGCGACAATCTACAACCCACCATGGCCCCGGCATCCATAGCCGGCTGGGACCTCAGACCCACCATGAAGGGCAGGGCCGTACCGATCCAGACGACGGTACATATGGCAGGGAGTCTCATGCTACCAGCAGTAGACCGGGAGGACGCAATTATGTTCCTCCCACTCAAACCCGCACCACATACCTTCTCGCTGCAAAGCGCCACCAGAGCCAACCCTACAGGCCGAAATCTGCGGCTGAAAACTCCAAATTTGTCCCGCATATTGCCAACGCCGATGTCACCACCACCAAATTCCCATTAAACATTAGGAAATACAACGGTTCGGCCGACCCAGATGCCACATGAACATCTTCGTCGGCTCCGGATGCAATGGCAGGTGGGATGAACCCACTTGGTGTCAATTTTTCCCGCAGACCCTAACATGTCTGGCCAGGGCTTGGTTCGATTCTTTGCCAGTGGGGTCACTGACCTCATTCGAGGACCTACAAGCAAAGTTACTCGCGCATTTTTGCCAGCAACGACGTCATGAACGTGATTCTATGGACGTCATGAACATCTGGCGCAGAGACAACGAATCGCTTGAGGCGTTCGTTTTCCGTTACAATAAAGAGTGCCTGGAGATAGGCGGCGTTGCAGACCAAATGGCACGCAATGATTTCATTGTTGCCGTTAAAGACGAACAAATGGTTATGACTATCTCCGGCAAGGACGGCTTGCCTAAGAAATGGGAAGATGTCATGGCTGCGGTCAAGACATACGCCCAGACTCAGCGGTCCCTCAAACCGCACGTATCAAAGGCACAGCCCCAAACGGAAGGCCAGTCCTCCCACCAAGAACACAAGCGCAACAACAAGCGCAACAGGGACACATGGAATCGCGGCAGCGATTCCAGACCATATGTCCCGCGGAACAACCAGCCCGACGCAAGGGCTACAATCAACGTCCAACGTGAAAACCGGGCGTCGAAGAAGGAGTCTCGGGACCGTAGCTGGACCGAGATCAACCAGTCGCCAAGCGACGTCCTCCTCACGGACGCGCTATTCCTGCGACCGGCCCAACCGATGAAGTCCAAGAATAACCGAGATCCCGCACTCTATTGCGAGTATCACAAGGACTCGGACCACACAACAAACAACTACATCAGTCTCCGACTGGAGATTGAGCGAGCCCTAAAAGAGGGGAAACTGCAACACCTGTTGCCAGGCGCGCAAAAACTTACCAAGCGCATCACCCCCCACAACGAGGGCACCTCCACGGGTAAAAGGGCCATGTACGTGGACTCAACCCACATGATAAATGGAGGACGAGGAAGACCGCGCAAGGCGGCAAGAAGACCGGACAATGACTGGAAAGACGAGCAAGTGGTCTTTCTAAAAGTCCGAGGCGGACCGCGCGACAGGCGCGCCGTCGTTATCACAGGCCACCTGGCTCACTACTGCACCGAGCGATTATTCATCGACCCGGGCAGTACATCTGATATTATATACGAGCAGTGCTTCAACCAATTCGATCAAGAAAACAAAGATCGGTTGCAGCCGGTGGACTACCCGTTGGCCGGGTTTGCAGGGGAAACCGTATTCCCCCTGGGCCAGATTACTTTCCCTGTGCGCCTCACCAACGGAAGGCACACAAGAACGGAGGAGGTAAACTTCATGGTTTTACTTCACACATCCAAATACGACGTACTTCTCGTGAGGGAGTCCCAGGGCGACTTCAACATGATAACATCCGTCCCCCACTCTGCCATCTGTTTCCCAACCGAGACGGGGATCGCGATCATATACGCCCCGAGAGAAGTTATGTCTACGGACGAGCTGTGTCCGGCCAAGGTAGCAAGGCCTACCCCCAACACTCAACAAGAAAAATGGGTTCTTAACGCAAGACACCCAGAGCAAATAGTTACGTTGGGCCATGCCTTGTCCCTTACTATCAAAGCGCACCTGAAGCAGCTTCAGGAACCAGGATATTTTTGCGTGGACGCCCGCAGATATGATAGGGGTACCACGTGAAATCGCGCAGTACTACTTGAATACCATGCCAGGTATCAAGCCGGTGATCCAAGGCCAACGCCACCTTGGATCAGCAAAGAACCAGGCGGGCATGAGCAGGTCCAAGAGCTGCTCTCCGCAGGCATCCTGCGGGAAGTCAAATACCAGACTTGGTTATCAAACCCAGCCATGGTAGAAAAACCATCCGGGGTCTGGTCATGTGCGTCGATTATAAAGATCTCAACAAAGCCTGCCCCAAGGATTGTTACGCACTTCCGGAGATCGACGAAAAGGTCGATAACCTCGCACCATTTCGGTGGAAGTGCTTCCTCGATTGTTACAAAGGCTACCACCAGGTGCAGATGGCAATCGAGGACGAAGATAAAACGGCATTCCGCACTCCTACCGGGAACTACTGCTACACAAAAATGCCGTTCGGGTTGCGCAACGCGGGCGCAACCTATCAAAAGTTGATGAAGGACACTTTTCGCAGTCAAATCAGCAAAAGTGTCGAAATCTATATGGACGACCTGGTCGTCATGAGCATGGAGGAAGACACCATGCTCAACGATATTGAAAGAACATTCCAAACTCTGTGAAGTGTCAACATGAAGCTCAACCCAGGGAAATGCTCGTTTGGAATGGAAGAAGGCAAGTTCCTTGGATTCATCGTAACCAAAGATGGATTCAAGGTGAACCCGGAAAAAGTACAGGCGATCGAACGAATGTCATCGCCTTCTACGATGAAGGAAATGCAACGACTAGCCGACAGGCTAGCCGCACTGAATAGATTCTTAGCCAACCATGCAGCTAAGTCTTATCCTTTCATCAAGACCCTGCGGAGCTGCTTAAAAAAGGAACAATTCCAATGGACCGCGGAGGCCAAAAAAGCTTTTCGGGAGATGAAAGAGTGTTTGATTCAACTCCCAACTCTAACCGCACCACGTAAGGATGAGCCACTTAACTTGTACTTGTCTGCCGCGGACAACGCGGTAGGCGCGGTACTCATAGTGGAGCGGGAAGGAGTTCAAACACCCATCTACTACATCAGCAAAATGCTCAACGACCCAGAGACGAGGTACTCCATCATGGAGAAGTTGGTATTAGCACTAGTACACGCGTCAAGACGGTTGCGACGTTACTTTGCAAACCACGCCATTACAGTGTTAACCAACTACAGGATCGACCCGATCCTATCAAAACCCGACATCTCTGGTAGATTAGCAAAATGGGAAATTGAGCTGGGCGCACTTTAACTGAACTATAAGCCGCGCCCCGCAATCAAAGGCCAGGTCTTGGCTGATTTCGTTGCTGAAGTACCAGCAAATCGCATTCAAGAATGCGAAGAAGAGCAAAACCCTGCATCACCACCATCCTCCGCAGAAACCTGGGCGCTATATACAGTTGGTGCATCCAACGAAGATGGTGCAGGTGCAGGTCTGCGACTCGTCAGCCCCGATGGCCAAGAGCTTACCTATGCAATCCGCCTCGATTTCAAAAGCACGAATAACGAGGCAGAGTATGAGGTTCTATTGGCAGGGCTGCGTCTGGCAGTCAAACTCGGCGTCCAACATTTGGAAGCACACGTCGACTCACTATTGGTTGCAGGGCAGATACGCGGCGACTATGCCGCAAAAGGGGATATCATGATCCTCTACCTCGAACAAGCCTTACAACTGAAATCAAAGTTCACCTCCTTCAATATTCGCCATATCAACAGGAGTGATAACAAACCCGCGGATGCACTATCAAAACTTGCATCCACCAGCTTCCAACACCTGGCAAAAGAGGTACGCATCGAGGTTCTGCAAAATCCCTCAGTACCCATGCGCCAAGTCAATGTCATCCAATACGGTACAACATCCTGGATGACCCCGATCATTGCATACTTGCAATCAGGTGTTACTCCCGAAAGCAAGACAGAGGCACGTAAGTTGCAATACAAAGCGTGTCATTACCAAATGGGAGACGGTATCTTATACCGAAAATCATACCTGGGGCCACTCCTACGATGCGTCGTCCCCCAAGATGCCACATACCTTATCAGAGAAATACACGAAGGAATATGTGGCATACATGCAGGCCCACGCATGGTGGTGGCCAAAATCATGAATGCCGGGTACTACTGGCCCGGCATGCACCTGGACGCAGTCAAAATCTTGCGCAAGTGTTTCAATTGTTAGCGACATGCTCCCAAGACCTTGCACCTCAAGAACAACCTGATCCCCGTCACCACCGCATGGCCATTCCAGAAATGGGCAATCGATGTGGTGGGACCATTTCCAGACGCACCAGGTGCAGTGAAATTTATCATAGTGGCTGTTGATTACTTTACAAAATGGGTAGAGGCAAAACCGCTCGCCTCAACCACCGCTATGATAACAAGGAAATTCGTTTGGGAACATATTATCTGCCGTTTCGGTCTACCAATGTGCATTGTTACCGACAACGGTACCAACTTCGCTGCCGATGACTTTCAAAAATGGCTAAAGGAGCTAAACATTGAACACATATTCTCCTCAGTGGCGCATCCGCAAGGGAATGGCCAAGTCGAGAGTATCAATAAAAGTTTAGTCGAAGGCATCAAAGCACGGTTGGGAACAGCCAGACGCGGCTGGGTTGATGAACTCCCAAGTATCTTATGGGCCCACAGGACAAGCCCAAAGACAAGTAACGGTGAGACACCCTTCAGCCTGGTCTATGCCACTGAAGCGGTGATCCCCGCAGAAGTAGGCCTCCCTTCACCTAGAATGTTGGCTATCAACAAGATAGACAACAATGAGTAACGCAGGGTTGACTTGGACCTCCTGGAAGAAAGGCGTGAAAACGTTGCCATCAATGAGGCCAAGTACAAAACCAAACTTGAAAAGTACTACAATGCACGCGTCCGCATTTGTACCTTCAACCCGGGAGACTACGTCCTTCGTGACAATGAAGCGTCTAACGCGGAATGATGTGTTAAAAATGCAACATATAAATTTCATCACATGAGGCATAAAACTAACCCTTTTTTAGTACTAATGATGGAAAAAGTGTGCTTTTGTCTTCCTTTTGTATTTTCAGGATTAAATGAGCTCAAATTAACAAAAGAAGCAAAAAGACATCAAAATCTAACATAAATACAAGAAAAGGAACAAGACGTGACATGCCCGACCCCACGACAGCATCTTCCCAAGCAAAACAAGAGATCAGAAGCCTGAACACGCCCCGTGCTCAGCCAGCACGGGGGCGTGCCCAAGTGTCAGCAGAAAAGACAAAGTGGTAGAAGCTTCTATTGCCCACCACGGGGCCGTGCTCAGCGGACACGGGGCCGTGGTCAACTATAAGATTCGCACAATCCAGCAAATCTGCATAGTACAAAGATTCTTCTGCACCACGGGGTCGTGCTCAGCGGACACGGGGGCGTGGTCAACTAAAAAGACAAAACTGCATTAAATGAAGAAAGAGAAGGATGTGGACACGGGGCCGTGCCCGAGCTTTTGTTCAGCCTATAAATAGAAGTGCTTGGCTCAATCTCAAACCATCCCTTGGCACACCACCTCTCTCACACTTCATCCACCACCCACCACCATCACAACACCATCATCCACCACCATCATCCATTGTCCATCATAGAGTGTGTGAGTCGTCTCGGGATCCAAGATTGATCGTAAGAGTTCTTGACAATCAAGGCCATGTTTGCCTAAGTCTCTTACATCACTTGGTAAAGACAAAGTGTCTAGTTTAATACTTTTTATTTCTAATCTTTTGCACTTTTTATTTGGTTTTGTATTAATGACTTTAATAACTAGTTGCTTATGTTGAAGGTAATCTTTCCTTATCGTTTGTCCATGGTGTCTTTGCATTATTTTACTGTCTATATAAAATAAAAGATTTTCACCATTCATATCTCCACGGTCTATATGGAGGTATGTTGGCTACCTGGTCGGGGGTTAAGAGAACGGTTTGGTAAAGGTCTTGCCATTGTTCAGCGTTTAGAGGTCCTGCAATAGACCTGGGTCAAATTTAGTAGGACCTCCTTCAATACTTAACAGTATTGGATGGCGGGGGTACTATTAATACTATAACCCGGCTATTTAGGACTGTATCCCTGCTGACTCAGACTACTTAGTCGAGGGTAACGTCACCTCCAAAAGAGGGGCCTACCATAATTTGCATTAATAACTTAATTAATTATCTTCCAATAATCCACCCTTTTAGGATTGTATCCTTGCTGACTCAAACTACTGGGGTGAGGGTAACGTCACCTTGAAAAGAGGGGCCTACTGCATTAACTAAGATAATCTCTTAAAATAGTGCAAAAGTGCGGAAATAATCAAAGGTTACACTAGATACGAGTAGGAACCAAGTGATTCATCTTGTCTATCTGTTTTTCTTTTTATTTTATTTTTCAGCATTTTTAGTTAGTTTTTATTTTTCTTAGTTTAAAACATTTTTCTAAACTTTTTATTTTGATTAGACGTTGAGGATAAACCGGTACTAAAAGCTCTTGTGTCCTTGGACGACCTCGGTATCTTACCAACACTATACTACGCTCACGATGGGTGCACTTGCCCATATGTGTGTTTAGTGTTAGTGAAATATCGTGTTTTATAAATTTAAAACTTGGCTAAAAATAAGTGTTAAAGGGGCTTAAAATATACACCTAATAAATATAACACTTCACACGCATCAAGTTTTTGGCGCCGTTGCTGGGGACACAAGGATTTTAAGAAAGCTTAAAATCGACGGCCTAATCAGTTTTTCAAAACCTTTTTAAACGCGCGCACATTTTTCTGCATTTTAGTTTAGTTTTGCATTTACAGTAACCTGTACACGGGGCCGTGTTCACTGAACACGGGGCCGTGTTCACTGAACACGGGGCCGTGCTGCACATTTTCACAAAAAAAAACCAGTAACAGTAGCTTGAACACGGGCCGTGCTCACTGAACACGCCCCGTGCTCAACTAGATCAGTAAATTTAATTAAAACGCCCAGATACAGATTCTGAACACGGGGCCGTGTCCAGCCTCTGTTTCCGTTTTTATTTTTGTTTTCTGATCTCGAGACTCGGTTGTGGTCTGCTGAGTGATTCTCATGGATCAATACTCAGGAGGTTACAACTACACCTATGAGGAGGATGATTATAGGGGTAATTATTGCACTAATTGTCGTAACTCACGCTCGATTCAAAATAATCACTCATATCAACCATCCAATTCATACACCTACTATGAGGAGCCCAGGTACGAGCCATCAACTTCATACACATCCTATGAAGACCAAAGGTATGAACCTCCTCCGTCATACTCATATTTTGATGAACCAAGGTATGAGCCTTCATACTCATACTTTGAGGAACCATGATATGAGCCACCACCTTCGTATGCTTATTATGAGGAACCATGGCATGAACAACCCACCTCATATGAGTATTATGAAGAACAAAACTACGAACCTTATCCATCATATGCTTACAATGAAGAACAATGGTGCGAACCATCGACTTCATATGGGTATTATGAGGAACAAAGGGTCGAACAACTGGATTCAAGCTTAGAAAATCCCGATTCTTTCTCCATAACCGAAGTGGCCGATAGGATATTAGAACACATTAGAGTTATCGATCGTTGTATAAAAGAATCTCGCGCAAGGGAAGAGGAGTCCCACGCAAGAGAAGAATTAAAAAAGGAAGAGATAACTGAAAATGTAAAAATGGAAGAACAAATAAGTGAAAAACCGACACATGAGTTAAACAACGAAAAAGGTGAGTCCGACAACGTTAAAATTCAAGAAGAGTCTAATTTTGAAGAAATTAATCTCTTGTCACCTTCTTTTGAAAACCATTGTTTAGTACCCACTCATGCTAAGTTTTTAAAAGAGTTAAACACTAACACTAAAATTGACGAAACGGTAAGTGTTAAGTTAACTAATGATCAAACCTCGCTAATAAAAGAAGACCCATTTGAAATTAACATTACACCGGTTCCATGTTTCTTTCAAAATTCATTTATTAGTAATGTCACAATCAATAAAGATCTTTGTGTTAACATAATGCCTAACTACATTTTCGAAAAATTAAGTATTAGTGATTTTTCTCCACTTCAAATACCCATTTTTCTATCCAATCGGAAAGTAATAAAATCAATCGGTATAGTTGAGGATGTGTTGGTTCAAACAAATCAAATAGGGCCGTTCAAATTGCTCGCCACTCGTCGCTCGCTCGACGCTCGTTCGGAAGTTGCTCGGAAAATGCTCGTTCGATTTAACGCTCGGTTGTAAACGAGCCGCTCTGCTCGGTTCGGTTTGTAAATGAGCCAAGCATGAGCAAAGGTCCACTCGGCTCGGTTCGGCTCGAATTATTATTTTTAATTAGTATATATACATATACATTTACACGTATATACACACAAATATAAATTATACATATATATACACACACCCAAATATACACACACATTACACATACGTATATACTTAAATATAAATTAAATTTAGAGTTTCATATGTACCACTCTATTAGATTTTGTTCCACTAAATACAAATTTACAACTATATTTATACGTACTAGCCCAACCACGCCAATAAAAAATTAATATCAAATCTAAATGTTAAATCATAAGCCGTTAAACGATAGTCTGCTCCTCGCCTCAATATTTCATGTCGTTACCCTAAGTCGATCGTCTCCTGCTCTCAACGTAATTGTTCGTGCAATATAATCATCGTCTCGTTGGCCACAACATTGTTATTCATAAGAAAAATATTATGCCGTTAAATGTGCATGTTTTTAAAGATATAAAAACTTGCTACCCAACATTGTCACTATCACTCTCATAAAATTTAAATTGGGCGACACGGTTGTCCAAATCGCTCGAACTTCGCTCGACGCTCGCTCGGAATTTCTACCACTCGAAAAATGCTCGCTTGATTTGAGGCTCGGCTCTGAATGAGTTGCTCCTCTCGGTTCGGTTTATAAACGAGCCAAGCACGAGCAAAGGTCCGTTCGGTTCAGCTCGGCTCGTGAACAACCCTAGTTTCAAAGGTTGGTTCGAAACACCAACAGGTTGCTGATGACATCAGAAAACGGTAGACCATATTACCGCATCAAATCCTCGGCTGAGAATTCCGCATCAGACGGAACTTGCTCACCGGTGCGGAATTCAATGTTTTCAAAAGCTACAACGAAAACATCAAAATTCAAACCATCATACACAAACACATCCTTCTCAAAGGAAGAAATAATCCACTCGAACGACCTACCGACCGGACAGCGGTCTGAACGAACAGGTCAGCAGCTTGATTTACTGAAAGTAGGAGCCATCTGCATGGCCCATATTCTACATTCTAGACACCATAGTCCAGTATCCCTCCCACATGCAACTTGCATAAGGAAGGAACACTAGACTGGGGGGGACTTAAAGGGGTATGGTCCCAGATCTCGCATCAGCACGACCGCGAGTGACCATTACCCTTATCAAAAACCCCCACCAACAAGAACTTATCTGTGTCCGTGCGGGAATGCGCGAACGCAGCGGTTGAAACCAATCTGTCCATTGATGAGAAGACTTACCTTAAGTACAAGAACACATGTTACGCATAGAGATGCGGCCTGGCACCGCATCATATGAACATTTTCGTCACGACAAGGGATCTGGACAACAGTAACAGTCACTAAACGGCGATGCGGCACGACACCGCATTCCGCATACATCTTGGCCAGAACAAGAACGCGGGAACAACATCAGTTACCGCAAGCAGCGATGCGGCCTAGCACCTCATCCTGCCTACAAGGCAAGTGGGTCTGACACTCAGTGCAAGTGGCACTGAGAACAGTCGCCTACTAGCCCACATGTGTGCAACAGTCTGATACCACAGTAGGACGTGGCATCACCACCGTAACTGACAGGTCTGACACACCTACAAAAGACTGTGCGATGTCAAACTAGCTACTCAACTACTCTCCTTCACTCCTCGGCTATAAATACGCATCCCAAACCAGGTTTGAGGTATCACTTCTCAACTCTCTCACTACTACTACTATCACACTTTGCTTCCCAAGCAAACTACTGATTCTCACGTCGGAGAGTGGTAACAAGGAGCACCCCCCACCCCATCCTCCTTGTTACGAGTCACGGCTTGTTTCCTTGTGCAGGAAACCAACCAGCGGACGATCCAGCCTGCGATCCTCGAAAAGAAGGGATTAACCCTACTTGACGAGACCAGTGAGTTAACCCCACCCGGTTAACCATTGTTTCATCAGCAGCTTATGTAATCCTTAGTACTATTAATGGTATTTTCTTTTGAAATTTATCCACATGTATTTTCATTACATCAACATGCAATTAATCATTTCAATATTAATTGATCTGCTTTGAAATTTCAAAAGATAATCTTAAAGGTATAACCTAGCCAAAATATAAATGGCTATGATGGTATAACCCTCTTAAGACAATAAATCCCTGTTAACACCTAGAAACATGTTAACACTCCTGGCAATGTGACTTGAGAAACCACACCTGCCTTTCAAGCTCTTACATAGCCGAAATGATCAATGTGAATCATGGCTAGAAACGTCGAATATGATGACGTTATCAAAACATCCATTCGAGGTGTTCTGCCTACGGCCCAATTTATATTGTTTTCATGACAAGGATAGTTATATCCTATAACTTCCTATCAAAAGGCGATGAACTATGTTAGACCCTTAAAACCTTTGACCTAAAAAGGTTATAATCATATTTTAAATTGTCCTAGTGACAAAGGCCTTTTGTGCCATCTAAATGTCCTTTGAAACGAGCCTTCGTGCTATATAAAATGTCTATACGACATTGACAGTTGTGACTTATGTTCCCTGTCTAATAAATATAAAGGATTATATCCTGTCTAAACGTCAATAATGGTTCATTTGCAACCAGTCGGAGCACAATCAAATGATATTAAACATATTTTATTTGCCTATATGGTTTATTTATACCATGGCTATATAATCATCAAATGCGACAAATTATTTTCTTGCTTATAGCATTCAAATCATGGCTGGCTCAGATGAAGCTCGTAGTCACCCAGCTGATGGGGACAATAATACAAGATTGCATGTTACTGGCGCCGAACTGCAAGACATGATTAACACTGCAGTTGCTAAAGCCATGAACGAAGCATTTAAGGAGCCGAGTAATACTCGATCGAAAACCCATTCTAAGTCCCTGTCAAAACCGCATACGTCAAAAAAGGACGAATCTCAACATTCATCTAATCAGAGAAGCGAACCCCAAAAGATTGTATTTGATCAGACTCCCCAGTACAACAAAGGTTGCACTTACAAATATTTTGTCTCTTGTAAACCGAGAGATTTCACTGGGGAAAAGGGAGCTATCGATTGCATGAAGTGGTTGGATGAGATGGAGACAATTGTATATATCAGTGGGTGTGCTAAGGAGGACATCATAAAGTTTGTATCGTAGTCCTTCAAAGGCGACGCCCTGGCATAGTGAAAAGCCTTAGTGCAATCCACAGGGAAAATTCCTCTGTATAACCTTTCTTGGGCTGAGTTTATTGAGCTTATAAAAGACACTTATTGTCCACAGCATGAAGTGGAGAAGGTGGAGACTGATTTCCTCACTTTGGTCATGAAATATCTGGATTGTAGGTCTTATGTTACCAGTTTTAATTCAATGTCTTGACTCGTCCCATATCTGGTCACTCCAGAGCCAAAACGCATTGTGCATTTCATTTGTGGTTTAGCCCCTGAAATCAAGGGACATGGCAAGGCGTCAAAGCCTACCACTTATAGATCGACTGTAGATCTTTCACTGTCTCTAACCCTTGATGCAATAAGGACTAAGTCTAGGAGGATCACTGAGGACGGGAAAAGAAAGAGAGAGGATGACCAGTCCCACCAGTCAAGTAAGAAAAAGAAAGGAAACTCTGGGTTTAATAAGGTTCAGTTTGGTGACAAACCCAGGTGTAAAATCTGTGACAAGAGGAATCTTGGGAAATGCAATCTAGATCCACAAGCCAAGCCTTGTGGGATTTGTAAAAAGAAAGGGCACAAATCATTGGAGTGCCGAAACTTGAAGGATGCAACCTGCTACGGTTGCAATGAAAAAGGGCACATTAAGACTAATTGCCCTAAAAACACAAAGAAGCCTGATGAGGCAAAGAAGACAAATGCTAGGGTATTTCAGATGAACGCCAGGGAGGCAGTGAATGATGATAAAGTTATAACAGGTACCTTCCACATTAATGATGTTTATGCTAGAGTTTTATTTGATTCAAGAGCTGATAAGTCGTTTGTAGACCTTAAGTTTAGTAAATTACTGAATCTGCCTATTAAAACTCTAGACATAAAGTATGAGGTAGAACTCGCAGACGGTACCTTAGAAACTGCTTCAACTCTTCTTGATGGATGCTTTATATCCATTAAGAATCATTCTATTCCGCTATCACTGTTGCCAATGAAATTGGCTGGGTTTGATGTAGTTTTAGGCATGGATTGGTTGTCGCGTAACCAAGCCCAAATTACCTGGGACAAGAAACTAGTTAAAATCAAAACCCCATCTGGTAAGTCGATCACCATTCATGGAGATACGCACTATGGATTGCCCGACAATGTATCTATACTCAAAGCATCCAAGTGCCTGAAAAGCAGATGCGTCATCTACATGGCACAGGTGACAGTTGATGATCCAAAACCCAAGTTAGAAGACATCCCAATCTGCAATAAGTTGACTTTTGAGGGACTAAAGTTAACAATCAGTAAAAAGGTGTATGCAGAGGGACTAAAGTGTCAAAATACTAAAACTATGCCTCTAAATAACCTTACACGATGTTCGTATTCTTAAACAAGTGAATTATTGGGCGTAAGAAGCCATTTGTGAAAAACAAGTAAAAGATATAAGATGAAGGGGTTAAATGTGTCAACATGTTAATTCTTACATCTGAGAGACCTTTTAACAAACCAGGAGCTTCGTAATGTCCAATTATAATTCCGAGAATGCTAAATGATAATTACATAAGGTTTCGGCATCGTTGTTTATTAGTTGTGCAAAATCTCAAGAAAAAGGGTTAAAAGCGTCAACGAGAGGAATTAGTGCCTTTCGGGTGATCTCTAACTAAACGGAAGCCTAACGAAGTTTGTTATAAGTCCCAAGAGCCTTAAAAACTAACTTTGGGGGTCAATAGTGCTAAAAATGAAAGTTAAATAAAGTTATAAAGGACCGGGGACTGAAACTGCCAAGTTTGAAACTTGTTTTACCTGAAACGAGGAATGTCGCGGGGCGCGACAGTCCACACTGATTCCTTCGCGGCCCGCGAGGAAATGCCTAGTAACAAAAAATGGACAGCTGCATGTTGCAGCCTTCCAAACCGCCATTGCTTGCCTTATTCTCGAAACCAGGGCTTGTTTGATGGTATTTACTGTCACCATAACACCTGTAATTATCTGAGGATGCTCAAGAACACATGGATTGATCCTAAGGCACCTTGTTTCACTATAAATAGGTGCATTCTTTCATCATTTTAAACTTGCACCTTCAAAATTCACTTCTACATCTCTTCTATGGGATTCCTGATCAAGAAGGAAGCCCTCCTCAGTTCAAGTTTCGAGCTAGGACCTTGTGTAAGTGTTCTTAGCCTCTGCTTTTAAGTTTTTAGGCTTTTTATAGCCGAAAGTTAAGTTGCCGCAAAACAGCATTGACTTTTAGTTTAAACCTTAACGGTCCTGCCATTGTTCGAGACGAATATGGCTACGTGATCGTAATTAGGTAGGTGTTAATCCCTCAAAAGGGGGTCAAAGTAATTAACATAAAAAGTCAAACGGGTCAGTTTTTAAATAAAATCAAATCTGATAATGTAGAGGTCATAAAATATGTTTTATCACTTTAATAACTTTGTAAATATTATTAAAACATGTTTAGACATGTTCAACCCGACAATTTTAAGTTTAGGCTCGGTTCGCAACCGAAAGTCGCAAAAGCTTGACTTTTGCTTTGACTTTCAGTTCTGAACCGAATTAGCTTAGTTTCTTTATGTATTAAGGTTCCTTTGTGACCATATTATGTAGTAGTATAACCCTCTGAGGTTATATTACATGGTCCCTTAGTAATCTGAGTTTATTTACTTGATTCCGTTATTATGCTTAATGTTGACTAAAATGTCCTTTTGTTCAAAAATGACATTTTTTATAAAAACAAACATGCAAATGAATTATATTCTGATTAGTAAATTTATTTAACATATTTTGGCAATTATATTCTTGTTATAGATTGGACTTACATAATAAATTGCAAAACATGCTTCATAAAGGACTAAAATACCCTTATGCATGCAAATAGAGTTTAAACGTATTTTTAACATCAAAACTCATTACTCAGTGATATAATATCCTATCATATCTAGGACTAATTGGAATTTCAAATCAGATTACTTACTGAGTTTATGCATAAGTTTCGTATTATATTATTAAATGACGATTATGCCCTTTTTACACATAAAATGGATTTTAAATAAGATTAACATGCAAGAACTTTTTGTTACTGATATAATATGATAAATAAATTATTTTGACCATTTAAAGATGGTCATAACCTCATAAATTCCTAAACATCGAAATAATCATCAGTTACCGATTTTTACGACATTAAGGCGCATAGTATGGTTTTAAACCATACTTAGCACCCAAAACTTTTTACCTACTGATTTTATAAACCATTTCTAATATTTTTACAGTAGATACAAGTCATGAACTCAGAATCCCAACTAAGTCCTTATAACTATGTGTGAAATGACCAAAATGCCCCTACGGTGCATAGTTTTGTCATAAATGGTAAACCACACATATATATGATATCCTACTATTAATATAACATAATTTAAATATTTTTACAAAACGTTTATGACCAGAACCTCAGTTTGCATGTAAACCCCTTTTATAAATCATAAAATGATCAAAATGCCCATATGAGGCTTAATTCGGTTTTAAAATCTTTTTGGGCATATTTGTTGATATCCTACTGATATCATAACATATTTTAAGCATAATAACTTATGGAACTTATATATGACTCATCCGGTTACCCGTTTATGCTTATACGCATACGGTACGGTTTATGTAACTAGTTTGCATAAATTAGCCGAAACGGGTATAACCATATCAATTTAACTTCAAATTCCAGAATGTATTTAGTTTACCCATAATATACAAGTCACCATACTTGTTAGGTCTAAATTACATTCCAATCCGGTCATCTCTTAATCTAGCGTTTCGTACCGTAAATCCTTCTTTAAACTAACCGTTCTAAGTTTACAACTTAAATAAGACCCGTTAGTAATCTAATAGGTTAATAAAACCTTCGTTCCAGATTAGGAGCCCCGGTAAAAGCTACTTGCACTAGTTTGAGTAGATTATGCGGCTGAGTAGATAAATCTCGCATTTTAAAGCTCAAGTAAATACTTTTAACTTATTTTCCCTTATACGGGCTTGGGATACGGTAAAATATATTACCGCTTGGTCGGGTATGGAATCATTTAATCGGATTGTGATTAATAAATTACATAACCCGTTTTAATCTGTTTTGTTTGATAACATAAACATTTGGGGGTTAATGCGACCGTGTCCTGGATATCCTCGGCTCATTTCATTTGTAAATGGCCACGACTTAAGCACGGGGTGTAGGCATATACCTGACAGTTGCGTATGTAAAAAGATATACCCACTTGCTGGGGATAACTCCTTGTGGGTTTATATTAGTGGTGTGTCTATTAATCATGTCTCGGTTTCTATCTCGGGCCCTGAACGTACGACAAACATATAAATCTGCATACAAGATTATTTTATATAATTATCCCAAGTTATAAAAGAATATTTATGCCTCGTGCATCTAAATCAATTTTACATAAAGGTTTTTTAAAAGAGTCGGTTAATTGTATTTACCAGTGAAAACTGACGTATTTTCAAAAGGCTAGGTGACAGGTACTACACGTACTAGGCTGGGAGCTTCTGGGTGTTAAATAGAGAATCTTACAAGTTCGTAATGCCTTAAGTCTGTTGAACGTGTTTTTGTATGATATTTAGATCCTCCTGTGGGTCCTTTCTTTACAACCGTCTGTATATTCTTTTATTCGTACTTTACACTTTCGGTTTCTAATAGTAATTTCTACCAAGACTTCCATTGTGTTATAAACTGTGTATATTTTACTATGATGATATCAACTACGTCACGATACTCCCCACCGGGCCCACCGATTTGTGGTTAAAATATCGGGGTGTGACACAATCATTTCTGAGTATCCGGATGTCTTCCCTGACGAATTACCTGGATTACCTTCTGAGAGGCAAGTAGAATTCAGGATTGACATCCTGCCTGGAGCAGCACCAGTAGCACGAGCTCCTTACCGCTTAGCACCAACTGAAAGGAAAGAGTTGAAAACCCAATTGGATGAATTGCTGGAAAAGGCTTTTATACAACCCAGCTCGTCATCTTGGGGAGCACCTATCCTATTTGTAAAGAAGAAGGATGGATCAATGCGTCTATTCATTGTTTACCATGAGCTAAACAAAGTAACGATCAAGAACCGTTATCCATTGCCCAGGATCGACAATCTGTTCGATCAATTACAAGGGGCAAGCTTCTTCTCGGAGATTGATTTAAGGTCAGGGTATCATCAACTCAAGGTTAGAACTGAAGATGTACCTAAAAACGCATTTAGAACGAGGTATGGTCACTATGAGTTCTTAGTGATGCCTTTTGGGCTCACTAACGCGCCTGCAGCATTCATGGATCTTATGAATCGGGTCTGCAAACCATACCAGGATAAGTTTGTCATCGTCTTCATAGATGACATACTTATATACTCTCGTAATCAAGCTGATCACGAGAAACACCTTCGGTGCATCTTAGGATTGCTACAACAAGAGAAGCATTACGCTAAATTCTCTATATGCGAATTCTGGCTTCGCGAAGTCCAATTCCTTGGACATGTTGTGAGCGAGCGTAACATCCAAGTGGATCCCGCTAAAATAGAAGCAATGATGAACTGGGAAGCGCCTAAAACACCAACTAAAATTCGCAGCTTCTTGGGATTAACAGGATATTATAGAAGGTTTATCGAAAACTTCTCAAGAATAGCCGCACCTTTAACTACCTTGACCCGCAAGAATGTGAAGTTTGATTGGGGTCCTAAACAGCAGGAGTCTTTTGAGATCCTTAAACAAAAGTTGAGCAATTCTCCAGTTATAACAACCCTCCTAAAATATTTCTAACACCCTTAATATATATTTTGAATGTCCCTATACGTCCTAAAATACACCCCGTATACGATATTTGGCCCTAAATACCTTTAATTTCATAAAAATAAAATAAAAAACAAAACTTCAGAGATGCTCGCGGGGCGCGACGACCCTAGCTATCTCTGTCGCGGGCCGCGACGAGCTAGGCCACCAGGACACCTCCGGTGCCGCCACGTGTCCCAATCCGTGTCAAGTCTACGAGTTCGAATCAGCGCAGCTAGAACCTAGACCCCCTATGTGGCAGGCCGCGTAAGACCACCCCTAAGTCTCCACGAGCCGCGAGAGACTGCGAGATCAACACTATATATAGAGGTCGTTGGCCTCAGTTCACAATCGTTCATCACACTTTCTATCTCTCGAATTTCTGAATCATAAAAGCTATAATCGAGTGTTATACCCCCTAATTAACGAAGTTTTGCCCCGTAGTAAGTATTATAACCCCGGTTACGTATTAGATACGCTGCCCGATTGATCTAGGATTCCATAACGGCTGTCGTGGCTCTACCCGACGTAGTCGTTGGAATACCGTCTCGGGGAGGGTATTACTAATGTAAATATTGGGTTATTATACTAACACACGTACATTGTTTAATTAATAGATTATAACCAGGAATCCACCAAGAAAAGTCTAAAGTAGCAATGTGAGTAATCTCCTTTTTGTAAACCTTTTTGCAAACTATTTTACAAAACCTTTATTTATTTAAATTATAATTAGCAGTGATTGAGTCTTTGTAGTCTTCAATTACTGCCGGTATGTTGGGGTTTTGTATACAAAATGTGGAACTTGTTACCATTGGACAAAGAGATAGCCAATGGGTAATATGACCCACCGGTCAGGATTGACAGTACTGAATGAGTAATTGTGTAGACATAAACATTGTGATTGCTCTCAATATTGTTAAAAGATAAATGCTTCTTGATTAAACTGGGATTCACTCACCAGTATTTCCCACTGACAAATGTTTTTAAAACGCGTTTTAGGTAACAAAATGTGAAAGCCAATTAGAAGCCAGCTAGAGAGCACTGAAGGCTTGGAAAAATGTGGCTATAAAAGTTACCTAAAAGACGATGTTTTAAATTCAATAAATTAGGGTTTATCCCTATAAACATGTTTGTAATAGAAACTTGGGTTTTACCCATGTGTTCATTAATATGAAAATGTGGTATTTTACTCTGATAAAATATTTCCTAACTACGGTCCTGATGAAATTTCCGCTGCCAAATAATGAATAAACCAATGATACCACCACATCTGAGTTCGCATCCGCCCGATCCCAGGAGATAGGGGCCGGGGTTGCGACACCAGTGTTGACATTGCCAGATGGAATAGAAGAATTCGTTGTCTACTGTGATGCTTCGCACACTGGCATGGGTTGTGTGCTTATGCAAAGAGGAAAAGTGATTGCCTACTCTTCACGACAACTGAAAGTGCATGAAAAGAATTACACCACCCATGATCTGGAATTGGGTGCCGTTGTATTTGCACTTAAGTTATGGAGACAATATTTGTATGGAACTAAGTGTGTGATTTACTCGGATCACAAAAGTCTCCAGCACTTGTTTAATCAGAAAGATCTCAATATGAGACAACGTCGTTGGATGGAAACACTAAATGACTATGACTGTGAGATTCGCTACCATCATGGCAAAGTGAATGTAGTCGCTGATGCTCTAAGCCGAAAGGAAAGCGTCAAACCTATAAGGATTAATGCTAAGAGTATCAAACTCAAGAACAGCTTGAATGAGAGGTTGTTGGCTGCTCAGAAAGAAGCTGTATTGGAAGCTAACTTTCCAAGAGAGAGACTAGGTGCAACGTTTGACCAGTTGTCACCAGGGAATGATGGAATCCTCAGATTAAATGGTCGAATCTGGGTTCCCATTCATGGAGGACTTAGAGATATAATCCTCCAAGAAGCTCATAACTCCAAATACTCAGTTCACCCTGGGAGTGACAAAATGTATCAAGATTTAAAAGCAAACTATTGGTGGATGGGTTTGAAGAGATCCATAGCCACACACGTAGCTAAATGTCTGACGTGCGCTCATATTAAAGTTGGACATCAAAAGCCGTCAAGACTACTACAACAACCAGAACTTCTCACATGGAAATGAGAAATGGTAACCATGGATTTTATCACCAAGTTACCTAAAACTAGGCATGGAAATGATACAATATGGGTCATAGTTGACAGACTGACTAAGTCAGCTCATTTCTTACCCATTAAGGAGACGCATAGCTCCAATAAATTGGCCCAATTGTATGTGGATGAGATTGTATCTCTCCACGGAGTGCCAGTATATATTATATCCGATAGGGATATTAGATACGATTCTCATTTTTGGAAAAGTTTCCAACAATCATTGGGCACTCGTTTGAATTTCAGTACTGCTTACATCCTCAAACGGATGGGCAAAGTGAGCGTACAATTCAAACATTGGAAGACATGCTTCACGCATGTGTCATTGATTTAGGTGGTAGCTGGGATGACCACTTTCCCTTAATTGAGTTCTCCTATAATAATAGTTACCATACCAGCATTCAGGTTGCGCCTTTCGAGGCTTTATATGGAAGAAAGTGTAGAACACTCGTCTGTTGGGCAGAAGTCAGAGAAACTCAATTATCAGGACCTAAAATAGTTCTTGAAATAACGGAAAAGATTTTCCAAATTCGTGATCGCCTAAAGGCTGCCAGAGATAGGCAGAAAAGATACGCAGATAAGAGGCAAAAACCTCTAAAGTTTGAAGTAGGAGACAAAGTCTTACTGAAGGTATCACCCTGGAAAGGTGTGATGCGCTTTGGTAAGAAAGGAAAACTAAGCCCAAGGTATATTGGACCATTCGAGATCATCGAATGTATCAGAAGTGTAGCTTATAAGCTGTACTTGCCTGAGGAGGTTAGTGGAATTCACAATGTGTTCCACATCTGCAACTTAAAGAAATGTCTAGCTGATGAATCGCTAGCAATGTCTCATAAAGACGTATAGATAGATGAAATCCTGAGGTTTGTTGAAAGACCTATATCGATCAAGGATCGACATGTTAAAAAGCTCCGAAGGAAGCATGTACCGATTGTAAAAGTAAAATGGGATGCCCGTAGAGGCCCTGAATATACATGGGAGGTGGAGTCCACTATGCGACAAAAGTACCCTCATTAGTTTCAATAAATCTCGGGGTCGAGATTTATTTTAAGGGGGTGAGGATGTAACACCTCGTAAAATCATGTCCAATTATGTGGAGACACGTGTCCTGAACCCTAAACATGTAAAAGTTTGAGTTCGAAGGACTAAAGTTGACAAACATTGAAAATACGTATGCATAGGGACTAAAAGAGACAACATGCTAAACTTGTGCCTCTGATTGTCCACACATGATGTTCGTATTCTTGAATGAGTAAATTATCGGACGTAAGAAGCCGTTTGTAAATGAAATCAAAAGTTTTCAAGACAAAGGGGTTAAACGTGTCAACATATTAATTCTTACCTCTGAGTGACCTTTTAACAAACCCGGGGCTTCATAAGGTTTGATTATACTCTTGAGAACATGTGATGATGATTTCATATGGTTTCGATATCGTTATATGATAATTGTACAAATTCTCATCAAGAAGGGTTAAAAGTGTCAACTTGTTAATTCTACCTCGGTGAGACCTTTTAATGAACCCGGAGCCTAACGGTATTTGATCATACTCCCAAGAACATTATAAATCTAATTAGAAGGGCTCATACTACTAATTATGAAAGATATACAAGATACGAAAGTACAAGGACTGAACTTGTAGCTTTTAAAAACAAGTTTGTAATCTGATTGCCTCGCGTGGCACACCAGGACCTCCCCTACCTCGCACGTGGTGCGACGGGGGCCCATTCCCAGCAGAACTGGACAGCTGCCAGCATGCAGCCTTGCTCCCCACACAAACCATTCTGCAACTGAATTCGAAACCAGCAGCATGCAAACGGATTTGTAAAACCTATTGGACACATGGAGACATCTTATAACACTTGGATTGATCTTGGATCACCTCCTTCAACTATAAATAGGAGCTTCAAGTTCCTCATCTCCTTGCTCACTCAAAAATTTCTCTTCTTCTCATTGCTTAAGCTTTCTTGAGCATTCTCTTGAGATTCCTGACTAAAAAAGAAGCTCCCTTGAGATTAAAGTTCAAGCTAGGACCCTTTGTAAGTGTCTTTAGCCACCTTAGTTCAGTTTTTGTTCGTTTAAAGACCGAAAGTCAAAGTTGCCGCAAAACGGCTTTGACCTTCGGTTTAGACCTAAACGGTCCAGCCATTGTTCGAGGCGAATATGGCTACGTGATCATAATTAGGTGTGTGTTAATCCCTCAAAAGGGCACATCCTAATTATCACGTTTACTTAGTTAATTGTCGGGTCAAAGTAATCAAGTAAAAAGTCAAACTAGTTAGATTTTTAAATAAAAATCATAACTGATAATGTAGAGGTTATGAATCATATTTTGTCACTTAAATAAATTGGTAAATATTATTAGAACATGTCTAGACATGTTCAACCCAACAATTCTAAGTTTAAGCTCGGTTCGCAACCGAAAGTCGCAAAAGCTTGACTTTTGCTTTGACTTTCAGTTCTGACCCAATTAAGCTTAATCCCTTATGTTTTAAGCTTCCATAGTGACCATATAATGTTGTAGTATAACTCTCTAAGGTTATATTACATGGTCATTTGGAAATTCTGAATTTTATGCATGTTTCCGTTATTATTCTTAATGTTGATCAATATGCCCTTATAGTCTAAAAATAAGATTTTCGAATGAATGAACATACAAATGAGTTTGGTACTGATTTGTAAACATGTCTAAAATATTTTGACACTACATTCTGGTCTCAAATTGATGTTATGCAATTTATCGAAAATAATGCTTTTAAAAGGATTAAAGTACCCTTAAGCATGTAAATCAAGTTTAAAACATAAATTTGACCCTAAACTCATTACTACTATTGTGATATTATTTTTAAAGATTTTGGAATGTTAGTTCAGATTATATACTGACCATAACACTGAGTTCTCGTATAAATTCTATAATTGACGATAATGCCCTTTTTGCAAATAAAATATGTTTTACACATGATTTACACGCAAAACCTTTTCCTACTGATCTAAAATGAAAAATAAAATATGTTGACCCTCCAAGGCTGGTCAAAATCTCAGAATCACATAAACTTTGCAAATATCGTCAATTATCGACTTTTACGCTAATTAGGTGCATACTATGGTTTAAAACCATATTTAACACCCTAAGACTTGTTACCTACTGAATTTATAAATAACTTTTAATATTTTTACAGTAGGTATAAGTCATGAACTCAGACTTCCAATTATATCCTTAAAAGCATATGTGAAATGACCAAAATGCCCTTTCGGGGCATAGTTTGGCCATAAATGGTAAACCACACATATGTATGATATCCTACTATTATAACATCATAAAATAAATATTTTTACAGATTGTTTTTTACCAGAACATCTGTTTACTTTTAAACCTCCTTATAAATCTTAAAATGACCAAAATGCCCTTACGGTGCTTAATTCAGTTTTAAATATTTTTGGGCATATGTGTTAACATCCTACTGATGTCTTAACATATTTAAAGCATAATAATATTTGGAACTTGTATATGGTTCATTCGGTTACCCGTTATGCTTATACGCGTTCGGTTCGGTTTATGTAACTAGTTTACATAAATTAGTCGAAATGAGTTTAACCTTATCATCTAAACTTCAAAATCCAGAATGTTTTTAGTTTACCCATATTATACTAGTATCCATACTTGTTGGGTCTAAATTACATTCCATTCCGGTCTCCGCTTAATCTAGCGTTTCGAACCGTAAAGTATCTTTAAAACTAACAGGTCTAAGTCATTGACTTAAATGAGACCCGTTAGTATCCTAATAGGTTAATAAAACCTTCCATACAGATTAAGTAGCTTCGGTAGAAGATATTTGCATAAGGTCTTAAGAATATACGGCTGAGTAGCATTTTCTTACATACTAACTCAGGTAAATACTTTTAACTTATTTTCCCTTATACGAGCTTGGGATACGGTAAAAATAATACCGCTTGGTCGGGTATGGGATCATTTAATCGGATTGTGATTAATAAATTCACATAACCCGTTTTAATCTGTTTTGTTTGATAACATAAACATTGGGGGTTAATACGACTGTGTCCTGGATATCCTCGGCTCATTAAATTGCAAATGGCCACGATCTATGCACGGGATCTAGACATCCACCTGACAGATGCAAATGCTAAATATTAAATTACCCACAAGTTGGGGATAACTCCTCTGTGGATTTATAAGTGGTGAGTCGGTTAATCATGACCGGCTTCTAAACCGGCCCCAATTGTATGACAAACATGTAAAACTGTGCACTTAAATAAACTTTCATAAATTCTTTTCAAACGAGTCAGTTAATTGTATTTACCAGTGAAAACTGACGTATTTTTCAAAGACTAAGTGACAGGTACCTCGCGTAATTAGACTGGAGCTACTTGGCATAAATAAACAGGATCTTGCAAATCCCTAGTGCCTAAAGTCTGTCAAACGCTATTTTATGTATATGTTCTAATGGTCCGCCTGTGGATCTTTATTACAACCCGTCTGTATATTCTTTTGTTTAAACTTTGAACATTCCGGGTTGTAATAGTATTAACTTCCAAGCCTTCCACTGTGCTATGATTGTGTTTAATTGTCTATGATGATATCAACTACGTCACGATACTCCCCACCGGGCCTAGCGGAATATGTGGAAATATCAGGGTGTGACAGCAATATGATGAATCTTAGTTATAAATAAATTTTCATATTCTTATTCTTCTGTATCTTAAAGGCAAATGCTTTTTTTATGTTTTTACCTGACCTGTGCTTTGACGTAAATTTTGTTCGGCAACGAGTCGGGTCAAGTATAATATGCTTTCATTCAACGGTATAAATTTGAGTTACTATACGTTTGACGCCACTATTGATGAAAAGGTAAGGGTGGTGTAGTGATTGGCTGAAACCCCACTAAAGGAACCAACCCGAGGTCGATTCCGATTCTTTTGTACAGTTTAAATTCGATTTACTTTACTTTTTAATCCAACTGCAATGCTTATATAGATTACACTAAGTTATATTGGATACGTCAACACAAATGTTTTTCATATGGTTAACGCATTGCATAACGTTGGACTAATCTGTTAGGTGCCGACGCAGGAACGGTTCTAGTAGAAGAACATGACGGAATCGATCAATGGCGAGGTGCGGAATCCCTCGACACCATCTGATAATCACATACAACAATCTCAACGCTTAACATGTCTGATTTCATTGATATAATATGAAAGTACAAGAGTTCCGGATGTAAATTAGACAGAGCTTCGCTTCAGCAATCAGGCCAAAAGTTCTAGACAAATGGCCCTTGCCCACTATTTATAGGCAACACAGGGAAGAGATGGTGTCACCCATTCAGATGGTCATCCGATCGGATGGCCATCCGTTCGGATGACACATATCATCCTTACGGATCACACTTGATAGTTAATGCGCCATTCCCTGTTTTGTCTAGATTACAAAATACATACATATACAAAACACACACACAGGACAAAATACATAAGACTCGATACATACATAATGCACTAACATAATCCACTCGACGTTTGCAACAAGCCCGCGGCATATTGCTCGCGGGTCATATTACTTGTATATACTTATTATTATATATTTTTTTAATTTGAGATTAACTTTGTTAACGATTTCTTTAGCTGTTTTATTTGTATACATATGTACTTTTTTATATATTTTTTAATCATATAACGTTAAATATCTTTAGTAGTTTTTATCATAATATTAAGAGTTAAATGCCATTTTAGTCCCTGTGATTTGGACCATTTTGTCAGTTTAGTCCAAAGGTTTCATTTTTAACCTGTGGGTCCAAAAAGGTTTCACAGTTGTCATTTTAGTCCACTTGGTTAACTTCATCCATTTTTTCTGTTAACGAGAAGGCCAATTCGGTCATTTTGTATGTAATTCTGTTAACTAAAAGGGCAATTCAGCCATATAAAATGACCGAATTGGCCTTCACGTTAACAGAAAAATGGATGAAGTTAACCCAGTGGACTAAAATGGCAACTGTGAAATATTTTTGGACCCACATGTTAAAAATGAAACATTTGGACTAAACTGGCAAAATGGTCCAAACCACAGGGACTAAATTGGCATTTAACTCTAATATTAAATATAATTATGTATTATATGTTTTTTTTTTCGAATGACCAACTTTTATAAAAGAGTAAACTGCCATTTTGGTCCCTGTGGTTTGGACAGTTTTGCCACTTTAGTCCAAATCTCAAACTTTTTACATCTGGGTCTCTGTGGTTTCACTTTTATTGTCATTTTAGTCCAAAATCCAAAAACCTCCTATTTTGACTTTTGAAAGCTGGTTGTTTTGTCTTTTGTGCAGGGGCATTTTTGTCCATCTCTGGTTTTATTATAACATATCAATAATTAATATATATATATATATATAAATGGCACCAACATCACTACCACGTCCACTGAAGATCCACCACCATCTCTCTTCTCAAACAATCACCACCTCCATTGAAGATCCACCACCACCACACCACCACCACAAAACACCCACTACCACCACTTCTGTGAAACCTCTGCCAGACACCATAAAACTACAGAACCTTCTTCATCTTCCCCCAAATCCCAAACCCTAGTTCTCCTGCTCAGCCGCCAGACACCACGTGAAGCAACCCGGTGCCACCACCGTCGCCCTCACCGCCTCCACCATTACCATCACTGCCGCCACCCCTACACCCTCACCTCCTCCTGAATCGGGTTTATTGTTCTTGTGAATCACCTCCTGAATCGGATTTATCATTCTGATGATTGTGAAGTAGATCGGAACCTAAATCGGATTTATTGTTCTTGTGAAGCAGATCGGAACCTGATGATTGTGAAGATCCACCACCAAAGAGGAGCCACCGTGTGCGGCGGTAGATGGGCGGAAAGAGGGCGGCAGGCGAGTTGCAAGAGGGAGATGGAAAGAAAACGACGGCGAGAATCGATGGTGAGAGAGAGAGACGCAAGAGGGAGATGGAAAGAAAACGACGGCGCTGCGGCGGTAGATGGGCGGCAGGCGAGTTGCAGGTTTGTTGCAGGTTGGGGTTGTCGTTTCCGGTGATGATATTGACGGCGATGAAGTGATGGCAGCAGGTTGAAGATGGGGTACGGGTGAACCTATGGACCTCGGTGGTGACAGAGGATGATGATCTGAGTGATGGCGGTTTATCCATGGTGGATGGTGGTTGGATGTTGATGGTGGAGATCAATAGAAGTTCGAAACCCTGGTGATGTAGGCTGTCGAAGGTGTGTGGGAGAAACATATACCACAAAATGGTATTAGTTATTGATTTTTTTTATTAAATGTAATATTTTTTATCAGATGTATATTAATTATTGATATGGACAAAAATGCCCCTACACAAAAAGACAAAACAACCAGCTTTCAATAGTCAAAATAGGAGGTTTTTGGATTTTGGACTAAAATGGCAACAAAAGTGAAACCATAGGGACCCAGATGTAAAAAGTTTGAGATTTGGACTAAAGTGGCAAAACTGGCCAAACCACATGGACCAAAATGGCAGTTTACTCTTTATAAAAACAGCAAACTAGCAAGATATTAGCATCCTAAGAACAAACATACACTTAAAAAGAGAAGTTACACCAATTACTCCACCTTAAAACTTTAAAAGAGGACCTATTTTTAATCCACAAAAAGCTTAGCGACTTTATATCTCCAGTCACCTTTGAGCCTGTGGTCTCTTGGCTCGAGAAGATCGTCTCGTTTCTCGCCTTCCAAATACACCGGGAAGCTATCATGATAATCCCTTGAGGAACTTTGCATTTCTAAATGACTGTACTTATGAAAGTTCAAGAGATCCGGAATTGAGAAAACATAAATAGGAGTCACATTGCATCAAATTGATATTGCTTGCCAAACATAAGAAGCCAAAGAACACGAGATAAGCAAATGTGAGGTAGACTCTGAATCAAAGTTGCATATACCACAAAGATCCGAGTCCAAATTGATGTTCCTGTGAGCGAGATTTTCCTTTGTCGGGATACGGTTCAAGCTAGCTCTCCAAAAAAAGATGTTAATCTTTTTAGGCACCTCATTGTTTTAGAATGTGGGATGCCTAATACCCGAACTTGACACTGCCGCCTTGTGGAACCTTTTTCATTGAAGCAACCGTAAAGATGTCGATTGAAGCAACCTTTTTCATGTATTATATGTAAGCATAACTTTTAAAATTAGATAAATTTATATAAGTGAGACATGTTTAGATTTTCAAGCCTATTAAAATTTAATATGCGAAGGAGAACATTCTTGCTACAAAATTTCCCAACTTTCATTTTATGTGATTTTTTCATAGGAGATGAAGATTCTTACTACAAAACTTAAGTTGGACCAAAAAAATAAGAACGCTAATTTGAAAAAGTAGGAATGATGGAAGAAAAATGGGGTCGTAATGTCGTATACGACTACAAAACTTACAATATAAGTTGGACCAAAAAAATAAGAACGCTAATTTGGAAAAAGTAGGAATGATGGAAGAAAAATGGGATCGTAATGTCGTATATGAAACTCGATATTGCATTTTTGGGTTAAGTTCACGTACAAGGTGTCTTATCGAACAAAATGTACGAAAAACATGAAAAGGCCAAAAATACGCGGTGGCATTTTCGTAATTATTTGCTCGTAGGGTAATTTTGTAAAATGATCTTGTAGGGTAATTATCAAAATTACTCTACAAGTGTATCAAAATCACTTTGTAAATTTATCAAAAAACATACAACTCAAAATTACTCTACAAGATCATTTGTAGAGTAATTATGACACTCTACAAAATTACCCTACAAGATTAAAATTATCATACGAGATCATTTATAGAGTAATTATGATACTATACAAAATTATTCTACAAAATCAAAATTACTCTACAAGAACATTTTACAAAATTACCCTACAAGATCATTTGAAGGGTAATTTTGATAATTACTCTACGAGTAAATAATTACGAAAATGTCACCACTTGTAGGGTAATTTTGATAATTATTCCATGAGTAAATAATTACGAAAATGTCACCGTGTTTTCTTTACCTTTTCACCCTATTCGGGCGTTTTGTATAATAAAGATATTTATATTTGATCTTTTATCTGCATTTATTATATATTTTGTTCACGTATCTAGTTACATGATATCTATACCATATTTGTCCGCATTTTAAGCTGACTATTTTAATATTTATTATAAATTTTGTTCACGTATCTAGTTATACCTCTGGATTTTTTTTGTGAATCCATTTTAGAGAGTTAAGGGTTTTGGTAATGAAGGAGTTCGAGAGTGTGTGTTTTAAATTTGTGGGTGAAAGTTAAATATAAATGGGTTATTGGATTTTATCATCCCCAACTATTGGCTTTTGGCCGTTGCCACCCCCAACTAACACATTGACACCCGGCACCCCCAACTTGACTTTTAGTTTGTGCTGACACCACTCAGTTAAATCTTGACTAACTGAGTTTGTTTCTTATCCTACATGGCACATAGCTGATGAGTTGGACATGATTACGTGGCGAATGACGTGGCATGATGATAAGTACAAGGTTTTTTATATTTTTTTAATTCTGGTTAAAAAGAAAAACATTTTTTTATAAAACCTCAACCTCTCCCCTCGACATCTCAGCCAAATTAGATTCCATAGGAGCCCTAATTTCCTTGTCCCCAAATTGAGTTTGAATCAGACTAATTTCCTCAACTTCTACTCCACGATTACATGTGCAAGATTCGAGGAAGATTTCTTCAAAGTTCAATAGTTGTTGCAAGATTTCTTCAACGGGAAAGAGCTCTGCAAGAGCATCAACCCTGATGAGGCTGTGACGTATGGTGCGGCAGTTCAAGCGGCTATTTTGAGCGGCGAAGACAATCAGAAGGTCCAAGACCTGCTGTTGTTGGATGTGACACCTCTATCTCTGGGACTGGAGACCGCGGGTGGTGTTATGGCGGTGTTGATCCCACGAAACACCACCATTCCAACCAAGAAAGAGCAGGTGTTTTCGACCTATTCGGGTAATCAGCCTGGGTTTTGATCCAGGTTTATAAGGGTGAAAGAACACGGACCAACGAAAGTAGAGGATGCGGCGATCCAGTGGCTCGATGGGAATCAGTTGGTGGAGGTTGACGAGTTTAAGGACAAGTTGAAGGAGCTTGAAGGGATATGCAACCCGATTATTGCAAAGATGTATCAAGGCATTGCTGGTGGGCCGGATATGGGTGGCGGTATGGATAAGGACGGTCCTTCAGCCGGCGGTGCAAGCGGTGGTGCGGGACCAAAGATTGAGGAAGTGGATTAAGGTGTTGAGGATGATAATGAATTAAAAAAAGGTTATTGGATTTTATCACCCCAAACTATTGGCTATTGGCCGCTACCACCCCCAACTATCACTTTGACGGCTGTCACCCCCCAACTTAACACTTAGTGTGTTCTGTCACCATGTCGTTAACTGATCACTAATTTTTGATCATGTTACTATACTTTTGGGTGTGTCATAAGATCCCTAAAACCTTCCTAAGATCCCTATGACACCCCCAAAAATATAGTAACATAATCAAAAGTTATTGATCAGTTAACGACGTGGTGACAAAACATACTAAGTGTTAAGTTGGGGGTAACGGGCGTCAAAGTGATAGTTGAGGGTGGCAGCGGCCAATAGATGATAGTTGGGGGGTGATGAAATCCAATAACCCTAAAAAAAATATAAAAATCTTTGTACTCATCATCATGCCATGCCATTCGCCATGTAATCATGTCCAACTCATCAGCTATGTGCCATGTAGGATGAGAAACAAACTCAATTAGTCAAGATTTAACTGAGTGGTGCCAGCACAAACTAAAAGTCAAGTTGGGGGTGCCGTGTGTCAAAGTGTTGGGGTGGGCAACGGCAAAAGGCCGATAGTTGTGGATGATAAAATCCAATAACCCAATATATATATGTATGTATATATAAAGTGTATAAATTAGTTTTTTTAAACAAGTAATTGACCGTTAATGGTCGGATTGCTCGAACAACACAACATCTCACGCGGGTAGTGGCGTTAGCCAGCAAAATCCGCCAGCCATACCCGCAAAGGTGGCGGCGGTGTTCTCAGGGCCGTCTATTAGAGGGTGCAGGAGGTGCCTGCGATCAGGGCCCAAATCAATATAGGGCCCGAAATTTTTTTAAAATTATATATATATATAAATTTTGGATGTTTGTATAAATAAGGGCCTGCTAAAAGACCGAAGTTTTTTAAATAAGGGCCTTTTTAAAAGTTTTAAAAAAAGGCCCAATTAACAAGCCCAAGTGACTAGTCTAAACAAAAATAAGGGCCTGCTAGATCAGGGAAAGGAAATAAAATATCGCACTGTCGCAGGCAGTATATTATATTGCACAGGGAATTGGGACGAGGGAAACTGGAAACTGGAAACAAAACACCGATCATCATTCGATCAGATCAGGGAATTTCCCAATTTCGCAGTGATTCAGTCGCAGCACGGCAGCAGTGAGGAGATTTGCGAATAGGGCCCAAATTTGTTTTATCTATTTCATAACAATTATCATAGTATTATGGCTTTTTAGTATTTATATATTTGATTGAATGATTGATGAGTTTAAATTATATGAAGATTTGCGAATAGGACCAAAAAATTTTATCTCGAGCAGGGCCAAAAAAATTTTGTGATTTTCAGAGACGGCCCTGGATGTTCTGAATGGCTTCAAACCAGTGGAGCCTTACCCGCTAAGTGACCCAGCCTGCCTTATATATATATATATATGTGTGTGTGTGTGTGTGTGTGTGTGTGTGTGTTTAAAAAATTTATATATTATTTTTTTGAATTTATTAGAAACTTTGAGTTATAATAAATTAGAATCGGAAGTATTTGACATTTAAGTTTGTTTTTAAAATGGTCAGTTAAAAGTAGGGGTATTTCAGTAATTTAAAGTATTGTATATTAATATATAGAGTAAACTGCTATTTTACCCCCTGGGGTTAGAGCCTATTGGCACCCTTACCCCCTACCACGAATTTTTTGTTGTCTTACCCCCCCCCCCCCCCCAAACGAATGCGAAACGCTGCAATCTTACCCCCTGCTGTCAAATGTTGTTTAAAGTCAACGTAAGTTTTTAAAGGTCAAAGGGTATAATCGTCTTTTCCACTTGAGTAATATATCTTCCTCAACACAACACCCTACATATATGACCATCCCCCCTCCCCACGTTTTCTTCTCTCCGACGACACCAACAGCGACCGAAGCTTTCTCCACTTCGATCAACACAATGTCGGTACTCTGTTGGGTTATCAGATATCTGATCAGGCACACCTCAGGTATAATCGTAGTTCTAGTGTATGTCATTCTTAGTTAAATCAGGGTTCGACATTTAAAGGGATAGAGACCACAGATTGGGTGAAACACAGTTTGATATGTATGTCATTCTTAGTTAATCAGGGTTCCAGATATCATCTATGAACCCCATTAGGGTCAGATTTGTATGATGTAAATGGAGGGTTCGATTAGGGTCGAATTTGTTTGATGTTATAAACAGGGTATTAAAAAAATAGTCGGATTTGTATGTTAATTTTGTGTTGTTTGGTGTTTTTTTTTTACAATTGACCTGACGATGAGTCTATCAAGCTCATCGATGGTGATCCACTTGGTGGTCTCCTTGTTTGGTCGCCTTGTCATCAACTTCCATTATCCACTAGAGAGTTGACCTGACGATAAGTTAGTAGTTATGTAGGAATAGTAATGTGTATTTTGTAGGTTAACTTAACTATGATGTTGCTAGTACTTTGAAGTAGGATAACTTAAATATGATGTTAATTTTGTATTTTGTATGTTGATGTTATAGTCTTCATGTTAATTAGGATGTTAATTTATAACATTCCAGTCTTAATTATGATGATAAGTTATAGCATTCCATTCTTTAAATGGTCAAAATGATCCAATTATAAAATCACTTGCATTACAGGCTTATTCTTTATATGGTTAAAATGACCATTTTTGTCGTTTGCGTTAATCATTGTTACTCTAGTTATGGTCAAAATGACCCTTTATATCATTTGCAGCAGGCCTGCTTAATCCATTTGCAGCATGTATGTTTTTACATCAGTTTGACCAAAATGACCCTTTATATCATTTGCAGCATGTTTAACTTCTTTATAAGATCAAAATGACCATTTATATCAATTGCAGCATGTTAGACTTCTTTATAAGGTCAAAATGGTCATTGTCAGTATGTTTGACTAATTTATAAGGTCAAAATGACCATTTATATCATTTGCAGCAGGTTACACTTATTAATAAGGTCAAAATGACCATTTTGGTCATTGGCAGCATGTTTGACTAATTTATAAGGTCAAAATGACCATTTATATCATGTGCAGTTATAGGTTGTTGAATCTGTGCTGTTGAATGTGCAGTTAGGCTTAGGATTTGGAAGTGCAGTTATAGGTTGTTGAATCTGTGCAGTTAGGATTAGGATGTGCAGTTATGCTGTCCTAGTTATGATGTTCCTTGTGTTTTGATATTATGTGTATTATAACTGTATGGTGTTCCTACTAGGTTTGGTTGATATTATGTGTATTATAACTGTGGAACACAATTGATCACAGTGGATCAATTTAGATGATCACAGTGGATCACAGGCATGCAACTATGTTAAATTTAGATGATCATAGTGTTAAATTGTTAAATTTAAGCGGCAATGGATTCGTTTCTGCAGGCTTTGACTTTGCCTGGTCAAACAATTTAGGCGGGAATGGTTTCGTTTTCTGCAGGGGGTAAGGAAGCAAATATATATTTAACACCGGGGGTAATACGTTTTCTTACAATAAAGCATAGGGGGTAATAAGAAAGGATAATACAGTCATTTAACACCGGGGGGTAATACGTTTTCTTACAACAAAACATATGGGGTAATAAGAAAGGGTAATATAGTCATTTAACATCTCATTAAACAGAAGTGTTAAGTTTTTTGACAGCAGGGGGTAACATTGCAGCGTTTCGCATTCGTTGGGGGGTAAGACAACAAAAATTTCATTGTAGGGGGTAAGGGTGCCAATGGGCTCTAACCCCAGAGGGTAAAATTGTAGTTTACTCTAATATATAATTAAAGTTTCATGTTTTTAATATCAGTAAAATACAAAAAAAAAATTAAGGAATTAATAAAATTGAATACCAGTATATTAAATTACCGAAATACCCCTAATTTAACTGACTATTTTAACTGAGTTAGAGTCGTGAAACAAACTAACGAAAAAATTGAAACATCAAGGAGGATAATGGCTATTTTTAAAGGATTAAGGCAAAACCGTTAAAACAACCAAACCACATGGAGAAAAACGAAAGTTTACTCATTCCATTCCAAAAAGTATAAAACTCTTTAAAAGTTTTATATTTTGCCTATATAGTATTGATAATTATTATTTTGTGCTAGCTATTAATACATTTAATCATTTCATTTATATTATAAGACTGCCCCAACGCTTCAATTTGGGGGGTTGCATTTAATGATGTGGCATGTACACTTGTGAATGATGGATTGGGGTGGGCAATAAAGTAAGGGGTTTGTATGTAGGGAAGTGCACTGAGTGCAGAGAGAGAAGGTGGGTCCATTATTTTAAGCACTAAAGATGCATTGGTGATGTGGAAGAGAGAGGATGCATGTGGGAAGGATGTGTTGGAGTTAAATAGAGGAGAGAGAGTGCATGTGGGAAGGATGGGTAAAAAGCTGATGTGGCAGTGATGATTAGGATGCATGTAGTAAATGCAGGCCGTTGCATTGGAGACAGTCTAAGGGTTAGGTTATTCTACAAAGACTCCTAATTATAAAAAATGTAAGAAGGCTTTAGAGCATTCATATCTTATCCATCAAATTCTGAGAGAGGGGTTTTTATATTATAAATAGTGGTTGTGAGTGGAGGAGAGATAAAATGTTATTGTTCATCTGTATATTTGACGGGACATTGTTCACCCTCTATAATTTTTTAATATATTTTGAAAGTGATTGTGAGTAGAGGTGAGAGAAAATGTAATGATAAAGGTATAAAATATATTATTTAATTAGCAGGAGAGAGAAACTATAGTTGTTTTTAGTGTAATTATAGAGTAAAAAATGATGGACAGGATGTGAATGCTCTTATGCAGTGACAAGTGTCCAAGAACCTCAAACCTAAACCCACTACACCACTACCCAAAACCTAAACACCCACCCCCACCCCACCACCACCCAAAAACCTAAACCCCCCATCGCACCATCACCCAAAATGTCACACCCCAACCGATGGCGGAATCATCGGGGCATGGCACTGAGCGAAACAGATTGTCCAGAAGTTTCCATAACAGCTATCATTACCATTTGATTAAATAATACGTCCCATACCATATCTCAAATAGTTAAACAATTATTACAGACAAACATCAAGACAAATATTCTGTTCCGACAACTCAGATTTAAACATAACAATTTATTCGTTGGTTTCTAGGACTCCAGTTCCTAGCTTCAAGTTCATCACAGCACAAAGAGCATAAAAGCAACCTAAGCACCTGTCACATACGTTAAAATAAAGTCAATACATAAAATGTAAAGGTGAGCATACAAGTTTGATAATAGCATATAGAGTTCGAATTCGTTTACGCATAACCAGCACGTACACATAGTGAAATGAAGCACGTTAGTTATCGACATAGATCCATCGATACCAATGACTGCAGGTTGACTGCCCGAGGCAGTTCGCAATACATGATTACCACCGTAATCCATGCAAGTAAAAGATCCTTAACAATCCCCGTGTGAACGGGTGCTGAGTCCAAACTATAGTACTATCGTTGCTAAGGCAGGTAGACAGCATTCCATGTGTAAACATAACAAACAAGCATTCATAAGCCACGTATAACATGCATGATTGGTTTAGCGTTAAAATAGCTTAAGTAGTGTGATTGTTGTAGTTTGAATATCCGTAACGTATGTAACACCCAAAAGTGCTAAGGCAAAAAGGGTTCGAGTATACTCACAGCGATTATGGATAGAAGGGAGCGCTTTTCAGCGAGTACGGTTAGCCTGAATAGATTCGATAACGTAAGGATAAGTGGCACGCAAAACAGTACAAGGTGAGAGTGGGTAGGGTGACTGGTCGTGCCGATATGTAATCCGGGCGAGTGGTAATCCGTCCGGATTAGCCGTTCGTGCGGATTGTTATCCGTGCGGACAAGTTATCCGTGCGAGTGGTGATCCGTCCGGATTAGTCACTCGTGCGGACTATTCTCCGTGCGGACAAGTAATCCGTGCGGATTACACTTCGTCCGGACGAGTCACCCGTGCGGATAACATGTTTGTGCGAATAACTATTCGAGTGGGTTGTTTCTTCCTAAGTTAAGGATGTGTTTGTGTATGATGGCTTGTGCTTTGGAGTTTTCGTTGTAGCATTTAGAAAACATCTAAGTTTCTCTATCCTTCAAGCCGGTCGCGCGGACAACACTCCGTCCGGATGGTAGTCCGTGCGGACACAACCTTAAAGGTGAGTCACTTGGTGAAGTCCGTCCGGACGGTAACCCGTGCGGACAAGGAATCCGTCCGGATGGTTGTTCGTGCGGACAGACAATTCGTCCGGGTAGTCTGTCCGTGCGGACAACCTGTCCGTGCGGATGCACATTGTTTGAACTTATTCAAGGTCTTAGTATCTCATGATCCGAAGAGTAATC
Organism: Helianthus tuberosus; assembly: GCA_030545235.1. Lineage (NCBI taxonomy): Eukaryota > Viridiplantae > Streptophyta > Magnoliopsida > Asterales > Asteraceae > Helianthus > Helianthus tuberosus. The sequence goes on along the minus strand of CM060388.1, from coordinate 32,991,988 downwards.
CTTTCAGAGGTCGTCCGTCCGGATTGTCCATTCGTCGATACTCAAACCTTGCTTTTGAAAGTGGGTCCCAAGTGTAGCTCATCCGGGTGACGACCCGTCCGGATCGTCTGTCCGTGCGGACCACTTGTCCGTGCGGACAACTTGTCCGTTCGGACAGTCTCTCGTCTGGTTGTTCCGTCCGTCTACTCTTGGTTTCTGTTGTCGTTTATCGAGACGTTATGATTACGTGGTAACCACTTGGAATTGTATTCTTACTCGCATGACTAAGCCGGCCAGGAACCACCCTAACTCGACCTATCGGCGGCTCAGAACGGTCATTCCGGTTTGTCTCGTAATCAGGTGTCTCGTGGGTAGAATCCAGATCTAGGACTAGTGCATCACTATTTTCGAGTAGAAGCCTAGAACCGATCAGATTCGTACCGATTCTACGGGTAAAAGAAGGAGAAAACTTGAGTTTATTTCTTTCAACTCTTTTATCCTTTGAAAAGTTTAGATTTAGATGAGGTTGTTGTGAAATCTTGTGGAAATCGTTTAGATCTGAGTTATTCTTGGTGGAATGAGGTCAAGCTTGAAGTTTATGAGAACTTCATGATGACGTCACCCGAGAATACCTCAAATCTTGATGATTTCATGGTTAAAAGTTGAGATTTGAAAGATGGAAAGGTGTAGAATTGTGTAGTGATCAAGAATGTACAAGAATTAGTGCAAGATCTTACCTGGATTGAGAGAAATCTGAGAAAAGGTGAAGAATGCGTGCGGTTCGGACGTCACTTGCCAAAAGTGGAAAATTTGGAGAGTGACCCGTGTATTTATAGGATGCCAAAAAGGGAAAAGGGTAATCCGTGCGGATAGCACGTTACCCGGATTGGGTTATCCGTCCGGATTGGTCATCCGTCCGGATTGGCAATCCTTGCGGAGTAGCAATCCGTGCGGATCGGCAATCCGTGCGGATTGACCATCCGTTCGGATGTTGCCTGATTTGGTGCGTTCGGTGCGATGACGCTTCGGCTTCGGTTTTCGAGCAATTAGATAGGGTTTCCTAGTCAAATTACTTTTAGTCCCAACTACTTTGTTTACGACAAGGTTCGATTTGGGGTTCGGGTTCGAGTTCGATTGTATCCGAGTTAGACTTCGAGTTTCGATTGAGTTCGCTTGATTATCACAACATAACATAAAGTAACATGCACATGTAACACGTAAGGCACACACACGTATAATCAACAAGTAAAATACATAGTTCGAGTTGCGATTCGGGGTCGATTCGTTTAGCATAGCTTGATTATTAGTTGATTAACTTTATCGCATTGTTACTTCCTATCTTTCACAGTCGTAGGTCGATTTGAGTATGATTAACACGATTTGATTATTGCAAGAACGACACTTACTCCACATAATATAAATAAAATAAAAACATTTCTACGAGTCAAGTCGCGCGAAAACGGTCGTTGACTTTGACCTTGACTTTGACTTTCACTCGTGAAAACACGGGGTGTTACACAAAAACCTAAACTCCCCCCCCCCCCCCCCACCCCACACAAAAAAAAAAACTAAACACCCACCCCCACCTCACCACCACCCAAAAACCTAACCCCCCCCCCCCCCCCGGCAAGAAAAAAAGAGTAAACTTCCGTTTTGCTCCCTGTGGTTTAGTCACTTTAACGGTTTTGCCCCAAACCTTTAAAAATAGCCATTTTCCTCCCTGATCTATGAACCTTATCACCATTTCACTCCCCGCCTCAAACGGCATTCAATTCTTCCGTTAAAACATAGGCACATGCCCCTCACATGATGGGCATTTCAGTCTTTTTCCCATCACCCTTATAAAGAAGAATCACTTTTATCATATATTTTTTTCTCACCCTTCTCTCTCTTCCTTCTCTACCACACTCACCACCACCTACCACCGTCACATGCCACCACCAACCTACCTGAATACCCTAAAACAACAACCATGAATCCTAGCCTTGGTCGGAAGTCTTAGAAGTAGCAATAACTCAAATTTATCCTACTGTTGAATATAATTTTTTTTTTTTGTGTCGTTTTGAGTTCAATTTTCATTCCAATCAACACGGCAAATTACATAAGAATAGCAGGTAGACGGGCAACAAACTGCGCCGCCATCCCCTTCTGAATGGAAAACCCTAATCTACTAAAAACAAAGCCTCGCCCCTGAGGGGTCGAAAAGTTGCTGTGGACCACACGCGAAAGCTTGTGAGGATAATCAGCATGCCTTTGTCCCCCTAGCGTTTGACACGTTCGGCTCCTTGGCGCCGGAGGCGGTTCGGTTCTTGGATAGGTGAATTGTCGGCCATCAACAAATTTGATAATAATATAAAAACCTGAAAAAAAAGGAACTACATATGAGGACCTAATTAAGAGTTATATCAACAAAATCCCCAAATAAATTTCCTTGTTGAGGGATCTGAGCAGAGCCGAAAAAGTGTGTTTTAGTAAAACAAAAAGCCCCAAATGAAACCCACTTTCACCGTCTCTCTATCCCATTCACTCACCATCACCAACACCACTAAGCCGCCACAACCACCATCAACAACGCCACCATCGCCCACCTACAAACATGTAAATCGAACCAAACCGCCACGATGGTGTGAATCCCTTCGTCTCCACCGGTAGAAAACCCCATGGAAAAACGATTAAATGTCATGGTGTGAATCGATGTCGTCATCTACCCTCGATGGTCTAATTTTAGATCTCTTTCAAAAGAGATGAGGGGTTAGAAGAGGATCGTGCGGAGATGAGATGATGTTGGGTGTTGGCGGGCGGTAATGGAGGTGTTAGTGACCATCGAGAAAGAGCGTGTGTGTAGGGTGGGTGAGGGAGGTCGGCTGGTGGCTGTGATAGGTGGTGGTGAGTGTGATAGAGAAGGAAGAGAGAGAGTTGAGAAAAAAAAATGATGAAGTGATTTTTTTTTATAAGGGTGATGGGAAAAGACTAAAATGCCCATCATGTGAGGGACATGTGCCTATGTCTTAACGGAAGAATTGGATGTCGTTTGAGGCAGGGAGTGAAATTGTGATAAGGTTCTAGATCAGGGAGGAAAATGGCTATTTTTAAAGGTTTGGGGCAAAACCATTAAAGTGACCAAATCACAGGGAGCAAAACGGAAGTTTACTCAAAAAAACTGGGTAGGTGAAAGAGGGGGGAGTAGGTTTTTGGGTGGTGGTGAGTGTTTAGGGTTTTTTTTTTATAGTGAGTTTTTTAAGAGCCTTTATACCCCTTCTTACAATTAGGAGCCTTTGTATTTGATATTAATCCGGTATTATAAATATCTAAAATATACAATCAAGAAACAAATATTATAAATATCTTAAATATACATTAGTTCCATACATATATACAAAAACACACATTTATATATAAACACAGCTATATACATACATATATATGTATATATACAAAGTAGATAAAAGCACTCTTTTACCAAATATAAACGTACATGGACCCTAGATTATCAACTAAAAACTCCTTTCTTTATCGTGTTCTACCATATGCAACAGCAACTGTACCATCATCAGAATCGCTTCCTGTTTCGTTCTCGCTTTGTAACGTGATATTTCCTACACATATATACACGATCTATTATACTGTCTCCCCTCTCGTCGGTGACCACATCCTACACTGTACCACTTCACCGGTAAAACATCTTTTTGCCCTCCTATTCGTTCGCTGTCGACTTTTCATCAACTTAACCAAAAGGTCCTGAAAAAATAAACCTAGAATCTTGCTTAAAACCCGAGCTTTTTCACAATGCATACATGCCTAAAATGCGCATCATCATCATCATAACCATCATCATCGTGTCATCATTCCCAACCCATCAAATTTCTCCAAACAGCTTCCTCAATCTTGCTCCTTGGCACAGAGGATCCGTCCCCTTCATCAAGCAAAACGCGGTAAACTTCCCATTCCCTGCCCCCGATCATATGCCTACTAATTTCCGCCTGCAATATCATATCAAAAAGTTAATGCGGTAAAACATCAGATATCGGTCAAAGACCCATATTTGAGATATAGGTTACCGCTGTGGGATATCGGTAATTTTAATATCATGCAGAATTTATATGTATAGCAAATTAGCAATTTAACACTAACAATTCAGTATACTCTCCTACCATTAACAAATTAACCTTTTGCAACTTGCTAAACACTAACAATTGTAGCAAGTAGGAACTGATTAAGACTTAAAACACAAACATTTAACAACAAAAATTAACAATTAAGACTTAAAAGCAAGTAGCAACTTGCTTTTGATACTTTTGGTTTTCTGGCGCCAGAGGCTGTGGATCTACTTAGTCGAGTTCAAAGGGTCATGCATAGTAATGTTATGACCCCGAGATCTATGGACGTAGTTTTTAAAAGGCTTAGTTTTGCTATTCAAAAAGAGGTAGCGGCACAGTTTGTTGCCCGTTTACCAACTATCTCGATGTAAATTATTATATAATAATAATAATTAAAACACGAACAGCAGCAATAAGAAGAAAGACGAATGGTAGAGCTAAGAAGAAAGGTACTGATATCGGGAATATCGGTGATATATTGGTGAAATATCGGTCAATATCGCTGACAATGTCGACCGATATTTGACACCAAATCACCGCTATCTTACATGGGGACTGATAACCGATATATCTCCAATATTAACTGCCTAGCTCAAATAAAAGACGCAATATAACATGATATGCGGGGTTGGTATAGAGAGCAAAAAAGGAAATACCGAGAAGATGTCAGTATTGAGCATCTTAAGAGCAAGGGTAATATCGAAAAACACAAGGGGCCGGCCCTTTCCACATAGCTCCACAGGGTTTGCCACAAGGAGCTCGGTATCTGGACCACGGTTCACCAAAGCTACTCTTAGAGGCCGAAATAATTCCATGCGAATTCGAGAACATAACGCATTTTGTTTGCTTGGATCAACTATCTTCTTCCCGTCTGCTTGCACTATAAATAAGTCGATTTCACAATCCTTTTTTCCTTTTGTGGTAAATCGCCCGTATGAAATCTGTAACATAAAGATAACATTTAAGTGTTTAAACTAAAACACCCTTTAAACAAAATGTCACATAAATAGACGAATCTTGTAGATGAAAACCTGGATGTTGTAATCCTTCAAGTTCTCATTATATCATACAATAGACCTTTGTGATCACGACAAACGATTTGGACAAGTGTATGAACAGGACTGAGTGAGTTATCAATCGTTACAGAAACATGGTTGGATTGACCTGACCCATTTGGACCCTGATCGAGCATCTCCAAGTTGAATGTATCTTCTGTGATTGCGGGAGGAATAAGAAACGGTGGGCCCTGAGAACACGCGGTGATATCAGGGTGCACTTTTTCTATATCGCAACTCACCATAGAGTCCCCAACAACAGCTTTTAGATGATGGTATGTATCAGTTTTCCTCGCTTCCGTATGTAGAAGTTCCCTGATAACACAATTTGCATTAGCAAGGGTAGTTTAGTCATGTTCCTTTAGCCCTCTTATGTCTCATGAAGATTGAAATATTTTATTGTGTAACACGTTAACCAGATCGGAAAGATCCACTTATTTTGCATTGACTGAAAGATACTCACATGGTTGACGAATTAAAAAAAGATGTTTTCTTAAACTATACACCACAGCAATTAAAATATTATAATTTTCATCAGACAGTGGAAATTAAAAAAAAAATTATACAGTATCAAACTTCTCCCATAAACCATGCAAATTGTAACATCTTGTTGGTATCTGAAATTGAAGAATATAATTTTGACTTTCAAAGTCAAAGTTTGCCTCTTTCTTTGAAAAGCTGGAAACGAGTCACGAGTTAAGTGATAATAAAGCAATAGTAACATGAAATAAAAACAGTCTTTAAACCATTTCAAATCCCCAAAGCACCAACCTAACAAAAAAATATTTTTTTCCTTACACCTGCAAATAAAGAATGCATCTCCTTTTCGTTTTATAAAAGAAAGGCGGTCGTGACTTGGAAATATATAGATATTTAAATTTCTGATAACTTTGTATATACAAAGAAAATGGCTCAGATAAACTCATAAGCACCCGGAGAAGCATAACAGATTCGATGCTAGTAAATCTTTATCTCAAATTTTACCATACAGTACAGACGGCAATCTTGACCCGTTTTCCGTTTACCATTTACTTATGAATGGGATTGGTATGAACTAAAAAAACGAGCAAAAAGGAAAAAAAAAAAAACAAATTAGTGTGAAAGTCTGCCCATAATGTATTTTTAATGCATAAAAAACACATAAACGTTTTTATCAGAATAATCAGACTATTACTGAAACTAAATAATTTTCTTAATCAAAGAAAGAAATGTTAAAAAGTAATGAACCTGGCATCAGTGATGAAAAACAGGTCCATCACCGTCCCATCCGGAGTGGTCGATACTTTCACTCGTTGAATAATCAATTCAAGCTCACAAAGAACATGTGTCACATCTATCAAACAAGAACCAAACATACACGAATCACAAACAAGTTACCAAAAACATCGACAAAATAATAAAAACATGTGAACATCAAATACCATGTAACAGCCCTTGGCGATCATGTCCGCAAAACTTAAGAAGAAACACATCCGGAGGCTTAGGTGGCTGCAATTCAGCTGTATAATATATAAGCGTATTCGCAGAAGAACAAGAAGGGCACGCCTCTATTAATCTCTTCTCCAATAAACTCCACTGCATGCTCGGTTTTCCAACCACCCAAAACACGATAAAACACCATTTTCCGTCCGTCGATACATCTGTAACCAAACGTTCAGTAAACCGTCAACGCCCAAAAAACCATAAATAAATATAAATCAAAAACTTATGTGTAATCATTTTTAACCATCTGTATAGCTATAATTATTAGCATGAAACTATGAAAGTATCTGTGGCTGAGATTCAAAGAATAATTCTATACTATAATAACAATAACAATAATAAAACTAATAATAATAATAATAACCTAACAGGAATATGCTACAGAATATACATAACAAAACAGAATCCAAACAGATTAATTCAGGTCAAAAACAGGATCTAAAAACAGCAATAATTGCCAAACATCAACAAATAATTACCAAAACAATATTCACCAAACCTAATTTCACCCTGGTGACAATGAAATCAAACCAAAAACTGAAACAATCCGTACAATCCGTACAAAAAGCCCTAATTAATTCAACAAACTTCAAATCAAATCAAAACAACTCTTAAACACATCAAACAAACCCTAAATTAGCGAAAAATTAGTGAAAAAACCGTAAATTATACCGCCGCGAACGATGCTTAAGCCGAAGAAGAGAATAATCCGGCAGAGATCGCAACCGAGGCCGGTTTTGTCAGGACAGTTGATTGTAATGACAGTAGCTTCATCTTGTTTCTGATTTGGCGTGATAATCACGACATCTTCGTGAAGGATTCCCATAATATTGTGTGAGGGGGAGGAGGTGAATGATGTTATTATTATTGTGTGTTTGAAAATGGGGTGGGTGTGTGGGTGTATGTATATGTGTGTGTTGTGATGGTGATAACTCAACCAAGGTTTTGGTGAGGTGAGTGTGTGATTCAGTGTGTGTTTGTGTGTGAGAGAGAGGGGGGGGGGGGGGGGGGGGGGGGGGGGGGGGGGGAGAGAGAGAAATTGGGGGTTTAATGTATCGGGGCGAGAAACCCGTGGGAGGGTTGAGGGTTGAATTTTCAATGTTGGGGATTGACTCCTGAGTCTGTGGACTTACCTAACCACTTTCCTTTTGACATAATTGTATTGTGTATTTTTAGTTTTTCTTTAACTTAAACTCTGCCATTTTGGTTCCTGTGGTTTGGGCATTTTTGCCATTTTAGTCTAAATCTTAAACTTTTTACATCTGGGTTCCTATGGTTTGCATTTTGTTGCCATTTTAGTCCAAATTTGACTAGATTCCTTAACTTAAACCCCCCTATTTTGTCTTTATCCTTAGGGGTATTTTGGTCATTTAGATTTATTATAACTCAAATTTATGATTGGAGTACAATCTTTAATCCGAATACCGGGTTGCAAAACGAACGTTTTTTATTCAAGTTTTGGAGTTTCATGGCTTGTGTTCGTGTTTAGATAAACCGAACTATATACAAAATAAAATGTATTTCAATATGTTTTGAAATATAAATTTTCTAATGAGCGTATTAGAAAAATATATATTCACACACAAACAGACATACAACTCTCTCTCTCTCTCTCTTTCTCTCTCTTCTATCTCTGTAATCAAACCCAGATCTCTGTAATCCAAAATCGCCGCCTCCAATCTGAACTACCACCACCGTGCACCACCACCACCCCGACTACGATTCCCCATATTTACACCCAAACATACAACTCTCTCTCTCTCTTCTGTCTCCGATTCGCGTTTGATGCAGATTTATTGGGGGTTTGATTTTGATGGAGGTGTTAAATATGGGCTGGAGCAAAAGGAATCGGAACAAAATGGCAGTTTAAATATGGGTTGGAGGTTGGAGCAAGAGCAAGCGGTGGTTGTCAGGGTGTACGGTGGTGGAGGGTGGTGGTGGGGAGACGGTAGTGGAGGGTGTACGGTGGTGGATGGTGTACTGTGGTGGAGGGGAGACGGATTGTGACAACCGGAGTTTTCAAGGTCTTACTTAGTTGCATTTGCATAACTTGTTTACATTGTAACCGTTCATGTCTGTTATGTGTTTGGTGGATTATATGTGATGAATAATAAACTTGTAAAATTAATTGTTGAAATTATAAACGGTACACATGCATCCTAACCCTCACTCGACGAAACATATAGGTTTCGCCACAAACCTCACTCAACGAGACTAGAGGGTTTCGTCAAGTGCCCATCGACGAAACTTGGGAAAGTTTTGTAATCTTAAGGTTTCGCCAAAGATGGGCTTGTGGCCCATTTATGGCCCGTGAGTAAACCACTTATAAATCACCTATTCGTATTACGTAAAGTCAAAACCACAAAACCCTAGACATTTTCTGCTCCCCCCTTGAAAACCCGACGGCAACACCCATTCTTTGAAGCTTTATTGTCACACGAAATCTCTGGACTATCAATTGAATCGGGTTAGTTGATTTCTAATGTTTATTTGCCTATGAATTGATAATAAGTACATGATGATCGATGAGTATTCAACATTTTGATGATCTGTGAAAACGCATGATTTGTGTGTTGTTGGTTTATGTGGTTGAATCTGAATTACTATGATAAACGTTTGATTATGAACAATAGGGTCTTGATGATTTATAACGTACTGATTTGATTAGAGCTTGTAGGTTGAGACCCCTATGATTGAATTCATGATTCACGGCTCATGATTGATATTTCATGGTTGATGTTAAAAGTAATTTTACATGCTGTATGTATATGAGATACGAGACCGGATGTGACGATGATTTGATGGTTTAAAGTTTGTATTAGATGTTAAATGGCAACTGATGTTTATGGTACTTAGGAGATAACCGTGTGATCGATGGCTGTGATGAAACGACTGTAGACGAGTAGGGTTTTCAACGTGAGTAAACTGTAACTGTTTTGCCAATTGATGACCTCGACGAAACCTGGAACATTTCGTCACGACGAAACATTGAAGCTCCGACGAAACATGACGAGTTTCGTCACAGGTCAACTCGACGAAACAGTCGCATAGGGTTTCGTCGGGTGCTCTTTTCGCCGAAGGACTGTGCACGATCAGTAGCTTATAATAGTTGTGTAAATTTCATGCATGACATTGAATGACTACATGATGACATCTACTGTTAATAATGTTTAGTTATGATCAAGTATTATGATTTGGGGTCCTTACATATGGTACCCTCCACTGTTACATGATGACAGGCTTCTATGCTATATATGTATATATATATATATAATAAAACCCTTTGAGCTATTTATAATCGTCCTAGTGACAAAGACAGTTGTGACATTATAGTCCCCCTGTCAAGCAGGTATTGGACTCGCTCCAAACTTTGCATGCCATTGATGGTCCCGTTGTGACCTAGGCTAAATATAATGGAAATACGTTCAAATAACATTCACTATGAATGTTCTGAACAAAATAGCCCATACGGTTTATGAATGCCGTGGCTAACCTAAGTCAGGTCATCAGGATGATGACTAATAATGGTTAAATCTTGGTGATTGGGTACCAAGTTTCGAGTATGGAAAACTCGGATGAGGTAGACGAAAGTCGCAATGCTAATAAGGCGACGAAAGTTAATAAAACTACAAACGTAAACCTCAATATTAATGGAGTTAATCTTCAAGCTGTGGTTGACGCAGCAGTTGAAAGGACCATGGAAAGATCATGAAATAATCTAAAGAGCCGAATGCTCCTCGCTCTGAATTTCATTTAAAAAAAAAACCATGTTCAATTACTCATGAGAAGAGGTTTTTGTTCACACTTCGTATATGAAGGATGAACCAAAAGAAGGAGAATAACTCCCAGAAATCTGAGAAAGAGAGCAAGTACAGGCTTAATAAAAAGCAACGAAAGTTCGGTAGGAAGCCGGTATACCTCTGAGACTGCTTCAGCATTAATAGATGGATGTTTTATACCCATTAGGAATCATTTTTTTGATGTCCTAGTTCCGTTAAATACAAGGACTCAATTTAGTGATAAAAATCAAGCCCATATTGTGGGTAATAAGAAGCAATTAATTATCAAGACTCCTTATGAGACAACTCTCATAATTACACGTATCCGTACGATTAATTAATATTAAACATAAAAAAATGGTGGAACTGGCCGTCCCCGGAATCGAACCTGGCTCTAGGCCGGCCGCACCCTTTCGCGCGCCTAGCCAACTGAGCTAGGTGCCTAGTTTGTGAAACTTCCATTATTAATTAAATATAAGCACTTGTACAATAAACTTCCTTATCATTTATCAAGGATAATTTCTGCTAAGTGTCCTGTTTTTAATACAGGCAATAATAAATCTTCATGAACCATAAACTTAGCAAAATTTTTATTATCATCCACAAGGTATAATACCAAGGAAACCATAGTAACCGATTCTTATGAATCGGCAAGGAGTTCTTCCGAAAATCTAAGAGCACTCTTTCTTAGCATAGAGTACGACAACATATGTTATTTTAATTATTTTCTCATTGTTTTCTGTCGCCTGCGAATGCCAAACTATGTTTGATAAAAGCGCCATATGAGGAATTGGCGTATCATAGGGTGTCCCATAGATTATTTCCATGCCTGATCAGTATGGAGGTTTAATACATGGAACCCCTAAGACATCCCAATGATCATATTGTACTAAAGTCGACTAGTAGTATTCAAAGAAGATATCCAAAATGGAATTTTTCCAAGTAAATGTTCCCGAATAAGGAATTCGTGGATTTATAACATAAAGGTGTCACTTATTTGACACGAACAATGATGGATGAACTGGAGCCTGAGATATGGAAAATCTCTATAGCCTCCTTGTATCTTAATTATCTTCTCATAAGTTTTCCCTGCTTACCTCCTGGAAGACAGGTAGAACTAAGATTAGCATCCCGCCGTGGGCTGGAGTATTGTGAAAACTCCATATTGTTTATGGAATAAACGAAACCTTGATTTAGTAGGTTTTAAAACATAGGCACATAAAGCCTGACTCAATCTTCTGAGGGTTGATATTGTTAAATAAGAAAGACGGTTCATATTGCTTACGTATTAAATGCCGCAACCCTAATTAGGCAACGATTAAGAATTTGCCATCAGCTACCCAGGATCTAAGGGCAAATTATTGGTGGATAGGCTTGAAAAAGTCTGTAGCCACCTATGTAGCTAGATGCTTGACTTGTGCGCAAGTCAAAGTTGAGCATCAGAAACCGTCAGGTTGCTACAACAGCCTGAACTTCCTACGTGGAAGTGGGAAATGGTAACTATGGATTTTAATACCAAGTTACCCAAGAAAAGGAAAGGAAATGATACGTTATGAGTTATAGTTGATGGACTGACTAAGTCAGCTCATTTTCTACCCATCAAGGAGACTTATAGCTCCGACAGGTTAGCCCAGTTATACGTTGATAAGATTGTAGCCTTACATGGCATACCTGTAGCTATTATCTCTGATAGAGATACTAGGTACACGTCGCGTTTTTGGAAGAATTTCCAACAATCTTTGGGCACATGTTTGAATTTTAGTACGACTTACCATCCTCAGACTGACGGTCAGAGCGAGCGTACTATTCAAACATTGGAAGACATGTTACGTGCATGTGCGATCGATTTGGGATAAGAACCTACATTAATCGAATTCTCCCATACCAGCATTTAGGCTGCGCCTTTGAGGCATTATACGGTAGAAAGTGTAGATCGCCCTAGTTGTTGGGCGGAAATTGGAGATGTCCAGTTATCAGGACCAGAGATAGTGTTCGAAACAACGGACAAGATTGTCCAGATTCGTGACCGTCTCAAAGCTGCCCGTGATAGGCAGAAGAGTTACGCTGATCCTAAGCGTAAGGATTTTCACTTCGAAGTAGGTGACAAAGTCCTACTTAAAGGGTCACCCTAAAAAGGAGTGATGCGGTTTGGTAAGAAAGGCAAGCTAAGCCCGAGATACATATGACCGTTCGAGGTTATCGAACATGTCGGGTCAGTTTCCTGAGAGTTAAACTTACCAGAAGGGCTCAGTGGGATTCACAATGTGTTCCACATCTGCAATCTGAAAAGGTGTTTCGCTGACGAATCACTGGTTATACCGCATACAGATGTGCATATAGATGAGAGCTTAAGATTTGTTGAAAAACCCTTGCCGATTGAGGATCGACGGGTTAAGAAGCTTCGAAGGAAGCATGTGCCTATTGTTAAGGTCAAATGGGATGCCGTAGAGGTCCCGAATTCACGTGGGAAGTTAAATCCACGATGAAAGAAAAGTACCCTTACTTATTTCAGTAAATCTTGGGTCGAGATTTATTTTAAGGGGGTGAGGATGTAACACCTCGAAAAATTCACGTCCTATAATGTGTAGACACGTGTCAAATGTTTAAACGTGTGAAAGAAATATTATAGAAGGACTAAAGTTTGATAAACATGGAAAAGTATGTGAATATACGTATTCTAAGTGTCAACTGTGAATAAATATAATGTATATTAACCCTACACGATGCTCATACCTTCAAACGAATAAATCATGGATCATACGAAACTAAAAGTGGGAGACTTCAAACTACAGGGACCAAATGTGTCAACATGTTTAAATTATACCTCTGAGTGACCTTTTGACAAACCCGAAGCTTTGTAAATATTAATTATGCTCATGAGAATGCACCATAAAAATTCCATAAAGTTTCGTTAACGTATGAGAAAGTTATGATCAAATTCGCGTGCGAAGTGTTAAAGCGTAAACGATAAAAGTTAGGGCTTTTCGGTGACAATAAAGTTACCCGGGGACTTGGCAAAGTGGGTATATGTTTTAAAGCCTTACTAGATCAATTATAAGGGTTTACCATGCAAGAATCAAGTGTCTAACCGGAGTTTGAAGGGCCAAGGATCAATTAGCAAAATCAAAAAATATAAGATTGGCGGCTGAAGGCCTCGCGCCACGCGAGGGGTCCCTCGCGCCACGCGAGGGACTGCCAGTTCCTGAAATTGTTTTCTTGGCTGCCCTTGCCTTTGTGCGCGATTCCAACTCGATTCTCCACATCTCTTGACCCCTAAAACAACCCCTAAACACTAGGAACAAGTGTTGATCAGTTGTGGTGAGTTGTAGACACACATGTCAAGGATTTGTGGTGGATTAAACACTATATAAAGGCATGTTATGCAACCATTGTTCTTCACACCTTCAAGTGCATAACTGATCAATTCTGGAGCTCCCAAGCAGATCCAACTGATCATAAGTCGTGCATAGGACTCTTGTAAGTATGCTAGTCCTTCTTTATTTGAGTTTAGCTTGTTAAATTAGCTAAAAGTCAAACCGTCGTAAATACGGTTGACTTCGAGATTAGTCATTTATGGCTCAGTCATATCTCGAATTAAAAGTGGTTATAAGTTGGTATTCATGTGGGTAATAAAAACCCCAAAAGGGTTTCCCTGATCACCATCCTAACCAGGTCAAATGTCGGGTCAAACTTTTAATTAAAAAGTCAACATAATGCTTAAAATGTCATTTATGCATAATTAGCTATCTAGAACATATATAAACTGTTTGAGCATTGTTATAACTTAGTAATTAGTGTAAGAACATGTCCAAACATGTTCAACCCGACTATTTCCTGTTTAGACCCGGTTCGGAACCGAAAGTCACATAGTTTGACTTCACTTTGACTTTCAGTTCTGACCCCGTTTAGGCATGTTTTTGAAATGCCTCAGAGCTTAAATTGGATTAGGATACATGATAGAACAACCCTCTGTGATTTTACACCTTGGTTACACTAGTTATCCAATTAATATGCATATTTCCGTTAATTGCTCATATGTTGACCGTTATGCCCTTATTACCTTAAAACGTGATTTATGAAAATGTAAAAGTGTAGAAACCTTAGTTACTGATATATAAACTTGTATGCAAAGTTTGATATCAGTTTGACTTGTAGATTAAGAGTTATGCTCATTATCGCTAAATGAATGCTTTATGTTAATAAAATGGCGCAATTAGCGTATAGCCTACTTAAACATACTTTTTGATATCAAATCTTTTACCCACTGATCTAATATATTATTTTGGGATTTTTAAAGATTTTTAATTAATTTTAGGCTGAGCATAACTCATAGTCGTAGGCTTAATTCGGTAAATGTCGGTTTTGCCCTTATGGGCCATAAAATAAGTTTTACACATCTAAACGACTCCAAACCTTTTGCTACTGATCACATATGATAAATAAATTATTTTAAGCCTTCTGGAAATATAAAAATATCAGATTTAAGTATCGAACCCGGAAATGGCCTTTAATCGCCTTAATTAGCGTTTTTAACGCATAGTATGTTTTAAAATCATATTGGACAACCGGGTTGATACCTACTGATATAAGAGGCAAATTATTACATTCTAACAGTAAGCAAAGGTTGATAAACTCAGACTTCAGTTTTGAGCTTTTCGGCTTATGTGAAATTACCAAAATACCCCTTCGGGGCCTAGTTTGGGTTTAAACACGTTTCGGGCATAATGAAAGACAACTTACTGATGTCACAACATATTTGAAGCATATTAAGTTATTAACTTAGGAAACCTGTATATGGCTCTTACGGATACCCGTTACGCTTATTTCGCGTTCGGTTCGGCTTATGTAACGAGTTTACATAAATTAGCCGAAACGGGTCAAACCTTATCGGTTTAATCTCAAAATCCAGAATGTGCATGAAGGACCCATATTAAACAAGTCTCTGAACTTGTCGGGTCTAAATCACATTCTATCCGGTCTTCGCTTAATCGTGCGTACGAACCGTATCCTTGAAACTAGCCGGTCTAAGCTTAAGCTTAACTAAAGACCCGTTAGGATTCTAATAGGTTATTAAAAACCTTCGTTCCATATTAGGAGCCCAGTAAAAGCTATCTGTACTTGCTGATTTGATATACGGCTGGGATTGAATTTATATTTAGCTCAGGTAAATACTTTTAACTTATTTTCCCTATACGGGCTTGGGTTACGGTACATAGCGTACCGCTTGATCGGGCATCAAATCTCCACGCTTAGTGGGTAGTTGAATAATTTGATCGGCTCGTTTTAAACAGTCTTGTTTACTTTACAGCCTTTGGGGGGTTAATGACCATGTCCCGGATATCCCTGGCATCATCTTACGAGATGGCCACGACCTGAGCACGGGGTGTAGGCGTACTCCCGTGTATAACTCATTGAAGTGGTGTGTTTATTGATCTTTAACCCGGACTAGATTCGGGCTACTGAACGCATAAGTAACATGTAATTCGTTCACAAGATTATAATATTAAATAATTCTCCCAAGTTAAAAAGATTAATTTTGCCTCTGTGCATTTTAATCAAATTATAAAAGATATTTTGTGCCACGTGCATCCAAATCAATTTTCTTAAAACCATTTTCAAAATGAGTCAGTTGAATGTATTTACCAGTGTAAACTGACGTATTTTCCAAAAAGGCTAAATGCAGGTACTATACGAACTTGGCTGGATATTTCTCCTTAGCATCAGTAGAAGTCTCGCAAGCTTAAGATGCCTAAAAGTCTGTTGAACTATTGTTTCCATTTTATTATCGATCCTACTGTGGATGAACTTCCGAATATTGTGACAGTTGATATTACAATAATAAATTCGGTTGTATTATATCTTAAATTTGCTTCCGCTGTGCATTATTGTATTGTGTTGTTTGACTATTACGTTGCCAACCACGTCACGATACTCCCCCATCGGGCCCACCGGTGACACGTGGAAATCGGGGTGTGACAGGTTGGTATCAGAGCCAACACTGAGTGAATTAAACACTAGCCTTTTGTGTTTAATCTCAGTTACACAATTGCACATATCTAAACTTCTGAGTCTAGACTTAACTTAGGAATATTCTCAATCCTAATCTAGAATTTTTACTTCCAAATTTTTATTGGATACGTCGCCAAGCGAAGAAGCCGTAATAGGAGTTCTCCACACCCGGAGCCCTGAGATGCTGAACTTCGTACCGCGGCTAGAATGAAACGAGCATCCAAGGAGAAAGCATTCAGAAATAAAATGAAGAAGAAACTCCTTTTACTGAAGATCGTTTCCTTATTAGTCCTTATAAGGACATAATTATCTTTCAGTCCCTCCAAGGACACATTATTCCTTTTAAGTCCCGCTTAGGGCAACTTTATACTTTTATTTTTATATAGTGGAATGATTAAGTTTAAACTTTCATTCTAAAACAAGAAATATTAAATAAATGGAAAATAACATTTCCTTTTGCAAGATCTACCATTATAATAAAAATGGCAAAGTCTAAAAAAGGACAAGACCTAGCCACGTGTCATTTTAAGACCGGCCAAGATGGTAGTTCCATAATTAGATTCAGATCCATATTAACACCTCAATTTAAAATTGTTCTGCGTTAATTATAAATTAAGAATCTTAAGTGTGAAACCTAGCCTACGGGTCAATTATAAGACCGGGCCAAGATGGTAAGACCGGTTTAAAAGATTCGTATTCCAGTTAACATCTGAAAACATGTTGACACTCCCAGCAGATGTGATTCATTGGAAATCACACACGTTATTAAGGATTCTTCAAAAGATCCCTAACCCAGTTTAATGATCGCTGAATCCTGGGTTTACATCATCAACTAAGATGATCATATTTTAACCATACGTGGTAAAATAGTGCCTACGGGCCTTGCTCATTTCCACATGAGCCAAAATACAGTGGTAGCTATGACTCCCTGTCAGAAAAGGTAATGAACTAGGTTCAAACCTCGAATGCTTTGATTCTCTGAAATCATAGCATATAAATTTATAAATGTCCTTGTGACTAAGCCTGTTGTGCTAATATATTTAAAGGCCTTGATTCTCTGAAATCCTGGCTTATGATTTAAAAATTTGTCCTTGTGACTAGGCCTATTGTGCCAATATACTATCATACTTTGATTCTCTGAAATCATAGCTAATTTTTAATTGTCCTTGTGACTAGGCCTATTGTGCCAAAATACTTACATGCTGTGATTCTCCGAAATCATAAGCTCAAAATTTATGAATGTCCACGTGACCAGGCCATTGGGTGCCACTAATAAAACTATTAATGTTTTATAATTAGGATAAATTATAATAGAAATCCTAAATATGTATATGATTAATAAATTAACCAAATATGGTCTCTGCTTACCATGGTTAATGAATTTTCCTAAGGGGCAATTCCGTTATAAACATCCCTTAGAAGGGAAGTGCCTACGGGCTATAGTTAATGTCCTCTAAGACTAAAAGACAGTGGTAGCCTACAACTCCCTGTCAAGAAAAAGGTAATGAACTTTGATTCAAACCTTAATGCCTCGATTCTCCGAAATCATGGCTTATAATTAAACTTGTCTACGCAAATAGACCAATTGTGTTATTATTAACTTATGGATTAGGATTTATGATAAAAATCCCGAATGAAATAAATATCCTTCCTTCCCTATCAGTATGCTTTTTAAAAAAAAAAAGAATCTTAAAGGTGAAACATAGCCTACGCGGCCAAGATGGTGAAACCTACTCAAGGGATTCAGATCCTGGTTAACACTTAAGAACGTGTTAGCACTCTTGAGAAATGTGATCCGAGAAAATCACAACGATCATCCTTATATTGGATTCTTCCAATTCCCTTATCTAGCCTAGTGATTTAGAAATCACGGCTTATATCATCCCATAACACGATCATGTTATAAACATCCGTTAATGATAAAGTGCCTACGGGCTAAACTTGTTGTCCGATAAGACAACGACAGTGATGGTCTTTGACCTCCTGTCTAAAATATTGGACTATGTCCAAACATAATAGCCTATATGATCAATGCGATCATGACTAATATCATCTAATACGATGATAATATTATTTAACATCCTTTAGTGATGTTTTGCCTACGGGCTATAATATATTGTCCATTTGAGACATTGACATTGTTATCTTTATGATTCCTTGTCTAAGGTGGTGAGCTATGCTCAAGCCAAATAGTCAATATGATTAATGTAATCATGACTTATAGCATCTAATAGGATGAACCAATTATAAACATCCATGAGTGATGTTTTCGCCTATGGGCCAAATTATATTGTCCATGTGTGACAAAGACATTGTGATCTTTACGATTCCCTGTCCGAGGTGGTGAGCTATGCTCAAGCCTAATAGGTCATATGATCAATACGATCATGACAAAAATCATCAATACGATGATTAAAAAACAAAAATTTAACATCCGTAATGATGTTTTGCCTAAGGGCTATATTATATCGTCCAACTGAGACAAGGCAATTGTAATCTTTTGTGATTCTTTGCCAAGGGGGTGAGCTATACTCAATTCCCATAGTCTATACTATCAGTGCGATCCTGACTAGTATCCTCAGTATGATGATCATAATATTAACACCCATCGTGATGAAATGCCTACGGGCTAAACTTTATTCTAGTGTCGGTTAGACAAAGATAGTAGTGATCTTTATGATCCCCTGTTCAAAATGGTGTGATTATACCCAAACCTAATAGTCAATATGATCGATGTGATCATGACTAATATCATTAGATACGATGGTTATATATAAACATCCATTAGTGATGTTGATTGGCTTATTTTTCTGCCAAAAGAATCGTCTTTCAAGACGATGACAGTTGTAGTCTATGACTCCCTGTCCAAAGGCGAAGAACCACGTTCAAACCTTGAAGTCCTAATCTAATAAGATTGCGGCTTATAAATTAAGGTCCTTGAAAAAATAGACCATCGAGTTATGTTTTAAAGTCATTCAGGACAAGCCTATGTACTATAATTGGTCATTCGTGACAAGTTAACATATTAAATGTTAAAATTTCTGGTGACATGCCTTTGTACCAAATTTGATGAATGTCCTTATAGCAAGGCCGTTTATGCCATATCTAAATGTCATCACGACAAGGCCTTCGCGCCATATGATTACTTATGTCCTTCATGACTGTGCTTTATGCCATATTTTCTACGTCCCTCGAGACAGGCTTCTATGCTATATATGTATATATATATATATATATAATAAAAGCCTTTGAGCTATTTATAATCGTCCTAGTGACAAAGACAGTTGTGACATTATAGTCCTCTGTCAAGCAGGTATTGGACTCGCTCCAAACTTTGCATGCCATTGATGGTCCCGTTGTGACCTAGGCTAAATATAATGGAAATACGTTCAAATAACATTCACTATGAATGTTCTGAACAAAATAGCCCATACGGTTTATGAATGCCGTGGCTAACCTAAGTCAGGTCATCAGGATGATGACTAATAATGGTTAAATCTTGGTGATTGGTACCAAGTTTCGAGTATGGAAAACTCGGATGAGGTAGACGAAAGTCGCAATGCTAATAAGGCGACGAAAGTTAATAAAACTACAAACGTAAACCTCAATATTAATGGAGTTAATCTTCAAGCTGTGGTTGACGCAGCAGTTGAAAGGACCATGGAAAGATCATGAAATAATCTAAAGAGCCGAATACTCCTCGCTCTGAATTTCATTTAAAAAAAAAAACCATGTTCAATTACTCATGAGAAGAGGTTTTGTTCACACTTCGTATATGAAGGATGAACCAAAAGAAGGAGAATAACTCCCAGAAATCTGAGAAAGAGAGCAAGTACAGGCTTAATAAAAAGCAACGAAAGTTCGGTAGGAAGCCGGTATACCTCTGAGACTGCTTCAACATTAATAGATGGATGTTTTATACCCATTAGGAATCATTTTTTTTTGATGTCCTAGTTCCGTTAAATACAAGGACTCAATTTAGTGATAAAAATCAAGCCCATATTGTGGGTAATAAGAAGCAATTAATTATCAAGACTCCTTATGAGACAACTCTCATAATTACACGTATCCGTACGATTAATTAATATTAAACATAAAAAAATGGTGGAACTGGCCGTCCCCGGAATCGAACCTGGGTCTAGGCCGGCCGCACCCTTTCGCGCGCCTAGCCAACTGAGCTAGGTGCCTAGTTTGTGAAACTTCCATTATTAATTAAATATAAGCACTTGTACAATAAACTTCCTTATCATTTATCAAGGATAATTTCTGCTAAGTGTCCTGTTTTTAATACAGGCAATAATAAATCTTCATGAACCATAAACTTAGCAAAATTTTTATTATCATCCACAAGGTATAACTACCAAGGAAACCATAGTAACCGATTCTTATGAATCGGCAAGGAGTTCTTCCGAAAATCTAAGAGCACTCTTTCTTAGCATAGAGTACGACAACATATGTTATTTTAATTATTTTCTCATTGTTTTCTGTCGCCTGCGAATGCCAAACTATGTTTGATAAAAGCGCCATATGAGGAATTGGCGTATCATAGGGTGTCCCATAGATTATTTCCATGCCTGATCAGTATGGAGGTTTAATACATGGAACCCCTAAGACATCCCAATGATCATATTGTACTAAAGTCGACTAGTAGTATTCAAAGAAGATATCCAAAATGGAATTTTTCCAAGTAAATGTTCCCGAATAAGGAATTCGTGGACTTATAACATAAAGGTGTCACTTATTTGACACGAACAATGATGGATGAACTGGAGCCTGAGATATGGAAAATCTCTATAGCCTCCTTGTATCTTAATTATCTTCTCATAAGTTTTCCCTGCTTACCTCCTGGAAGACAGGTAGAACTAAGATTAACATCCCGCCGTGGGCTGGAGTATTGTGAAAACTCCATATTGTTTATGGAATAAACGAAACCTTGATTTAGTAGGTTTTAAAACATAGGCACATAAAGCCTGACTCAATCTTCTGAGGGTTGATATTGTTAAATAAGAAAGACGGTTCATATTGCTTACGTATTAAATGCCGCAACCCTAATTAGGCAACGATTAAGAATTTGCCATCAGCTACCCAGGATCTAAGGGCAAATTATTGGTGGATAGGCTTGAAAAAGTCTGTAGCAACCTATGTAGCTAGATGCTTGACTTGTGCGCAAGTCAAAGTTGAGCATCAGAAACCGTCAGGTTGCTACAACAGCCTGAACTTCCTACGTGGAAGTGGGAAATGGTAACTATGGATTTTATTACCAAGTTACCCAAGAAAAGGAAAGGAAATGATACGTTATGAGTTATAGTTGATGGACTGACTAAGTCAGCTCATTTTCTACCCATCAAGGAGACTTATAGCTCCGACAGGTTAGCCCAGTTATACGTTGATAAGATTGTAGCCTTACATGGCATACCTGTAGCTATTATCTCTGATAGAGATACTAGGTACACGTCGCGTTTTTGGAAGAATTTCCAACAATCTTTGGGCACATGTTTGAATTTTAGTACGACTTACCATCCTCAGACTGACGGTCAGAGCGAGCGTACTATTCAAACATTGGAAGACATGTTACGTGCATGTGCGATCGATTTGGGATAAGAACCTACCATTAATCGAATTCTCCCATACCAGCATTTAGGCTGCGCCTTTGAGGCATTATACGGTAGAAAGTGTAGATCGCCTAGTTGTTGGGCGGAAATTGGAGATGTCCAGTTATCAGGACCAGAGATAGTGTTCGAAACAACGGACAAGATTGTCCAGATTCGTGACCGTCTCAAAGCTGCCCGTGATAGGCAGAAGAGTTACGCTGATCCTAAGCGTAAGGATTTTCACTTCGAAGTAGGTGACAAAGTCCTTCTTAAAGGGTCACCCTAAAAAGGAGTGATGCGGTTTGGTAAGAAAGGCAAGCTAAGCCTGAGATACATATGACCGTTTGAGGTTATCGAACATGTCGGGTCAGTTGCCTGAGAGTTAAACTTACCAGAAGGGCTCAGTGGGATTCACAATGTGTTCCACATCTGCAATCTGAAAAAGTGTTTCGCTGACGAATCACTGGTTATACCGCATACAGATGTGCATATAGATGAGAGCTTAAGATTTGTTGAAAAACCCTTGCCGATTGAGGATCGACGGGTTAAGAAGCTTCGAAGGAAGCATGTGCCTATTGTTAAGGTCAAATGGGATGCCGTAGAGGTCCCGAATTCACGTGGGAAGTTAAATCCACGATGAAAGAAAAGTACCCTTACTTATTTCAGTAAATCTCGGGTCGAGATTTATTTTAAGGGGGCGAGGATGTAACACCTCGAAAAATTCACGTCCTATAATGTGTAGACACGTGTCAAATGTTTAAACGTGTGAAAGAAATATTATAGAAGGACTAAAGTTGACAAACATGGAAAGTATGTGAATATACGTATTCTAAGTGTCAACTGTGAATAAATATAATGTATATTAACCCTACACGATGCTCATACCGTCAAACGAATAAATCATGGATCATACGAAACTAAAAGTGGGAGACTTCAAACTACAGGGACCAAATGTGTCAACATGTTTAAATTATACCTCTGAGTGACCTTTTGACAAACCCGAAGCTTTGTAAATATTAATTATACTCATGAGAATGCACCATAAAAATTCCATAAAGTTTCGTTAACGTATGAGAAAGTTATGATCAAATTCGCGTGCGAAGTGTTAAAGCGTAAACGTTAAAAGTTAGGGCTTTTCGGGTGACAATAAAGTTACCCGGGGACTTGGCAAAGTGGGTATATGTTTTAAAGCCTTACTAGATCAATTATAAGGGTTTACCATGCAAGAATCAAGTGTCTAACCGGAGTTTGAAGGGCCAAGGATCAATTAGCAAAATCAAAAAAATATAAGATTGGCGGCTGAAGGCCTCGCGCCACGCGAGGGGTCCCTCGCGCCACGCGAGGGACTGCCAGTTCCTGAAATTGTTTTCTTGGCTGCCCTTGCCTTTGTGCGCGATTCCAACTCGATTCTCCACATCTCTTGACCCCTAAAACAACCCCTAAACACTAGGAACAAGTGTTGATCAGTTGTGGTGAGTTGTAGACACACATGTCAAGGATTTGTGGTGGATTAAACACTATATAAAGGCATGTTATGCAACCATTGTTCTTCACACCTTCAAGTGCATAACTGATCAATTCTGGAGCTCCCAAGCAGATCCAACTGATCATAAGTCGTGCATAGGACTCTTGTAAGTATGCTAGTCCTTCTTTATTTGAGTTTAGCTTGTTAAATTAGCTAAAAGTCAAACCGTCGTAAATACGGTTTGACTTCGAGATTAGTCATTTATGGCTCAGTCATATCTCGAATTAAAAGTGGTTATAAGTTGGTATTCATGTGGGTAATAAAACCCCAAAAGGGTTTCCCCTGATCACCATCCTAACCAGGTCAAATGTCGGGTCAAACTTTTAATTAAAAAGTCAACATAATGCTTAAAATGTCATTTATGCATAATTAGCTATCTAGAACATATATAAACTGTTTGAGCATTGTTATAACTTAGTAATTAGTGTAAGAACATGTCCAAACATGTTCAACCCGACTATTTCCTGTTTAGACCCGGTTCGGAACCGAAAGTCACATAGTTTGACTTTCACTTTGACTTTCAGTTCTGACCCGTTTAGGCATGTTTTTGAAATGCCTCAGAGCTTAAATTGGATTAGGATACATGATAGAACAACCCTCTGTGATTTTACACCTTGGTTCACTAGTTATCCAATTAATATGCATATTTCCGTTAATTGCTCATATGTTGACCGTTATGCCCTTATTACCTTAAAACGTGATTTATGAAAATGTAAAAGTGTAGAAACCTTAGTTACTGATATATAAACTTGTATGCAAAGTTTGATATCAGTTTGACTTGTAGATTAAGAGTTATGCTCATTATCGCTAAATGAATGCTTTATGTTAATAAAATGGCGCAATTAGCGTATAGCCTACTTAAACATACTTTTTGATATCAAATCTTTTACCCATTGATCTAATATATTATTTTGGGATTTTTAAAGATTTTTAATTAATTTTAGGCTGAGCATAACTCATAGTCGTAGGCTTAATTCGGTAAATGTCGGTTTTGCCCTTATGGGCCATAAAATAAGTTTTACACATCTAAACGACTCCAAACCTTTTGCTACTGATCACATATGATAAATAAATTATTTTAAGCCTTCTGGAAATATAAAAATATCAGATTTAAGTATCGAACCCGGAAATGGCCTTTAATCGCCTTAATTAGCGTTTTTAACGCATAGTATGTTTTAAAATCATATTGGACAACCGGGTTGATACCTACTGATATAAGAGGCAAATTATTACATTCTAATAGTAAGCAAAGGTTGATAAACTCAGACTTCAGTTTTGAGCTTTTCGGCTTATGTGAAATTACCAAAATACCCCTTCGGGGCCTAGTTTGGGTTTAAACACGTTTCGGGCATAACGAAAGACAACTTACTGGTGTCACAACATATTTGAAGCATATTAAGTTATTAACTTAGGAAACCTGTATATGGCTCTTACGGATACCCGTTACGCTTATTTCGCGTTCGGTTCGGCTTATGTAACGAGTTTACTTAAATTAGCCGAAACGGGTCAAACCTTATCGGTTTAATCTCAAAATCCAGAATGTGCATGAAGGACCCATATTAAACAAGTCTCTGAACTTTTCGGGTCTAAATCACATTCTATCCGGTCTTCGCTTAATCGTGCGTACGAACCGTATCCTTGAAACTAGCCGGTCTAAGCTTAAGCTTAACTAAAGACCCGTTAGGATTCTAATAGGTTATTAAAAACCTTCGTTCCAGATTAGGAGCCCAGTAAAAGCTATCTGTACTTGCTGATTTGATATACGGCTGGGATTGAATTTATATTTAGCTCAGGTAAATACTTTTAACTTATTTTCCCTATACGGGCTTGGGTTACGGTACATAGCGTACCGCTTGATCGGGCATCAAATCTCCACGCTTAGTGGGTAGTTGAATAATTTGATCGGCTCGTTTTAAACAGTCTTGTTTACTTTACAGCCTTTGGGGGGTTAATGACCATGTCCCGGATATCCCTGGCATCATCTTACGAGATGGCCACGACCTGAGCACGGGGTGTAGGCGTACTCCCGTGTATAACTCATTGAAGTGGTGTGTTTATTGATCTTTAACCCGGACTAGATTCGGGCTACTGAACGCATAAGTAACATGTAATTCGTTCACAAGATTATAATATTAAATAATTCTCCCAAGTTAAAAAGATTAATTTTGCCTCTGTGCATTTTAATCAAATTATAAAAGATATTTTGTGCCACGTGCATCCAAATCAATTTTCTTAAAACCATTTTCAAAATGAGTCAGTTGAATGTATTTACCAGTGTAAACTGACGTATTTTCCAAAAAGGCTAAATGCAGGTACTATACGAACTTGGCTGGATATTTCTCCTTAGCATCAGTAGAAGTCTCGCAAGCTTAAGATGCCTAAAAGTCTGTTGAACTATTGTTTCCATTTTATTATCGATCCTACTGTGGATGAACTTCCGAATATTGTGACAGTTGATATTACAATAATAAATTCGGTTGTATTATATCTTAAATTTGCTTCCGCTGTGCATTATTGTATTGTGTTGTTTGACTATTACGTTGCCAACCACGTCACGATACTCCCCCACCGGGCCCACCGGTGACACGTGGAAATCGGGGTGTGACAGGTAGGATGCCAAGATTAAACCTCGTGTATTCTCCTTGGGTAGGATACGTACGTTCGTCCTCCTTGGGTAGGACAACAAGATTAAACATACTGGACCAAAACTCTATCATAAGTCCCTCATTTTATATCGACTTAATCGCCGAGGCCGATGGCGAGCGGGTCATTAGTTAATAGCGCTATTAGGTTTAACAAACCTCACACCGTGTCGTTCGAACGGGCGTGTACTAATGGACTAAGGCAAAGGGTCAATGATGATAGACATTGACTTAGGGCACAACTTATTTTCGTTAGTAGTCGATATGGTATGGTCTGGTAATTCACATGGGAAGCCCCCACTAATTATTGAGAAGATTTGGGAAATCAAGGTATGGGTTATGATTTGGAAAAGAAGAAACTGGTTAAACATACTCTCAACTATGGGGTAACCCCCACGGAAAATAAGCCAACTAAAGACAAACTGTGTTTTCGTAAACAACTTAAAACGAACACCCAACCGTGAACTCGCTCAACTTTGTTGTTGATTCGTTGTTACATGCCTTGCAGGTCTTTAGGTGCATATTGACTGGAACTTGCTGTCTGGGAAGCTGGAGTGGTCATGGGTCGAGTTACTTGGAAACGCAACACAAGACTAAGAGCTTTTATATGTGGTTTATAAACACTTAACGAATTAAATATGCTTCCGCTGTAAACTGTGAAATATTGTAACGTTGTAACACTTATTATTAATAAATGAATGTTTTATTTAAATATACTCATGAGTTCAATGTGATTGGTGGCTAAGATCCTGGTCAGTCACGCCTCCAAGCGGTGGTACTCCGCATGTGGGTTTTGGGGATGTGACACGGATGATGATCTGTGATTTTGTGATGGATGATGATCTGTGATTTTGTTAGTTTTAAGGGATCGAGATGATGGATGATGATCTGTGATTTTGTCAATGTTTTAGGTGGTTGAGGGTGATTTTGTAACAAACAGGATGATCAAAGCTTGAACCCAGTCCTTTTATTCACCACGAGGCTGTGATGATTTCACCTAATCCGAGTCAAAATCGAGTCAACATTTGAGATTTTCCGCAGCTTGGCGTGGCAGAATCGGAGGAGGGCAAGTGCGCTTGCAACCTCTGTTTGCAGCCATGGCGGTTATTCCTCCTTGTTCCCATTGTAAAACAAATCTGAGTCTCGTTTCTTTTTACAAATCGGTTTTTGTCTGCTTGACCAGCAATAAAC
The DNA here is from genome assembly GCA_030545235.1 of Helianthus tuberosus. Taxonomy (NCBI): domain Eukaryota; kingdom Viridiplantae; phylum Streptophyta; class Magnoliopsida; order Asterales; family Asteraceae; genus Helianthus; species Helianthus tuberosus. The sequence continues at coordinate 32,964,638 of CM060388.1, read as the reverse complement.
CCATTATCCTTAAGCCCAACAAGAGGGGACACTCCTATAAGGTCTACGCAAGCGTGTTTTCCCTGCCACCCAAACACAAGAATATTAGTTGGCCGAATAGCAGATCTCCCATCGAGCGGATCTGTCAGAAAGTTCACGGGGGCCTTTTTTTTTGCCGAAATCTCAGCCTGCTTTAGCACATCACAAAGGATATCCCTAACCAAATCATGCCTGTATTTAAACCCAGATAACTCCTTTGAATAGACTGCATGCTCACCAATGGTAACTAAACAAATCTTTCGGCAAATTGGGCAAGGCTCATCGACCAGAAATAGAGAGATAATTAACCTGTACTTAAGAACTGCCCGGTACTCCAGAGCTGACATGTGTTGGCCTAGTTCTTCTATAGGGATGACTGTTAGGAAATCCTGAGCATGAGGAGCACAGAGACAATCAAACACGGCTTTATCACGAGGGGATAGACGAAATTTTTCTCCCAAACTCTAGGCAGTTCTACTAAATAGGGCACTTGCCAAAGTATCCTGGGCTTTAGGGGGTGTCCTTATTAGAGAAACCGCCAATATCAAAATCAGGAAAAGACATGCGCATTCAATCCAACGCACACACATAATCAGAATCTAACCAGACAATAACACAGTCTCGAAAAATTGTAGTCCTGCAAACTCCAAGATTGTGCCCTTGATGCCACGGAAGCGTATGTAGATATATCCTCGGCCGAACATAAACCCAGACCCCCAAAACGGGTCGGAAAATATGCCAGCCTCCATTGAAGATTCCCAAAAAAGGACCCCACAAACCACAATATCCTTGATCGCTTTCTGAAGGCCTTTGTCAAAAACCAAAACAACATCTCCAACAAACATAGGCTGGCACGTTCTAAGGCCGAACAACAACTTAGCAACCCCCATGCAGGAGCACAACAACAGGAGCTCGCATTGAGGGTCCCGCGTATGTGGAAGATATCTCGTCAGATCCACTGCACGAGATGCCCTTTTCATAGCCAAACTAGTAATGAAACCCGCATCCCGACTAACACCGCTCCCGGGGAGTTTCATACCCAACATCGACCTACCAGTCTCGCTAGGAAACAAACCCTCTTACGCCTTATCTCTATTACACGATGGCCAAAAAAACCCTACTATTTAACCATAAAAACCCACCGTCTAATGACCCCTTCAATTTTAATTGCTTTACTCCAAATACTCCATCACCCTTTTTTGTTAAAGTTAAGAGTAAACTGCCATTTTGGTCCCTGTGGTTTGGGCACTTTTACCATTTTAGTCCAAATCTCAAACTTTTTACATCTGGGTCCCTGTGGTTTGCATTTTGTTGCCATTTTAGTCCAAAATTTAAAAACCCTATTTTTTGACCGTTGCAACCTCCTATTTTGTCTTTTAGTTCAGGGGCATTTTGGTCATTTTGCTTTTCATTTAACATTTTCTTAATTCAAAAATTAATATATATATATATATTAATATACACGCATACATAGCAGTTCATCTTCATCATCGACAACTTCAGCTCTCTCTCTCTTCTCTGAACTACCTGTTGAAGACGGAATCAGGCAAAATCGCTAAACACGAAAAAGCTTGTTTAGAGAATCAACACGTGTTTATCTTAACTGTCTTTGATACATTTGGTTCCCTAGGCCCAGAGGTCGTAGAATTCCTTAACAGGGTCCAGCGGATCGTGAATAGTAATTTCTCGACCCTTAAGAGTCACTTCGTCTTTATTATGATAGGTTTTGCAATTCAAGAGGGGATGTGTTACAGCTTGTTGCCTTTTTACCTGCCATTTGTTTGTAATTTCTTGTTTTGGCTAGAATCTATTAGTGAAATTAACACATATCCCTAAAAAATAGTAGGTAGAAATCTATTAAGGTTAATTGGGAAGATTTGTGTAAATTTGTCGATATGTACTGTTTCGTTGTATGTTTTGGTTTGCCGCCTCGGTTTTAGGCTTTGGCTTGTTTCTTAATGAAGTTCACCTAAAAAAAAGTCTTTGACTTTTTATTTTCTAGTATTGTAGAGTTAGAAAACAAAATACTCAAAATGGTCAAATTTTTTCGGTATATTTTGTACTTTGAGTAGAGTTAAGGGTGTGTGAGTGTGACTTTGTTGTTAAAAAGAATAAATTGAGGTTAATTATATATACAAAATCTGTTGCAGAATAGCAAAATAATTAGTCAACCGAAACTGGAAAATGTTTAATCAGATTAATCTGAAAATGGGATAAAAAGGAAGGTAAGACCACCCGTAATGGTAAAGGGCCAATTTTTGCCACGCCGGCATCATAATTCATAACACCACTTTGAAAAATGTGTAACATTTAACGCCCTTAATGCATTTTCAATCAATACTTTCCGTTTTGTTTTATCTCCATTGAGTGTTATACTAGAAATGTCACTCCCTCTTCATGCCCTTATAATGCCCAAGGGGCGGTGTTGGAGGAGTTATCAAACTATTCACGCCCCTATAATGCCACATTACGCATTACCTAAATGTGTGTCATTTATGAAGGTTTTATAGCACTCTTGTTTAGTCATATTATCATTCATTGTACAATATTAAGTATTAACTACTTACTTTAGGATCTTTCAAAAAAAACATACTTTAGGAAAAAGTTAAATTAGTACTTCGGGACTATAAAATATATTGATGGTAATGGATCAATAATGTTGCTTGATTACAAACCATACTAAAAAACCGAATGAGTAAAGCTTGGTCAGGGATAGAAGAGTACAATTTGTATGATGATGATCTACTTAAACTAATTTATGTCCTTTAGTATGTGGAGTCCGATTTTCAATGACATTTGCTCAAAATTACTTGTATGTAGAGATTTGGTCAACGTGTCAATCAAAATTACTTGTATGTAGAGATTTGATTAAATTTTCAATTAAAGAAAAAGTTGGGCGAGATTCATTTCATTTTATCATCTTTAATTAGGGGTGTGCACGGTTCGGTTCGGTTCGGTTATTTCGGTTTCGGATAATTCGGTTAATGTTCGGTTACGGTTAAATAACCGTTTTTTTTTTGTTTTTTTTATAGTTTGTGTAAGTTGTTGTTGACTTGTTGGGAAGGTGTGAATGATACAAATACAATTCAAAAAAACTAACAGCCCACATGAAAGTAACAAGGATCTTCATTAACAATTAAAGCATAAACAAAATGCAACTTAAACCATTAGCAAGATAGCAACTACCTAGACAAGCAAATGTTATACAACCCAATCCACTAACATAAGGGTTTAAATCCAACAAAATAGCATCATAATGTTAACCCGAAAATCTAAAGTAGGCACGTGTTACGTGAAGCCACAAAAATACAAAAAAGCGGCTAGAGTTTTAAAGTTAACAAAGTTTTAAACCAAAAACGCTAAAAGTTCTACTTCTAGACGTTAGTCCCAATCTTCATCTTCATCATCTTCAGCAATCGAGTCTTTGGGCATTTTCTTTCCGGGTATGCAATCTACAAAAGCACACATAAATATATTAATATCTAAGTAAAAATAAGAACATGTAAATTAAAAATGTTATTACCAATTTCCATATTCTCCAAAGCATTAACCAACACCTCTAGTTGTTCACCATGCACGTAAAGATCTTGCAAATCTTTTGGTGTAGACCGTAACCAATCTTGGGCACAAATCAATCCCTCTGCAGTTTTAGGAGTAAGAGAGCTCCTATATTTATCAATCACCCTACCACCGGTGCTAAAAGCCGACTCGGATGCAACAGTTGAGATTGGCATTCCTAAAACATGCTTAGCAATTTCAGAGAGAACAGGGAACTTAATCTTATTTGCCTTCCACCAAACTAAAACATCAAATGTTTCCTCTCTTTTTTCCGTTCCATCACGTAAATAAATTTCTACTTCATGATCATCAAGAACTTCTTCACCTTCCTCCTCTAAATACTTCTTGTAACCATCTTCTAAGTCAACATACCCAACATCATCAACCAAATTACGCGAGGATGACGAAGTACTTTGTCGCTCCTTTGTTTTACCTACCTTTAGCTTATAATGATCAAACAACTCCATTAATGTTTCTTTCACTAGCTCCTTGATTAGCTTGATTTTTATCAGAACAAATTATACTAACCAGCGTCCAGTAGAGAAGCGACGTCGAGCAGAGAAGCAGCGTCGCCGTCGAGCAGAGAAGCAGCGTCGAGCAGAGAAGCAGCGTCGAGCAGAGAAGCAGCGTCCACCGAGATCGTATGAGCAACCTCCGGTCGTCTTTGAGCGGGAGAACCAGAATGAGAATGCCGATACGTATTATCTCTAGGGTTTGAATTGGTTTTCACTTTCATTTGTTTGACATTTATTTGTTATTAATGTAAAATGGGCTTAGTAACTTGGGTCTAAAAACAATGGGCTTCTTAAAAACTTGGACTTTATATAAATATAATCACAAAAATATGCATTAGGCCTAAGTATCGGTTCGGTTATGGATAAATCGGTTCGGTAAAATGGGCTTAACCGTAACCGAACCGATTTTTTCGGTTATTATAAAAACGGATAACCGAACCGTCGGTTAAGGCTCGGTTCGGTTATTTTCGGTTCGGTAATTTCGGTAATTTCGGTTTCGGTTCGGTTATTTCGGTTATACGCTCACCCCTATCTTTAATATAGCCTTCTGTACTGTGAGTTATGCAAGTTACATCGTAACATCTTATCCCTCGTATCAACCAATAGTGTTTGCTTTGTCCATAACAAACTCGTACATTTGTTTTATGTTCCCTAAGAGATAACCTCCCAACGTGTCACCCATCATGGATTTATTTTACTTAAACACATTAACTGTGTTGTTCTTCTCTCATCCACATCTATTGTGCCCAAAACACGTTTGTTTCATTTGTGACAGAACATTTTTTATGACCTAGTATCTCTCATATGAACTTAACAAACCATAGTCTGAGATTTGCCTAAATTATCACTAAACAATGTATTAGACTTTAAACGTTAGCACTTTTGAATATCTCGTCTAGAATATAAATAGAAATTCGTTAAAATTTATAAACTTAAGCGTGTTACCATGTCATCCCATTTAGAGTAAATTGCCATTTTAGTCCCTAAGTTTTGTCCAAATTTGCCATTTTAGTCCAAATAGTTTTTTTTCCCCTCTGGGTCCCTGACTTTTACATTTTGTTGCCATTTTGATCATTTTGTCTAACTCCATCCAAAAACCCAGTTTGTAACAGGGGTATTTTGGGGATTTCCTTAAAAAATGTTTTCAGTTGTCATTTTGATCCAATTCCAAAAAATCAAAAAAATTCCAAAAAATCTAAAAATAAAAAAAATCATAAAAATTATAAAAAATTCAAAAAAAATCTAAAAATCAAAAAAATTCTAAAAAATCATAAAAAATCAAAAAAATTCTAAAAAAAATCCAAAAATCATTAAATGTTTCAGCACGAACCGTTTCAACCCGTACCGTTTCGAACCCGTGCCGTTTCGAGCCGAACCGTTTCGACGCGAACCGTTTCGACCCGTGCCGTTTCGAACCGTACCGTTTCGACGCGAACCGTTTCGACCCGTACCATATCGAACCGAACCGTTTCGACGCGAACCGTTTCGAGCCCGTACGGGTCGACGCGAACCGTTTCAAGCCGTACCGTTTCGAACCCGAACCGTTTCGAACCCGTACGGGCTCGAAACGGTTCGCGTCGAAACGGTTCGGTTCGATACGGTACGGGTCGAAACGGTACGGTTCGAAACGGTTCGTGCCGAAACATTTAATGATTTTTGGATTTTTTAGAATTTTTTTGATTTTTTAGAATTTCTATGATTTTTTAGAATTTTTTTGTACGGTACGGTTCGGTTCGATACGGTACGGGCTCGAAACGGTTCGCGTCGAAACGGTTCGGTTCGATATGGTACGGGTCGAAACGGTTCGCGTCGAAACGGCACGGTTCGAAACGGCACGGGTCGAAACGCTTCGCGTCGAAACGGTTCGCGTCGAAACGGTTCGGCTCGAAACGGCACGGGTTCGAAACGGTACTGGTCGAAACGGTTCGTGCTGAAACATTTAATGATTTTTGGATTTTTTTTAGATTTTTTATGATTTTTTAGAATTTTTTTGATTTTTAGATTTTTTTTTTGAATTTTTTAGAATTTTTATGATTTTTTTTATTTTTAGATTTTTTGGAATTTTTTTGATTTTTTGGAATTGGATCAAAATGGCAACTGAAAACATTTTTTAAGGAAATCCGCAAAATACCCCTGTTACAAACTGGGTTTTTGGATGGAGTTAGACAAAATGATCAAAATGGCAACAAAATGTAAAAGCCAGGGACCCAGAGGGGGAAAAAAAACTATTTTGACTAAAATGGCAAATTTGGACAAAACTCAGGGACTAAAATAGCAATTTACTCTCCCATTTATTAAACCAGAAATGTCCCTGGTTGATTCGTCTAACAATAGTCAACCCAATACCTGATTATTTTTGTATCGTGATATATTTTGGGTCATTTCAAAGATTTCCGCTCCTAAAACATATTGGAATAGATTGTCATATCTACATGAGTAAATTGCCATTTTAGTCCCTGAGTTTTGTCCAAATTTGCCATTTTAGTCCAAATAGTTTTTTTTCCCCCTCTGGGTCCCTGACTTTTACATTTTGTTGCCATTTTGATCATTTTGTCTAACTCCATCCAAAAACCCAGTTTGTAACAGGGGTATTTTGCGGATTTCCTTAAAAAATGTTTTCAGTTGCCATTTTGATCCAATTCCAAAAAATCAAAAAAATTTCAAAAAATCTAAAAATAAAAAAAATCATAAAAATTCTAAAAAATTCAAAAAAAATCTAAAAATCAAAAAAATTCTAAAAAATCATAAAAAATCTAAAAAAATCCAAAAAACATTAAATGTTTCAGCACGAACCGTTTCGACCCGTACCGTTTCGAACCCGTGCCGTTTCGAGCCGAACCGTTTCGACGCGAACCGTTTCGACGCGAACCGTTTCGACCCGTGCCGTTTCGAACCGTGCCGTTTCGACGCGAACCGTTTCGACCCGTACCATATCGAACCGAACCGTTTCGACGCGAACCGTTTCGAGCCCGTACCGTATCGAACCGAACCGTACCGTACAAAAAAATTCTAAAAAATCATAGAAATTCTAAAAAATCAAAAAAATTCTAAAAAATCCAAAAATCATTAAATGTTTCGGCACGAACCGTTTCGAACCGTACCGTTTCGACCCGTACCGTATCGAACCGAACCGTTTCAACGCGAACCGTTTCGAGCCCGTACGGGTTCGAAACGGTTTGGGTTCGAAACGGTACGGCTCGAAACGGTTCGCGTCGACCCGTACGGGCTCGAAACGGTTCGCGTCGAAACGGTTCGGTTCGATATGGTACGGGTCGAAACGGTTCGCGTCGAAACGGTACGGTTCGAAACGGCACGGGTCGAAACGGTTCGCGTCGAAACGGTTCGGCTCGAAACGGCACGGGTTCGAAACGGTACGGGTTGAAACGGTTCGTGCTGAAACATTTAATGATTTTTGTATTTTTTTTAGAATTTTTTTGATTTTTTATGATTTTTTAGAATTTTTTTGATTTTTAGATTTTTTTTGAATTTTTTAGAATTTTTATGATTTTTTTTTATTTTTAGATTTTTTGGAATTTTTTTGGAATTTTTTTGATTTTTTGGAATTGGATCAAAATGGCAACTGAAAACATTTTTTAAGGAAATCCCCAAAATACCCCTGTTACAAACTGGGTTTTTGGATGGAGTTAGACAAAATGATCAAAATGGCAACAAAATGTAAAAGTCAGGGACCCAGAGGGGAAAAAAAAACTATTTGGACTAAAATGGCAAATTTGGACAAAACTCAGGGACTAAAATGGCAATTTACTCCATCTACATAGTGTAGGGTGATATGTGAAAACATGTTTTGCTACATTACACGTCTACACCAACTACAAAGGCTTCCCCGTCGTACGGCACATGCTATGCCGGCTGCTAACTCACATACGAGAATTTGATTTTATCATATCGCGATACAAACTTTACAGCCAACCATCACGTGTTTTTATTTCTGGATGCTCCCACTAACTCTCTGCCCGTCTTTGTGGAATCTCCAAGAAAGTTTGGTTAAAACTTTTTTTGGAAGAAGACTTTCTCTGTATAGGACCGATCAGGTTTCTGGGGTCATGTCAAAGACTTTCCTCCGTCAACCCTGCTCTTCCGAACGCGATGTTCGATCGGGCCCCGGCTGGCGCGCAAGCTGACTTCCGCCCGGAAACCATACTGCCCCCACACGAGAGACTCGTTGGGGTAACAGCTGGGTAAAACCGGGTTGCCCTCAAAACCGCACCATGCCTCGGTAGGATACGATCCATCATTGGGATGACCCACCCCCGAAATGCCGCAGCCGGAGATCGAACCGGAGACCTCAAGAGGAAACCGGCCCAATCCAGCCACTTCGGAACCAACTGGGCTGGAGGTGGGTATAAGTTTGGTTAAAACTTAAAAACAACATTAATTAAGTTTATTTTAATAAAAATGTTTAATTTGGATAAAGAAACATTATCACTCTTTTAGATGTTACTTTTCTTCTAACAAATAATTATTCAATAGCACTTGTTTAAAATAAGGAAATTAAAATATTGCGTAAGGTTGGAAAATATACGACAACATTCACAATCAAATTTCTTACTTCATCTTTAATAATGGGGACTGGGCGCCACGTGATGGCACCTCCACCACGTGTGGATCCATCACGCACACCGTCGCCGGTCGTTTCTACTAGGGATGAGAATGATACCCGTTCGGTACCGAACCGGTACCGGTACCGAAAATCCCCAAAAGTGGGTACCAGTACCGAATATACCCGGTACTGTACGGTTCGGTACCGGTACCGGTATTTTAGTGTAAAAACCGGTACCGAACCGGTACCGAAAATGTTTTGGTACCGAAAATGTATCTGGTTCGGTAAATTCGGTACCGGTACCCGATATCATTTGCTCATCCCTAGTTTTTACAATGCGTGGAACGGAAAACGCGTCAACTTTTTCACGCGTTAAATGTTTGAAAAATTGGAACATTGTTGCTTTATTACCGTTGTAAGTTACCGTTTGGAATTAAAAAAAAACTTGAACAATCTATATATATCACACTTTCTTCCCATTTCACACACACAAAAAAAAAATACATATCACACATTCTACATATTTCACAAATGGATTTTCCTACGAATTCGACGTTTCCGATGGACAGCGATAGTGATAGCCAAACGTCTTCCGACAATGAGACGCTTGAATTTTTCGAGACGGTGTATAACGCACTTAAGGGAAGTTCAAGCCGCGCAAAGAAGAAAATGGTGGATCGTGATCGTATACATGCCAAGGAAGTGTTACTGAACGATTATTTTGTGGAGAATCCGGTCTACAATGCTGAAACGTTTAGAGATCGGTTCCGTTTACCAAAAGAATTATTTTTAAAGATTGTTGGAGACATCGAAGCAAGCGAAGAATGGTTTCAAGAACGTTACGATGGGAGGGGCAAACGAAGTTTCACACCAATACAAAAATGCACATCCGCCATTCGGCAACTAGCGACAGGTAACCCTCCCGATCAATTTGATGAATACTTAGCTATGTCGGACATAACTTCACGTGAATGTTTGCAATTTTTTGTAATGTGATCATTACATTGTATGGTAAAGTTTTTTACGTAAACCGACGAGACATGACATCTCATGTATTTACGCCGCACATGAGGCTAGATGGAATTTTCGAGGGATGCTCGGTAGCATCGATTGTACACATATCGAATGGAGAAATTGTCCAAGAGAGTTGCGAGGGGCGTATGTTAGGAGTGACGTCAAAAGTAGGTTTTCTTTATGTATGTTTTTATTTTTATTGTAGTCTAAAATATTTATAGAAGTATTGTTTTTAATTTAAATGAAATTTATAATTTATAATTTTATTGTTTTATTGTTAATTTATAATTTAAAAACAAAAGAAAAATGTTGTGAGTGATGGAATTCCATCACAAGTGATGGACATTTCCACTAAAATCCATCACTAGTGATGGAATAATGCTTGATGACATGACGGAACTTAATTAGAAGTTATGAGTGATGAGTGATGGGCGCCCATACCCCCCTAATGATACTAAAAAACACTACATTTTCTCTCTGTTTTTCAATTAAATAATATTTTTTATAATTTTATCATTACCTTATCTATCTCCTCCGCTCACAACCACTTTAAAAAATATTAAAAAAATATAGACGTGAACATTAGCTCCTCCAAATTTACTAATGAAGAATAACTTCTTCTCTGCTTTCTCTCTCCTCCACTCACAACAATTTACAACCATTCTCACAAATATAGAGGTTTCACTCACATACATATGGAGGATCCATTGTGAATCCTCTTAAAAACTATGAGAACCACTGATGAGGTATGACCCGGTTTACCAATATCAAACCGATCAACACTTATTATAACTCGGTTACGTCATAACCAACTCAGTTAAAGATGATAAATATATATCATAAAGTAACCGAATCTCCAATAAATATGGAGATCTTACAAGATGACCATATCTCCTATTTTGCGAAACAGTATCCCAACTCAATTATAATTCTTGAGGGGAAACTCTAATCGCCACCAACTAATAAGTAGGGGATTTCTCCCCAATATTCTATAAGTTATTATCTAATCCTAAAACTCTTTCTACATTGAATTCAATACTGACTTGAGCGTCGGAGGGTGGTCCAGAGACTTCGGTCTCTGACCCCTTCTAACGTGTTCCATGATTTTGCAGGTATGAGATGAGACGAAGATGAGGTGTGACTATATTCATAGTCATCATCGTTGAAGTACATATCCATGTAGGTTCATGCCTTTACAAGTACTGATATGTCATTCGTCTTACCTTTCTTTTGGACAAGGTTTGAATTATTGTAAAGCTTTTAAATTGTGTAATGAAAACCTAATAAATATAATAATTTAATTAATAATAATTAGACATTATTATTTGTGTCGAAAATTAGTAAAAACATATTTTCCACTCATTGAATAAAACTAAATTTTCATTATTTTCCAATAATATAATATATATCCATGGTAAAAACTAAAAATATTACACCCTAACATGGATTTAAAAAAAGGACAAAATTAAAATAGTATCGCGCGTTTTTATATTAAAAGGGAGTAGAAGGTTTTATATCATTTATTTATTAGAATTTCCACAATTTTTCTTTGATAAAACTATTGCGTAAACGATGAAATCTTTGGCTCATGGTTTTATAAATTAGTAATATTTGGAGGGTGAGATAAGGCTTTGAGATCAATAGGTTATATGTTCGATTCCCATAAGAGGGGTTTTCTAATATTTATTGGGTTTCCTCATGAATTTGTGTGTGCCAGCGTTATAGCCTAGTGGAGCTGCATATGATCAGGGCCGGCCCAAGGGTAAGCCAAATGAGGCTTGGGCCTTGGGCCACCAAAACTATAGGGCTTCCACAATTTGATAAAACCACATTCCATTTATAAAAGATTTAGGGTGTGGGTTATCAAAAGATTGATGGTTGGTACACTTGGTAGTGTAGTGGTTTTGTGTATGTATGGATGTTGGTGAGACCCGGGTTCAAATCCCTGGTCCAGCATTTTTTTCCTTGTTTTTAAATTTTACCAAAATGGTTAAGCCGGCCCTGCATATGATCGGATGATTCTGCTGATGGTACGATGATACTACAATAGTTCGTATGTGATACGAAATTTCCGTTAAAAAAACGATGAAATCTTTGAATGAGATCTTGTAAGTTTGAAAGTGGATTTAAATTTAGAAAGTTGCAAATAGAATATTCAACCATTGAGTTGCTGTCGGATAAAAATATGAAAATAGATTATAGATGCCTTTCACCACCATCAGGAATCTTTGTGCCTTTTTTTGTTTTATATAAATAACAACATTCAATACTTTTTAGTTTTTAACGCATACTTTGAATTTTTGAAATATATACACAACATTACCTATGTTCACATTTGAATGAGACATGCTTTTTTTAATAATAATTTAAAATTATTATTAAAAGGTTACAATTACGACTTAAAGATTTTCAGGTTCTAAACACAAATTTTAAAGTTGAGATATTTCACCTAATGATGATAAAAATGTTTAGCGCGTGGTTAAGCTACTTTTTGAAATCAGTATGATTCATGATTTCAAGATTTTATAAAGGGTGTACATATTTGCATACCAACATGGCTATTTGCACACCAAACTCTACCTTTAACTACGTTGCGTATAGACCTATACGCAGCGTATAGGTCTATACGCAGCGTACACGACCACTCAGTCAAACATCGTACACTGTCAAATCATGCATATATACGCTACGTATAGAGCCATACGCAGTGTATAAAAGTAACCCTATACGTTGCGTATAGGTCTATACGTAGCGTATGTATTGGGCATGTACATGACAACATAGTACATTGTCAAATATGTTTGACATACGCTGCATATAGAGCTATACGCAACAAGTATACGAGGCATCCATACGCTGCGTATAGAGCTATAGGTTGCGTATGTCTGACAGATTTGACATTGATACGATGTTGTCTAGACAAGTGAATAAAGGTATACGCCGCATAGATCTATACGCAGCTGATAAATGTGAATTCAAATTCCTATTTAGACATCATCTGCTTTCCTACGAATTCAAAACAAAACAATTCTTCTTATTCATTTCTTCTGTTATAATTTCTTGATCGACTGTGGAGTTAAAATGTCATCATTTTGGCGCAACAATTATTTCGGTAAGCAGTATCCTAACGACTCGTGGGGAGTGAATGATGCTAATGAGGAGGAGGAGGTTGTGTTTGGCGTCCCTGTTGATCAAAAGATACAGTTGCCAGACTTGAACGAGGCTCAGTTGCCAGACTTGAACGAGGCTCCGACTCCACCTGTTGATGAACCACATTACCCGGCGCATCAAGTGTATCCTGATTACGGACACGGGTGTGAATCTTCGTACGTGCAATAAGGTAATCCGAATGGATACGGAGATGAGGTTGTTGATGAACCATATTACCCGGCACAACAATCGTATACGGATTACGGTGGATACGGAGACGAGCCTGTTGATGAACCATATTACCCGGCACAACAATTGTATCCGTATTACGGTAGATACGGTGATGAGCCTCTGAACACACCATTGTATGATGATTATCAACCCTCTAACTCGGGAAATCCATTTCAAAATCAGGTTAAAATTATTATTATTATTGTTAAAATATTATTATTATCATTATTATTATTATTGTTATTGTTAATGTTAAAATATTATCATCATTATTATTATTGTTATCTTCATCGACTCATCTCCTCTTCTCTCACCGCTCGAAACAAAAGCCGGGAGTGGTGTACGAGCGGTGACCTTTTTTTTCCTTTATTACTGTCACGGCCCCCGAACCAGTTTCCTGGTTCGAATTCCGTTGGACAGAAACCCGTGGTATTAGTATTTAATTTGGCAGCGGAATTTTGACAGGATCATTTAAAACTGAAAATACCCAATTATTTTATTTGAAGTTTCGGGACCAACCCCGTAATTTACAATAAAGGAATTTCACTGGGAAATCCACTGTTTACAAAAACATGTTTATTTATTTACTGAGCCACTTTATCCAAGCTGGTAATGCTACTCGGCACTTTTCTTTATTCACAGTAAATCACCTGAAACATGTTTAAAAAAAATTTATCAGCGGGGAAATACTGGCGAGTCATTCAATTTGCACAAAATGACACATTGTTACAATTTACAGCATTAAGAGTTTTCACATTTACCCATATCTTATAATTAGTTGGTTCAGTTGTCACTCGACCGGATCTATGATTGTGGACATGTCACTAGTTAGGCTCGCCCACCTAAAGTGATAAATCATTAGTAGTAATGTGCACATACTCCCACTTACTGTCAGTAATTAAAGATTAGCAAAGACTTAATCACTGCAAAGTATAACTGGAAAACATTTAGGGTTTTGCAAATAATTTGGTAAAAAGAGAATGACTCACATTGCGAGTTTAACTTGACAGAGTTTGCCTACTGATTAAGCCTGGTAACCTAGTTAAATAATGCAAACGAAACTAGGTTAGTAACTTAATACAACATTTACGATAATCTCACGAAATCAAAACCCTCACGACGAATGACAAAGTATAGCCCGAATTCAGGCAACACTTAAACATCCATCGGATCGGTTTCAATCGATCAGACATTGTATCGTAGCAGTGATAGAGTTATTACCCCGTTATCGTAGCGGCGTTTCGACTCTTAAACACACGTATATAAGCAGATTTTGACGTTTTTGAAAGGAAATTTCGAACACAGAGGAAAGGCCATGCAACGTCCAATTTATAGCTGATTTTTGAATTTGTCACGACCCGCGAAGGCCTTAAGGCCATTCTACGCGGCCCGCGAGGGCCACCCTAGCTACGGCTAGGGCTGCTGTGTCATAGCCTAGGTCTGCCACGTGTATGACACGTGGCCTTGATCGTTATCCGGAAAGTTACAAGGCTGTCACGCCCCGTGTAGATCCTCCTTGGATTGTTCGCGGCCCGCGACCAAGTTAGAAAATTTGATTTTCTTGATTTTTCATGAAAATTAGGGTTTTAGGGGTCCGGGTTTCTACTTACGGAGTATTTTTTGGGACATTTTTGTGCAGGTCCTTACATTCTCCCTGCCTTATTTAAAATCTCGTCCTCGAGATTTACTGGAACAAGTAAGGATATTTTCGCTTCCTTTCCGATTCCAGCTCCCATGTATACTCAGGTCCTCTTTTCGAATCCCATTTTACCTTGACCAGCACCAATCTCTTGTGTTTAAGGTGTTTGACTTTTCTGTCTTCTAGTTGAAGAGGTTTCTCAATAAATTTCAACTTTTCATTTACCTCTATATCTTGAAGAGGTACTACCAGTTATTCATCAGATAAACATTTCTTGAGATTAGATACATGAAACACATCATGTACCCCGACTAGCTCTTCTGGTAATTGTAGTTGATAGGCAACTGGTCCTATTCGTTGCGTTACTGTGAATGGTCCTATGTACCTTGGACTTAGCTTTCCTTTCTTACCGAACCGAACTATCCTTTTCCAAGGAGAAACTTTCAAGAGTACATTGTCTCCAACTTGAAATTCTAACGGCTTGTGTCGGTTGTCTGCATAACTCTTCTGGCGATCTCGAGCCGTTTTCAATCTCTCCTTTATTTGAGTTATCTTGTCAGTGGTTTCCTATACAATCTCGGGACCTGATAATTGACTTTCTCCTATTTCTGCCCAGCATACGGGAGTTCGACACTTTCGTCCATACATTGCTTCAAATGGGGCAGCATTGATGCTTGTGTGATAACTATTATTATAGGAGAATTCTATTAGTGGTAAATGGTCATCCCAATTTCCACCGAAATCGATTACACATGCTTTGAGCATGTCTTCCAGGGTTTGGATTGTCCTTTCACTTTGTCCATCTGTTTGAGGATGGTATGCAGTACTTAGATTCAAGTGTGTCCCCGTGGCTTCTTGGAAACTCGTCCAGAAATGCGAAGTAAAACGACTATCCATATCTGACACAATGGAGAGTGGAACTCCAAGTAAGGATACTACCCCGTCTACGTATAATTTTGCTAATCTTTCCATGCTAAAGGTTTCCTTCATTGGCAGGAAATGAGCTGATTTGGTTAATCGATCTACAATTACCCATATTGCATCGTTAACTTTCCTGGTTTTGGGTAGCTTAGTAACAAAGTCCATTGTTATTAGTTCCCATTTCCATACAGGCATTTCTAACTGCTGAAGTAAACCTGAAGGTTTCTGGTGTTCTGCCTTAACTTGCGAACAAGTTAGACACTTAGAAACGTATCTAGCTATGTCCTTTTTCATTCCTATCCACCAGAAGTTATTTCTTAAATCTTGGTACATTTTGTTATTACTAGGGTGCATTGTATATCTAGATTTATGGGCTTATTCTAAAATCTTGTCTCTTAAATCTCCTTGCTTAGGTACCCAAATCCTCTTCTTATGGAATCACCAAATTCCATCAGTTCCTTGTTCTAATTCCTTTATCCGTCCTTTCATCCCTTCAGCATCATCCTTGATTGTTGTTTCCTGAACGTTCTTCAGTTGTTCCATTAAATCTAATTGGAGGTTTAATCTAAGAGTACAAATTCGCCTTTGCTTTTCATGGTACTTACGACTCAGGGCGTCTGCTACTACATTCGCCTTTCCTTCGTGATATAGGATATCACAGTCGTAATCACTTAAAATCTCCATCCATCTTCTTTGTCTCATGTTTAATTCTTTTTGCCCAAATATGTACCTTAAACTCTTATGATCTGTATAGACTGTAAACTTACTTCCTTACAGATAATGTCTCCAAATCTTAAGGGCAAAAATTAATGCTCCTAATTCTAAGTCATGAGTCGTATAATTTTCCTCGTGCTTTTTCAACTGCCTTGATGCATACGCAATTACCTTTTTACGTTGCATTAGTACACATCATAATCCTAGCTTAGAAGCATCACAGTAGACTTCAAAATCTTCTGTCCCTTCTGGTAAGGCAAGAATTGGGGCATTTGTTAATCTTTGCTTTAAAATTCTAAAGGCCTCTTCTTGCTTAGATCCCCATTCAAACTTAACAGTTTTACAGGTTAGCTTAGTTAATGGAACAACTATCTTAGAAAAATCTTTAATGAAGCGCCTATAGTACCCAGCTAATCCTAGAAAATTTCTAACTTCGGTTGCTGATTGCGGGGTCTTCCAATTTGTGATTGCTTCTATCTTAGAGGGATCTACGTGAAAGCCTTCGTGATTCACCCTGTGTCCTAAAAATTGTACCTCTTGCAGCCAAAATTCACACTTCGAAAATTTGGCGTAAAGCTTTTCCTTTCTTAACAAAGTTAAGAGGGCATGCAGGTGCTCACAATGTTCGTCCTGACTTTTAGAATAAATAAGTATATCGTCGATGAAGACAATTACAAATTTATCCAGATACGGTTTACAGATCCTATTCATCATATCCATAAATGATGCAGAAGCATTTGTTAATCCAAATGGCATGACTGTAAACTCGTAGTGACCATACCTAGTCCTGAAAGCAGTTTTAGGTATGTCTTCTTCTTGTACCTTCAATTGATGATATCCGGAGCGTAAATCTATCTTAGAGAAATACCTATCTCCTTGAAGTTGATCAAAAAGATCATCAATCCTAGGTAATGGGTATCGATTCTTAATTGTAACTTTATTCAATTCCCTATAGTCGATACACATCCGCATCGAACTATCCTTCTTCTTTACAAACATCACAAGTGCTCCCCAAGGGGATGAACTAGGTTGTATGAATCCTTTACCTAGTAATTCATCCAACTGCTTTTTCAGTTCTAACATTTCGGTGGGTGCTAACCGGTAAGGTGCCTTGGCTATTGGTGTAGTTCCAGGAATTAGATGAATTCTAAATTCTACCTCCCTATATGGTGGTAATCCAGGTAGTTCTTCGGGGAATACATCCGGGTATTCTGACACTATTGGGATTTCCTTAAGTTCCTTACTTTTAGTGTTAATGATTACCGAAATCATATACACTAGTCCTTGTTTTTGTTCATAACTAGCAACTTTCATTACTGAAATGAACTTCATTGGTTTACATGGCTTATCTCCTGAAATCACAATTACTTCTCCTGTTGGTGTATGAATTTCTATGGAATTTTTATCACATAGGATTCGAGCATGGTTGGTTACTAACCAATCAATTCCTGATACGACATCGAATCCGGCTAGATTCATAGGTAGCAGGTTTGTAGAAAATTTATGGCCTGAGAGTTCTATCTTTCCTTCTTGCAAAACCTTATCTATTTTGACAGAATTACAATCTGCGTTTCTACCGTAATAACTTGCCTAAGTTTGGTTAAAGGTTGCTTAAGAGCTTGGCAGAATGAAGTATTTATAAAACTTTGGTTTGCACCCGAGTCAAATAATACCTTTGCGTAAACGTCATGTACAAGGAACGTACCAACTATCACATCGGGAATCAGATCGGCTTCTTGCGTTGTCAGCTGGAAGGCTCTTGCATTCTTCTTATTTGTTCCTTCAGCAGGTTTGGCTTTGTTATCAGCTGGCTTAACCAATTTTGGGCAATCGGGCTTGAAGTGTCCTGTTTCGCCACAGTTGTAGCAGATTACGGATTTCTTCATGCATTCCTCCTCTCGGTGGCCTGGTCTCTTGCAGAAATTACAATTTTCCTTACATTTTCCAAAATGTTTCTTTTTACAATTCCCGCAAAATGGCGGTATGGAAGACTGCCTGGTTCCCTTTTTCTTGAAATTACTATTATTATTACCCCCACAAAATCCTTGGGTAATCTTTTGGGTCAATTCCCTTTTCCTGTTTTCTTCTCTCGTGCGCACCAGTCCGTCAGTCAAGGTGTTGGCTAGTTCGGCCGTATCGTCAATTGTGCGGGGTCTCCCAGTTTTGACTATATTGCGAATTTCGCTAATTAGTTCCCAAATGTAGTGAGAAATAAGCACTGGTTTTGGCGAAGCCAGAGTCGGTACAATTATAGCATACTCGAAGAATTTCGAAGTATACCCCCGACAATCAACGTCCACCATCCGGTGGTTTAGGAACTTATATGTCGTCTGTTCCTTTTCGTAGGAGGGACAAAACTTTCTTTCTACTAATTCCTTGAATTCTTCCCGGCCCATGGCATAAGCCACGTCACTTACCTTAGCTTGTAGCACCGTATTCCATCATTCTAATGCCTCTTCCTTGAAAAGGTGGGATGCATACATGACCCTGTCTTCCTCAGCACATTTACGTATTTTAATTACTGCTTCGGTCTTTTCTAACCAACACAGTGCGGCAGTCTCCCCTTCATTGCCTGCAAATTCGACTGGCTTACAGGCAAGAAATTCTTTATAAGTGCAACCAGGTGTTGCAACTTTCATTTTCTTAAGTATTGGGGCTTGAACCACATTATTGTCATTATTGTCGCCTCCATTTACACAGTTACTGAAATTATCGTCGCGAGTGCGTTTACTATGGTTGGCTTGGGAAGGTTCAACAGGATTCTTAACGACAGCAACAATTGCCGGGATAGCATTGGCTATTCCCTGAGCAACGATATTTTCTATATCTTGTCTATTAAGAAAATGGTCTTCATTATTGGGTTCAGATTGATTAACTTCATTTGCCTGTTGATTTTCTGCGTTTTCCATCTGAATAATTAACAATATGTATAAATTATTATCACAAAATGGATAGCAATTAAACACAATAGAGCAATCACAGACCCAATTAAGTTAACACATATAGCAAAATCGTCGACCTTGCGACATTTATATTTTTATATAATATTATGCATCAGTACAAGCCATATATTTTACATATATGTTATTTTAATATTATTATACACTATATTATATATATATATATATTCACATATTATTATTATTATACAAAAACTTTTTAACTACAGTTAACTAGCTTCTCAGAAACGACGCTCCCTCTCGTCGTACTTCCACGTGATGTTTTCCCACACTTCCCGAATCCGATTTCCCGCATCCACCAGTTCCTCGCCGTAGCGGTGTAATTCGGCAACGTTCTCCGAGCTCATAGGTGGGAAAGGTACTGGTTCAGGATCAAACTGGGGAAAGTAAACATTTGGATTGTTCATAAAATTCTGAAAATGCCAGTCGCTCGTCCACCATTCTTCCAACTGCCCTGTAAAAGGTTGAGGATTGACAATAGGGTCCGAAATAGCAGGTTCCAAATTAATTGGAAGTTCTGATTGGGCGGGGAAATTGAAAAGGGTTTCGTCAGCAGGTCCGATGAGATCAAAGTTTGCAAGTTTTCTATCCAATTCTTCCTAAGGTGGCAACTCTTGGTCTTGACCAGAGCTCTCCCCTACTTCCTTTCCTTTTCCCTTTGGATCCTCCGTCTTTTTCACCTTTTGGGCAGCGGACTTCTTCCTTCGTCCTCGTTTCCAGTCCAGAAGTCTTATCATCTTCTTAGGTTTGGGTTTCTCCTGAGGTTGGGCCTGAAACACTAGTGGCTCCTCGGTATCTGCCTGATAGCCAGACTGGGTTCCTGTTGTATCCATATCAGTCGTATGGATTGTAAAGTTTCGGAGTGCTTCCGACAGTTCATTCATGCTGTTAGCACACATGAAGAAACACACCAAAAATTTAAATTAAAATTTTATTTATTATAAATTAAAATTTTCACATAATCACAAAATGGCAATCTGAAAAATTAAGTATTACTAAATACTTAATTGGGTTAAATCAGTGGCTCTGATACCACCTTTTTCTGTCACGGCCCCCGATCCAGTTTCCTGGTTCGAATGGCGCGGGACAGAAACCCGTGGTATTAGTATTTAATTTGGCAACGGAATTTTGACAGGATCATTTAAAACTGAAAATACCCAATTATTTTATTTCAAGTTTCGGGACAAACCCGGTAATTTACAATAAAGGAATTTCACTGGGAAATCCCCTGTTTACAAAAACATGTTTATTTATTTACTGAGCCACTTTATCCAAGCTGGTAGTGCTACCCGGCACTTTTCTTTATTCACAGTAAATCACCTGAAACATGTTTAAAAAAAAAATTATCAGCGGGGAAATACTGGAAAGTAATTCAATTTGCACAAAATGACACATTGTTACAATTTACAACATTAAGAGTTTTCACATTTGCCCCTATCTTATAATTAGCTGGTTCAGTTGTCACTCGACCGGATCTATGACTGTGGACATATCACTAGTTAGGCTGCACATACCCCCACTTACTGCCAGTAATTAAAGATTAGCAAAGACTTAATCACTGCAAAGTATAACTGGAAAACATTTAGGGTTTTGCAAATAATTTGGTAAAAAGAGAATGACTTACATTGCGAGTTTAACTGGACAGAGTTTGCCTACTGATTAAGCCTGGTAACCTAGTTAAACAATGCAAACGAAACCAGGTTAGTAACTTAATACAACATTTACGATAATCTCACGAAATCAAAACCCTCACGACGAATGACAAAGTATAGCCCGAATTCAGGCAGCACTTAAACTTCCATCGGATCGGTTTCAATCGATCGGACATTGTATTGTTTTAGTGATCGAGTTATTACCCCGTTATCGTAGCGGCGTTTCGACTCTTAAACACACGTATATAAGCAGATTTTGACGTTTTTGAAAGGAAATTTCGAACACAAAGGAAAGGCCATACAACGTCCAATTTATAGCTGATTTTTGAATTTGTCGCGGCCCGCGAAGGCCTTAAGGCCATTCTACGCGGCCCGCGAGGGCCACCCTAGCTACGGCTAGGGCTGCCGTGTCATAGCCTAGGTCTGCAACGTGTATGACACGTGGCCTTGATCGTTATCAGGAGAGTTGCAAGGCTGTCGCGCCCTGCGTAGATCCTCCTTGGATCGTTCGCGGCCCGCGACCAAGTTAGAAATTTGATTTTCTTGATTTTTCATGAAAATTAGGGTTTTAGGGGTCCGGGTTTCTACTTACGGAGTGTTTTTTGGGACATTTTTGTGCAGGTCCTTACAATTACCTCATGTACAAGAGATCATGCGCTCTCACACACGGGTTGGCGCAATACTTCGCCTCCGCATTTCATCGGTTGGAGCGTAGATTATTATATGGCGGCGCCTACGCCATGTCGTTGGCTATCACCCGGAGGCTGACCCGTTTTTACACCCGGTGATACAGCCGAAGAGGATAGGGATGTTATCGCTATCCAGAATGAAGATTGTCAAAAGGTTCCTTCCTGACAACCGGAAGCGTTTTAAGGGTTTGGACGACCAGCCCTTCGCGTCGAAGGACCTCCTGGCTGAGGTATATGATGGGCTGGGTAGTTGACGAGTTGCAGGATTGTCGACAGCGTGATGGGTTAGTTCCACGACCCTTCATTCTGGCTGCATCATGGCATCAACATTATCAGCAGCAGCAGCAGGATGATCCGCTGCCATAGTATTTTATCTTCTACGATGATTTAGTGTTTAGTTATATTATATCTTTTGTTATGTATGTACAAACTTATGTTGTATATATCAAACTTAGACAAATATATCATATTCAGTCGTATTGAAACATTATAGTATTTTAATTTAAATGGTATAATATAGAAACAATGTAATATATTCAAACCGTACCCGGGTATTTCAAAATAATTAACGTTATAAAAATTTAAAACTGCTATAATATTTTAGTTTAAACGATATAGTATGGAAACACGGTAGAATATATTTGAACCGTACCCGAGTAATTTAATTAAATTAACGGTATAAAAATCTTGAACGGTATAATAGTTGAACCGCACCGAGACTTGGTATAATAATTTAATTTAAATGGAATAGTATTGAAACAATATAATATATTCGAACCGTACCCGGATATTTCAAAATATTTAACGGTTTTAATTTAAACGGTATAGTATGGAAACGGTATAATCTATTCGAACCATGCACAAGTATTTAAAAATAATTAACGGTATGATATTTAAACGTTTATAGCATTTGAACCGCAATAGACGTGGTATAATAATTTAATCAAAACGATAACAATATAATATATTCGAACCGTATATTCGTTTTCAAAAAAAAATTAATGGTATATAATATTAATGGTATAACATTAACGATTATATATTTTAAGCGATTTAACGTTGGAACCGGGTGAGAATTTATACCACAAATACATCAAAATAACCAAACAAAATTTTGATGGGTTATATACGTTGCGTATAGCTCTATACGCAATGTATATAAAGGTTGTCTGTGTCAATGATTGCTGGGCAGGCTCTAAATTCTATGCAACTTATACGTTGCGTATAACTCTATACGCAGCGTATATAAACCCTAAGTGTGCAAATAGGCAGCCTTGGTGTGTGAATAGTCTGTGAATTTTATAAAACACTAGTTTAGACCATGTGCAGTGGTACAACCAAATAATGCCCCCACCCTTGGGTGTTTTGCGACAAGTGGCCGTCCAGTCAGCAAAGGGGCATTATGGGGTGTTTTTCATAAATGAGTGTAGTGGGATAATGTCCATAATGCCCAAAGCAATCATTACCCAATTATTATTTTTTTTACCAATTTTAACCTATTAATATTTTATTAATTAAATAAAAATTACATAAATAATAAAACACAAACACATAGTAGTACTCGTCTTAATTTTCATCTTCACTTTCGCCATTCTCGTCATCTTGGTCTTCCTCGTCATCTTGGTCTTCCTCGTCATCTTGGTCTTCCTCGTCATCCGATTCTTCCTTTCCCTCGTTTGGAATATGCCGAACCGACCACGTGTGTTCAACCAAATCAACCGCTAACGCATTATGTGCGGCTTCAGACCGCATTTCATGTGCATTCTTCACTCTGTCTTCCATTGTTGCTTGGGGATATTCCTGAACGTCTTCCGGTACATAGTTCTGGCATATTGCTCTTCCTTCGTCTTCCAAAATCTTATTATGCATGATTATACAAGCGTACATAGCATCTCTCATTATATCTTTGCTCCATGCACGACAAGGATTTCTCAAATAATGCCACCGTTGTTGAAGAACCCCAAAGCATCTCTTAATATCCTTCCGTGAAGACTCTTGAACTTTTTTAAAGTAAGATCTTTTTTCATCGTACGGGTCCCTAAGCTTCTTCACCACAATCGAATACCTAGGATAAATTCCATCGCACAAATAGTATCCGTGCGGGTAGTAGTTCCCGTTTGCATTAAGAGATGCTTTCGTAGCTCTACCAGAAATATAGTCCTCTACCGATGGAAATTGCTCGAAAACGTTTATATCATTGCATGACCCTGCCACACCAAAGTAAGCCGACCAAACCCAAAGGTCCTGTGAGGCAACCGCTTGAAGAATAACAGATGGTCCGTCTTGGTCACCTCGTGTGTGTTGACCTAACCATGCGGTCGGACAATTATACCACTGCCAATTACGACAATCCAAGCTCCCGATCATGCCCGGTAAACCATGGAGATTAGAATGGACCTCGTAAATTTGTTGAAGGTCGTACCATGTGGGCTTTCTCAGATAACACGCACCGTAAAAATTTATAATACCTTTAACAAACATATATAACTTTAAGCTAAGTAAAAAAAATATGAATGCATGTAATGTTTATAGTATAGTAATGTACCTTGACAAAAATGCTCCAAGGTATCTCGCGTTGTTTTCTCGACCATTTTTAAATACTCGCCGTTAATGTCCGTCGTGTTTCCGTACGCAAGGGCTCGTAGAGCTGAAGTACACTTTTGAATACTGGTGAATCCAAGTGTCCCTCTCGCATCCGGTTTTTGTTTAAAATAATCAAAGTTGTTTTCCAAATCTTCAGCGATGCGTAAAAATAAACCTTTACTCATCCGGAAACGACGCCTAAAAACTTCGGGGTTTGGGTAAGTAGGCGCTTCATCGAAGTAATCTTTCATCAGCCGATTGTTTGTCGCACGTTGGTCTCGTTGAATATATTCTCTTGGTAAAACTTCATGTTGAGGCCGACTACAATGCTTCATATACCGAGCCGCGATTTCGCACGCACTCGTAACCGCCTCTTGCTCGACCTCCTCATCGGTTGAGTCACACTCATCCGCTAAAAATAAATTGTAATAATAATTTGCTATGGACGACGAGCAGGTGGGGGAATCCATTTTTTTATATAAAATGGGGTGTAAAAGATTTGTTGTTTGATGTTGTAAGTGAAGGTTTTTGGTTTTAATTTGTAAAAAATGAGTGAAGGTTGGTATATATTCTCATTGGCCAAAACCAATTGAACAAGGCGTGGAAAAAAGAACAACAAACATATTTTTTTGAAAATAACGCCCAGGAGGCGGTTGACCGGCGTTTTAGGGCTTTTTTTTTTCTTTTTTAGGAAAAAACGCTCAAAAACTCCACTACGGATGTTCTTATAACAAAAAAATTATTAAATAAAACACTGGTGCTCTTACTTTTTCTACAGTGTCATTTGAAAAAAATAGTTTGCGTTGAATGATAGAAAAAGGTATGTATGTAAAAGTGTATTCTGTTATAAAAGGCTAATTATAAGAAAAAAATGATTGAATAATAGTTTACAGGGTAAAGCCATTCTACAAACTACCTAAAAGTGTCCAAAGACACACTGGATCACAAAATATAAGAAAATGTCGAGCAAAATATAACACAATGCCAAAAATACAACACAATGCTGAAGAAAAAAGACACGTTGAGTCACAAAAAGACACAATTACGCAAATATAGAAAAGACGCAATGATAAATAGAAAGACACAATGATGTAAATAAAAAGTCTAGAATCTACAAACTAAACATCTAAAAACAAAAACCTAAAATCTCACATCGTAGAATTCGATGAGACGGTTCCAATGCCGCTTGAATGAGGTTAATCGGAGTCCGTTTGATACCATTCATTCTTACGACTTTTTATTTTTAGGAGACTTTGTATTTGATTCACAACCTAGTTTATATATAAAGAAAAAGTATATCGTACAATATGCCTTAACGTGCATTGTGTACGCGATGAAAAATTGCACGTTGTGTTATAGAAAGTGGAAATCGCATGTGTTAAAAAAAACTGAAGTCGCACGTTATGTTTATAAACAATGAAATCGCATGCGTGTAAGAAACTGAAAATCGCATGTGTTAAATAAAAGGAAAATCGCATGTGAAAAAAAATGGAAGTCGCACGTTATAAGCCCAAATTCGCATGTTAATTCTGAATCGCGTACGCAATGTACGTTAAGAGATTTTGTACATTAACCGGCCTCTATATAAAATTGTAGTTCTTTTTTTTTATATTTAATAGTAGAGATCACGATTCATGAACAAGTGCTTTACATGTGTGTATGTATATCTATGTTATTAAGGAAAAAAAATATTTGGATCATGTCTATGTTCCAAAATACACGCTTTGTGTATCTTTAAAATTTAATTCTCATGGTTTTTTAATATTGATTTATGGACACAGTCGAACATAATAATTTTTAATAACTTTGTATTGAGATATTTATTGATTAAAATATTATTTAGGTTGCCTACCCTTAGATTTTTCATCGGATGACATTATTATAAGTGTGTTATAAATATTTAATTCGTTTATTGGCGATAAAAAAACTTACAAGTGCGTAAGAATATCTAAAAAATAATATTTAATTGATTATAATACTAAAATCGACTGTTGGTCGCTTTCACATTCTTTTTCACCGGTTTATTTTCTACGAATTATTTAACTTTAAAGTTGTTGTAAAGAAGATAATTACAAAGAAAGAAACAAATAAACAATCAAGGACGCTAAGCGTTGTTGTCTTCATTCATGTCATGTGACTATCGCCTCCGGTTCCAGTCTCTTGGCGGGTAATGGTGGGTTGCGGTGACGGTGGAATGTGAACAAGGTAGTTTGTGATGGTATGTGGTGATGATGGGATGTGGAATGTGGTGGTTGCTTGGTTGGGTTGTTTTGGGTTGGGTGCATTAGAGTGCACTTGTGGAAAAAAATTAGAAAGGGACATGGGCACCAATAGTTGGAAACAACGTTGCCTTCCACACCACCCCACTCATTTTCATTTTTTTTTAATTTTCCACTAAAACCTAATATTGTCACGCATGATGTCATCCCATGACAACAATCTTATAGATTCTTTCTAAATTTAATATCCCTTTTTGTTTAAAGATAAAAAAAGAAAGTTAAACCTAAGCAAAGGGAATCTTTTAGAATATTATTATTATTATTATTACTGTATGTATATTAACTAGTTGATGCCCCGCCTGTTTTACGGGACGATGGCCGAATAATTCTTAATCAATTAAAAAACACTATTATAATTTTGCTAGGAAAAAAACTAAAACGATGATAAGACCGTATTTTTCGGCTCAGGGCAAAACTGTAATTTTTCAGAACTAACGAGCGAGTGTTAGGCGGCTCCTTGACACGGAAAAAAATTAAATCGAGTCAACCAAATAAAACAAAAAAAAATCTACTTTTGCAAAAAAAAAAAAAAACTAAAACGATGGGAATAATGTAATTTTGAACTGAGGGCGAAATCATAATTTTTAGTCAAGGATAAAATCGTAAAATAAATGGACCAATGGGGGAGTGTCAGGTAGCTGCCAGCATGACTGTAATTTTACACTGGGGAAAATTGTAATTTAACCAGGAAAACAAACAAAAACGATAGAGAAAATGTAAATTTAATTTGAGGGGAAAATCGTAACGTGGCTGTGAGAAAAAAAAAACTAACGGCAAAACTGTAAATTTAAACGGGGCAAAATCGTAAATTTGAACTGATGGCAAAATTGAAATTTTTAGCTGGGAGCAAAATCGTAAATTTATTTTTAAGTCGAGGTAAAAACATAACTTTGAACTGATGGCAAAATCATAATTATAAGGGAAAAAACTAATGGTAAAACTGTAAATTTAAACGGGGCAAAGTCGTAATTTTGAACCCAGGGAAAAATTGAATTTTTTTGCTGGGAGTAAAAGCGTAAATTTATTTTTAAGTGTTGGTAAAAACATAATTTTGAACTAATGGCAAAATCGTAATTTTAAAGCGGGATAAAATCAAAATTTGTTGGGCCAATAGGGAGTGCCAGGCTGCTGCCTGGCACTATTCTCCACCGCCCTTTTCAGCCAATAGGCAAAAAGCACTATTACCGCCTATGTTTTTTGTATACGTTGAAAATAAAGGAAATGAAATGAACAGTGATTTTAATATTATACTAATATATAGTGAAGGGGTAAGGTCCCAAAAACCTCATAAAAAAGGATTCGGACCATACCACAAACTAACCTTTCTAGCCTTTTGACCTTGCGCGACCGCGCACTGGTCATACTAAAGGAGCAAAGAAATCAGTAACTTACAGTCGCGCGCCCAAAGGATAACATAAATCCTTGCGCCTTCTCCCATTCAACAAAGGATTAAAAAGCCTTTGTCCAATACTTCCGCCACAACGTCCAGACTTAGATATTATTTTACCCAGGCTTGGGGTTTATTTGCCTGTGTCCACACAGTAAGGTGTCACACCAGATTACGGCAGTAATCTTCTAGAAAGAAATACAATCGTGCACCACCCAGACGGTTATAACCGTCTGGACACGTGTCATCACCATAAGCAATTCTGAAATCACAACAAAGGCATGCAATTGGAGAGTAATCTCCACTTAATCTCTTTCCACGTGGCGATCCCCCAGCCACAGATCAAACCACGATCCGTGTGCATTCACATCGGATCGAGGCTAATTGACGTCAGATCAAAGAAATCAAACGGAAGAAAAATAACCACTACGGCGTTAAGCATTTTCCGTTATCTTTTCAATAACAGGTTTTCCCTCCCAAACTCCCGGTTATAAATAAGAGAACTGTTCAGGTATAAACTCAGACTACTCTCACTCTTCAAATACTTATCTTCTCCGATACCAATACTTATTCTCACGCCGGAGTCGGGTCAAGGAGAGAACCCTCTTCTCCCCTTGGCGAGGCTAACGGTGTTCTTTTTTGCAGAGCTACCGGAGAAGTAATTCCATTACCACTGAATCAACCGAGAGAGAGCTAACCTTTTATGCGGATTCAAACCCCCTAACTATTTCGGTTCCGACCATATAGTTAGTGTTTCTTCATTGGCGCCCACCGTTTTCTCAGTTTTTCTAGTTTCTATCTCGTTTCGATTCAGTTCATTCTATTTTCTGTCTTTGCACATGGCAGAAAATTCGTCATCTCACCGGCAACCTGGTCCTCGACCAAACGTCGGAAACAATTTACTAATAGAAGGGATCGTAGAGGAGGCCTCAGACGATAACGAGGTCCAGTCTCATCGAGCAAATGATCCTGTTACCCCAGGAATGTTACCAGCAAATCCTACACAGTCAATTTTACCACCAGGAGAAACTCCAATATCATGGTATGTTCGGTCCCAAGGAGCATTAAACGCAGTATATTCACAATTGTGTGCTCAAACTGCTCCCGTAACCCAGTCCCGGAGGCCGGGATCAAGAGCTCATGCCTCTCAACGAGAGGAATCAACTTATGATGATACAAGCAGTTACCGAAGGCAACACCATGACGAATTGCACCCTCGTCAAAGACAATCGGTCCATGACAGGTTGGGTTCCCAACGAGACATTCATACTGATGAATCCGATCGAACATATCGTTTGAGTGAAAACACCAGCGTATTCAATAGGCTACAGCCAAGATATAACAAATGCAGGCCTCGAGCGGTTTATAACCCTGAGGCCGAGCATAACTATGATTTAGTTTATCGCCCGGACGAAGCGGCAGAAAACTCGAAGTTCATATTAGAGATAGCTCTGGCTCCGTTGGAAAGAGCCAAGTTACCATCTAACGTTGGAAAATTCAATGGGTTAACTGACCCCGATGATCATCTAAGGGTATTCACCAGCGCAGGGTTGGTTGGCGGTTGGACCCTTCCGTTGTGGTGTCATTTGTTTGTGCAAACACTAACTGGCCCAGCGCGAATCTGGTTTGACAACCTACCAACAGGGCAGATCGAGTCGTGGAAGGATCTCCGAAGAAAATTTTTAACACACTTCAGCCAACAAAGGCGGTCAAAACGTGATACATCCGACGTTATGAATATCTGGCGTCGCGATGATGAGAATCTGGAAGATTTTATTACCAGATATAATAAAGAAGTGTTAGAAATTGGAGGTGTTAGCGAACAACTAATCCGTGCTCAGTTTAAGTACGCGGTTAGGTGTGACGACATGGTCAAGGTGTTATCGGGAACGGAAGGTCTCCCCACGAGTTGGGAAAAGATAATGGCGGCGGCCAAGGTTTATGCGCAGACCGAGAAAAACCTTACTACAAACAGACCGCCACCACCACACAGCAGGCCGGCAGACTTAAGCGCAAACGGAAAGTACAAAAAGTCATGGCGCGAAGCATCAGGAAGTCGATCTGCGGAAGACACCCGCACAACAACTAACAAGTTCTCGGCGCAAAGAGAAAACAGACACGAAAATAGGGAGAGACAGTGGACTCCCCTAACGAAAACCCCAGCAGAGGTACTAAGTACCGAGGATCACCAATTCAAACCCCCGATTCCAATGAAGAGTAAACGTGGTCAAGACCCGACGCAGTTCTGCGAATATCATAAGGATAACGGGCACACCACGAACAACTGTATATCTCTGCGCATGGAAATCGAAAAGGCTCTCAAGAATGGAGAACTTACGCATCTGCTCCAGAATATGCGCTAGGAGATTAAACAGATTACTCGGGGAGAAGAAAGCTCAAGCAAACGGGCTAAGACTTAAAGAACTCCGTATGTTTTCCGCGGAAAAGACACGACTTACTAAAAGCGGCGGAACTATCAGGGAGTAAGTTAAGTTCCATCTAATTATCCAAAAAACTTTGTAACGCCTCTGAGCATTATCCATGAATAAAATTACAAAGTTTCTATTATTTTTGTGTTTACAAAATGCATGCAATTCCTTTTTAGTAAGAGCAAAAACATTATGGTAGTATAACACAAAGCTCCATGCGCGGTCAGTGATCACGTCACAAATGACCATAAACTTATACATGAGCTTCATACCAACTTTATTCGCCTTACTCAAGACAAAAGTAATTGTGCTCATGCAAAATATTGTAAAGACATATTAACAAAATAAATAGAAACATACTATGTTAGGCGTACAAATACGTCCTGAGAGGTTCAAGACACAGCAGTGTTTAAAACCCTTGCGCAACAGCGCACCATCAAAACAAGGATCAACATCCTACATAGAAAAAATTGTTCAAATACAATTTCATCCTACTCTAAATCTTCTCCCCCATCCGGAAAGATTTCCTTAAGTTGCGCAACGTGATCATCCGATTGCAGCGCCACATTTATCAACTCCATCACTGGCAGTTGCAAGTTATTAAACTCTGTCTTCATAGCAGCAAGCGCACTGGAAGTATTAACACCAAAGGTAGCAGACTTGCTATCATTCCAGTTAACCTTTAAAGCGCTGTTCACATGATGGGAGCATTCCGCATACCCTTGCGCATAACCATCTCGTCGCGCAGCAACCATCAAATTAGCAACAGTTTTATCCAATTCTTCAGAGTTTAATACAGATTCAGCAACCTATAACATCAGATAAAGATAAGATCGAAGCAAGAAAAGCGCATACAGGAACAAAAAGAAAGAAGGTACTTACACAAGCAATCCCGCGATCTTTTAACCAGGCCATATCATTCTTCAAAGGTTCGAGTTCGCTTTCCGCTGAAACCCGCGCCATTTCTGAATTCTCCAGTTTTTCTTCAGCCTCAGTTAAACGGCGGGAGGTTTCAGTATTCTCGGAACGCGCAAGCTCCAGATCCTTCTTCAATTGTTCCTGGTCAGAAACCAAAGCGGTAAGTTCCTCTAATTCTTTATCTCTAACGGCAAGAGTGGCTAAAGCTCGTACCTCCCGTTGCTCACTTCGTTCCCTATGAGAACGTGCCTCCATCAACATAGCTTCCATATCAGCTTTTTCTTTCTTCAATCTTTCTACCTCCGCATCTTGATTCTTCAGATTTTCAACTTCAGCTTTGAGGTTATTTATGATGTTGCGAAGGTTTGCCTTCTCGGCATTATCTTTCTCACAAATTCTTCTCCAATTTTTGCGCTCCTCAGATAAAAGCGCAGCTTCAGCTTCAGCTTTCCTTTTCCAACCAGAAGCTGACCATTCTTCAGTCTTGCGCTCCGCTTCAAATTTAGCTTGCTCAGTCTCTAATTTAGCCTTCAACTGAGCCACATGTTTTTCATCTTTCGCAAACTTCCTTTGCGATGCTACAAAAGATGCTCGCTCTTTATGCATGCTGTACCACTCACGTACTATGCGATGAGTAGTAGAAACATGAGATGCAGTTTCTGCAAGATAAGATTGATAGGTCTGTTCATAAGGCTGATTTTCCTGAAATTTAATTTCACCAGGCGGAAGTATCCCCTGCAACCAATCTTGGCATACACGCCAATCAGAGAACGTATTTCCTTTCTTCACATTCCAAACAGGAATATGAGGATCAGCAGCATCTTTCTCTGCATACATCCGGTAATAATATTCTCCTAAAGTTTCTTCCGGACGAATTGGAGATTGTTTTTCAACACCAGCAGAAGAACCTGCTTCCTCAGTACCGGCCTTTTTAGCATGCTCAGGAACAGTTTCAGAAGATCTGGGAGGAGAAGATTGAATTGTCTCAACAGTCTTCTTTTCCGGTGTCGGTTGATTATTATCATTTACCACACTCGGCTCAACAATCTGTTCAGTTTCAATGTTAATACCAACAGGCTCCTCAGCCTCAACAGTTTTCTCAACACCTTCCCCAGCTATCTCTGAAGACTCTAAAGGAGGTGTGACGGTAGCGCGCGGTGGGGAAGGGGGAAGTTCTTTATCAAACACGGTTGGT
Organism: Helianthus tuberosus; assembly: GCA_030545235.1. NCBI lineage: Eukaryota > Viridiplantae > Streptophyta > Magnoliopsida > Asterales > Asteraceae > Helianthus > Helianthus tuberosus. Next base: position 32,932,225 of record CM060388.1, on the reverse strand, counting down.
ACATCCACAGAAACAGCAATTTCTGGAAAAACAAAAGTCTATAAAAATCCTATCCGTTCAAAGAAAATAAAGAACACCAATACATACCAGGAATGGATTCTGAAACAAAAGAATCTAAGTTTCCCTTTCTAGTAATTTTCTTCCTCTGCACTTTCTTAGGAGGTTGATCCTCCGCATCAGCATCAGCTGGCTTTCTCTTACCGGCTTTCCTATGCACCAAACGTTCGGGACTGGAATCCAGATCGATAGGCTCGTTTGGGTTGGAAGGAGGAATATCGGCAGAATCCTTCGGTTCTGGTTTCGGTTCCCGCATAGTCACTACAGGAGTAAGACCCTCCAACGAGTCAGAAACCACCACATAGTCACACCTGGAAACAGAAGAACGGCGCGTACCTTTCTTCTCCCCAGCATTTTTCGCCTTCAAAGGTTGAGTCTTAACAGTTTCACTCCTCTTCGGCGTAGAAGTGGACGTAGTTGCGCGTTTTTTCTTCTCAGGGCCTATGCCCAAATTCAACAAATCACCTGCAAAAAGCACAGAGAAATTACTCAAAACAAAAAAAAAAAAAAAAAAAACAAAGAGAGAGAAGGAAAAACAGATAAACTCACCAGCACCAGCTGCCGGTTGAACAGATAAATCCGCATTCCGCGGAAGCACAAAATTCTTCACGATATGATGATACCAGAGCTCCTCTTCAGGTTTTTTCTTGATAGTTCCCATTCTTCCGCCTTCCCTCTTAAAGGCAACAACATATAGAGAAACAACTACATTGAAGAGAGAGCAGGTCAAAAAAAAAAAAAAAAAAAAAAAAAAAGAGAAGAAGAACAGTGACAAAGCCCCAAAACTTACTATGACCATCCTCAGTATACACGGGTTTATCATCACGTTCCATCTTCCAGTTCAGACTCATGCCGGCTCCGACTAAGGCTTTCTCCGGCAAAGCAATATTGGGAACATCCTTCAGATCTTGGTACCAATTCTCATCAACAGGAGTCTGGATCGATTCAATCGGAACATCATCTTTACCTCTTAACGTCATCTTCATCGGAATTACTCCAGCCTTGATAAAGAAAAATTTCTGTTTCCAATCATGAAATGATTTTGGGGGTTGATGAAGAATCTTCTTTGCAGAAGCTCTCTGAACAAATGAATAAAATCCTTGGGTACAGTGCATCTGATAAAAAACCCTAAATCGGGGAACAGTTGGCTCCACATGCATCGTCCGGCATACAAATTCAAAATGACGAACCCTAACCATACCAATAGGGTGAAGTTGGGAGATATGCAGATTGTAGAAACTAAGAATGTCAAGGAAAAATCTCGTAACAGGCAAACGAAAGTTACCATCGCAGAAAAAATCCCAAAAGAGGGTAATATACCCTGCCGGAGCATTCGCTGCCGTTTGCCCCTCTTCAGGATACAAGGCACCCCAGTTTTCCGGGAATTTAAGATTCTGGATTAAACCCTCAAAAGACGCCCTGGGCCATTTCAATGGTGGAAGCTCAGTCGACATCTCTTCAACAAGATCCTCTTGACGTTCTCCGGTTGACATAAGCAGGGGAATAACGGGAAGTTTTTCCTTAAGAACAAGGAAAGGGGAAAAGTTTTCAAACAAAACAATGATTACACATAAGGGGTTACCCAAACGATTATATACCCATCGCAATAAATAAGCATCGGTAACCGTCGCAGCACTGTTCCGGGTATCACGATTACCCAAGCAACAGAAAAAGCAGATGTCAGAACATACACGCGTTTACACGCGCGCATGTAAGACACGAATGGTAAAAAGCAATTGACAATGACAGGCTGTCAAAATCAATTTACTAATATAATGTCAAGTCAAAGATTTTTTACAAAAAAATCTTTTACAAACTCATTAAATTCAAATCTTCTCAAAAAAGATTTCTTATTTTTTCGTGCCCAAAAACATTTCCCTCTCATAAGTCCAGTGCTCCACTTACTTGCATAAGTACAACACTAGACTGGGGGGACTTGAAGGGGTAAGGTCCCAAAAACCTCATAAAAAAGGATTCGGACCATACCACAAACTAACCTTTCTAGCCTTTTGACCTTGCGCGACCGCGCACTGGTCATACTAAAGGAGCAAAGAAATCAGTAACTTACAGTCGCGCGCCCAAAGGATAACATAAATCCTTGCGCCTTCTCCCATTCAACAAAGGATTAAAAAGCCTTTGTCCAATACTTCCGCCACAACGTCCAGACTTAAATATTATTTTACCCAGGCTTGGGGTTTATTTGCCTGTGTCCACACAGTAAGGTGTCACACCAGATTACGGCAGTAATCTTCTAGAAAGAAATACAATCGTGCACCACCCAGACGGTTATAACCGTCTGGACACGTGTCATCACCATAAGCAATTCTGAAATCACAACAAAGGCATGCAATTGGAGAGTAATCTCCACTTAATCTCTTTCCACGTGGCGATCCCCCAGCCACAGATCAAACCACGATCCGTGTGCATTCACATCGGATCGAGGCTAATTGACGTCAGATCAAAGAAATCAAACGGAAGAAAAATAACCACTACGGCGTTAAGCATTTTCCGTTATCTTTTCAATAACAGGTTTTCCCTCCCAAACTCCCGGTTATAAATAAGAGAACTGTTCAGGTATAAACTCAGACTACTCTCACTCTTCAAATACTTATCTTCTCCGATACCAATACTTATTCTCACGCCGGAGTCGGGTCAAGGAGAGAACCCTCTTCTCCCCTTGGCGAGGCTAACGGTGTTCTTTTTTGCAGAGCTACCGGAGAAGTAATTCCATTACCACTGAATCAACCGAGAGAGAGCTAACCTTTTATGCGGATTCAAACCCCCTAACTATTTCGGTTCCGACCATATAGTTAGTGTTTCTTCATATAGTTTTTTTTTTAATATTTTTATTATTCTAATATTATAATAATAGTTATTTTATTTACTTTTTTAATTTAATCTTTTTTTTTTTCATATCAGAGGTTGGGATAAGCTTGGTGTCAACCGATATCGAACCAGTATTGGTATCGAAAATACCGGGACAGTCCTGTTCGTTATCAATACATGAAGGTAAAATCCGGCACTAATACAGAAAATGTCAAAAGTTGGTGCCGAATTGATATTGGAAATCTTTTGGTTCGGGAAATTCAGTGCCGCTACCCGGTACCATTTGCTTATCCCTGATCACGGTTACCGACTTACCGTACGAACAACGATATCGTACAACTTTTTTTGTTTCAGGGGTAGGGATGAGCTCGGTGCCAACCGATACAGAATCGGTACTGATACCGAAAATACCGGTTACGGTACAGGTATATGAAGGTAAAAAATGGTAGTGAACCGGTACCATGAATGCCAAAAGTCGATACTGAATTGGTACTTAAGATCTTTCGGTTCGGAAAATTTGGTACCGGTACCCAGAACAATTTGTTCATCTCTGACCACGGGTTTCATACGAACAACATCGTTATCATACAACTTTTTTGGTTGATTTTCTTTCGATTATCTTTTAGTGTTTTTTTCTACATTTTCTTTTTATTTTTGTCAGCAGTTCCGTTCGTAACACGCTCGTAGTAATTTTAAAACACATGTAAACACAGCTAAATAACAAAAGAAATTCGCCGCAACGCAACGAAGTTATTTAAACCTAGTTTGATGTAAATTAGCGAGGATAACATTTGTCGTTAAAAAAATTTAAAGAAGTTAAACCAAAATTAATTTTTATAAATTTAACTAATAAGCAATTCAAAGTTACTTTTGTGTAGTAATATATGTGATCAAATGAATTGAAATCTTTGCTTCATATCTCACCACCGTCAACGCCACTACCATCATCGTTCTCACCATCAATCCATCATCATCATCTTCGTCATCAGCACTACCACAAACACCATTGTTTCAAACACCATTATCACTTGTAACACCGGTTGTGAAAATAACTAATGTTGAGTTCATTATAAATGTCTCATCTCAAATATCACGAATGTGTTTTGAACACTTTATCTAGCCGTAAACGAGAAAAAGCTACACAGTTGACATCTTTGAGCATCTCCATTTAAGCAACCAAAAACACATCCATGAGACTGGATGATACAATTACCACCACTAGGGGTGTTCATGAGCCGAACCGAACCGAGCGGAGGTCTGCTCGTGCTCGGTTCGGTTTGAAACCGAGCCGCTCGGTTCGGTTCGGATTTAGGAAATCGAGCGGAAATCTTATGCTCGTGCTCGGTTCGGTTTAGAACCGAGCCGCTCGGTTCGGTTCGCTTTTGCTCAGTTTTATTTAGCATTCCTACACAGCCATTCATTCACCAAAATTCACCAACTTATATGTCCCACACACACTTTAACAATTTAACAAAATAAAAACATAAAAAGTCCCACAAAAAAAACATAAAATGTCATCCAAATGTTTAATGTTTAAGAACATCTAAAATGCAAAATAATTTCCAAAACACGCGTTGAAGTCATTCCAGACATCTTCAATCAAAAACTGAATTCAAAACATAAAATTTGATACAGGATTCTAGGGGCTGGATAATTGGATATGCTACATGTTTATTATATTTAATAAATATAATATATATATTTAATAAATATAATATATATATAATAATAATAATAAATTCGATCGAAACCGAACGAGCGACGAGCGAGCGTACCTATGCTCGTGCTCGGTTCGTTTTTAAACCGAACCGAGCTGCTCAGCTCGGTTTTAACCGAGCAAGGAATCGAACGAGCAAATTTCCGAGCTTTTTTGAACGATCGTCGAACGATCTTCGAGCGCCGAGCGGTTTGGACACCCCTAACCACCACTGGTGCGCATCATAAATTTCAGTTTCAGTTCGCTATTTTTGATGAGTTTTATGTCGTAATAAAAAAATAACAATCCGTTAATCATATAGTAAAACCAATGTGGATCATAAGCCAAATAAAATATATTCAAGTGGGCTCAAAAACACTAAATACAAAAGTCGAACGATAAACCCTGGTTTAGTAATAATGTAGTTTTCATAAATAATAAGTAAATACAATGAAAGTACTTTTATATATTTACTAGGTTATAACCCCGTGTATTACACGGGCTGAAAAATAGTAATTTTACATACTAAATAAAAAACAATATATCTTTAAAAATCTCATTTATTACACGGGTTGAATAAATGTAATTCATATTTCAAAAAATAAAAAATTTAAATCTTTAAAAACTTTGTGTATTACACGAGTTGAATAAATGTAATTTTAGATTAATAGTATATTAAATAAATAAAATTTTGGATTAATAGTATATTAAATAAATACAATTTTGGATAAAGTCTTATATACATAAAAATTTTAAGTAATCAATATATTTGATAAATAATAAAAATACTAATAATAGTAAAACATCTAATTTATATACTAAATAATAAAACAACATATCTTTAAAAACTCATTTATTAAACGGGTTGAATAAATATAATTTTATATATTAAATAATAAAAAATATTAGCATTACGGTGGTGGTCAATTGGTAAATGCAAAGCCTTTAAACACCTTGTGAGGGGGAAGTCTTTGGTTCAAGTCTCACAAACAACAGGGGAATAAAATAATTTGTCGTTCAAAAAAATATTAATAATAATAAATATTATATCTTTAAGAACCTCGCCTATTGTATGAGTTCAATAAATATAATTTATATACCAAATCATAAAACAGTTAAAAAAGTTTGTGTACTACACGGGTTAAATAAATGTAATTTTAGATTGATCGTATATTAAATAAATGTAATTTTGGATTGACGGTATATTAAATAAATATAATTTTAGAAAAAGTCTTATATGTAATAAATGTAATTTTGGATTGATAGTAAATTAAATAAATATAATTTTGGATTATATATAAAAAAATTAAGTAATCGATATATTTGATAAATAATAAAACAATAATAATAGAAAAAGACATCTCATACATGTATATTATCAATAAGTAATCGTTAAAGATGTTATCCAATATTTTTTTATTCAATTAACATTTTTTTGTTTCATATTAACTATAATTATTAGAAGATAAATATAAGAGAAAGGCGGAAAACCTTAAAAATAGGTACCTCCAATGAATGACACGTGTCAAATATTGGTTTCTTTTATTACTATATAGTATAGATTAGTAATAATGTAGTTTTCATAAGTAATAAGTAAATACAATGAAAGTACTTATATATATTTATTAGTAATAATGTAGTTTTCATAATATATTTAGAGTAGACTAAGAAGGATAAAGTAAATAGCAAACGACAAGTGAGCTTTATACTTTATAGATTCACGGTATCTGATTATTACTATTTTATAAACGAATATATTAACCCGTAATACCAAATTACCAATCAAAATAAAAAAGATAAAGTAGTTAAGGTTGCAAAAGGGACCATCCAACAAATAAACAGTTTACAGGTTACACTTGTGGTCCAAGGACAGTTTTCCAGTTCATTCTTTTTAAAATTTTAATATAAAATACACCGCCCCTCCTAAATCCCAGAAAATTCTGGCGAATGCCTTATATGGCGAAATTGTCAAGAGGTTTGAAGAGAAGTTTGTTTAATCCTCTCGGCAAAGAGCTGTGTTTGAATGTCTACGTGCCCCACATGCTCAGGATTTTATGTCTGTCGCACCTATTGAAGGCTTGGGGCAACACATGTCGGCTGTGGAATACCGTGCTATCCTTAGATACCGACTGATGATTCCTTTGTTCCCAGTTGACGAGCCATGTCCGGTATGCCGCAAAGCGTGTTTGGATTCTTTCGGCGAGCACGCGATCCACTGTAAAGAGCTACCAGGGTTTAAATATCGGCATGATTGGGTGAGAGATGTGTTATGTGATGTTCTTAAGCGGGTCGGGATCTCTGCCAAAAAGGAGGCTCCAGTAAATTTCCTGACTGACCCCTTAGAGGGGAGGTCCACTTTACGCCCGGCGGACATCCTTGTGTTTGGATGGGAAGGGGGGAAACACGCTTGTGTAGATCTAACTGGAGTCTCCCCCCTTGTCGGGCTCAAGGACAAGGGCTTTGTCGTAGGGCAAGTGGTGCTCAAGGCAGAGGCGAGCAAAGTGGCAAAACATGAGAAAGCCTGCCTGGAGAATCAACATGTTTTTGTCCCGTTTGCGTTTGATACCTTTGGTGGCCTCGCTCCTGACGCTGTGCGACTTTTGAATCGGGTTCAAAAAGTCGTTAATAGTAATTCTTCGTCGCTAAAGGTTTCAAACTTTGTATTTAGTAGAATTGGTTTTTCTATTCAAAAGGGGGTGGCGGCGCAACTTGTTGCCCGGCTACCTGCCATTGCTTTGTAATTGCTCTTTTTCGTGTGGAATGATATATGATATCTCCTTAAAAAAAATATAAAATAAATATATTCTAATTTTTCACTAAATTACTTACTCATTGAAACATTGGGTATTTGCATGGACAACTTTTTATGAATCTAACTTTTAAAATCGAGTAATATTTGACTTGCCGTGACACATGCTTATCTAAATATATCCGACTTTTAGGTGCTGTTTGTTTTTTATGCAAGAAAAGGTCTGCAGTCTGCGGACCACATCTGCAGACATCTGCAGGAGAAGAGGTGGAACAAATGTCTGCAGTCTGTAAGGAGAAGAGGGTTTGTTTTTTTATATCTATAAAAACCTCTTCTCACACATAACACACACAGACACCTCTGACTCTCTCTCTCTCTGCCTTCCTCTACCACCACAACCAACAACCACCGTCCACCTGCCACCACCACAACCAACCACCACCACTTCAGCCACCACCCACCCCGTCGCAACCATCACCACCACCTAACACTCACCACCACCATCTTCTCTCTGCCTCCCCCACCCACCCCGTCGCAACCACCAAGCACCACCGCCACCACGAAGCCAAGCACCACCACTTCAGCCAAAAAACAACCACCTCCACCGAAACCCTAATTTCACCATCTTCGATTTGGGGGTTTCTGAAGAGAGAGAGAGATCGAGGGAGTTTCTGAAGAGAGAGAGAGAGAGAGAGAGATCGATTTAGGGGTTTCTCCGGCCGGTTTGATGGGTGTCGGAGGTGGTGATTGTTGAAGGTGGAGGTGGAGGTGGTGGGTGTCGGAGGTGGAGGTGGAGGTGATGGGTGTCGGAGGTGTGGTGGTGGAGGTGGAGGTGGTGGCGGAGATGTGGGGGTGGAGATGGTGGCGGAGATGTGGTGGAGGTGATGCAGAGATGTGGGGGTAGAGAGAAGAGTCTGAGAAGAGGTTTGCAGACATAAGAACATGTCTGTGTGGGGAAGAGGCGGGGAAGACCTTTTTGGTGAGAAGTGCTTCCGGAAAACAAACAAGCTGCAGACTTGTAACGTCTGCTCACTTCTGCGCGACGCAGACATAAGTGTCCAGAAGTGCTTCTGGCCAAAAAACAAACACCAGTTGTACATTGATAGAGAAACGTTATTTAAAAAAATTACGATTTACCAAAGGGATGAGAATGATTTTGGTTGCGATACACCTTAGACTAGAGGTAATTACGTCTATTTCATAACTATGACGTGTTACACGTATCGTTGTAATATAGAGGATGGGGGGGGGGGGGGTGGGCGGGTTGTAATATGTGTAGTCGAATATAATAACAACAGCTAGTTAGAACTTAGGCACATTGTTGTAATAGAGTTGACGCATCATTATCATTTGTTTAAACGCAGAGTTGTAATCAACACTACAATGCATCCGACAATTTAAGAAATGCAATTTTTTTAATAAAAAAATATAGAGTAAATTGCACAAAACGTCCTTTAAGTTTCCCAAATTTTGCTGGTTTCAGCCTTAATCTTTAAAAGTTGCCAAAACCAGCCTTTAAGATTAATTTTGTTGCAGGTTTCATCCTTTATCACTAACCCAGTTACTAATCCATGTTAAATGGCCTCACATGCATAGCATGTGAGGGTAAAACTGTCTTTTCATCTCTCTCTCTCTCCACTTTCTTCATCTTCAACCTCCAAAACCACCATAGCATAAGATTTTTCATTTGCTCACTTTTTTCTCTCTCTTCTTTCTCTCTCTAGAATCCGCTCTCTACGGTTCCGCCTCCCTTTTGCCCGAAATCTCTTCTTGTGGTGGTCAATCACCACTGCAAATCCCTCCATTACCTTCTGATCGTCCCCTGATCATTCCCCAACTTCAATTGATGCCTCGTGTGCTAATCCGGTGCTCAAAGGAGACCTTTTCTCTCCAGTCGCCATCTGAAACCCCAGATCCTATTGCGCCATTGGAGAGTGCCGCTCTAAAGAAAACCCATGAAGGGCCTGATGGGGCTCTAAATCTTGAGAAATCGATACCCCAACACTCCGTTTTGGAGTGTAATCGAATATAATAACAACAACTAGTTAGAACTTAGGCGCATTGTTGTAATAGAGTTGACGCATCATTATCATTTGTTTAAACGCATAGTTGTAATCAACACTACAATGCATCCGACAATTTAAGAAATGCAATTTTTTTAATAAAAAAATATAGAGTAAATGGCACAAAATGTCCTTTAAGTTTCACCAATCTTGCTGGTTTCAGCCTTAATCTTTAAAAGTTGCCAAAACCAGCCTTTAAAATTAATTTTGTTGCAGGTTTCATCCTTTATCACTAACCCAGTTACTAATCCATGTTAAATGGCCTCACATGCATAGCATGTGAGGGTAAAATCGTCTTTTTCATCTCTCTCTCCCCACTTTCTTCATCTTCAACCTCCAATACGTTTGATCCCCCAAATGGGTCTCCGTTTGCAGCAATACCCACACCCTTAGATGCAGGATCGTCTGAGGTCAACCAGGCTCCTACAGAGCTTGAATTGACGCCCAATTCCCCAATTCCAGATACGATTCACAAGTCTAGGGACACTCGTACAAGGAATTGTAATGGAAACAAACCCAAATCGGTATCCCCAAAGATAAGTGTGAAATTTCGTAGAGGTAAAGGCCCGAGTTTGAGTTCTGGGGACCCTGATTTGGATTCTATTCGGGCTGCTAACATTGCCTATGATAAGAAGCTCCAACAGGAAGCAGATGCGGTTAGAGGTATTTCTCGTTACACACGAACTCGTTCTAAATAATCAGGTATGCAAACTGCTGGATTTGGGGTAATTAGAAAACATAAAAAATTTGGATGGTTGAAGCTATGGTGGTTTTGGAGGTTGAAGATGAAAAAAGTGGAGAGAGAGAGAGATGAAAAGACAGTTTTACCCTATGCATGTGAGGTCATTTAACATGGATTAGTAACTGGGTTAGTGATAAAGGATGAAACCTGCAACAAAATTAATCTTAAAGGCTGGTTTTGGCAACTTTTAAAAATTAAGACTGAAACCAACAAGATTGGTTAAACTTAAAGGACGTTTTGTGCAATTTACTCAAAAATATACTACAATATTATACTCAAAATAAAGAGACCTCTTTTTTTTTTAACGGCTAATTTCTTTAATCCCCTGTCGTCTGTGGGACTTGAACCCAAGACCTCCCCCTTCCCAACCTTGGTGTTTTAAAGGCTTTGCCTTTGTTAATGTACCACCACCCATTGGTATCTTTATCCTTTGTTTTCTTAGGAAAATAAGGAATTACATTTAAGTTATTTGTGATTGACAAATAGATAGACCTAGATTAGGTTGAAAATGCTACTTAATATTTTGTTAATTAGAAAATTATAGTTGCATCAAACTTAACCATTAAATTAATTTCGTTCTACATTTTTTCATACACATTTTTTTTATGTTTTTATCACTTTTATCTTAGTCTTCCCTTATATATAATTATAATAATATATATTAGTAACCAAATACACCTCATGGTTCATACACCCATTTATTCTATCTTAAAAACAAGCTTGTGACTTTACCACCATAAAAGTCATTGGACCACTCTATCTCGATGACTTATGGTGAAATATGAATCCTTATGTTTGATGAAACCCTACCGTCGGCAATACAATTTTGAGCCATATGTAATTTACGTTAAGGCCCACTTTTGATTAAACATCATAATGTCATTGTCATATTCACCCTAAATTTCGACTCAATGAGTATCACAAGGATGCTTTGAAATATTGGTTCAAACTTTGCATAGTATTAGCCAAAGTGGCTATTCGTTCATCAAACTCGAGTTGTAGTAATGGTTTTAATTTCAGGATAACTTTTATTAGAGTTTTTATTAAACTCGAGTTGTAGTAATGATTTTGATTTCTGGGTGACTTTTATTAGCGTTTTTATTAAACTCGAGTTGTAGTAATGGTTCTGATTTCCGGATAGTTTTTTTGTGTGTTTCGTTGTAGAGATTATTTACACATAAAGCATCATGTGTTTTCGTTCTTTATTATCTTTGCATCAAAGTGTTACAAAACTAGGACTTTGACATTGGTCAAAATTTGCCATAATTTGAATTTGGGGAGATGATGGACGGGAGGAAAGGTGGTAGAAATAGGAGGAAAGGAATGGTGATGCGTGTGAGGTAGCCAAATATGGTAGTGTTCATTGGAGTGCTCTTAAATTTGACATTAAAAATATTTAATTTCTTTTGGTCGTTATGGTTTTTTCATTTTAACTATTTGATGTTGGATCAGTTCTGTTTATACATGAAGGAAAACATTAAAACATACCTGTTACAGCTGACAGTGCGTTGGAGAATCCAGTAATGGAGTTCGACATGCTTGTCATCGTGATCTGGTTCCTCCTTAGGGTGCTGACTGATGATGGGGACTTAGAAAACCGAAAATGAGTATCGGCTTAGGAGAGGAGGTCGATGATGATGTTATGACTAATGGGGTGTGTCTAATTGTGTAACTGAGTAAACCCCTTAACCTCCACATAATTCTCCTTATATAAGCACCCAGGAGGAAACCTAATTAGTTAATAAGGGTAATATGGTCCATCAACAATTACCAACTAATTATTTAATAGGTTATAATATATTTTGATCTATATTATGTAAATGATTATAATGGCTATAGATTAAATATTAATACATAATATATTTAATCTTACATTCTCCCACTTAGCCGAGTAATCATTTACTATGAGTATTAGATAAGCCTGATCAGGAGTTAACACTCATTTTAGCCTTAAACAAGTACTATAGTAGAGAAATACAGCCGTTGAATCATTATGCGACTCAGGACCCCCATTAATCATACTATAGCCTTAATTTAAAACCTAATCGTTATGATCAAAATACGCATAAGCCCTTTGTTTGATTTGTAACTTTATTTGTCTATATGCCATTATACCGCTTGAACATATTCTAAGAGACATACAAAATCAAACTGAGGAAATTTCATTAATCATAAAACATAAGCTAGTACAATATGCTCAAATAAGGTCTTTACTAAATCCCATATTCCGAACATGTTCTTCATAAACCTTAGGAGGGAGACCTTTAGTCATCGGATCCGCAAGCATATCTTTAGTACTAATATACTCGATACAAAGATTATTTTCCTCAACTCGTTCACGTACGAACATATATTTTGTATCGAGATATAAACCAGCTCCAGTCGAACTGTTACTGTTCGAGAAACTAACGGCAGCTGAATTATCACAATAAAGCTTCAATGGTCTAGAAATGGAATTAACAATTTTGAGTCCAGTGATTAGATTTCTAAGCAACATTCCATGACAGGTTGCGTTATAAACAGCAATGTACTCTGCCATCATTGTGGAAGTTGTAGTCAACTGTTGTTTATGACTCTTCCATGAGATAGGGCCGCCTGCTAACATAAAGATATAGCCCGAAGTGGATTTCTTGTCATCTTTGCACTTTGCAAAGTCAGAATCAGAATAGCCCACCACTTCTAAATGATCACTTCTTCTATAAGTCAGTTTATAGTCTTTCGTCCCTTGCAGATATCGAAGTACCTTCTTAGCTGCTTTCCAGTGATCTAGGCCAGGATTAGTCTGATAACGGCCTAGCATTCCAGCAATATAAGCGATATCTGGGCGAGTACAGACTTGAGCATACATCAAGCTCCCGACTACTGACGCGTAAGGTATCTGGCTCATTTGCTCCTTCTCAACCTCTGTTGTCGGACACTGGAATGAACCGAAAACATCTCCTTTAACTACTGGAGCGACGGAGGGTTTGCATTGTTGCATGTTGTAACGTGTAAGCACATGATCTATGTAAGCCCTTTGGGACAATCCTAAGATCCCTTTGTGTCTATCTCGGTGAATTTCGATGCCAATGACGTAAGAAGCATCTCCGAGATCCTTCATGTCGAAGTTATGCGAGAGTAACCGCTTCGACTCATGCAACATGTCTAAACTATTACTTGCCAATAGAATATCATCTACTTAAAGGGCAAGTATAGTAAAGTTGCTCCCACTCATCTTGAGGTAGGTGCATTGATCCACTTGATTCTTCATAAAACCTTGTTTCTTCATGACTTCATCAAACTTGAGGTACCACTGACGTGATGCTTGTTTTAACCCGTAAATGGATTTCTTCAACTTACAGACTAGATGCTCCTGACCTTCAGGTTTAAAGCCTTCAGGTTGTTTCATGTAAACATCTTCGTCCAAGTCTCCGTTAAGGAAAGCAGTTTTAACGTCCATCTGATGCAACTCTAAATCAAAATGAGCTACTAGGGCCATGACGATCCTTAATGAATCTTTACAAGAGACAGGTGAAAACGTCTCTTGATAATCAATTCCCTCTTTCTGAGTGTAGCCCTTTGCAACCAATCTCGCTTTGTAGCGTTCAACGTTACCATTCGGATCCAGTTTTGTTTTGAATACCCATTTACATCCTACGGGTTTCACACCGTTGGGTAATTCTACCAAATCCCAAACGTCATTTTTCTTCATGGATTCAAGCTCTTCAATCATTGCTTTATTCCATTCAGAAGACTGATCACTGCTAATGGCTTCATTGTAAGAGATATGATCATTGAGCTTTCCGGGATCCATTTCAGTCAGGTAGGTAACATAATCATCCCAATTAGTAGGCCTTCTTTGCCTAGATGACCTCCTGAGTGGATTATCGGGTTCAGCGTTGTCGTGGTTATGAGTGTTTGATGTGCCTTCGTCATGAGGTATAATAGGTTCTGATTGTAGAGGTAAATTTGGAGTTGGTGCAGTAGCTTCAGGTGCAGTAGTTGCATTGGGTACAAGAGGAGTAATCAGAGTAATGGTAAGCGACGAGTCTCTCCCCCCCACGTCTTGTACTTCTTGCAATTCTTCGTAAGGGTTAGTACTGCTCCCACTGACCTTGAAATCCTCCAGGAACGCAGCACGCTTGGTTTCAACAATACGGGTGACATGGGAAGGACAATAGAAACGATAACCCTTAGAGTTCTTAGGATACCCGATAAAGAAACAGGTAACTGTTTTAGGGTCAAGTTTCCTTAGGAAAGGATTGTAAAGTTTTGCTTCAGCAATGCAGCCCCATACTTTCATATATTTAAGACTCGGTTTCCTTCCTGTCCAAAGTTCATAAGGAGTTTTAGGGACAGACTTAGAAGGAACTCTATTGAGTATATGAACAGCTGCTTTTAACGCTTCAGTCCAGAGGAATAATGGTAAATTAGTGTTGGCTAACATACTGCGCACCATGTTCATAAGGGTACGGTTTCTTCTTTCAGCAACACCGTTCTGCTGAGGTGTATCAGGCATGGTGTATTGGTTCACAATCCCCTGGCCCTTACAAAACTCATAAAATGGACCAGGAGCTTGACCCACATCAGTATGTCTTCCATAATATTCACCGCCTCTATCTGATCTCACAACTTTAATCTGACGATCTAATTGCTTTTCAACTTCAGCCTTATAATCTTTAAAAGTTGTTAGAGATTCAGATTTTTCCTTAATTAGATACAAGTACATGTAACGAGAATAATCATCAATAAAAGTGATAAATGAAGTATGTCCTGTTATGCCAGCGATTTGGTAGGGACCACTGATGTCAGTATGAATGAGTTCTAATAAATTAGAGCTCCTAGTGGCACCTTTCTTATTCGCTAATGTCATTTTACCCTTAAGACATTTGACACATGTTCCAAAATCAGATAAATCGAGAGGAGGTAAGACTTCATCCTTTACGAGACGATTTAATCGTTCTCTTGAGATGTGGCCTAAACGTTGATGCCACAACATGGACGAAGTTTCTAAGTCTTGTTTCTCTTTCATCTTTGTGAGTGATTCATTAATGTTATATGACAACAAAGATTTGGAAAAGTCATCTTCTAGTTCTAATCTATAGAGACCACCATCCAGAATACCAGTACAACAATGAACAGAATCATAAAGGATAGAGAGTTTGCGATGACCATGGGAAACAATAAAACCGTCCATGTCTAACTTTGGTCCTGATACAAGGTTCCGAGTTACCTCAGGAACATATAAGGTATCATAAAGTTCAATACATAAACCAGTTTTCATAACTAATTGTAATGTTCCAATGGCCTTCACTTCTAATTCTCGATCATCCCCAACCTTAAGCGTTCTTTGGTTTCTTTCCAGCTTCCGGATTGAAAGGAATCCCTGAGTTGAATTGGTAACATGAACCATAGAACCAGAATCAAACCACCAAGAATTAGCAGGAACACTTAAATTATAGGACTCAAGTATCATAAAATAATCGTTACCTTTCTTAGCCAGCCACTCCTTAAAATCAGGGCATTCCTTCTGCATGTGTCCTGTCTTTTTACAGAACTTGCAGCGGATATTGCCTAAGAAGTTCTTAGAGCTGGAAGGTGCACTTGTATTAGGATTAGGATGAGGGCTTTGGACTTTTGAAGCATCCTTCCTCTGATAATTGTTCTTCCTTTTCTTAGAATTGGAGGTGGTGAAGTTGGCAACATCAGTATGGCGATCCATCCTCATACGCTCTTCCTCCTGTACGCACATGGCGACCAGCTCACTCATCGTCCATTTGTCATTCTGAGTGTTGTAATTGATCTTGAACGCTTCAAAGGACGAAGGAAGCGAAGTAATGATGAAATGAACGAGAAAACCATCTCTGATTTCCATTTCCAGCCCCTTCAGCTTATTGGCCATGTCATTCATCATCATGATGTGCTCGCGAATGCCGCTCCTCCCATCATACTTAGTTGTCACCAGCTTGAGGATAAGGGTACTAGCGTGTGCTTTAGACGTCCCCTTGAACTGCGCCTCCACAGAAGCCAAGTAGGTTTTAGCATCTTCAGAATCAGGAATAGCTCCCCTGATTGCATTGCTTATGGACTGCTTCATGAACATGAGAGACATGCGATTACACCTAGTCCACTTTTCATGAGTTAACTGCTGAGCAGCAGTACTTTGTGGAGTAAGGTCCGCTGGCTTATCCTCTCTTAGGGCATAGTCAAAGTCCAGCAGCCCAAGCGTAAGCATGAGAGCATCCTTCCATGCAGCAAAGTTATCACCAGTCAAAGGTGGAATCCCGCAATTTGGAGCTGATAGTGGAAATAAGATGAGCAAGTTATGATACTTAGGAAGAAGTTCTAATGTGATCTAAGGGCATGTTAAACTAAGGCAGGCATAAATAATGACCATTTTACATTATGAAGCTGTGATATTGTCTATTACTAACATCAAAATAATAGACTTAGTTAAAATTCTACTTAAACGAAGACAAATCAGCTTTGGCCAGACATTTCTTTAACTGAAACAACCATCACGATTTATCAATAATTATTTAATTCATTTCCATCTTATTATACGGAAATTTATATCACTCTCACTCAATCATAAATAATGTGTTATTCTTTTTCGGTTTGGTCAAGTATATATCTTGCCTTACCTTTCTTACTTAGTGTATTTTCCCGGATTCGAGCGTATTCATACACTCCTCCCATCTTTCCGTCATCTTGATATTGAAATTATTACA
This sequence comes from Helianthus tuberosus, assembly GCA_030545235.1. Taxonomy (NCBI): domain Eukaryota; kingdom Viridiplantae; phylum Streptophyta; class Magnoliopsida; order Asterales; family Asteraceae; genus Helianthus; species Helianthus tuberosus. The sequence continues at coordinate 32,915,382 of CM060388.1, read as the reverse complement.
CTAATTGTTAAACATTTCATTTATGACATATGCGTCATTCATTTTGATCTAGCCAAGTTTACCACTTGCTTAAACCATTTATGCTTAGTGCACTTTTCCGGGTTTGAGTGTGTAAACACGCACTTCCCGTGCATATCAATTCAAATTTCCTTTTTCTAGTATTCTAGTAAGTCTACTAAAGCAATTAATTCTTACCGGACGATCGATCAAGCTTGAACCGAACACTTTGTTGACAACCTTAAGCTCTGATTACCAACTTGTAACACCCGTCTTGAATTTATAAGAATTTAATGTAAAAACGGGATTTATATAAAATATGACCCATTTAAAATATAAGTTCCAAAAGGGAAGTTTTAAGGTAACTACATTAGTCAACTACCGACTAATTCAAACATTCAAAAGTTATTTAGCAAATTAGTTACATCGTTGACATTGTCTAAACAGAGTTAATTTAAAGCGGAAGCTTCAAAAGTTCGTGTTCGGTTCTTCAAAACATGCTTGATTATCGTCCACATACTTGCAACACCTACAAACTGAAATTTTGACAATTATTAGTATTGGGTTTCTTGGAATTATTGCTTAATCGAAACTACGTTTGGAAACGGATTCAATTAACTACAATATACAAAAACTTAGCCAAATTTCCAGACTCTACCGTAACTTACGGTATCTACCGTAAGTTACGGTAGTCATTTTATGTTTCTGGTCCACCGTAACTCAGGAGTGAACCACCGTAAACTTTTGGACTCTACCGTAAATTACGGTGGGTACCGTAATTTACGATAGCCCCTGCAACTCTATATTTTGGTTGATTTAGTTATTTTGCCCAAACCCGAACTCTCAAATTTCTCATTCTAACGAATTAACATGCTAAATCCTCGTATTCTAACATGTCTTTTTTTATCAACAACAACGAAAGAATCCATTAACTATATTACGAAGCCTTGGCCACGCATTAAATTGATTATTCGACCCGCTTCAACTTCACACAATTTACTACCATTTAGCTAGTAAACTTATGACACTTTCTACCCAACATCCGGGGCTTATCATCATTCGCATTTCTTTACCAATCTCATGGCTTAATGCTATTGTGATTGTCATCGCCATTTTAACTTTCTAAAAACACTAGAACAATAATTTACACAACTAATCGACCCGTTTGGCTCATCTTATGGAATCCTCCAATTATGATGACTACCAAACGATTCCTTGTCACTCTTAGACTATTAATCCAAGTAACGATCATGGTCGCTACAATCGACACCATATTTATCCTACAACGAGACTTCGCAAAACTTAACAACAATTTGTTTAATGTAATGGGTCAAGTTACATACCTTTAGTGCACGCCCTTCAACCGCAATTCACCACCGGCTTGTCCACTCGACGTTCCGGTATCCCTTCCTGTAGAGTTCATTTACATTATGTTTAGAACTCTTTTTAATCACATATCGCATAATAGCCAAAACATCACAATTAGGTGTTTTAACTTCAAAATTCTAGTTTCGAGCCTTCTTTGAGGCATTTCAACAAACACTTTAAAGGCAGAATTTTACATGATTATTTAGTAAATCCCTAGCTTATCATCTAGCCCGAATTTCACATAAATCAACCCATTTTACACAATTGTTAGCTTCTAAAATTCTGAAGTCACTTCACAATTGTCAAATTACACTAGAACAACACCCAATTTCCTAGTGTTTATCAAGTTCTACATAACCCACTAATCACCTACAATGGTGTTCATGGATTTTACTAAAATTTCACATGATTTCAACTTGTATTTGTCTAGGGTTTGTCCCTAGACACTATATTGTTCCTAATTCATCATAAAACAAACATGCAACCATAAATTTCAGAAATTCCCAATTTCATGAGAATTTCAAGTTGAGAGTTTTCATCAAATTTTACATACCTTATAATCCTCTTGTGATGAGGATCAATAATCTATGCTCGATTTTTGTTTTTGATCAGATTTGGACCCTCAATTTGTGATGAACTAGGGTTTTGATGGAGCTTGGGGTCGCCCCTGACTCCTGGTCGATCTCCACAACACATACAAATGTGTTTGTGTTTTAATTTAGTTATTTTATTAAAAATAGTTCTCATTTAGACACTTTTAGTCCCTCACTTTTCATACTTTATTTGTTTTAGCTCCTAAATACTTATAAGTGACCAACTAACTTGGTTAGTGCCACTCTTAGTCGGTTTATTTCACTATTTTATTCGCAACCATATTGCAAATTTAAGAACTCGCATTTTCGGGATGTTACAAGTCCACCCCCCTTAAAAAGGTTTCGTCCCCGAAACCAAAGTACGTACCAAATAAAGTAGGGTAGGGACGTCGCATCTCCTCTTCGGACTCCCACGTAGTATCCGAGCCTTTCCTATGCTCCCACTTGATTTTGACTTGATCGATTTGTTTGTTTCGCAAGTGCTTGACCTTTCGATCTAAAATCTCCACTGGTCTCACCGCATAATTCAGGCTATTATCCACTTCGATATCATCGTAATGGATATAAGCTGTTTCGTCCGCTAGACACTTCCGCAATTGCGACACGTGAAACGTGCCATGTATTCCATTCAACTCTTCCAGTAATTCGAGACGATAAGCCACCTTGCCAACCCGTTCGATGATTTTAAATGGCCCGACAAACCTCGGGCTTAGTTTCTCTCTCTTTCTGAATCGGATAACACCCTTCCTTGGGGAAAACTTTTAGCATAACTATATCACCTATTTCCTATCCTTTGTCGCCCTTTTGATCGGGTTGTCTTTTGACCATTCAGTCACTGAGTCCGTCAGCATACTTACTTGACGCTAGTTTTATATTAACAAGCGCTCTACATAGGTCACAGTGTTATTCAGGCTACAACTTGTTTTATTGCCTAAACTAATTGGTCACCATTTTACCTCATACCTCGTCATTCGAGAATGCAATATTGCTGTCATCGGCCCTTTGCGTGCTTATAATTTCATATCTAGTCATTCACACTATAATGTGTTTACATTCTATATTACTTTTGTGTCCGTGCTCACATCACGCCATGTTTAGTTTTACATCGACTTTTCACTCTTAAGAATCTTTCCTCCGAATGCATCATCTTACAGCTTTCGGCGTTAGACCTATATTCTTTAGTACTAACTATTTTGTAATTTCTCTCTCGGTATTCATAGGTGTTAGAACATCGTTTCTTTACTAAAACAGAATTTTAGTTTAATGTTTTTCTCTTTAACCTTGTCGATTAATCATATCAAGGAATTGACGACAAGGATCATTCTTCAGGATAATCATTTTACGCGAGAAATCATAATTGGTTCTCCACGCTTTATATTATCGACCCGTAGGTTCCTTTACTTAGCCTTGTAGACTATTCTATTAGGTCTTCACCTTTTTAGGGTGAGACCCCCCTAGTATGTTCCATTTGTATTTACGACCCAATGGTCATTTTGTTCCCGTAGGCCTTTACATTGTTTATAATTTGGAGGTTATGGTGATCCCATGGATCATCTTCTATTCGTTTGACCTTGACCGTAGTCTAAGGCTACACTCATTTTTTTTCGGATTACCTTTCCGACTCTATGACTTCTTATGTGTCCTTCGCGTCGGTTTATTTTACTCATACCGTTATTTGGTTTATGCCTCTATTTCCTTTCAACCCGTTACCCGGGTTCTTGATCTTGATGTTTTTAACACTCCGTTTTCATTGGTTTGCATTTTCCCTTTCATACTCTTTTATGACCTATCCCATAGATTCAATAATATTTCACGCTTTCATTATCCAGGTTGCGCTTACTTGGGATATCAACCACTATACTTTATTCAACCCGCCCAACATTAAAGTAGTTGAACATAACTATCGAAATTTTTGTTTTTGCAAAATTTTATCGTTTTCTCAGTCATAACTCTTAATCCGAGTCTCTTGACTTTTAATTCGCGTTCTCGACTGTTGGTTACGCATTTATCTGAAAACATACCTATTAATTGAGTATTTTATCGATATTATTTTCATAGCAACCCTTCCGGCATTCCTTAAGACTTTGTTTCTTGATTTATTTGGTCGTATCAGCAAAATCCACCGCTTTTACTCAACCAAGTCTTTTATTCTTTCACTCGTCTGGTTTGACTTGTTCGCGTGAGTTCCATCGCCTATGACAGTCAACTTTATCCTTATGCCTTGACATTCTAAATTGTCGATTCATATTTTCGTTTACTTGATTCTTATCCCTTCCCTTGGGCTCATTATCTTAATGTAATATGCTCCCATTAGCAGGCTTCCGTTTACTTTTATTATCAAGCACTTTACTTAATTAATCCGTACACCACCTTTCTTTTGTCAGCGACCCTTAGGTCTGTTTCTTTTACAAATGTCCCGAAGGCCCATGTCTCAAGTCTTATTTGGTAAACTACTGTTATTGTTATTCGGCCTTTGGGGTTTACTCGTTCTTATTCTAACGCTTTCATAATGTTTGTCTTACTAATTCTTTTACATATTCACCCTCATCAAGGTGATTATCATTCTTCCTCAGGAGGAGTTTATTAGTAACATGTTACTTGCGTATCTACCCATACCCGAGCTTTTAAATCCAAATTTATTGGTATTTCATTATTTACAGCAACAAATAATACATATTGTCCATTTAGTTTCTTTTTCGAGGATATTCCTATCCAAATCTTAATCTCTTGATTTCTGACTTTAACCCATTGTTACAATAACAAAATCAATTCATTTCATGTTATTGTTTCATATCGTTGTATGGAATTTATCCACATCGTTTGTTGACATAAACGATGTTTCTATATGTTTCATTTAGTTTGGCTTAGTCTATAACAATGTCCTTGTCATCTTTTACTATTGTAACCTCCCAGGGTTCGGGTGTTATTACACTCCTCCCTATTATGACACTTATCTTTCATTACGTTCTCGGGTTCGAGTGTGCGCGCACCCCTTCCCAAGGCAATATTTATCATGATTATTTTTACCTCGATGCTCAACGTACAGTTTCAGCACCTTTTATAAACAATAGAACTTTTATTATTACCTCTTTCTATTTTTCAAAGCCTTGGTAATTTTGTTAACACTAATGTAGAATGTCAAATAAATCGATATAAAACAAACGATTTATTTGCACTCGTAATAATTAAAAATTCATGCTGAAATTTAATTTACAAGAGTATACCTGAAACGACATCAGGTTCAGCTTTAGCCTCCGTGGCTGTTATATAAAACAACCTTGTCCTTGATTTCTGGGCATCAGACTTTGTGTCGGTTGTGCCCTTGGTTCCAAGCCTCTCTGGACATTTAGACTTTTTATGTCTTGGCTTACCACATGTGCCCTTGTGAATTTTTCCACAAAATCTACACTGATGTAACACACTTTTTGTAACTCCCTTCTTGGGAGCTTTATTAGACTTGGACTTCTTTACGGATCTTGGATTCATATCCAACCCTCTCCTTTCTTCTATTTCTTGTAGTATGCTGTCTTTCAATTCAGCCATCATATCGTTCACCACCGGCACGATTGTGGTTTGTAATCTATCAATATACTGTGATAGACTATTTTCTAGAGCTTTTCCGACCTCCTCGGAAATCTTAGCTTTCATATGTTCAGTCAATTGAGATGTCGAATCATCTCCAGTTACTCCAGACATTTCTTTAACTGAAACATCCATCACGATTTATCAATAATTATTTAATTCCTTTCCATCTTATTATACGGAAATTTATATCACTCTCACTCAATCATAAATAATGTGTTATTCTTTTTCGGTTTGGTCAAGTATATATCTTGCCTTACCTTTCTTACTTAGTGTATTTTCCCGGATTCGAGCGTATTCATACACTCCTCCCATCTTTCCGTCATCTTGATATTGAAATGTTTACACTAATTGTTAAACATTTCATTTATGACATATGCGTCATTCATTTTGATCTAGCCAAGTTCACCACTTGCTTAAACCATTTATGCTTAGTGCACTTTTCCGGGTTTGAGTGTGTAAACACACACTTCCCGTGCATATCAATTCAAATTTCCTTTTTCTAGTATTCTAGTAAGTCTACTAAAGCAATTAATTCTTACCGGACGATCGATCAAGCTTGAACCGAACACTTTGTTGACAACCTTAAGCTCTGATTACCAACTTGTAACACCCGTCTTGAATTTATAAGAATTTAATGTAAAAACGGGATTTATATAAAATATGACCCATTTAAAATATAAGTTCCAAAAGGGAAGTTTTAAGGTAACTACATTAGTCAACTACCGACTAATTCAAACATTCAAAAGTTATTTAGCAAATTAGTTACATCGTTGACATTGTCTAAACAGAGTTAATTTAAAGCGGAAGCTTCAAAAGTTCGTGTTCGGTTCTTCAAAACATGCTTGATTGTCGTCCACATACTTGCAACACCTACAAACTGAAATTTTGACAATTATTAGTATTGGGTTTCTTGGAACTATTGCTTAATCGAAACTACGTTTGGAAACGGATTCAATTAACTACAATATACAAAAACTTAGCCAAATTTCCAGACTCTACCGTAACTTACGGTATCTACCGTAAGTTACGGTAGTCATTTTATGTTTCTGGTCCACCGTAACTCAGGAGTGAACCACCGTAAACTTTTGGACTCTACCGTAAATTACGGTGGGTACCGTAATTTACGATAGCCCCTGCAACTCTATATTTTGGTTGATTTAGTTATTTTGCCCAAACCCGAACTCTCAAATTTCTCATTCTAACGAATTAACATGCTAAATCCTCGTATTCTAACATGTCTTTTTTTTTTTTTATCAACAACAACGAAAAAATCCATTAACTATATTACGAAGCCTTGGCCACGCATTAAATTGATTATTTGACCCGCTTCAACATCACACAATTTACTACCATTTAGCTAGTAAACTTATGACACTTTCTACCCAACATCCAGGGCTTATCATCATTCGCATTTCTTTACCAATCTCATGGCTTAATGCTATTGTGATTGTCATCGCCATTTTAACTTTCTAAAAACACTAGAACAATAATTTACACAACTAATCGACCCGTTTGGCTCATCTTATGGAATCCTCCAATTATGATGACTACCAAACGATTCCTTGTCACTCTTAGACTATTAATCCAAGTAACGATCATGGTCGCTACAATCGACACCATATTTATAAGTGACCAACTAACTTGGTTAGTGCCACTCTTAGTCGGTTTATTTCACTATTTTATTCGCAACCATATTGCAAATTTAAGAACTCGCATTTTCGGGATGTTACAGTTTTTTACTCAGGTTTTTATAGATTGTGTTATTATCAGAACCTATAACACAATCTTATTTTGGGTTTTGTCAATTGTGGTTTTTATTAATAAAACCTATAACACAATGTATGACACATTAAAGATGACGTTATATTTGAGTTTTCTATACATTGTGTTATTGGTTCTAATTATTGTGTTTTTTAACTGGATGAGTTTTCTATACATTGCGTTATAGATTTTGTCATTGTGTTTAGTCTGCTATCTATTGTGTTTTATTATGTTATCCATGGTGTTTTAATTTGTTGTCCATTGCGTTTTAGTTTGTGATTATTGAAGTTAAAGAACATTCATTGCAATCCGATACAAACATAAATGATGAAAAATGTAATTACCCTTAATTTTAAGTTAAATCATTTAGGTCCGGATTCAACTTTTACTACTTTATGCTTTAAATCCCTTGAACTTTCAAGCTCACATGTTTATCGTCAGTGGCGGAACCATGATTTTTTTTCCAGTGGGGTCCATTTTTTCGGTGTTCAAAATTTTCATAACAAAACGTTAAAATTTTCGGGTCGGTCCTCGTTCGGGTCGAGTCAGAGCGAGGTTTACAAGGATTGAACAAATGACCTCTTGTTGCTAAAGATGGAGGTTTACCACTACACCAGCTTTCCTTTTCTTTTTATAGTGTCCACCTAATTGTATTTATGAGATCCTTATGAAATTTAATATACCGGATCTACTTATTTTTTAAAAACATTGGAGTCCGGGGACCTCGACCCGTTCAATGTGGGTCTGCCCCTGTCTATCGCAAATTGTATTTTAACTTTTATTATTAATATTGAAAAAAACCGCTCAAGATTTCAGTAATGGGTTCTCATGGTTGTAGAAAAGTTTGTATGTGTTGTATGATGGTACTTTTGGTCTCGGACGGACCATATAGTGTAATAAGTACATATCATGTTTAGTGATGTATACATAGCTTCATTTAATATGAATAAAATATTTCCATATTATAAATTAGCAACAATTTGTTGCTTAATAGTGTTGTACCTCGCATGGAGGGTTTTCCAAAAATAAACCTCATGCATGGAGAGTTTTATAAAAATAAATTTTGATTTTACATTTTTAACCCAAAGGTTTTACCTTTTGTGTTTTAACCCTTTTGCTTTTTTAACTTTTAACCTAAAACTTTTCATCTTTTACAATTTAACCCCAATACTTTTTTATTTTCAACTTTGGTCCCCCACAGTTTTCATCTTTCGCAAGTTTTTCGTTATACATTTTGTTCTAAATTATGCGAGTTAACACGCCATAACATGCGTGTGATGTTCAACGTATTTTCGTCAATTTTTTTTTCCTGTTTGATAGGCGCATTGAAACGCGTCTATTTCCCCGTTTGACGGATTCGTCGCAACGGGCGTGTCCTAGATCGACTTATTTATTTTTTTCTATGTTTTAAGTTTCATTCTAATTTCTTCGCATTAACACACCGCAACGGGTGTGCGTGGGTTCAACGATTTTATGTCTGCTTTTCGTCCAGTATTATTTTTTCCTTTTTATTTATTTTAGTTTTACGAGTTTTTCCGATGTTGGTGCTACTTGACACGGATACATGCATTATTTTTATGTACGTGTTTCGATTGCTCTGTTTTTTACGTAAATGTTTTCTAGAAACGAGTCAGATCAAATATTTACGTGCATATTTTTATGTGCGTTTTGCTATAAGACCGTGGGGTATGGTGGGGCGGGGGTTTGGGGCATGGGTTGACACGTGGACTTCGAGCCCCCCGCTGGTGAGTGACGTGTTGAGTCGGTATGGCGGGGCGTGGGTTTGCCAGTTTTATAAAAATAAAAAATAAAAACCTAAAATTAAAAAATACACACAAAATTTGGCTTGGCCAAACGGTTATTTTTTAAAATTTAAACCTAGCCGCTATGGCCTAGCCAACCCAGCCAATGAGAGCCGGCCACAGAGGACCGCTAGGCATGCCCAACGCCCGGGCTGAAACTCCCGCCCAAGGGGCCACGCCGAAACCAAGCCCACCCGGGGTGGTGACTTGGGCGTTTGTACCCAACCCCCGCCCCATACCCCATAGTCTAAAATCGAGTTGGTCTACGTTTCAACGTAAACTATTTTGGAAAACAACTCAGGTCAAATACAATTTGTTTTCGTGTTTTTTATGTATGTTTCGTAAATTTTGTTTCGAACCGAGTGGAGTCATATTTTACTTTTCCCATTTTTTTTTCAAAAGGTCTAATTAATCCCTTTTGATTACATGTGTAGGTTTTTCCTTTATACCCGCTAATGTTTTCCATATATGAGCCGGGTCACATATAATATGTTATGATTGTACGGTATAAACTCGATTTACTTTACGCTTTGATCCAATCGCAATGCTTATATATGTCACACCGAGCACAATCAGATACGTCGAAACATGCGTTTTTATATGATTAACGCATAACATAACATTTAGACTAATCCATTCTATATTTGCGGTGTGCGCGCGTTCGCAACGCACGCGGGTGTTATTGCTAGTTTTTTTTTTTAATTTGTAAATAACATAGCCACACCGGGTATGAAACTAAATCGACCTTTGCAGAAAACTAGGAAAAATTAAAATAAAGTTATAATCGTTAAAATTTGAAATTTTCAAATATAGTTAAATGCCATTTTAGTCTATGTGGTTTGGACTATTTTGCTAGTTTAGTTCAAAAGTTTCATATTTTGCTTGTGGGTCCAAACAGGTTTCACCATTGCCATTTTAGTCCACAAGGTTACCTTCATCCATTTTTCTGTTAACGAGAAGGGCAATTCGGTCATTTTATATGTAATTCCATTAACTAGAAGGGCAATTCGGCCATATAAAATGACCGAATTGCCCTTCTCGTTAACAGAAAAAATGGATGAAGTTAACCCAGTGGATTAAAATGGCAACGGTGAAACCTTTTTAGACCCACAAACAAAAAATGAAATCTTTAGACTAAACTGGTAAAATAACCCAAAACATGAGGGCTAAAATAGCATTTAACTCTTTCCAAATATAAAAAGAAAAGGCCTCTAAGTTGGAGACAATGAGGCATCACTTCAAAGACAGCTAATGTCGGTCCAACACAAATCTAAGTGGGCCCAGCCCAAATAGATTCTTCAACACCAACTCCCAAACTTCCATTTAACGGGTAATTTTTGACAAAAATACTTTATCATGTTAATGTAAACATTTTAACAAATTTATTATAGTCTTGTCTTTCATCTTACATTCTACATTTAACGGCTCAAAATTCAAATAGTTAACTAAAACTACAGGATACCCGACTCTCTTTCACTTGATTTAGAGTAAAATATTGATCAACTTTCCTTAACATGTATCCATCAAACGGGTCAAAATACTCTTAGTTAAGATCAGTTATCTTATATTTTCTATTCCACCTTTGTTTCAATAGACTAACAGGTGCAAACAAGTTCTTCACGACGTGGAGATGATATGGCACCAACGACGCCGTTGAACTGGCTCTGGAGCCGGCGTTAGGGGACTCGGGGTGGTGCGTTATTGTTAAAATATTGGTATATTTTCCAGTATAAATGTGCCTTGTGTTTATTTATTTTGCCTTTTAACCTTGTCCGTTTATTTTGTTTTGAGAGGTTTGGGCTGCTGCTTCCTTTTGGGCTGCTTCTTGTTGCTGGGCTTGGCTGGTTCTTGTGGGCTCATGACAACCGGTCATGAGCTGTCTAGGGTTTGAGGCTTATATCTTTCGGTGGTTCCAGAAGCTTTGATCATCAAGCTCCTCACTTTCTCTTGTCTTCACTTTTGTACGCTGTTCTTGTTCCCTATCCTCACAAGTACATTCGTGAGTCTAGGGTTTTACTATTATTGTTCAGATCATCCGATTGGAGATCTTGTTCGTTCCTTTGTTCAGTTGTTAATCTGTGATGACAGATTTGTTCAATCATTGTACTTGGTGCTAAGATTACATAATAAAACAGCTTGATTATCGAGTTCTGACATGGCATCAGAGCTCCGAGGTTGAATCGGTGCTCTGGTGTTCTTCCGCTGCTTCTCTTAAAGGTCTGATTCTCTGTGAATCAACCTAGGGTTTCCGGTAACCTGAAGTCCTGGTAGTCTGTGTGTCTGCCGGCTTCAAATCACGGTGTTCCCGCTCTCTTCCGGCTGCTGTGGTTGAAGCCCTAATTTCTAGGGTTTGGTGCTTTGGCTCTGGTGCTCCGTTGTTGGTACCGGCGCTGCTCGTGTGGAATTGAAACCCTAAATCTTGGGGGTTCTGTTTTGTCTCTTGAAGAAGGCCCTTGTTAGTCCCTCTTTGGGCAAACTAACAGGACCTGGATTGGTTTTCTGACCAAACGCCTGTAACCCTAAGTGAAGGTTACAAGCCTTGGTCCGCTAGTGTTTTACGCACCCGCTGTGAGATTGTTCCTTCCTTTTCTCTTTAATTTTGTATTGCATCAGTGTGTCTTGAGTCTAGGCATTCTTGATACCGGTTTAGGCTAGACCGGTTTGATTATTGGGACACAGAGAGGGTTCACTCTATTGCATTGTGTCTAGTCTGTTGAGTCTTTGGCTCCCTGGTCATTGTCTGCGGAGGCACCTTTGAGTGATGAACCTCTGATCTGACCGCTGTCCAGGCTTCGCCGTGTCTGCTTGGTTTGGTGATTGTGTTGCTTGGTTCTTTGATTGCTTACTGGTTTGTTGATTGTGTTCTTGTTTGGTTGCTTCTTGTTTGTTTCATTCTGTTGTCTGCTTATCTGTTTATTATCTGTTCTGTGCTGTCTTTTTTATCCTGCCAATATGACTGATAAATCTGATACTGCTGTGACTTTGATTAATAAACTTGATGCCAGTGATCCCTTATATCTTCATGCCAGTGATTCAAGTGGTCTTACTATTGTGAATATAAAATTGAAAGGAACTGAAAACTACGTGGTATGGTCAAATGCTATGAAACTTGCCCTAATGGCAAAAAATAAAATAGGCTTCATTGATGGAACATGTGTTAGGTCAAAAACTGATGATGTTCTTGCCAGTCAATGGGATCGTTGCAACTCTATTGTGTTAACATGGATTCTAAATTCTGTTTCTGATGAATTATATGTTGGTCAAGTGTTTTCAAAACTTGCTTCTGAAGTCTGGGAGGATTTAAAAGATACTTATGATAAAGTTGATGGTTCTGTTGTTTTTGGCGTATATCAAAAAATAAATTCTGTTAGTCAGAATGGGGCTAGTGTTTCTGAATATTATCATAAAATCAACACTATGTGGAAACAATTTGATGCCATGCTTCAATTACCCTCATGCACTTGTAATGCATCTACAAAATTTAATGAATTTAATCAGCTAATCAAACTTATGCAATTTTTAATGGGTCTAGATGACATTTATCAACCTGTTAGAACCAATCTGTTAACAAGGGACCCTTTACCTACTATCAAGACTGCCTTTTCTATCATCTCTAGAGAGGAATCTCATAGAGGATCAAACAGTTCTTCTAAAATTCCTAATGTTGGTTTTGCTGCAAAGTCTAACACTTTCAATGATAAGAAAAAAATTAACAGGGGTCCTAACCCAAATCTAAAGTGCTCTCATTGCAACAAGATTGGTCATACGGTTGATAAATGTTTTGAATTGCATGGTTATCCTCAAAATTATAGACCAAAACCTTCTCAAGGTAGTCAACAGTGGACTAGGTCTAACAATGCTGCTAGTAGTGGTTCTGGTTCCTCTATGAATAATGCTGTGAATGATAAAAATACTAGCTCTTTGAACTCTTTAACTGCTGATCAATTTTCAAAGTTGCTAGGTATGCTAAATGAGAATAAAACAGAGGACTCAAATAAGTCTAATGTAGGAGGTAAATGCTTCAATTCTTTCTCTGAATACAAAAATGTTTTCTGTTTCAACTCCAAACTGTTTTCATCACAGAATCTAAACTGGATTATCGATTCTGGTGCTAACCAGCACATGGTCATGTCTAGTAAAGATATGTTCAATCTTGTTGATGTTTCTGAATATAATATAACTGTTAAGCACCCAAATGGCACTAATGCTAAAGTCACTCAAATTGGATGTTTTAAACTCTCAGACTCTGTGATTCTTAAAGATGTGTTTGTTGTTCCTGAATACTGTGTGAATCTTATCTCTGTATATAAACTTGCTAAAGACAGTAAGCTTAAAGTTGTGTTTGATGAAAATTCTTGCTACATTCAGGATTCATGCTTAAAGAAAACCCTGGTGACTGGTAGACAAACTGAGGGTTTATATTTCTGTGGTAACTCTCTAAGTTCTAGTTTTTCCTGTCGCTGTCTAAGTATGGCTGAAAAAGTAAAGCTCTGGCACTCCAGACTGGGTCATCCAGCTGAACAAGTGTTAAATGTTCTTCAACTTAAATCTGAATCTGCCTCTAACCCTTGTGACATATGTCACAAGGCTAAACAGCATAGGTCTCCCTTCCCTCTCAGCGACCATAAGACAACCAAGGTTGGGGACCTCATTCACCTAGATGTCTGGGGCCCCTACAAGGTCACTAGTGTGGAAGGATACAAATACTTTCTTACCATTGTAGATGATTTTACCAGATCAGTCTGGGTTTATCTGATGAAATCGAAGTCTGAGGTTTTTGAAAATATACAAAGTTTTTACAATCTCGTTAAAACTCAATTTGAGGTCAACATAAAAATGTTTAGGAGTGATAATGGATCCGAATTCATCAACTCTCAAATGTCTGCTTTTGTTAAACAAAAAGGTATCATTCACCAAACATCTTGCACCTATACTCCACAACAAAATGGCATTGTGGAGAGGAAACATAGACACCTGTTAAATATTGCTAGAGCTTTGCTATTTCAATCTAATATTCCCCTGAGATTCTGGTCTGAATGTGTCCTTACAGCATCTTACTTAATTAACAGGCTCCCATCTTCTGTGTTACATGGCTGTTCTCCCTATGAAAAATTGTTTGGTTTTAAACCTTCTCTTGATCACTTGAAAATCTTTGGTTGCCTTTGCTATTTTACTGTTTTGGATAATCCTGATAAACTTGAAGAAAGGGCTGAAAAATGTGTTTTCATGGGATACTCTAACTTTAAAAAGGGATATAAAGTGTGGAGTCTAGAACAGAAAAAATTCATTTTCTCAAGGGATGTTAGCTTTCATGAAACTACATTTCCTTTTAAAAATGAATCACACTCTGCTCTAGAAGGTCCAAACAACTTAACACAATTAAACTTTTTCGATAATTTTGATTTTTCAAGTGATCCAAATCCCGATGATAAAGAGAAGGGTACTACTGACTCAACTAACTTGACACAGCAACACAGTGATGAGGTTGAATCACCTGTTGATAGTGATGCTCAGCAGTCATCAGGAACTGATGACATGACTGAGAGTAGTGAGTCCTTAGGTAATACAACCGGTCCTGTGAGGGCTGAGTCTAGTAGTGTCAATGACGAGTCAAACCTTCCTGAGGGTACCTTACCTACTAGAAGGTCTTCTAGACCCTCTACTGCCCCAAAAAGATTTAATGATTTTATTGTTGGCAATGCTAGATATAGCTATGATAAATATGTGGATTACTCTAACTTGCCTAGTGATAATGTCTGTTTTGCTGCTAATATTAATAAAATACTTGAACCTTCCACCTATAAAGATGCTATTAAAGATAAAAGGTGGATTGATGCTATGAATGATGAATTATCTGCTCTTTATAAAAACAACACTTGGGATATTGTTAACCTACCTGAAAATAAAAAACCCATTGGGTGCAAGTGGGTTTTCAAAGTTAAATACAAGTCTACGGGTGAAGTTGATAGGTTTAAGGCTAGGCTGGTTGCAAAAGGTTTTAAACAACGTGAGGGAATTGATTTTGATGAAACTTTCTCACCTGTTGTTAAGATGGTTACTGTTAGGTGTGTCATTAGCCTGTCGGTTCAAAATAATTGGCCGTTATATCAACTTGATGTTAACAATGCTTTCCTCTATGGTAATCTTAAAGAAGAAGTGTATATGACATTACCTGATGGTTTGAATGGTGAAAATCAAAATAAAGTCTGTAAATTAAACAAGTCCCTATATGGCCTGAAACAAGCTCCACGTATGTGGAATGAAAAACTTGTACAGGTTTTAGTTAAAATTGGTTTTGTCCAATCCAAATGTGATCACTCAATGTTCATTAAATCTGAAAACTCTACCTTTATTGTTCTCTTGGTTTATGTCGATGACATCGTGTTAACCGGGAACAATGAAGATGAGATAAACAAGATCAAGAATCTTCTAAAAAATGAATTTTTAATTAAGGATCTTGGGTTATTAAAGTTCTTTCTTGGTATTGAAGTGATTAAGGTTAATGAAGGTGTTTGTCTATCCCAAAGAAAGTACTGTATGGACTTATTAAATGAATATGGGATGAGTGGAAGCAAACCTTCCAGTTGTCCCATAGAACAAAATCATGTCCTGACAAACCTCACTATGAAAGAGACACAAGCTGTCGACGTTACTCAATACCAAAAACTGATAGGTAAACTCATTTACCTATCACACACTAGACCTGATATTGCTTATTCTGTTCATTATTTATCTCAGTTCATGCATAAACCTACTGAGGCTCACACTCAAATTGCTTTCAAAGTGTTAAGATATCTTAAAGGTGCCCCTGGCACTGGGATCTTGTTTAAAAGGAGCCATACGTTTCAGTTAACTGCTTTTGCAGATTCGGACTGGGCTAAATGTGTGGACAGCCGTAGGTCTGTCACTGGTTTCTGTATATTTCTTGGTGGATCCCTGGTTTCATGGAAAAGCAAAAAACAAAGTGTTGTCTCTCGGTCCTCTGCCGAGGCCGAATACAGGTCCATGTGCAGCGCCACATGTGAAGTGTTGTGGCTGCTGAATATCTTAAGGGAACTTCATGTGGATGTCAATATTCCAGTTGTTTTGAAATGTGATAACACTGCTGCTCTATCTATTGCTGCCAATCCCGTCTTTCACGATAGAACCAAGCACTTCGAAGTTGATTTGTTCTTTCTACGAGAGAAAATTGCCTCAGGTTTGATCAAAACTCAGGGGATCAAGACTGAGCATCAGCTAGCTGACATATTTACCAAAGGCCTTCTTCCGAATGCACATTCTGACATGTGTAAGTCTCTCGGCCTTTCTAATGTCTTTGCACATTTAAACTGAGGGGGGATGTTAAAATATTGGTATATTTTCCAGTATAAATGTGCCTTGTGTTTATTTATTTTGCCTTTTAACCTTGTCCGTTTATTTTGTTTTGAGAGGTTTGGGCTGCTGCTTCCTTTTGGGCTGCTTCTTGTTGCTGGGCTTGGCTGGTTCTTGTGGGCTCATGACAACCGGTCATGAGCTGTCTAGGGTTTGAGGCTTATATCTTTCGGTGGTTCCAGAAGCTTTGATCATCAAGCTCCTCACTTTCTCTTGTCTTCACTTTTGTACGCTGTTCTTGTTCCCTATCCTCACAAGTACATTCGTGAGTCTAGGGTTTTACTATTATTGTTCAGATCATCCGATTGGAGATCTTGTTCGTTCCTTTGTTCAGTTGTTAATCTGTGATGACAGATTTGTTCAATCATTGTACTTGGTGCTAAGATTACATAATAAAACAGCTTGATTATCGAGTTCTGACAGTTATGGAGCTCGATAACGCGTGAAAGTATCACGCTACACCGCCGCCGCTTGTTTTATAACGCGTGAAGAATGTAACGTGTTAACTGTGTCACGCGTTGAACTTTTGAAGCTTGCTCTGCATGTTGCCGTCTGCCTGCTCTGAGTTCATGCATGTTGCAACACCTGTGACTTTTATCAGAGATGTTTTGTCATTTTATGGGCCAAGTCAAAGTATTCAATAATTTTGCAGAGATGTTTTGTCATTTTATGTAATTTATATAGATATAAAATTGAATAGTTATTTTCTATCACTAGTGATACCACCCCGCCTATATTTCTATCACTAGTGATAGAAATTTGGTTGATGACATGGCATGATGTGATTGGACAATGGGAGTGATAGAAAGTATCACTAGTGAACCACCCCGAGTCCCCTTATCAGGGCGTGGGTGTCTCCACGCCCCGTAAAAGCTTGCAACATTAATTAAAAAAAAACTGACCGTTAAATGGTCAATTTTTCCATGTGAAGACGAGATGCCAACTTTTTTAGGTACCTAATATAGACGATTACGTACGGCATAATAATGAACCCGATTCAGAGAATTGGTATTATAACAAATGAACCCATCCACGCTTTGATCCATACGAAGATAAGCATGATTAATATTCAGAAATGCCGATCCTTGTTGGAAGTAGTAGTTTTTTTTTTATGTAGGTTTATGTACTACTTTTCTCTAACTAATTGTTAAATTTTATTCCAAATTATTAGTGTTTTAGTTACTTTAATGTAATTTTAATTTTTAACATAGTTTATTATTATTAGATTAAATGCCCGGATAGTCGATGTGGTTTGTCCTTTTTTCACCTTTAGTCCCTAACTTTCTAAAATTACAGCTATAGTCCCCAACTTTTGCAATTTCGTTCCCGGATAGTCCCTGACGCAGATGAGGGTTAGTTTTCTCAGTTAAGTTAGTGTGAAATGACTATAATGCCCTTTCTATTAAAAATTAACAAATAAAAATAACATCAAAGATTAAAAAATAAATATGAGCCCCACCTAAATTATCCCCCCCCCCCCTCTTCTTTATCCCAACACCCCTGCAACCACCCACCTCTACCATCATCTTCAACCTCATCCACTGCCACCATCACCATCACCCTTCTAACTGTAACCCAACTAAGAGTATTGAAAAGTTGAAGATGATGTAGATTGGTCTGAGTAGTTGATTGAACAAAATACAGATCAATGACAATTCATGAGTGTAAAATCAATGACAAATTATCAAAGTAAGATTGTTCCATATACATTTCTACTACAGTAATTCCATCTTGTGTAACTGGTTTTAGTTCTAGATTACAACTGTTCAATCCAAAGAAAGTTAGGCCCCTTAGAAATCCACCATTTTCCATGTTTACTCAAATCTTTTATACAAACCATCAAACACTTACTGAATTCATGAATAACATAGTTGTTTAACTAGGGTAGGGTTTGTACAATCTTGACAAGTGAATTTAGGGGAAATTATACAAGAAGAATTAGATATAAAAGTAAAAAAGAAAGAAGGGGAGGTTGACCGACCGACCGGTGATTAGTACGTGAGAGCTGCAATGCTTGCAGTAATAAACGAAGAGATCGGAATCAGGACCATCTGGTAAGGCATCCTCGCTCGAGTACGTGTGAGTCGTTCTCTTCGGCATATCGTCCAACAGATCTATCAGTGGATGGTGGTGATCAAGAATGGGATCTGAACATTTGTTTATCTTTCTGCATATGATTTTGGGCTTGAAATGTAGCTAGTAGTTTCTTTTCTGCTCATATTTTTATGGATCTTGAGTTTCTTGTTTGGATTATGGTCTTAGTTTTGAAACAAACAATGTTCGATGTCTCCCTTCTCGACTTCTCTGATGTTTGATGTGGATCGATGTTTGTCTTTCTCTGATGTTCGATGTGGGAATGAGTTGTAGAAACAAATGATGTGGATGCGTTTGTTTTCAAGGAACCTTACCGCACTCGATATACATTTTACTGTAATGAAAACTTGACCCTTAGGTGATTGGAATGATGCTCTGTTCCATGATCAGCCAAATATGGTTTTGAAGGGAATACTCCAATACAAGGAATGATGGTGGCAGATGAGGTTGAAGATGATGGTGGAAGTGGGTGGTTGCAGGGGTATTGGGATGAAGAAGAGGTGGGTGGTAATTTAGGTGTGTCCCACATTTATTTTTTAATCTTTGATGTTATTTTTATTTGTTAATTTTTAATAGCAAGGGCATTATAGTCATTTCACACCAACTTAACTGCGAAAACTAACCCTCATCCGTGCCAGGGACTATCCGGGAACGAAATTGCAAAAGTTGGGGACTATAGCTGTAATTTTAGAAAGTTAGGGACTAAAGGTGAAAAAAAGGGCAAACCACAGGGACTATCCGGGCATTTAACTCTTATTATTAATAAAATTAAAGCATAAAAATGACATGAGGGCGAAGGGAGTGGTTACCTAATGGTATTAGGTAAACTCCCAATTCACCCAATCACATAGCGCTATATCAAGTCACCTAATTTGTTTATCTAATGCTAAAAAACGTACCCTCTTGTAGTTGAAGAAAGTGTAAACAGACTGAGTCTGATGTGATGCTAGCGTGACTATATCCATGGGAGTGGAATGTTAAACCCCCACCCACACATGTAGGCTTGTACTATATAAACATAATACAACATTGTGTTATACAATGCAACAATATAATTACAAGTTGTACAAATATTTGACAGAAAAAGTAACACAAACATTGTAGGCTTGTACCTCATGACATAGGACAAGACACTATGTTGTATATTAAGACAT
Organism: Helianthus tuberosus; assembly: GCA_030545235.1. Taxonomy (NCBI): domain Eukaryota; kingdom Viridiplantae; phylum Streptophyta; class Magnoliopsida; order Asterales; family Asteraceae; genus Helianthus; species Helianthus tuberosus. The sequence goes on along the minus strand of CM060388.1, from coordinate 32,895,657 downwards.
TACAATACATATTAATATGGTACAAATGTTTGACAAGAAAAGTAACACAACATATCTGAGCGAAAATGTTCGATACTGATCTTATGTTGTATACAAGTTTTCACACAAAAAAGCTAAGACACCATATCCGAGCACAAAAAAGTGTCAAGTAACTAAACCTCTCACAATTTCTTGCATTTAGCATATATACACGCTCTCTTTATTATACATCATCTGCTAAATGCAAGAAATTGTGAGAGGTTTAGTTACTTGACACTTTTTTGTGCTCGGATATGGTGTCTTAGCTTTTTTGTGTGAAAACTTGTATACAACATAAGATCAGTATCGAACATTTTCGCTCAGATATGTTGTGTTACTTTTCTTGTCAAACATTTGTACCATATCAATATGTATTGTAATGTCTTAATATACAACATAGTGTCTTGTCCTATGTCTATATATATATATATATATATATATATATATATATGAGGTAAGATCAAATAAAAAGTTTATTTTGTCTAAGTAGGATGAGAAGTAATCTTAACCATTCATTTTTTTAAATCTATAGTTAAGGGGGTGTTTGGCCTAGCTTTTATTTTTTTGGCTTATTCTTATATTTTAAAGTAGCTTATGATTATTTTCTTTCATTTGATAAGCTATTTTTAAGTGTTTTGATTAGCTTATATTCTACAAGTTGATAAGCTTTTTTTAAGTGTTTGTGTTAGCTTTTTTTATTTAGCTTATATGAGTAAAATGACCAAAAAGGGCATGGTTACATATTATCACATAACTTATATTTTATATGTATCTACTTTGTTTTTATGAGTTATACCATCATTTTTGGATAAATTTATGTCGAGGATAACGTAAAACTTCTACAAAAATACATTAATATTCAATAAACATTCATCTTGTGGAAGGTGACGGGTTTTGCGGTGGAAACGATTGTGAGCTTCTCGATGACAGTGCCTGCATAACATTATCAAGTTTGTCCTCAAATGCAGAAGTTATTGAAGTCTTTCTCTTAGTTGAACGAGAAGAGGAAACATTCTTAGACATCTTCCTTTTGGTTAAATTATTTTCGGAGAAAATAGGTTCTTGGTCATCGCTGGACACATTTATCTCGTCACTATCACCTTTCCCTTCAATCAACTCTTCATCTTTATCGATCATGTTCGCAAAATCAGAAGGAGTCTTAGTGTTATCTCCAACTGCAACACAATCTCGAAATAAAGGCTCGTAATACATCTTATACATCTCTAAATTTTGCCCTCTTAGCTTAGAAAGGTCCTTATCTCCCTGTACAAAACTCAAGCCATTTAAATTTATGTATCTAAATGTTTGTTGATAAAGAGGCAACGTACATATGATATGATATAACCAAACTTTCATATTTTTCAACATAAATTTTCAACATAATAATACCAAAACTGATGATACCAACAAACGGTTAAATATCTCTTAAAATCGTCAACTTAATTTGACTATAATATGATATAACCAAACTTTCATTATTTCAACATAATAATACCAAAACTGATATAACCAAACTTTCATTTTTTCAACATAAATTTTCAACTTTAAAAAGGTCAAAGAGTATAATGTATGTGTACCAAAAAAAAATATATATTACCTTTATTTTTTCATCCCACCATTCATCCGATGCATCAATCGTCTTTCTCACGGGATCCCACCCAATTCCAGATTCAAGTCTCATTAAACGATCATACAACTTCCATTCTTTCTTCATAGTTTCCCAATGATTTTTAATTTGCTTGTGGTCGAAAGTTTTCCCAGTACGCTCTTTCATGTACTTTTCCAAATTCTCATACCCAAATTTATTAAAGTAACCAGTTGGCTTGTTCCCAACTCTAACCTCATTCAAGCATAACTCAAGAAATATCATATAAGTATCATCCGTCCATAATGATCTTATTTTCTTTTTCTTAGTTTTCATGACAACAACGTCATTATCATGGTTCAAGTCCATGACTTGAAAATTAAAACAAAGAGAAAACAATTCAATAAGTAAAAAACGAAGAAAACAAATTACCTCAGTATATGAAAACAGGTTGGTATTACTCCACTTCAAGCAAATTTTTTGAATGCTTGATAAATGGTAGATGGGTGTTTGATAAATAGGATTTTTTAAAGCAAGAGTTAATGGTTTGAGAGATGGTAGATGGATTAAAAGAGATGCAGGTAATATAATTGAACGGTGGGTGATGTGTGCGAGTGTGTATATAAGTTTAAGTATATTTTAAGTCCTTTTTACAAGTTAGTCAAGTTTTAAATTTATAAAACACGATATTTTACTAACACCAAACACACATATGGGCAAGTGCACCCATCGTGAGCGTAGTATAGTGTTGGCAAGATACCGAGGTCGTCCAAGGACACAAGAGCTTTTAGTACCGGTTTATCCTCAACGTCTAATCAAATCAAAAGTTTAGAAAAAGGTTTTTAAACTAGAAAAATAAAAACTAACTAAAATGCTGAAAAATAAAAATAAAAATAAAAACAGATAGACAAGATGAATCACTTGGCTCCGACTCGTGTTTAGTGTAACCTTTGATTATTTCCGCACTTTTGCACTTTTTAAGAGATTATCTTAGTTATTGTAGTAGGCCCCTCTTTTGAAGGTGACGTTACCCTCAACCCAGTAGTTTGAGTCGGCAAGGATACAATCCTAAAGGGTCGGATTATTGAAAGATAATTAATTAAGTTATTAATGCATATTATGGTAGGCCCCTCGTTTGAAGGTGACGTTACCCTCGGCTAAGTAGTCTGAGTCAGCAGGGATACAGTCCTAAGTTGCTGGGTTAAAGTATTAATAGTAGCTTACATATGAGGGGATCAAAGAGTTTGGACCCCCACCATCCAATACCGGTGGGTATTGAAGGAGGTCCTACTAAATTTGACCCAGGTCCTTGCAGGATCTATACACTGAACAAGGCAAGACTCTTACCAAACCGTTCCCTTAACCCCCGACCAGGTAGCCAACATACCTCCATATAGACCGTGGAGATATGAATGGTGAAAATCTTTTATTTTATATAGACAGTAAAATAATGCCAAGACACCACGGACAAACGATAAGGAAGAATCACCTCAACATAAGAAACTAGTTATTAAAGTCATTAATACATAACCAAGTAAAAAGTGCGAAAAGATTAAAAATAAAAAGTATTACACTAGACACTTGTCTTCACCAAGTGATGTAAGAGACTTAGGCAAACATGGCCTTTGATTGTCAAGAACTCTTACGATCAATCTTGGATCCCGAGACGACTCACACACTCTGTGATGGACAATGGATGATGGTGGTGGATGATGGTGTTGTGATGGTGGTGGGTGAAGTGTGAGAGAGGTGGTGTGCCAAGGGATGGTTTGCAAATGAGCCAAGCACCCCTATTTATAGCCTAAACAGTAGCTCGGGCACGGCCCCGTGTCCAGTGGGCACGGCCCCGTGTCCATCCTCTTCTCTGTCTTCATTAATTGCAGTTTGTCTGCATTAGTTGACCACGCCCCCGTGTCCGCTGGGCACGCCCCCGTGTGCAGAAGCGTATCTGTACTATCAAGATTTGCCTGGATTCTGCGAATCTTATAGTTGACCACGGCCCCGTGTCCGCTGAGCACGGCCCCGTGGTGGGTGATAGAAGTTTCTATAGCTTTGTCTTTTATGCTGGCACTTGGGCACGCCCCCGTGTTCACTGAGCACGGGGCGTGTTCAGCCTTCTGTTCTCTTGTTTTGCTTGGGAAGATGCTGTCGGGGAGGCCGGGCATGCCACGTTTGTTCCTTTTCTTGTATTTATGTTAGATTTAGCTGCCTTTTTGCTTCTTTTGTTAATTTGAGCTCATTTAATCCTGAAAATACAAAAGGAAGACAAAAACACACTATTTCCAACATTAGTACTAAAAAAGGGTTAGTTTTATGCCACAATTGATGTAATTTATATGTTGCATTTTGTGCACATCAAATACCCCCACACTTGAATCTTTGCTTGTCCTCAAGCAAAACTCTTTATAATGTGGCATTACACTCCCAAATGGAATAGGTAGAAGAGAAGGTTTTTGGGCTTGTCATAGAGTGTCGGGATTTCCAAGATTCTTTATCAAGTTTTATTTTTATTTATTTACAATCCTATTCGTCATGATTTATTTAAAACATTACATAAGATAAATTACTTAATAGGGCATAACATGCCTTTTTAAAATTTCATTTATATACAAGTTCTCATACCTCACGGGGGATCACTCAACACTCGGTCGAAGATGTATTTTAGTGAATTACTCGAGAGCGGCATGGAACTTACTCCTACCATAGGCTTGCCAAGCAATCAATCCTCCTCCTTTTTAACTATAAACCTTTGTAAATATCAAGAGGACTTTTGGGTGAAGGGTTAGGCTTGGGTTAAAGGTAGGTGGTTGGGTTAGTGGTTAGTAGAAAAGGGCGAAAAGCGTAAAAACATCGGTTTTCGTAAGACTTTTTATTTTTGCAATTTATTTTTGATGAAGCCATTATTCAAACAAAGTTATTTTTGATGAACTTGCTTGTTTATTTCTTTTGCTTCATCATCAACATATATATATATTTTGAAAAGTCATACGAAAAGCCGAGCTTGTTACTAAAACAAAGGGTTAAAAATAAAAAAGGTTTTGGTGGGTGAAAGGGTGTTTGGTTTGGGTTAAGAAATGAAAAGGTGTAGGCTCAAAGGGGTTAACTAGGGGGATTTTGGGTAGGTGGTAAAAAAAAAGAAAAATAATGGTGTAGAAATAAAAAGGGTTAGTCCTAATGCCTCCATCATTTACTTACTTGGGTTTAAGTTGGTAAGGACCGGGAATGTATCGTCGTGGCAAGTTCTAGAGTTGTAAGAACCAAGCGGCTTATTCACACAAGAAACGAAAAATGTGCATTTAGTTTAAAGATATGTATTTGTATGCTCAATAAAGGCTCAAAACTCACTTTTGTGGGAATGGGTTTTTTATGTGATCAAGTATATATAATCAAATTTTAAATAAACTTGTCATGCCTTTTCATAATTTTCTTATGTTGGTTCTTTTTATCACGACGCTATCGGCTGTAAATTTGTAAAAATATAACCTTTTTAGAATTTGAAATTCCCAAATTAAACCTAGACAAGTAAAAAAAAATGAAAAAGATTTTTGAAAAAATTTGGGGTGATTAGCGGTTCCAATAGAGTTTTGTGTAAGGCTTGTAATTAGGACTTACAAGATTCAAAGTTTTAGCATCCCCCCTACACTTAAATTACACATTGTCCTCAATGTGTTCCAAAAATAAGTTTTTAGGTTGATTGAATGTGTAAAAAGGTGTGAAAAAGCAAAATTTTATGTTACTGGGCGTCTGGACACGGCCCCGTGGTGTCCGGGCACGGCCCCATGTTCAGTCGCTAGTAACAAAAAAGTTATAAAAAGAAACAGAAGCCTGGACACGGGGGCGTGTTGGGTGAACACGGCCCGTGTCCAGTTTACCTGAACTGGGCATTTTCTGCAAACTGTGCAGCACGGGGCCGTGTTGGTTCCCCAATATTCCCCACTTTTTTAGTGTTCCCCAATGAATCTCACACTTTATATATATATATATATATATATAATGTTAAGGCTCTTGATTTAACGTCCACCTTTGCAGCTAGTCCCACTGCAATGACAAACAGGTTTACCAGACTCTTCCCAACCATTATAACCGCGTTCAAGCACCATTACATTCTTGATTCCTGCATCCTCCTTCACTTCTGCAAGATAATCTTCAAATCTGCGTGCACATGTCGGTCCACGAACCTGAAATATGTAACATAATTACAATTTTTGGTAAGGAAAATCAGTAGCGTTGTTGCTTTCTTAGTAACATGAAAACCTACTGGCATTTTTGGTTTAATAGTAATTATGATAAATTCACATATGCAACCAAGCAAATAAGGGCCATGCTTGAGTGAAAACTATGCAGATGAAGAGATGAGAGAATGTTTGATCAAGTTCTTGAAACCGGGTTGTTCGTGTTCTTTTAGTTAACGTTAACCGAATGAACATGAACATTTAAACGGAAGGATTTTCTTGTTCGTGTTCGTTCGTTAAGGAAAATGAATGTCTTTTTGTTCGCTTATGTTCGTTCATTGATATTGTTAACAAGAACAAATGAACACACCAACTAAAAGTAAACGGGAATATCCATTTTAACGTCTAAATATCATCAAATGACTTAACAATCAACAATTTTCAACATTTAAAAAGTAAACAAAAACTATTTTAAAATGGGCTGGACTTAACTTCTTTGAATAAATATGTAAACGAATATAAAAGAACCTTAACAAACAGACATAAACGAATGTTATCGAACATAAATGAAGGATCACGGCATGTGTTCATTGTGACACCTGTGCCTCTGCGACCATCAAACAAATACCAAACTTATGAAATATTGTGTTTCATACTTGGGAATTGTAAAAATATGTGTATCATTTGCACATATCAATTCATGTTCGATTTCAAGCTTTAAATCGCTTTCTGGAAGGTTATACGCGCACTGATGCGTAAATATAACCAGTTTAATGCAACGAATACTCTGGAATAGTGAAATAGGCTTAACATACCTTAAATAACCTTTACATAACTTAGAAATAAGTTTTGGAGCGTTTGGTGTAGCGAAATCAAGTTTATTCGCTTACAGGGACTAATTTCGACAAACTGCAAAAGTATGCCGATTTGTACTGTAACGAACATTCCGAAACTTGATCATAAGTTAAAAATGCCCTAAATATCCTTAACTTATCTTATAAATAGGCTTTGAGGTGTTCGGTGCGCAAAAATAAACTTTTTGGTCATTCAGGGACTAAAAGCGTCAAAAAGCGCATAAGTTTGCATTTTCGCGCATATCTTACGTTCTGAATACATCCGAACATCCAAAAATTTATGTAATAATTAAAATATTTTATTTTAGTGATTGGCTTGATAAAAAACCTTTCATCGCGTAATTTGGATCGTTTCGCGTTCGTTCGTGTTTCATCGTAATTAACCGAACAACGCAACCGTACGACCAAACGAACCGAAATCCGAGATATTTTTGAGCATGTTTCATGTTCCCTATACTTTAACTTCATTTTAGAGCCTTGAAATGGGATTAACGGGGCTTAAACGTGTCAAAAAATGCATCAAAAACCATGTTTTGCACATTCAGGGACCAAAATTGACAATCTGCCATAGTTATCTTATGAAGGGACCAAAGTTGAAAATTTGATTTCCAGCTTGTTCCCCTCATTTTCACATGGTTTTAATGAAACTAGGGGCTTGTTTTGGGGTACCAATGGTATTCTAAAACCATGGGCACACATGTAAGGTCCAGATTTAAGCTCGGTTTTCGATGAACGATCCTAACGGTTGTAAGAAAACTATAAATACCCTACCCCCCTTCACTCAAAACTCACACCTTGATCTGATTGCTCTCTAAGTTGAAGTGATTTCACTTCATACCTGAGAATAATCGGGTCAAACTTTCGTTCTTGGACCTTTTGTAAGTCCTCTTTCGTTCTTTTACGCGTTTTAGCGTGAAAGTCAAACATTGTTTGGCTTTTAGCTTTGACCAGTTTATGGTCAACATGAAGTTCGTTTGAACTTCATAACGTGAGCGTAATCATGATGGTTTTAGTCTCTTGTGACTATACCTACTGATTACCACGTTATCTAGGCATAGTGACGAGTCGTAGTTTCGGCCAAAATACGTATTCTTGCGTATTTTGTAACCAAACTACTTTTAGGTATCAAAACCGTTTGTTTTGATACCAAACCTGTTTTCAAACCTTGTTAAACACGTTTTAACATGTTTAGCTCGTCACTTTAGGTTTAGTGCTTATGTAGGGTCGTAAGGTAAGCGGTCTCAACAACCGCTTAGACTTTCGAACCCAACCCGTTTGGTCGATCATTGGGATCCGACCAAACACATTAGGTGACCATAGTTGCATAGGGAATAACCTTCCGAGGTTATACCTTATGGTCACTTCGTTTAAGTAGTTGTATGATAGGTAGTTTATATGCCTTAGGTAAATTACCAAAATGCCCTTTTTACGCCAAAATTCATTTTAAGCATATGTAACATAATTTTTGACATCTAAACTGATTAGGCAACAATATTAGACATGTTAAGGCATATATTACTTGTCATAGGACTAGTTAGGCGGTCCAAACGCGTTTTACGCGAACGAAGAGTTAAAGTAGCGTAAGCTACCTAAACGGGTCGTAATGGGTCATAAGCACTTAGGATAAGGTTTCGATTTAGAATGTAGGCTTTGTTAAACCATGTTACATGAGTTCCTATACTCATTTGGTTTACGAAACCTCATTTGATCCGATCTTCCGATTTAGGTCCGTTTATTTACATAGTTACCTATATTAGGTGTCGTTTGATTCCGTGATCCCTCTAGCTTTGCTTGGTTGTTGTTCAAGACTTCTAAGCACCCTCAAGTGAGTACATAGTCCCCTCTTTTACTGTTTTCAACTGTTTTGGGGTGGAACACATGTGCCTACTTGTTACTTTCATGCTTTCCATGTTTTCATATCATATACTTGCTATGTTCATTAGTACACTATTAGTACATGATTTCATTATGTTTTGCTATGTATGTTCACTTAACATGCTAGCGCAATTGTTTTACATTTTGAACCATTTGTAATCGTTGGATGTATGTAAACCATTTGTAATCGTTGGATGTATGTGAACCATTTGTAATCGTTGGATGTATGTGAACCATTTGTAACCATTTGATGTATGTGAACCATTTGTAATCGTTTGATGTATGTGAACCATTTGTAACCATTTGATGTATGTGAACCATTTGTAACTATTTGAACCATTGGGTTAGGGAAGTGATAGGCAACGGGGCGGGAGTAATGTGTTAAAAGCATGGTGGATACGCCGCTGGTACTTCCTATATATAAGTGCTTTTAACACATTATATATCGTTGCGTTATCTAGATCACTTGGGTAAACGATTTTGAAACGATATCACTAAATGATGTTTTCTGAATAATATAAACCATACGAGTTTTATTAACGAGTTTCTATGAGATGTTTTACAATTTGATTTAATAAAACAAATGTTTTGGAGTTAAGAATCATGGCTATGAAATTTTATAAATTATAACCAACTTGATTTGAGTTGGTTAATTACGTCGCAATACTATACTTTTCAAAAACAAGGTTTTTAATTAAGTATTGCAACATGTAAACTAGCCATGGATCCGACACTCATATAAAACCTATGTACTCGCCGACATTTTTATGCTGACGTATTTTCACATGTGTTTCAGGTACCATAGTTGATGATATTTGTGTACGCTCACATAGGAATGGACGAGGCCTTAGTGACTTAATAACAATGAAAGTCTATTTGTTCATGTTTTGTTTCAAATTCCAATGTAATGTAATACATTTAATTCAATAAAACGAAATTGTTTAAATCCATGGTTGTGAAACAATGATTCTGTTACAACACTCCCCGACGTTTCCACCACGTTTTGTTGTTTTACGTGGTCGGGGTGTGACAGAAAAGTTGGTATCAGAGCCAATGGTTATAGGGAATTAGGTTATTAGTAATGCTTTGACCTAGACTATAACCTTCCTAGGACCATAACGCGAGTTTACTTGCGTAATGTCATAAAACAATACTGTTGCCTATCTTTAGGCAGCAACCACAATAAGAACACAAAATTCGAATCTTCTTTGAAAACTAATCATCTGTTCTAGGATGATTTATTATAAGGTTTCGAACCTTTAAAGTTTTCAAATTCTCGTCAAAGCTTAGGGCCACATAATGTGAACACGTGCAAACTGGAAGGGTGGGTGCCTGTACCCTGAACTTTATGTCTAAGGCTAGAGTGTTCGTATAAATCCGCAATATCGGACCAGTCACTCTTACCTGGGAACTCTTGGGGTGAGTATCCACTTATAGGCAAGCATGTCTTCGCGATACATTTTGAGGACCTATTTACTTTGATTCAGCCTTTGTGTGTCGTTTGTTTGCTTCGTGGTTCAAACAAATGACCATCACCCATGATTTTTGGTCGGTAATTGTAACATCCTATTCTTACCCAATGCTATTTCATTTGTTTTCTCAATTGTTTCCCCTTTTTAGAATGCCTCCACGACGCGAAAATCAGGTACCTATTGAAGAGCTGGCAGCTGTCATTACGCAGCAAATGACTGCTGCAATCCCGAACATCGTTGCTCAATGTAACCAAGCTCTCAACAACAATAATGCCCCCTGCAACTTCAAGATGTTCAACTCGGCTAAGCCATCAAAGTTTTCTGGGTCTCAAGGAGCGACTGCACTTCTGCAATGGTTCGAGAGTCTAGAGAGCACCTTCAAGCATGTTCAATGCCCAAATGAGCGAAAGGTAGAATTCGCGTCTTGTCTCTTTGAGAAACGAGCTTTGACATGGTGGAATGGTGTGATGAGAGATAGGGGTGCCGATGTGGCACTGACTCAAATGTGGGAAGAGCTTCAAGCTCTGATGATGAAGGAATTTTGTCCTCGTCACGAGATCAGGGCCTTGGAAAGGGAATTCGACGATCTTAAGCAAGATAGCGGTGAGCATCGAGCCTACATGGATCGTTATGAGGAGTTAAGTCTGTTATGCCCGAATATGGTTACGCCTTTGGATAAGGCAATCAAAAAGTACATCGATGGCCTCCCTGACCCAGTACAAGACACTGTGACTGGTAGTAACCCCACTACGGTTAGGCAGGCCATTGAGCTATCTGCTACCTTGACTGAATCTCAAATCAGGAAAGGTAAACTTTTCCGAAAAGGTGATAAGAAACCAATCGAGGAATCGAAACCCAAAGATGAACAAATTGAATCCTTCAAGAAGTCAAGGAAGCGAAAAGCTTCCCAAAACTTCGCCGTGGTTGCTCACAATGATCAAGCTGCCCCCAACCAACCAGCTCAACCCCCTGCTAGGAAGCCATACAACGGAACTGCACCCTTGTGCAACCAATGTAACCTTCATCATCATGCTAGTGTGAAGTGCCGCAAATGCCAAATTTGTGGACTTATAGGTCATACAGCAAGAGTTTGTCGAGCTGCAGTTGCACCAAATCAAGCTGACAACAATCCTGCTCAAGCTCGTTTTCCACCAGGTTCTTGCTACAACTGTGGCGAGATGGGTAATTTCAGAAGAAATTGCCCAAAGCTTGCTAATGCAAATCCAGCACAGGGATGAGCATCTGACCGACTAGAAGACAGCACCATTTAGAAATAACCACGTCTTATGTATTATTTTCTTTTGTTGTCAAGGTCCATGAAACAGTTGTTATCGTTGTTTATAAATAAATCTTTTATTTACATTTCAATGTATTTATGTGGTTGCATGTATAAACAACATATCCCCTACAATACCGACAATCAGGGAATCGTATTCCTTGAAGAACATACTACCCCCAAAATTCTTCCATTTTATGATCTCTTGCGTTTTCCACGAAAATCCTAAGTACCCGTTTCTTCCAAAGAAACGAAGTACAAGGCGCAAGTTACAACTCTGGATGAATACCCAAAGTACTACTATAAATCCTTAATAGGGTACCTAAGGGTATTTACGTAAATCCTAAAATTGCTGTGTACCTTAATTCGAATATTACGTTTCTTTGAAAACAAAATCGAATTTTCGGAAGATCATCCTATCTTCATAGATAGATTCTTGAAAATGATTAAAGTGCCAAATGAAATCCACGGATTGGATTCCTGGTGTGCTTTAAATATCCGTGTCCAAAGATAACAAATTAAAGGTCAAATTAAACAAATATGTGATTATGTGCTTATGTGCTTATGTGTTCCCTTTTACATTTTTGTGTGATCCAAGATTTTGTTATCCAAATCCTCGTAGAATCTTCCATATCTTCGTACAAGGGATTAATAGTAGGATATCCAAAGGTACTACCTTAAATCCTTAATGGGCTTCTACGTAATAGTAAAGACCCTTGGATTATAATGTACTATTCCATAATTAGACCCCTTGAGTGGTCTAGTTAAACAGATTGATCCAAAAATCTGGTTAGGAATATCATGTGATGATATAGCTGAAAAGACTCCTTGGTGGTCTAATTAAAGAGATCATTTGTCAATCTAATTAAAAGGACCCTATGATAGTCTAGTCACACTCATCACAGGTTTGATTTTCTTCCCCTTCACATTACAAAACAAACTGTGCGAACTGTGCAAGGAATTACATAATTATGGATGCATACATAATTATGGAATTCAGTGCACAGAAACCACAACAAGTTTTGTCATGTGTCTAGAGTTGACTCAGTTCATTTCCGTTTCTGAAGAATACCCATTGAGGAAAATGATTCATTCCGTTCATTTTCGTTTCTGAAGAATATCCATCGAGGGAAATGAATATCCCTGATTTTTCTTTTTCCTTCATTTCCGTTTCTGAAGAATACCCATTGAGGAAAATGACTCATTCCGTTCATTTTCGTTTCTGAAGAATATCCATCGAGGGAAATGAATATTCTTGATTTTTCCTTCATTTCCGTTTCTGAAGAATACCCATTGAGGAAAATGACTCATTCCGTTCATTTTCGTTTCTGAAGAATATCCATCGAGGGAAATGAATATTCTTGATTATTCGTTCATTTTCGTTTCTGAAGAATACCCATTGAGGAAAATGACTCATTCCGTTCATTTTCGTTTCTAAAGAATATCCATCGAGGGAAATGAATATTCTTGATTATTCGTTCATTTTATTTTCTGAAGAATACCCATTGACGAAAATGACTCATTCCGTTCATTTTCGTTTCTGAAGAATATCCATCGAGGGAAATGAATATCCTTCATTTTTCCTTCATTTTCATTTTTAAAGATGACCGTTGAGAGAAATAACATAATTATACCTTGCATATCTTTGATGGGTTATTCTACGCAAATAGATAAAAACCCTAGATTCCATGCAAGACAATTATTTAACACATCGTCACAAACAGACTCCTACGAATAAATTTCGGGACGAAATTTCCTAAAGTAGGGGAGACTGTGACACCTGTGCCTCTGCGACCATCAAAAAAATACCAAACTTATGACATATTGTGTTTCATACTTGGGAATTGTAAAAATATGTGTATCGTTTGCACATATCAATTCATGTTCGATTTCAAGCTTTAAATCGCTTTCTGGAAGGTTATACGGGCACTGATGCGTAAATATAACCAGTTTAATGCAACGAACACTCCAGAATAGTGAAATAGGCTTAACATACCTTAAATAACCTTTACATAACTTAGAAATAAGTTTTGGAGGGTTTGGTGTAGCGAAATCAAGTTTATTCGCTTACAGGGACTAATTTCGACAAACTGCGAAAGTATGCCGATTTGTACTGTAACGAACATTCTGGAACTTGATCATAAGTTAAAAATTCCCTAAATATCCTTTACATATCTTATAAATAGGCTTTGAGGTGTTCGGTGCGCAAAAATAAACTTTTTGGTCATTCAGGGACTAAAAGCGTCAAAAAGTGCATAAGTTTGCATTTTCGCGCATATCTTACGTTCTGAATACATCCGAACATCCAAAAATTTATGTAATCATTAAAATATTTTATTTTAGTGATTGGCTTGATAAAAATCCTTTCGTCGCGTAATTTGGATCGTTTTGCGCGTTCGTTCGTGTTTCGTCGTAATTAACCGAACAACGCAACCGTACGACCAAACGAACCGACATCCGAGATATTTTTGAGCATTTTTCGTGTTCCCTATACTTTAACTTCATTTTAGAGCCTTGAAATGGGATTAACGGGGCTTAAACGTGTCAAAAATGCATCAAAAACCATGTTTTGCACATTCAGGGACCAAAATTGACAATCTGCCATAGTTATCTTATGAAGGGACCAAAGTTGAAAATCTGATTTCCATCTTGTTCCAGCTGTTCCCTTCATTTTCACATGGTTTTAATGAAACTAGGGGCTTGTTTTGGGGTACCCATGGTATTCTAAAACCATGGGCACACATGTAAGGTCCATATTTAAGCTCGGTTTTCGATGAACAATCCTAACGGTTGTAAGAAAACTATAAATACCCTACCCCCCTTCACTCAAAACTCACACCTTGATCTGATTGCTCTCTAAGTTGAAGTGATTTCACTTCATACCTGAGAATAATCGGGTCAAACTTCCGTTCTTGGACCTTTTGTAAGTCCTCTTTCGTTCTTTTACGCGTTTTAGCGTGAAAGTCAAACAGTGTTTGGCTTTCAGCTTTGACCAGTTTATGGTAGTTTGAACTTCATAACGTGAGCGTAATCACGATGGTTTTAGTCTCTTGTGACTATACCTACTGATTACCACGTTATCTAGGCATAGTGACGAGTCGTAGTTTCGGCCAAAATACGTATTCTTGCGTATTTTGTAACCAAACTACTTTTAGGTATCAAAACCGTTTGTTTTGATACCAAACCGGTTTTCAAACCTCGTTAAACATGATTTAACATGTTTAGCTCGTCACTTTAGGTTTAGTGCTTATGTAGGGTCGTAAGGTAAGCGGTCTTAACAACCACTTAGACTTTCGAACCCGACCCGTTTGGTCGATCATTGGGATCCGACCAAACACATTAGGTGACCATAGTTGCATAGGAAATAACCTTCCGAGGTTATACCTTATGGTCACTTCGTTTAAGTAGTTGTATGATAGGTAGTTTATATGCCTTATGTAAATTACCAAAATGCCCTTTTTACGCCAAAATTCATTTTAAGCATATGTAACATAATTTTTGACATCTAAACTGATTAGGCAATAATATTAGACATGTTAAGGCATATATTACTTGTCATAGGACTAGTTAGGCGGTCCAAACGCGTTTTACGCGAACGACGCGTTAAAGTAGCGTAAGTTACCTAAACGGGTCGTAATGGGTCATAAGCACTTAGGATAAGGTTTCGATGTAGCATGTAGGCTTTGTTAAACCATGTTACATGAGTTCCTATACTTATTTGGTTTACGAAACCTCATTTGATCCGATATTCCGATTTAGGTCCGTTTATTTACATAGTTACCTATATTAGGTGTCGTTTGATTCCGTGATCCCTCTAGCTTTGCTTGGTTGTTGTTCAAGACTTCTAAGCACCCTCAAGTGAGTACATAGTCCCCTCTTTTACTGTTTTCAACTGTTTTGGGGTGGAACACATGTGCCTACTTGTTACTTTCATGCTTTCCATGTTTTCATATCATATACTTGCTATGTTCATTAGTACACTATTAGTACATGATTTCATTATGTTTTGCTATGTATGTTCACTTAACATGCTAGCGCAATTGTTTTACGTTTTGAACCATTTGTAATCGTTGGATGTATGTGAGCCATTTGTAATCGTTGGATGTATGTGAACCATTTGTAATCGTTGGATGTATGTGAACCATTTGTAACCATTTGATGTATGTGAACCATTTGTAATCGTTTGATGTATGTGAACCATTTGTAACCGTTTGATTTATGTGAACCATTTGTAACTGTTTGAACCATTGGGTTAGGGAAGTGATTAGGCAACGGGGCGGGAGAAATGTGGTAAAAGCATGGTGGATACGTCGTTGGTACTTCCTATATATAAGTGCTTTTAACACATTATATATCGTTGCGTTATCTAGATCACTTGGGTAAACGATTTTGAAACGATATCACTAAATGATGTTTTCTGAATAATATAAACCATACGAGTTTTATTAACGAGTTTCTATGAGATGTTTTACAATTTGATTTAATAAAACAAATGTTTTGGAGTTAAGAATCATGGCTATGAGATTTTATAAATTATAACCAACTTGATTTGAGTTGGTTAATTACGTCGCAATAATATACTTTTCAAAAACAAGGTTTTTAATTAAGTATTGCAACATGTAAACTAGCCATGGATCCGACACTCATATAAAACCTATGTACTCACCGTCATTTTTATGCTGACGTATTTTCACATGTGTTTCAGGTACCATAGTTGATGATATTTGTGTACGCTCACATAGGAATGGGCGAGGCCTTAGTGACTTAATAACAATGAAAGTCTATTTGTTCATGTTTTGTTTCAAATTCCAATGTAATGTAATACATTTAATTCAATAAAACGAAATTGTTTAAATGTCACGGCCCCCGTCTCGGTTTGACCCGGTCCAGGAGCCGCGGGACAGAAAACCCGTGGTAATTTATTAATTGAGTTGACAGCGGAAGATTTAACAGGATCTTTTAAAACTTGAAATGCCCGATTATCTTATTTCATAATTATTCGGGATAAACCCCGTAATTTACAATAGAGGAATTTCACAAGGAAATTCCCTTATTTACAAAACATGTTTATTTATTTAACTGAGCCACTACTTCAAGCTTTGTTAGTGCTCCGTAGCACTTTTCCTTGATTCACAATAGTCACCTGAAACATGTTTTGAAAATATTTTATCAGCGGCGAAATACTGGCGAGTCATTCAAATTTAATAAAACGACACATAGTTATAAATTACAGCATAAGAGCGATTACAATGGCTTCTATCTTATTTTTATCTGGTGCCGTGTCACCTCCTGGTGACGATGGTCATACCACTATTGGGTCCATTCACCCAAGTAGTGATGATTATCACTGTTAGGATTTATTAGCCTAACCGTGAGAAATTAGTAATGTGCACAATACCCCACTAGCCAGTGATTCAAGATAACCTTGACTTAATCCCTGTAATTATAACTTTGGAAAATAATTTGGAGTATTGTAAAACACTTTTGATAAAAGAGAATGACTCACATTGCAAGTTTAATCGGGCAGAGTTTAGCCTATTGATAATCCTGTTAACCTAATTCAGATAACAATGCACACAAAAACTAGGTTAGTAACTTAAATCCAACTTTTACGACAACTCACGAGATCAAAACCTTCACAACGAATGACAAAGTGCGATACTTAAATATCCATCGATTTCACGACGAATGACAAAGCAATAACCCGAATTTGGGCAGCACTTAAACATCCATTGGATTGGTTGACATTAAATCGTAACAGTGATCGAGTTATTACCCTGTTATTGCGGCAACGTTTCGTGATTGTGTGTGTTATGTAGTAAACTGGATTTGGGCAGCACTTAAACATCCATTGGATTGATTACAATGGATTCTGTCTTATTGTTATATGGCGCCTTGTCACAATGGTGACGATGGTCATACCACTATTGGGTCCTGTCACCCAAGTAGTGATGATTATCACTGTTAGGGCTTATTTGCCTAACCTCTGTTAGGGCTTATTAGCCTAACCCCGTGAGAAATTAGTAATGTGCACAATACCCCACTAGCCATTGATTAAGATTACCACGACTTACTCCCTGTAATTATAACATTTGAAAATAATTTGAGGTATTGTAAAACAGTTGATAAAAAGAGAATGACTCACATTGCAGATTTTATATGAGCAGAGCTTAGCCTACTGATTAGCCTTTTAACCTATATTTAATAACATGCACACGAACTCGGTTAGTAACTAATACAGCATTTACGATAACTCACGAGATTAAACCCTCACAATTAATGACAAAGTGCGATACTTAAACATCCATCGAATTTACGACGAATGACAAAGCATAAACCCTAATGTGGGCAGCACTTAAACATCCATTGGATAGTTTAATCGATCGGACATTGAATCGTAGCAGCGATCGAGTTAATACCCGGTATCGGAGCAGTGCCTCGCTAATTGAGGTTGTATTTTTTACTTTTGAACAGTAAGAACTTGTTTTTGTGATTGAATTTCAACACCAGAGAACAGTGCATGCAACGAGCTATTTATAGCTGAAAAATAGGGCTCACGCGGCCCGCGTAAGCCTTCGGCTTACCTTTACGTGGCCCGCCTAACCACCTATTCTACGCGTAGGGTTGATTGGTCACGAGTAGGCTAGCCAGGTGGACACCACGTGGATCCTGAACACTTATCCGGTCAAACAGGTCTTGACGCTGCCCGCGTAAGACAAGACTTACTCTTATGCGGCCCGCCTGAGAACCATATTTCTTGTTTTCTTAGTTTTTTATGCACAGTATGGTTTCCGTCTGCTGTTTCGACTGTAGGTTTAGCTTTATTGTCAGCTGGTTTGTTTAATTTTGGGCAGTCTGGCTTAAGATGTCCAGCTTCTCCACAGTTGTAGCAGACTGTGAATTTCTTCCTCCTACATTCTTCTTCTTGATGCCTTGGAATTTTGCAAAAATTGCAATATACTTTGCATCTTCCAAAATGTTTCCTTTTGCAAGAATTGCAAAATGGACCAATGGAAGATTGTCCGGTTCCCTTTCGCTTGAAATTGTTACGGTTACTCATACGAAATCCTTGGGTAATCTTTTGGGCTACTTCCTTCTTTCTATTTTCTTCTCTTGTCCGTACCAGTTCATCAGTAAGTGTATTGGCTAAATCCACCGCATCATCAATCGTGCGAGGTTTCGCAGCCTTGACGATATTATGGATTTCACAAATCAATCCCCAAATATAACGGGAAATAAGTACTGGTTCTGGCGAAGCCAGGGTTGGTACTACTCTCGCATATTCGAAGAATGTCGAAGTATACCCTCGACAATTTACATCCACCATTCGATGTGTCAGGAACTTATTTGTCATTTGTTCCTTTTCATACTCGGGACATAATTTTCTTTCTACAAGACTCTTAAATTCTTCCCAGTTCATAGCATACGCCATTCTCCTTCCTTTTGCTTGTAACACCGTGTTCCACCATTCTAGCGCCCCTTCTTTGAAAAGATTCGACGCATACATAACCTGGTCTTCTTCAGCACATTTACTTATGGAAATTACAGCCTCGGTTTTCTCTAACCAACGCAGTGCTGCAGTTGCCCCTTCGTTACCTGCAAACTCAGCTGGTTTACAGGCAAGAAATTCTTTGTAAGTGCAACCAGGCGTTGCAGCTTTCATTTTCTTAGGGAGCGGAACCTGCCGTGGATCATTATCGTGATTAGTATGATTACCGCCTCCGTTTATGCTATTACTGAAGTTATCTTCAGAAATACGTTTGCTAGGAATGATTTGTTGAGGTTCAACAGGTTTCTGGGCAGCAGCAAGAATTGCTGGAATAGCATTGGCTATCCCTTGAGCAACGATATTTTCTATATCTTGCCTAGTCATAAATTGATCCTCCGGGTGTTGCTCAGATTGGTTTACCTCGTTAACTGGTTCATTATTAGCGTTTTCCATCTGATAATTAATATATATAATTTATTAGTATCGAATAATTTAAAAATCATACACAAAACAATCATACAAATTTCACAACACACCTATAGCCAAAATTATCGATTTCTCGATTCATATTTTTATATTTTATAATATGCATCATTACACACCTTTATCTTACAAAGTTTTATTTTAAGTTATTTTACAAGATTATAGTTTACTATTATTATTATTATTATTATTATTATTATTATTATTATTATTATTATTATTATTATTATACAATCACAGTTTTACAACCACACTGTCCCTTTTTAGTTGGTACTTTAGTAACGACGTTCCCTTTCGTCGTATTTCCAGGAGATCTGTTCTCCGACTTCCCGAATCCTATTTCCTACACCCACCAACTCTTCACCAAAGTGCCGGAGTTCAGCTAAATTTTCATTGCTCATTGGCGGGTTTGGTATCGGTTCCGGGTCGAACTGAGGGAGAAAGGTATAAGGATTGTTGAGCAGATTTTGAAACTGCCAGTCATTAGTCCACCACTCGTCCATTCCTAGAGGTTGGGTGTGGATTATAGGTTCTGGGATTGCTGGTTCCAAGTTTATTGGAAGTTGATTTTCAGCAGGATAAGGGTAGAGATTATTATTAATAGGCCTGACAATATCACAGCTCTCTAATGCACGATCCAATTCCTCCTGAAATGGCAACTCCTCAATTTGCCTAGAGCTTTCCCCAACTTCCATCTTTGTTTGCCTAGAACCTTCCCCAGTCTCCATTTCTACCTGCCTAGAACCTTCTCCGATTTCAATACTCTTTCCTTTGTCTATGGGATTTTCTATTTTGGGAATCTTCCTAGTTGCGGGTTTCCTCCTGTGCACACGCCTCCATCCTACAAATCTTCTCCTTTTCTTAGGCTTAGGTTTCTCCGGAGGTGGAGCGTTGAATTCCATATGTTCTTCTATATCGGGTATGTAACCAGTAAAATCTTTAGAAACCTCTATTTTCATTGGATAGAGATTTAGATTCTGAAGGGCTTCAGACAAGTCATTCATGCTGTTTAGCATATATGCAAAATACACAAAATTGCTAAGTTAAAATTTTATAACAAAATTTCATAAATAACTTTTAAATATTATTGCCTACCGTGTAACTAATACAAGGTTTACTGTAAACTTATTTATTTACTGGATAAGGTTTCTGGCTTGTAGGTGATAAGGGTGCTAAAACTTGAGTCAGAGTATTTAAAGATTTGCACTTACTGCTACAGTGGCTAGCATATAGAGATCTGCCCATTTTTCATCTAACTGGTCTTCCCATGGTGGGTTACTGCCTAGTTTTTGGGTTTTCTGATTAACTCTCTTTTCTTTTGGTTGTGATTTCTTTATTTTCTCCTGACTTTTCCTAATAATCAAACTTCTTTTATTAGGAGAAAGTGGTTCCTCATATTGTGCCTTTCGAACAAATATTCCTTCGTTAGTATCTGTTGGGTACTTTGAGGAATTTGTTTGGGATGAACTTCCCTTCTCTTTCGATGAATTATCTAATTTAAGATAGATGTTTGAAAGCTTTTGCTTACCCATACTGTAACTAACAAATAGTTAATAAAACACATAAGCACAAAATGAAAATCAAGAAAAATTAAGTATTTTAAATACTTAATAGGCTTAAATCAGTGGCTCGATTAGTGTGGCTCTGATACCACCTTTTCCTGTCACGGCCCCAGCCCGGTTTGACCCGGTCAGGAACCGCGGGACAGGAACCCGTGGTATCAATGATGCGACAGCGGAAGATTTTCAACAGGATCTTAAAACTCAAATGCCCAATTATTTATTTTATAATTTGGAGATAAACCCCGTAATTTACAATAGAGGAATTTCACTAGGAAATTCCTTGATTTATTAAAACATGTTTATTCATTTTTAACTGAGCCACCTCTTCAAGCTTGATAGTGCTCCATAGCACTTTTTCCTTGATTTACAGCAGGTCGCCTGAAACATGTTTTAAAAATATTTTATCAGCGGGGAAATGCTGGCGAGTCACTCAATTTGAGAAAATGACACAGTTATAAATTACAGCATAAGAGCGATTACAATGGATTCTATCTTATTGTTATATGGCGCCTTGTCACAATGGTGACGATGGTCATACCACTATTGGGTCCTGTCACCCAAGTAGTGATGATTATCATTGTTAGGGCTTATTTGCCTAACCTCTGTTAGGGCTTATTAGCCTAACCCCGTGAGAAATTAGTAATGTGCACAATACCCCACTAGCCATTGATTAAGATTACCACGACTTACTCCCTGTAATTATAACATTTGAAAATAATTTGAGGTATTGTAAAACAGTTGATAAAAAGAGAATGACTCACATTGCAGATTTTATATGAGCAGAGCTTAGCCTACTGATTAGCCTTTTAACCTATATTTAATAACATGCACACGAACTCGGTTAGTAACTAATACAGCATTTACGATAACTCACGAGATTAAACCCTCATAATTAATGACAAAGTGCGATACTTAAACATCCATCGAATTTACGACGAATGACAAAGCATAAACCCTAATGTGGGCAACACTTAAATATCCATTGGATAGTTTAATCGATCGGACATTGAATCGTAGCAGCGATCGAGTTAATACCCGGTATCGGAGCAGTGCCTCGCTAATTGAGGTTGTATTTTCGACTTTTGAACAGTAAGAACTTGTTTTTGTGATTGAATTTCGACACCAGAGAACAGTGCATGCAACGAGCTATTTATAGCTGAAAAATAGGGCTCACGCGGCCCGCGTAAGCCTTCGGCTTACCTTTACGTGGCCCGCCTAACCACCTATTCTACGCGTAGGGTTGATTGGTCATGAGTAGGCTAGCCAGGTGGACACCACGTGGATCCTGAACACTTATCCGGTCAAACAGGTCTTGACGCGGCCCGCGTAAGACAAGACTTACTCTTACGCGGCCCGCCTGAGAACCATATTTCTTGTATTCTTAGTTTTTTATGCACAGTATGGTTTCAGGGGTCCGGGTTTTTACTTACGGGTATTTTTAGGACAATTTTGAGAGTCCTTACAGTTTTGCTCAGATTAATTAACTTCATTAACGGGTTCATTACCAGCGTGTTCCATCTGGTAATTAATTTATATAAGTGAGTAGCACAAAATAATTAATAACTAGACATAATAAAGTAATTGCACATAATTACGTCAACAAGTATAGCCAAAATTGTCGATTTTTCGACGTTCGATATTTTATATATTATAATAGGCATCCGTACACACTGGTTATCTTACAAAAGTTTTATTTTTAAGTTATTTTACATAATTATATTTTTATGATTATTATATTATTTTGTTATTATACAACTACAACCACACCATCCCCATCTGCTGGCATCTTAGAAGCGACGTTCCCTCTCGTCGTACTTCCAGGAGATCTGTTCTCCCACCTCTCAGATTCGATTCCCTGCATCCACCAGCTCCTCGCCAAAATGGCGGAGTTCAGCCAAGTTCTCATTACTCATCGGTGGGTTTGGTGCAGGCTCTGGGTCAAACTGAGGGAAAAAGGTATATGGGTTATTTAAGAGATTCTGGAACTGCCAGTCACTGGTCCACCATTATTCCATTTCTCCTAAAGGTCGGGTGTTGACAAGGGGATCTGGGATGGCCGGTTCCAAATTCATTGGAAGTTGGGTTTCAGCAGGATAAGTAATAAGGGTTTCATTGACAGGCTTAAGGATATCACAGTCTGCCAGTTTGCGGTCCAATTCTTCCCATAATGACATTTCCTCGGCTTGCTTGGAGCTTTCTCCAATCTCTATTCCCTTCCCTTTATCCATTGGGTCCTCCGTCTTGGCAACTTTCCGAGTTACTGGTTTCCTTCTGCGCACACGCCTCCAGCCCCCGATTCTTCTTCTCTTCTTTGGCTTGGGTTTCTCCGGTGGCTGGGCTTGAAGTTTCATAGGTTCCTCAATGTCGGCCCAATAACCGGTAAAGTCTTTGGACACTTCCACATTCACAGAATAGAGATTGAGATTCTGAAGAGCTTCAGATAATTCATTCATGTTGTTTAACAGATATGAAGAAACACACAAAATTCTAGGTTAAAAGTTTGTAACTTGAACTTTCACATAATCATAGAAAGGTAATCAAAATTTAGGTATTAATAAAAATATGAAATATTACGATTTTATATATATTACAAATTACAACTAAAAATTAAAATATACTAGGGAATGATTTATTTTAGTATATCTTTTCTTACTAAGTTGTTTATTTAATGGGCAGAGTTTCTGGATTATAGATGATATGGGTGCTGGTACTAGTTTTGGCGATTCAACTATAAGTTAGCATTTATTGTTGTAGTGGCTAACATATAGAGATTTGCCCATTTTTTTATCTAATTCATCTTCCCATGGTGGGTTATTGCCTATTTCCTGAGTTTCCTTATTACTCGTCACTCCTTTTGGTTGTGACTTCTTTATTTTCTCTTGACTTTTTATAATAATCCAACTTCTTTTATTAGGGGTAAGTGGTTTCTCAAACTATGCCTTACGAACAAATATTCCTTCCTCAGTTTCTGCTGAGTATCTTGAGGAATTTGATCGGGATGAGGTTCCCTTATCTTTTGGTGTACTATCTAGTTGACGATAGATGTCCAAAATTCTTTGCTTACCCATACTGTAACTAACAAGTAGTCAGTTAACAAAACACATAATCACAAGATGATAATCAGGTAAATTAAGTATTTCTAAATACTTAATTGGCTTAAATCAGTGGCTCTGATACCACCTTTTTCTGTCACGCCCCCCGTCCCGGTTTGACCCGGTCCAGGAGCCGCGGGACAGCAAACCCGTGGTAATTTATTAATTGAGTTTACAGCGGAAGATTTAACAGGATCTTTTAAAACTTGAAATGCCCGATTATCTTATTTCATAATTGTTCGGGATAAACCCCGTAATTTACAATAGAGAAATTTCACAAGGAAATTCCCTGATTTACAAAACATGTTTATTTATTTAACTGAACCACTACTTCAAGCTTTGTTAGTGCTCCGTAGCACTTTTCCTTGATTCACAGTAGTCACCTGAAACATGTTTTGAAAATATTTTATCAGCGGGGAAACACTGGCGAGTCATTCAAATTTAATAAAACGACACATAGTTATAAATTACAGCATAAGAGCGATTACAATGGCTTCTATCTTATTTTTATCTGGCGCCGTGTCACCTGCTGGTGACGATGGTCATACCACTATTGGGTCCTTTCACCCAAGTAGTGATGATTATCACTGTTAGGATTTATTAGCCTAACCGTGAGAAATTAGTAATGTGCACAATACCCCACTAGCCAGTGATTCAAGATAACCATGACTTAATCCCTGTAATTATAACTTTGGAAAATAATTTGGAGTATTGTAAAACACTTTTGATAAAAGAGAATGACTCACATTGCAAGTTTAATTGGGCAGAGTTTAGCCTATGATAATCCTGTTAACCTAATTCAGATAACAATGCACACAAAAACTAGGTTAGTAACTTAAATCCAACTTTTACGACAACTCACGAGATCAAAACCTTCACAACGAATGACAAAATGCGATACTTAAACATCCATCGATTTCACGACGAATGACAAAGCAATAACCTGAATTTGGGCAGCACTTAAACATCCATTGGATTGGTTTCTATCGATCGGACATTAAATCGTAACAGTGATCGAGTTATTACCCTGTTATTGCGGCAGCGTTTCGTGATTGTGTGTGTTATGTAGTAAACTGGTGATATCTCAATGTACGAAATGAGTTTTTACGTCGAACAAGCGCCAGAACTCAAGTCCCACACCCCTCTATATATACTGGAAAAACAGTCCCCTCGCGTGGCGCGAGGGGCACCACCCTACCATAGGGTAGCCCGTGTCTTACTAGCTCAGCTGAGTCAACGGTTCGTTAAAATTCGATTTCGACAACAAACTGTGTGGATATTACTAACGAGGGAATACCCCCCCCCCCCCCACCGAGGTTTAGGGGCCCTGATCCTGATTCCGATTGTTCTGAAAATTTTAGGGGTCATGCAGTATCACTTGGGGGTCTCAATTAGGGTTTCCTATTGGGCAAAATAAGATAAGAAATGGAAATTTTAACGAGAGTTGTTACATTAAATCCATGGTTGTGAAACAATGATTCTGTTACAACACTCCCCGACGTTTCCGCCACGTTTTGTTGTTTTACGTGGTCGGGGTGTGACATTCATGCTCATTTGTTTTAATTTAAATGTTAATTTTTTTTATTCATAGTCATTCTTTTATTAAATAAACGAACATTTCCGCCGAACAATCCACCATGTCAATAAGTTTCCAAATTATAAGTCTCAATTTGTAGTGTTTGTTTACCAAAACTAAACAATGGACAATAGCTGATAGGAGTGTTGTAAAAATTGGGATTAATCGCCGATTAATTGCTACTTCACCTAGTCGGACCAAAAATCTGTTATTGGTGCGGTCAAAATCTTTGAATTATATGAAAATTATACTTATTAATCCAATCCGATCAATAAGTTTGAAAAATTATATATATATAAGTTAGAAAAACTACAATATAAATTCCAATCCGATTAATCCATATTAATCCCTAGTCGGTACCACTCGACTAGCACCTAGCGATTTTTACAATTACAATCATCTAATACCGGACTAGCGCCTGGCGATTTTTACAGGATCGTGTGGTTAAGCTTCAAAAGTTAATCACATAACTATAGAAAACAAACAAAGCCTATAATAATAATGGGTAACATGCCTGACTGAGAGCACAGTGAAAGACAAGGGTATCTTTCCCCTGAGCTTTAGCGGTTTAAAGGAGATCAGGGACCCTGTCGTTAAATGTATCACTGGCGAAGTGAAGTGAACCGGCTATATGACCGTCGTAACTCCGCTCATCGTCCCTGTAAAATCAATCAGAAATCAGTTGATATATATGACCGTTGGTGAAAGGAAGATGAAGTTACCTGACGTCAACAATGGCTACATTAGACCCTTCTTTGAGGGTGAGAAGCTCAGATCCGGTGATGTATGATATGGGTTTCGCCATTGTTGATGTTTTCACCGGAGAAGTTGGATCGATGATCGAGTGTTTGATTGTTGTAAGGATGAAAGAATCTGGGATCAAATCTCTATTTGCATTAAATTATACCAAGTGAAGCTCATTGACTTTTTAGTTTGACATAACTTAGTCTTAGATTATGATAGAGTTAACTTCTATTTTGCTCCATTGATTTGATCATTTTAACGGTTTTGCCCCCAATAGTTTAAAAATAGCCATTTCCTTCCTGATTTTTCTAACTTATCATCATTTTGCTCCCCGCTTCTAACTCCATCAGGGAGGAAACTGGCGACAAACTCGAAAGATTAAGGAGCAAACTGGTGACAAACTCGAAAGATCAGGGAGGAAAATTACTAATTTTTAACTATTGGAGCAAAACCAGTAAAATGACCAAACCACAGGGAGCAAAACAAAAGTTAACTCTACTTTTTAATACTTGTGTTTTTGGTGGTTTTAATCATTTGAATCCAAAATTAGAATGTTTAACGTCCTGAGTTCCTAGACACTTTTTTTATAACCATTTGAGTCCTTTTAAGTCTAAATTTTAACCTTTAAAGTCCAATTTTTTTTTTAACAAAACTGGACTCAAACCTTTATAAAATGAACAAAATTGGACCCAAAACGTTATAAAATAAATGACGACTCAGGGCTTTAACCTTTTTGATTTTGGACTCAAGTGGTTAAAACCACTAAAACACAGGGACTCAAAAAGTAATTTAGGGGATGTTTGTTTAGCTCTTAATGAGGCTCTTAGTGGTTCAGATCTTTTATTGATTAAGCACTTAATGGTTCAGACTGTTTGTTTCACGAGTAGATGTCTGAATGGTTCAGACATTTGCCTCTAAATGGTTAAGACCTCTAATCTGAATTGGTAAGACATTTTGCCTCTGAACAGTTAAGCATTATACTGGCTCTTAATAGTTCAGGCCTCTTACTAGTTCAACACTTAATGATTCAGACCTCTTACTGATTCAACACTGATTCAAAAGTTGCCAAACAACCCCTTACTCATGATAATATTTGTGCTATTGTTATTGTTATTGTTATTGTTCTTGTTCTTGTTCTTGTTCTTGTTGTCGTGCTTCTTATTTTTTAGAACGACAAATTCTTTAATTCAACGTGAGACTTGAATCAAATGTCTTCGAACCTAGAGTTTAACTAGGGGGGTTAGGGGCGCCCATCACTCATCACTCACTCATCACTCACAACTTCTAATTAAGTTCCGTCGTGTCATCAAACATTATTCCATCACTACTAATGGATTTTAGTGGAAATGCCCATCACTAGTGATGGAATTCCATCACTCACAGCCTATTTTTTTTATTTTTAAATTACAAATTAACAATAAATTATAAATTATAACTTTCATTTAAATAAGTTCTAAACCGACACCCACTTCACATCTCATTCTGTTTTCTTCTTCATATAAACCGACACCCACTTCACAATTCTCTACAAATTCACAAATTTTCCATTTGGGAATAAATAAATTTCCAATTTTCCATCTGGGTATCAAGAAAGTTCCAATTTTTAACCATGGAGAACAACACCAATCAATCATCTTTCTGGCAGTTCAAAGATCGCCGGAACTTCGACCTCCGTGTCAGCAGTGACTTCATCAAATCCGACACCGTCAACACCAACAATTCCGGCACCGATTTTAATGGGTTCAACTTTGATTGGAAAATGGGGTCCACTAATCAGACCCAAAGTTCTGATTTTGGGATCAATGGTGGGTTTAATAGGGGGTTTATTCACCAGCCACCTCCAACATTCGAATTTTGCAACGGTCATCATCGATCTTCAACGCGTGATAGATTCAACGCGTGATGGCCACGGGTGGCGGAAGTGTTCCACGCGTGTTCACCAGCCACCACGTGCCATCACGGATACGCCCCGTCCCCCCTTAACATGATATGCACAACCTATTATAAACGTTTGTTTACATTATACAATATTTTGTATATTGGTAATTTTCTAATCCTCTTCAATTGGACATATGAATAAGATAAAGATTGCTAGATATAATCATTAAATTCGGGCTTTCAAACAATAAGGTCTTTTATGAGACTTCTATAACTCTAATAAGCTTAAAGACAAATAATTCCATTCTTAGCACTAATCATACCAGATCATACATGCCACAATGCAAGCCATTTGTTGTGTGTGACAATTGCTGATTATTTTAGTATAATTAGATTGACAAGGTGTATCATAATATACATCAAACAAGTTAGTAGATTGCGGAGTGCACACTTGTTTGAGTTTATTATGATTTTGGATATTCGCTAACCTTATTGGTCATTAGGGGCTAAGCCCTGAGGCTCTAAGGAGGCGCCAGCCTCTGGCAGGGTCTAAAAGACCGGTTCACAAATTTCTCTACAGATCATATGCTCTGTTCTTACATATCAAAGTCTGTGTTTTATCTGGTTGGAGAGTTCAAAAGAACCATTGAATTGTTTCAATCTGAAAGTGTCCCACACGACTCTCAGATAATCCAAACGTTTGTATACGAGAATTCCACAACAAAATACATTGGTTGTCCATTCTTGCAGAGCTAATCAATGAAGTCCTTCATAGTTTGCGAGGGACAATCATTTCTTGTGATGGCATGTGTGTGATGAGAACAAGAAATACAACAAGTAGTTAACCACTCCTTTTAAGTAAAACAAAACATCTTCACATAATCAATGACTTTGTTATGATGTAAAACAACAATATATAATCCACGTATATGAGTGATAGTTGTAAGAACAGTACCTGAGCACGTCTACGGATTGAGTAACCTGTTAGGAGTGATCCAACTTTCGGTCTGCAAAACAGAACACCGTTAGGACTCGTTACAGGAATGGGGGTATTCCTGTAACCACCCTCCGGTGTGAGAATAAGTATATGTTTGAGGGAGTAGAGGAGGAAAGTAGAGAGAGTAGAGAATGTCCTTACCTTTGTGATGAACCCCTCTATTTATAGTTATGGGTGACTTTTAGGGTTTCCCCATATTTTGGAAAGTCGGTTAGGCGACTCCTAATTTATCGGAGATATTCGTGAATGAAGATATGCTTGAATATCTTCCCTATTTACGTTTTGTCAATGGTTTGTATTTGACCCGGAATGATCGAGTCGGGTCATTCCTCCACAATAGTTGATGTGTTGTTTTCATACTGATTCATAACCATGTTACTTTACAACAACACCAATATCTAATGATGAACAAACAAAGAAATTAAATCCAAAGACGAACAACTAAAGAAATAAAAATAAAATATTAGATAAAAACGAACGGTACCAAGAAACCTATATTTATAAATATCTACGTTTCCTATCTATAATGTCCAGAAGTTAATGTTTTAAAAACCGGTCGGTTGTATCGGTTGAATCGCCCAATATACCCGGTTAAACTGTTTTTGAACCTAATCTGGTAGGGCATAAAAACAGGAACTTGTAAATGAACCGGTCAACAGGAGGTTCAAACTTTGAGTCATATGGATCAGGAATTGCTAAAGCGCGATTGGTGTTGAACCTAACCCTATGACTCATGATCCAATCCAACATTCAACAACAAGATCTGATGCAGAAAACCTAAATTTGATGGTCACTGCTGTAATCAATCTCGATTTCGTTCCTATATTCTTCTTCTTCTTCCTCTATTCCGCTTTAGAAATCTTCATCGCAAGAACAATGGAAGATTTCCGATACAGATCCCTCGAAATCGAAGCAGAATTCGAAGAATTCGACGAAGAAGACGAAGACGAAGAATTAGAAGACGAAGATGAACAATTCGATGATGATTCATCGTTCGAAGATGAACAGTTACGTGACGAACACGTTATTCCGGAACGAATCGGTTCGCCTGTAGATCTAGGTGTTTTTAACGCTCGACAATTTGAATACGATTCATCGTTTGATGAACAGGATGAAGAAGACGAAGAAGATGAGGAAGATGAAGAGGATTATGAGGAAAATGATGCGGAATTGTTGTTTCCGGTGGTGAGGATGTTGCATAGGGATTCAATTGAAGAAGATGATGATGATGATTATGAGGATGAAGAGGATTACAGAGAGGAAGATGAGGATGAAGAGGAAGAGTTAGAGGAGTTGTTTCCGGTGCAGATGACGTCATCTAGGGTTTCAAGTGAGATATTTGAAGGTAGAGTGTTGCAAGGGGGAATGGTGAGTGATGTTGGCGTGATGGAGGATTCGGATGGTTCGGAATCGTGTGAGGGGAAGAATGGGAAGCAGGAGAAGTGTGGAGGTGAGTTTCATGGCTCGGTTTGCCCGATTTGTTTTGAAGCTTGGACTAGTGGTGGAGAACATCAAATTTGGTATGATTATGATGATAATAATATGTTGTTATGCTGTTTAGTATGTTTTGTAAGTTTAGTGATGGTTTAATATGCTGTTTCATAGTTTTAAGTTGATAAACATGGTACTGGTTAACAAATTCGTATGAACGTAGGCAGTGGCGGTGATGAGGGTGTGCGGGAGGACCACCGCACAGGCCCTGTGATTTCAAGGGACACGTGTTCTTTTTATAAATCCGATATATATGTTATTTTTTTTAATTAGTATACCCATACCAACTCTAAGATAGGCCTATTTACAAAACAATTTTTATGGTTTAGAAGTTAACCCATTGACATTAGGTTTAGCGAGCCCAATACCCATTTGATTTAAAATAATAATAATAATAAAACATTACGGAAGGGCACATTTTTTCAAACTCGAACAGGGTACATGAATTCTTAGAGACGCCACTGAACGTAGGCGTTTTAAAGGCTATAACAAATTCGTATATGACATTAGGACTTACGATTCAGAGGCTAAATATATAGTTTTGTACCTTCTCTCCTGCATGGATATAGTAGACTTAGAATCCTTGTACCTGTGATGAATCTAGTGGAAGATAGTCTGGACATCGAAACAAACGAAAGAATAAAGATGAAACCTAAATCATGGATAAACTGAGCTCTCTCGGGGACTTTTTTAAGAATAAAAAAGAAGAACCTTACGTAAATTCCATGGTCATGGTTTTGGGAGCATGTTTTTTTTTATATGCTCTTGATTAAGAAACAACAAGGGATTTTTTTTGTGATATAATGGATGATTGTATTATGGTTTGAAGCCTGTAAATAGACATAGGTGTTGCTGTGTTGCTAACTATAATAGCTAGTCTTGAATCTTGACAGTTTTATGAATGCCTCTATCAGCAACAGTGGTTTATAAGGGAACATTCATCATGTTTGAGCATCTCGACGTAATTTGTTTGAAATGTAAACACCTGCCTACATTTGAATACACCTTCTTGATTGAAAAGCGAAGTGTTCTATCTAGGAGCTGTATCTTAGGTTTTTGTTAATTATAGATATTAATATTGTATTGTTATGGCTTAGCTGTATGTCAAGAGCACCCAAGGTGCGCGCCTTGGCGCAGAAGCGTAGCTTGCGCCCTGAAAGACAGAGGTGTGGTTTAAGCGAGCCAGGCCAATTTCCCACCAAATTCTGGCCAAAAATCCTTTGAAACCCCTTAATAAGCCTGGAGTCAACCTAAGCTAAAACAGCCTAATCGATCCTTAAACAAGGCTAAAACATGTTTAAAACCTCTAAAAGTTGTATTATATACTATGCGCCTAGCTTAAAAAATTCCCCGCTCTTTAAGCGCCTGGCACCTAGGCTCTAGGCTAGGCCTATGCGCTCTAGGCTAGGCCTATGCCCCTTAGGCTTTTACCGATATCGGTTGCATATAGCCAATGGTCCCAGTAAGCTTTTCTAGGGTGGTTTCTTATCTGTATATAATTATACCGAGGGTTTCCCCTCCACAGTAATCATTCAGATAATTCCTGTTTTGACTTTTGACTGCCTGCTTCTTTATGACTGCAGTTGTCTTCCATGTGGGCATATTTATGGACTGTCGTGTATAAAAAAATGGCTTCAACAAAGCAGAGGTTCTGGAAAGGTTTGCCCACAAATTTACCAGCAAAACAAAAAAAAATGATTCTTCTGACTCATCAATTTTATCATCACACGTTTCTTTGAATTATCAGTGCCCTCAATGCAACAACGTATGCACATTAAAGGATGTTAGAGTACTTTATGCATCTCGGCTTTGTGTTGCTGATGAAGAGTTACAAAAGGTAGTTTTTCACTTTTAAACTGGTCCTATGCGAAAACAAAGAAAATTTAATATTTTTTTATTTTTCTGATTAAAGATAAATTTTCTGTTTGTAGAGAGTGCGGTCACTCGAAGCTAAATGTGCTTATCTCGAGCAAAAGGTACATAAACTTTTGACCCATTAGAAACAGAAACTATCTTTCTATCTATCGTATTCTTACAGTGAGATGCTTTCAGTTAACTTACAGGAATCGCCAATTTTGTTATTGTTGGCATTATTAAAAACTATTGCTTTATCTTACAGGCGGGCCCACCAACGACCGATGAATTAATTGATCAAATTTGCAGCAACCCAGCAGCTGTGCAACGACTAGCAACAGTTCTTGCTGGGTTGTATCAGCAGCCGGTTTCTCCTTGATGTATTCAGGCTTGATGCCATCAATACAAACTTGTATTGTATATTGTATGGCGTCAGCTGGTTTATGTGTTCGGGTTCGGGTTCATAGTTGTTTGGTTTGGGTTGGGTTGGGTTGGGTTGGGTTGGGTTTGCTCAAGTGGTTAAAGCTTTCCCTGGATGATGTAAAGAGTTTGACTTTTTGAAGTCATATTTGTGTGTTTGCAAACTGTAGGTCTAGTTTACAAGAAAACTTTATAGTTGTGTGTGAGGTAAAAACATTGCTATTTTATAAGGGTGATAAGCAAAAGGCTAAAATAATGCTTTTAAAAAATTTAGCAACCGAGTTATACTTTATTCTCGTATAGGAACAACAAGTCAACAATGGTAACGTAAATAGGGGTTAAAGTTATTTTACAAAGGCTCCTAATTGTAAGAAGGGTAAGAAGGTTTTATAAAGTGACAAGTGTTCAATAATCTAAAACCTAAACTCACTACACCACCACTCAAAATCTAAACACCCACCCCTAGGGCTGCAAACGAACCAAACGTTCGGCGAACAGTTCGTGAACCGTTTGGCGGGAAGTTCGTTTGTGTTCGTTCGTTTATTAAACAAACATGAACAGAGGTCGTGTTCGTTTGTGTTCGATAGTTCATTTGTGTTTTTAGTTTTTATATATATTTAAATACTTCAAAATTCCGACAAATTAAATATCTAATAAGTGTTAGTGTATTATATTTTCTGTTCATGAACGATTGTTTGTGTTCATTTGTTTCCATTTATGTTCATGAACATTAGTTTGTGCTCATTTGTGTTTGTTGACGTTCGTTGCCTAAAATTAACAAACAAACACGAACATAAAATCTCGTTCGATAAGTGTTTGTGAACGATTCGCGAACACATATATTTCTTAACAAACGAACACGAACTAGGTCTTGTTTGTGTTCGTTCGGTTCGTTTGCAGCCCTACCCACCCCCACCCCATCATCACCCAAAAACCTAAACAACCAACCCCCCCCCCCCCCCCCACACACACACACACCCACCAATCACCCAAAAACCTAAACCCACTATACTTTAAATATTTTTTTTATCAAATGGATTAAATTTTGTGTGAGGTTACAAATTTAGGAGCATGCACAGTATTTTGGATGACACAAAATTGTAATTTACACGAAACGAAACCATATGGATATGTAATATTAAAGCATATTTCATTCTAATGATCTTCGATATATTATATTAAGAAAAATGCTAAACATAGTTCATGGCTAATGGTGGTTTTGATAGTTAAACACAATGATCTAAAAACAAAAGGTTAGTAATTTTTTAATGTTTGTAAGATGATGACTCGTGCCCTGGGCTGAGCCAGGCCGGACCAGACTAAATTGTTTGGGTCTAAAAGCCTACTATTTTAGTTGGGACTTGGGCTTTTATGGCAAGCTCCAGAGTCCAGCCCGAATTTTAGGCACCCGAATGTAGCAAGTATGTGATTCTATGTGCGTTTATTAATTAACTAGGTTACGACCCGGTGTATCACACGGGTAGACTAAATGTAATGTTATATATTAAATAATAAAAACTATACCTTTAAAAACCTCGTTTATTATACACGGGTTGAGCAAATATAATTTTATATAATTAAATGATAAAAAAGTTATATCTTTAAAAACCCCATGTATTGTACGTGTTGAATAAACGTAACTTTATATGTAAAATAATAAAAAAGTTGAATAAATATAATTTTGTATACTAAATACTAAAAATCTCTCACACCTATTAATAGATAATTATTATTAGTTTAAATTTGATACACTATTTATAAAACTGAAATATATTTGTATCCTATTAATAGATAATTATTATTTAGTTTAAATTTAATACACTATTTATAAAACTGAAATATATATTTGTAAATATAAAGTGAAGACAAAGAAAAGCATATACCTAACATCCACACTTCAAACAAAACCGTTATATATCCAACATTAACTCAAAATAATTTAAAGTGGAATATAATTTTAAATTACTTTTATAATTATAATTAAAATTGTTATTTATCATATTTATTTGAATCTGAAAAATTAATTAAGTAGGGATAAATAAAAGAGATTAAACTAAATAATAATTAGATGGCTTAATATGATGACAAATGTCTTTTTATTGGTTTCTTTTATTATATAGTACTAGCGGTAAGACCCGTGTGCAAACACGGGTCGTTTCTTACAAAACCATGCATAACACATATTGATAGAACATATAGATACATGTATAGATATTGTACGAAAATGTGTTATCTATTATAGCTAATAAAAGATATTTAACAAACTTAATAAAAGATGTCTAAAAGATATCTAACAAACTTAATAAAATTCATCAATTACATATGATTATTTCCATTCTCTTATTCAAAAAAGAGAGTATCCACCCATTGACAATGTAAACTGTTAAAAACATAAGTACATATAAAAGATGTCTAACAAACTTAATAAAATTCGAATACAACTTAAGTTTTAACAAACATTAACTAAGAACATACGATCACCTGCCTAAACAACACACATCAAACCTCACTCAAGAATTTGTTATGCAGAACATGTCCTTTGCTACATGTTGTGATCTGGTTAAATATGCTACTGGAAACAATGTAACAGCTGCTGATCCAACAATCTTCCTATACAACAGATGATACGAAAACCCTTCTTTATTACTGATTTTTATTTCTCATCAACATCTCCCTGATTTGTCCTTTGAATTGTAATTCAAAGTCCAGGGAGAACATGTCTTCTTCATCATCCTTCTCAAGTTGAAGGTCCAACAAATCTTAGAGATCGTATGCATTCAGATTATATGCACTATCCATTTTAATCTCTTCAACACTACCATCTGATCTGATCAAAGTCAATACTTGAGTTTTTGAGCATGACTTCCACTTTACTATTTTTGGATCAGTTGGTTTTCTTGGCCAAAGAATTATTGAAGATGAGTTTGGTGATTCTGGTCTGCTAACTAAATTTGCAATTGGTTCAGACAAATCAGATGATGAGAGAAGGTTTTTCGGAGTATCGATTTTTAGAGACGGAGCAGCAGTTATAGGATAGACTGGGTTTTGAAGAACATTTGAATGTTCAGCTCTAACTTCTTCCAGCTTTTTGTAGGTCTCAACTATCTTCAGTTTAGACCATCTGGCAATGGATCTAGCTGGACCATAACCAGCAGCCACAAGCTCTGCTCTCATTCTTTTAAACTTCAATGCC
This sequence comes from Helianthus tuberosus, assembly GCA_030545235.1. NCBI lineage: Eukaryota > Viridiplantae > Streptophyta > Magnoliopsida > Asterales > Asteraceae > Helianthus > Helianthus tuberosus. The sequence goes on along the minus strand of CM060388.1, from coordinate 32,859,626 downwards.
TCACCTGAATCCACTGTTTTGACTTTCTTCCAATTAGGTGGAGTTGGCTTTACCAGAGGATCATTGTTCATCTTTGTGATTCTATCGATCTCTTCTCTAAGAGCATCTGCTGACCAGTTTTTGAATTGATCTTCAGTTGCCTTATATGGTTTGTACTTCATAATGTGTGCAACATAAGCATCCCTCAATTTCATCTGAAATTCAGGAATTACTGGCCTCTCAGACATGGATTTACTGACGTCTCTAGCATAGTCTTCAAGTTTTACGACTTTGCTAAGCTGAAATGATAAAAACCTCTGGTATTCCCTGTCATCCATCCCTATGTTTTTCTCCCTTGCTATAACCTCAGCCTGTGATACTTTTAATTTCAAATACTCATCTAAGTTTTGAGGCTTCTTACAGCCATAAAGAGATGGGAAGGATCTTTTAGATGGATCCTCTATTGTGAAGAATGATTCAATTTCACATTTAACAATGACTAACTCTAGCGGATATTGAGCTTCCAGAGGAATGACTGATGGTAGTGTAGCAATTGTAAGAGATGAAGTAGGTTCTCTGGGTGGAAATGACGAGCATGGACTGTTTTGAATGGAGGCAGATGATACAGGGATTGTTGATTTAATCTCCTCCTCATCCTCTAACACAATATGAGTTTTTCTCTTACGTGTGGAGATGATTTTCGGTGAAGGAGAATGTTTTGGTAGTGAAGATGAATGTTAGGACCGGTTTTCGACTCCGAAACGATTGCGAACCGAACGTGTGACGTGCGGAAACTGTACACGAACGTGACCGAACACAATATCGTAATATAAACGTGATTCTATTGATCAATATGACGAGTACAAGCACCACGAATCACCTTTCTCTCTCTAGACTTTCTCTCTCTAGACTTTCTCTCTCTAGATCTAGATCTCCAAAGCTTCTAAAATGGCAAAAGTCCTTAATGAAACACCTAAAGCTCCTATTTATAGGCACAAGGCATAAGGAAGGTTTCCTTATTTACAAGATTGCCACCTTGCCTTTTTCACTAAATATTACATCATAAAGTCTATATTTCTTCGGTGTCTCACTACGGTTCTGATTGACGGAGGCGATAGACATACTGCACTAACAGACTCCCCCTTAGATATTGCCGCAGTCAATCTCGTAGCGTCTTGTATTTCTCTCTCTCTCTCTCTGAGTCTTCTAGCAGGTTTGATATCATCAGCAACCACAGACTCCCTCTTTCTTGAACAGACTCCCCGTGGATCTGTCTTTATCTTCAGTTGCTCCTCCTTTCGATTAGACTCCTTTTCTTCAGGCTCCCCCTTTCGTCAAGCTTTCGTGCTTTTGGAATCGACACCTGGCTTTTCGGATACAAGCTCCCCCTTGCGTTAAGCTTGTCTTCAGACTCCCCCTTAGACTCAGCTGTCGGGATCGTAATCTGGAATACCATCTGCAAATCTCATACATTCATAAGTAAAAACATTTTGAATCTCCAGGATTGATGACCTGGCTCTCTCAACATATACTAAAATATTTTTACAGTGAAAGCATTTTCAGTTGTCCAGGAACCGTAACCTGGCACTTTTAAAACATTTCCACTTCCCCTATCAACAAACTTCATAGATTTGACAATTTAAGCGACCAAGATCGGAACATAGTTCTTTAATCTGATTTTAACAATTAAGAATCCAAATCCCTCACAGTAAATCATCCAAGTCCAAATTAATGACCTTGGAGATATCACAAACTGTTTTTGATTTTTGAATTAAAAACTACAAGTTTCAAGTTAATGAACTTGTTTTATTTTCAGAAACACGTTCAGCATACTTAGATTTTGAAACTCAACTCTCAGACATCGGTTGTCGAAAATAAAGCGGAATCAAAAATCTTTTTGAAGTTTTATGAAATATAAAGCAATAAAGAAATATTTACAGACAATATTTTTGTTTGAGTTCGTGTCATAGGATCATATCAGTTTATGACAAATCACTAGTACCGTTGAGCTTTAAAACACTTTAAGTTCTAAACGATTCACTTAGATTGTCAGTATACTGATCCACTTCAATTTTCACACAAAGTTCAATTGTTTTGAGATACAAGAATTAGTGTTTTAAGGACTTAACTTATTCATGTGTCCTACCTCAGAATATACTCTTGTATCCAGATTTCCTATATTCAGTCTTACAGGTGAGTATACCTAGATGATATATGTAAATGGGTTAATGCGAGACCATGAGAGCTCAGGCTAGAACTTCCGTTCAATCAGAGAGATGATGGCTCGACTTTAGGTGTGTCCCCCTTGGGGATCTTCTTTACAACAACACTTGATTTACATCTTTCGATAGTTTATCAATTTTTATGTTGAGGGGAGGCTTATATTTCAAGCATGCGTAAAGTATTATACGAGGACTAGGCTATTGCTCCCGCAAAATCAGAAGTCCAGGTATAATGCCCCAGATATCACTAAGCATAAAGACCTAGTATTTCAGAAACAGGCAATCTTTCAAACAAGATTTCGGGGGTTACCCATATATCCGAGAGATGTTTCCCACGAGATAAGCAAGCATTGATATTTAGGTTTATATCTCGAAATCAATCTACTAAATGTGTAAAAACCTACTGGCATATCATCAGTGAGACCGTTTATCACATTTTAACTTTCCAATTCCTTAGCGTATTATGATTGTCTACTGATGTACATCATTTCCTCTTTTTACACAAAAACTCATTTTTTTATTTTATCATGTTTTTGGCTTTTTCAAATTTTCAAATATTTTTGGATTTTCTGAAATTTCTTACTCCCCCTAAAATTCAAAATCATTTAAAGAAAATTTGACAACCCGATGCTAATAGCTTCGTCTCGCCATCCATTTTCTGCTTCTCATGTACTGAATTGCAGAAAATATAACATACCCCCATGATTTACAACACATTGATTTTTACAGTTTGAAAACCGTTTTTCAATCTTGTGAAATTAATCATGTTTGTTCCGCCGTGAGGGTTTCGGCATATTCAATCAACATATTTTTGCAATTTTTGAATTTTGACAAATTTAAAAACAAGCATATTTTTTATTTTTCAAAATTTTGACAAAATAAAACATATTTTTGGTTTTTAATTTTTTCAATTTTTAGGGTTTTTGAAATATTGTTTATTTATGTAAAGAAACAAACTAACTCCCTGTTTAACCAAACCAGGGCAGCAGCCTTCTCTTCCTGTGCCAGGCTGCTCATCAATTCTCTTCCTTGACAATCAAACTTCATGAGCACCTGCACATTCACAAAAAATCAATTACTTGAACAATTTAGCCCAGGTCTGTTTGACCTTAGGCATTTCGACACAATATTCATTTAATGATGGAAAATCTTTGTCATTTTGTACAAAAACTTTTTCATCTTTGACTTTGACTTTCTCATCATTCACAGTAGTCACTTGTTTCTTAACCACCCAGTTTTGACCTTTTGTCGCATTTCGTTTGTAAAATCGTGACTCTGTGTTTTGATTTTGAATAACACTTTTTGGTTTTTCAAAATTGATTTTGCTTTGTCATATCAACTGATGTTTGCCAACTTTGTGTTGTTCTGAATCTGGAAGTGTGAAAATTTCGGGTTTGTCTTGAATCAAACCTAGTCTGGTTTGATTTCCAGGTTTGATTTGAAGCAAACTTGTTTGTGTTGTAACTCCAAGTTTGTTTGGAATCAAATCTGATAGTTCTTTGTTTCAGACTCTCAGATTTCTGTTTTTCAACATTAACAAGCTTTGGGTTTGGACACTTGCGTGCAACATGTCCAATTTGATCACATTTAAAACACGTTTTCTTTGAAACATCTTCAGCCTGTTGTTGTTTCGTTTTCTGAGCATAGAACTCTTCATTAGACTGTCGTCTAAATTGGAGTTCTTTCTCTTCTTCCGAACTTTTCTCGTGAACAAAGTTCATTTTCTTTTGAAAATTTTGCTTTTCAAACTTTTTATTTTGATTATGTTTCTTTTTATAACCCAACCTTGCTTTCATATTCTTCTTTTTGTAACCAGACTTGTTATAAAAAGTTTTCTTGTTTTTCCCAACAAATTTTGAAATTTCTGATTTCTCAATCTCAACCAGTTTAAACACTTTGTCAATTTTTTCTGAAATCACATTTTGAATCGGGAATTCAATATATAAGAATAATTTGTCCGATCCAATCATGGTATAAACCAATCCTTTTGAATCATCATTCACAACTTTCTCAGATTTTGACTGTTTAATATAGTCATCATGAAAATTTCCCTCATTTTCATCATGTGATTCAGACTTACCTTTGGTTGACTCATCTTTCAAAACGCTATCAACAACCTTACTTACCACATCTGAATCATCAGCTTCATCAGATTTGGCGTAAGTCACATCGATACTTTTAGGTAATTGGTCAACGATATTCAGACCTTTTGCCACCTTTTCCTCATCATAAAAAGTATATTTATTTCTCAATGGTGGAGGTACCTGATGATATTCTGAACCAATACCTTTTTTATTCTTGTCAGTATCTTTGTCATCTGGTGTGATGTTGAAAATGCGTTCAAGAATGTACGAAGAGTTATGATAACTTTGAAGTTTTGTAACAATCTTTTCTTTTTTAACCAGAACTTGTTTGAGATTAGCAACTTCATCAACACACTTGTTTAATTCAAGTTGCTTTTCTTTAAACTTTTTCTCATAAAGTTCCTTGGTTGTTAAAGTTTCAGACAATCTTTCATCAAAACATTTGACTTGTCTCTTCAAAGTATCATAAGCTTCTTGTACTCTCTGACTTGACCATTTCAAATTATCATATTCTTTTTGAAAATCTTGAAGCTTATTATCTTTTTCAACACAACCAACACATTTTGCTATACACATTTCTCTCAAAATCTCGTTTTCTTTTTCAAAATCATGACATTTCTGTGTCAGCTTTTCAACCTTTTGTTTCAACATTTCTTCTTTTTCAATCATTTCTTTACATTTTATTTTGAAAACATTTTCAAGTTTATTTGTTTCAATATCTTTTGTTTTTATCATTTCATCTTTTTCAGTACAGGCTTTGCACATTTCTATGCAATTCCTGCACTTGTTTTTATTTTTATCAACAGTTTCAGCATTTGATAAATCAGAAGATTCATTTACCTCGATTTCTTTCAGCACCGATGATTCTTCTGTTTCAACTTTATGATCTTCTTCTTTTTTCTCTTCTTCTTCCACATTATTCTTTGCCAGAATCTTCACCTCTTCTACCAGCCTTTTCAACTCTTCTTCTTCTTTCCTCTTCTTCATTTCTACCACCTTTGGCAGACTTGTTTCAAAAATTTCTTTTATTTTGTTCATCAGATCAGCCTCATACCCTTTTTCAGATAGCCTTCTTGTGTGATAAGTGTCCTGATCTGGAAACAGATTTGTTACTGCATCAAAATCCACCTTTGACGGATCAACTACTGGATTACCCTGTGGATCCATGTAACATTCCAGTTCAGCATTCCATATATTGGCTCTCCGAGCTTCTTTGAATGGTTCATTCAATTTTCTAATTTCATATCTCGCACTATCTCTTCTCCACCAATTATCATAATCCACATCGGCTACAAATGCAGATCCAACATAATATTCTTCAGGAAAAATTTGACTCCAGTCATAACCCTCATCGTCTTGAATAACTGAAATCGCCCTAGATCTTTCCTTTGACAACCCTTCATCGATCTGTTTCTGATTCACATTTGATGATCCACTGTTGCGATGATAAATTGCTTTCTTGTAATAATCATCTCTGAATGGATTCGTGGGTTCGTCAGTTTCCCTGTTTGTACACTCTCTTTTGAAGTGTCCTTTCTGTTTGCATTTGAAACACATAACTTTTGCCTTATCAAACCCCAATTTTGAATCAGCATATCCCAAAGACGATCTTCCAGTGATCTACATGAAGCGTTGTGCTCTCCTCATTGCGCTAGCCATGCACCATTTAATATCCATTAACTCCATCTCCTCTGGATCGATCTGATTATAATCTTCATTTGTCATTTTTGGATTTCCAACTTTTCCTGTGATCAGACTTTCGTACGATTCCAGGACGGAAGCTAAGAACACCATTTGTTGCTTGGCAGCTTCTGCATTCAGACTTTGAGAATTTTTCAGATCTATAGCGATATTGCAATGGACTATGTTTGGATTTGATGAATTTGAACCAATTGAATGATAACCCGGATCTCTTGAAGAACTTTGTTGAAGTGAAACCTTTAAGCTTCCAACACTGAATGTCGTTTTTGACTTTTGATCAAACATGTTTCCTCTGTAGTATAAGTCAACATTTTGATTATACAGCTGGCTTCCAATTTTGTTTTGTCTCCTGATTTCTAGATCATGCCCCTCAAGTTTCTCAATCAGCCAGTCTAGAGTCACCTTGCTCATATCATTGCTGTTTTTGAGAATCATGACATAGTATAACCAGTCGTCTTCATTTGGAACAGCTTCTATCAACTTATCAATTATCTCTTCATTATTTTTTGACACACCAACTCTCTCCATTTCAAGTTTAAGGTGACAGAATCTTTCAATCATATGTGGAACAGTTTCACCTTTCATACAAGCAAACAAATCAAATTCTTTTTTCAATAACGAACGCTTGTTTTTAATAATCAGCTCACCACCAGTACATTTTCTTTCTAAAGCTTCCCATAAACCCTTTGATGTTTTCTCATGTTCAAGTAGTGAAATTATATCTTCTCTCACTGACTGATGTAACAATGTAATCATTCTGTGTTCAGCTACAACATGTTTTAATTCTTTTTCTGTAAACTCTTCTTCGGTTAATAACTCTCCTCCTTCTTTTGTTGGTTCTTTATATCCTTGTTTTAATTTTAACCAACTTTCAGGTGCAAAAGCTTTTACCCAACCCTCAAACCGATTTTTCCACCAGTTATAATCTTCAACATTCATTAATTTCGGTGGTTTCTGTTGGTTTCCGTATATATTGTCGTATTTCAAATTATCTGAAATCTCTTTTGAATAATCTCTTGTTTCAGAACTTCTTTCGGATGATTCTGAAGTAAAAGCATTGTAAAACGTGTTGTAAAATTCTTCACCACCGCTTGACATCTTCAAATTGTGTCTTGATATTTGCACCTTGTATATCTTGAATCACCTGCAATCAGACAAACAAATAAATGATCAGTTTAAAAACGAACTGAATATGTGAAAGAGTGTGACGGTGGAATTGATCTAGGACTCGTGTCTAAGACTCGCGAACTTTGTTCTGGCTATTTGGTACAATGATAATGTTGTTCGGATGGAATCACTGTTTGAATGGACTAGATCGAATGGGCCACGAAATATGGGCTTCAAATGGTCTTAACTCTATACTCCAACTTTTAATTGGGTCGTAGATTTCGAGATACTATATTGGGCCGTGATTAAATGGGCTGTTATCTATTAAATGTTGTGCCGGCAAAATTGATATTGATCAATTGATGATTGGACCGAAAAACCCACTAGGCCGACAACAGTATCACCAATAGAATATGATTGGGCCGACAACTTCTTTTTCAAACCGTACGACCTGAGTCTTATCCAAACGATCTGACAAGGTTCAAACAAACTGGCTCACTTCATGTGAGCTGAATGAACTGAATTTTAAACTGGTGCGAACTGAATCAAAATGGTACGACCTGGTTCACTTCGTGTGAACTGAGTTCTTTAAACAACCTGATCAAATCTCAAACGACTTGACCCACTACATGTGGGCTGGTTCAAATTTCCAAAATGAATTTGACACCTTATGCGAACTGGAAATAAATTTCACACGACCTGGTGACACATTAACCAATCCGTATGATCTGGATCATAATTTTCAAGCGAATTGGACCTTTCACGCGACCTGACCACACTATTCAAACGAACTGGAATAACACTTCATGTGAACTACCTTTACACGACCTGGAATCAAATTTCACGCGATCTGAGGTGCGACTTCGTGCGAATTGGAAGCAATTTCACACGATATGTACACTTTGATGCAATCTGGATGAACAGTTCATACGAACTGAAGCAAATTCCAAACGAACTGATGAACTTTACACGAACTAAGGGTTTTTATACGCGATTTCGGACCAAAAATCTTAGATTTCTCCCAAACGGCTTAGAATTAAGATCTAAAAATTTGCAGGCTTGTAGATCAAGTATTTTCGCACAACATATCCAAAAATCAGCAATTTTTAACCGTTAAAACTTGTTTAATTTTGCAATTTTCTGTTGAAAACGTGAAGAATATGAAAAAGATGAAGATGCAATTTTGATCTGAATCTGATGAATTCTCGAGCGGAATTGTGTGTTTGATCCGTGCAATCGAGCTCCTGCTCTGATACCACTTGTTAGGACCGGTTTTCGACTCCGAAACGATTGCAAACCAAACGTGTGACGTGCGGAATCCGTACACGAACGTGACCGAACACAAGGTCGTAATATAAACGTGATTCTATTGATCAATATGACGAGTACAAGCACCACGAATCACCTTTCTCTCTCTAGACTTTCTCTCTCTAGATCTAGATCTCCAAAGCTTTTAAAATGGCAAAAGTCCTTAATGAAACACCTAAAGCTCCTATTTATAGGCACAAGGCATAAGGAAGGTTTTCTTATTTACAAGGTTGTCACCTTGCCTTTTTCACTAAATATTACATCATAAAGTCTATATTTCTTCGGTGTCTCACTACGGTTCTGATTGACGGGGGCGATAGACATACTGCACTAACAATGAATGTATGGGAAATCTTTGTGACGTTGGAGGTGGTTGGATTGTGGTTGGTGTAGTGAAAATGATCATCGCAGATGTTTGACAAACTTCTGCTGAAACAACTGGTGTCAGCTGTTTGGTAAACATCTGCTGATACTTTTGTGTTCCCAGCATCTATTGACAGAATGGGTGATGATGGTGTGGAAACTATTTTATCCTTTTGTGGTGGTTTTTTTGGAGAAGGTTGGGATTTAGGTTGAGCAGGGGATACAATTTCTGTAGGATTAGCTTTTGAATCTGGTGGCAAGTTTCTCAGTGAATCTTTTCCCCCTTTTTTGACATCATTATCATCATCATCATCTTTCTCAAAGATTGATGTAGAGGTGGAGCCAGTAACTTTTAACAGATGTTCTTTAGTGTTCATAATGCCTGCTTGTGTGTCTTTATACCTGGCATCAACCAAATTTCTGATAAATTCCAAACTGAAATTGCGGTTACTTTCAGCCAAATTCCTCTGAGCTTGAAGGATGGGTTACATAGAATTCCAAAGCTCATTTGCAATTTCCTGTCTGGTAGGTTGACTTTTAAAATGCTCTATCATCTGCTTAATCAATTCTTTCATTTCAGCAACATCTGTTTCAATAGTAGACACTCTAACCGTCAAATCCTTATAACTTAATTCATCACCTACTTTAATAGGATCATCTGAATTCCCACCTGTAGTGGTTCTATTTGTTTTGATAATAGGAGAAGTCTCCATATCATCAAAAACAGATGCCCCTTTTTCTTGGTTCTGGGGACTTCCCACTGAAGCAAAGATTACAGTTGTAACCTCATCAGTGGTTGCCTTCAAGGGAGTCTTAATGATGTAACCACTGTCCAACTGATCACCAATGGGTTCAACAGTTGTAGTGGCTGCTCCACTTGAACTACCACCAAGAGTTTCGTAACACTCAACGGGGATAACCTCCTCAACTGTTTGTAGGATAGCAGATTGAATTGGTTTGCACACAGTCATTTGTTTCGATCTACTCTCAGTAATGTGTGCATTAGAGGAACTGTTTTCTTTCTGAAATTCAATTGCTTCAAATAGAGGTAATATTGATGATGGAACTTGAGTCGAGGGTTGTGGTGTAGAAAGCGTGATTGCCCTAGGAGAGGGACTTTTAAACGTATTTTCATATGAAAGGTCTACTTCATGTTGTAGTGTCCCTGTGCTTACAACATGATCCTTTTGTGAGGATACATGAGGAGTTTGGATCAGTTGAGATCTTTCCAACAACTGTGAGGAAGTAGCAGCAGTGGTTTCAAGTGACATTTGTGTTGTCACTGCATTAACCTCTGGGATCTCATCTTCCAGAGGAACCTTTTTATTTTGTTTCCTTTTGGTGGGCTTTTTGGATGTGACAGGTTTCTTTTTGTGTTTTCCTGTTGTGTGTTTCACAACACCGGTTGTGGTGTCATGATCACCAAGAGTAGTTGGCTCAACAACAGAAGTTTGAGCAACTGATCCGCAATTTCTTTATCCATAAGTTTAGTAAAAGTTTTATGTATAAGACTATTTATTTGAAAAGCTACACCTTGTTCAAAATCTGTTTGTGACACTTGTTTTCGTAGGTAGTAGCTTAGAAGTCTTAGATACAACAGAAAAGCATTACTACGAACACCGTTTTTCAATTTTTTTCACATTTTTCACATTATTCAACAAATCAGAGAACAGTGCTTGTGATAAATTGTAATCAAATTTTGTTAAAATAGCATAACCCAAATACTGAATGTTCAAAGGTATCTCATTAAATGAGGTGGTCTTGGCTGAGAGACAAGTTAAAAGTGTATGAAACAAAAATTTCATTGGCGGAGGGAAGTTTGGTTTGTAGATAGTAACTTCCTTTAATTGTGCATCATACACTCTTTCAATGAACTCTGTATGAAGTTCAGGTTTTTCAAAGTTGGTCTTACCTCCCAAGTCGTCCAATGCAAATGTAGTGGAAATTGTAAATGGAGAAATTCGTACCACACTTTCCCCGACCTTAGATGTGATGGCAACTGGATTATTATCTTCAGACTCTATTTCAGCATTAAACCAAAATTGTCGAAGTGTTTCTGTATGAACCGGAGCATCAGCAGTAAGGATTGATTTGTATTTTAATGACGTTAAAAGGCCAATTATTGAGTGAAAGTTGGTATTTTTGCTGGTTTTCTCGAAGATGGGGAGGTAGTTGTGAGGGTTTTTGATGTTCAGAGATATCATCGGAGAAGAAGGTGATTTGGGGCTGAAACAGGGTTTAAATTGGAGAGTTTTTAATATGTTGGAAACTGTTTTTCAGAATTTTCAATTTGAGACGACAGTGGTAGAACCTCGATTTAGGGATGAAACAACTTTTATATAGAGAGAAGAAGTGACTGCTGACGTGGCAGTAGTTACAAATATTTGATGGCTAAGATTTGTCCGTGTCAGAACCTCTCTTGCGACAACCGATGACAGTTGTTTGGAAACCTCTGTTGGTCGACTACAGAAGTTGGGAATAGTGTGAGTCAAACAGTTGTTAGATAAACAGAAGTTATGAGAACAGATGATAACTTTCAGTAGTTGTTTTATTTTTAGCTAACATTTGTCCACATCAGAACTTCTGTTGTCATAATGGATGACAGTCAGCAGTGGATGTATTTTTAGGCAAGCAGAAGTTTCAAAAACAGTTGTTTTCAATCGGTGCAACTCAACAGTCGTAAGTCTAACATCTGCTATTAGCCCAACCACTGTTAGTATCAAAACCTTTGTTGAGCATTTTAAGATTGAATATCATCTGTTGTTCGTTAACATCTGTTGACCCATAGCAGACCTTTGCATCTTCAGACATTTATTCATCAGCAGATGCTCTCTTTTGTCAAACTTTAGCTACAACACACCATTTACAACAGCAAATATCGACTCCTTGTAATTAGGTCTTACCGGAAATTCTTCCAAAAAACTGTTGTAAATCAACAGTCGTTAGCATACACAGTTGTTTCATAAGAAGGTTCGAATATATGACAACAGCAGCATGCTTATACAAAGGTCTACAATTACAATTTGACATACTGTACAACATCTAATCTAATGGACTAACAAAGTCCCAACATCTGCTATTAACCTAACCACTGTTACTATAAAAACCTTTTGTCGGCTCAAGATATTTTGAATATCATTTGTTGTTCTTTAACATCTGGTCTCCCATACAGACCTTTCCTTCTTCAATCTTTCATCATTAGCAGATGCTCACTTTTACCAAACTTTAACTACAACAGACCTTTTACAACTCCAAATATTGACTCTCTGTAATTTGCAGGAGCACAGATTCTTCTAAAAACTGCTATCAATGATCAAATTCTGAACATTTGTTTTACCTTTGCACTCATCTGTTCACCATCAAACCAACCCTTGATACTATTAAACCTCTGTTGACTTACCAAACAGATGTTCAGACACAATTCAACATCAACATAATCAGTTCACCATCAAACCAACCCTTGATACTATTAAACCTCTGTTGACTTACCAAACAGATGTTCAGACACAATTCAACATCAACATAATCTAAATCAAACTCAAACACTAAATAAGTAAAACTAAAGCGCAACATAGATTCATAAGATTAAAATTTATTCATTTATTCATGACATTAAAAGTCCAATAATTACATAACATACTGAACAACATTAAAGTTCAAATCTAACAATAACAACAAGAATTAAGAAACTTTAGCTTTAACTCCATCGATTGCTGAACCTCTCGATGTATGTCCTTCAGCATCGCCATGAACTCCACGTCTCTATCACCACACTCTATATTACTGACAACACAAAGCTCATGAACGGAAGTTGAAGGCATCCGCATAAGATCTCTGGAAACCTGCTCTCTCGTGAACAGGACAACTTGCAATCCATCAAAACATCTCTTCAGCTCTTGAAGTGTAGCCCTATCTTCATACACATGTTCCTCGATTTACCTGACAAAATGCTGCTTTAAATCATCTGATTTTACAGAGGTGAATAACGCCATTTGAATAAACTATATTACTCGACTTTCCTGAAAGTATGATATCTTCGTAGGAAAACGTGATGAAAAACAGATGAAGTGACTATGAGTTTATATACTGAAATATCTAACAGTGAAAACGTGTAGATTTAATATAAACATATTAATGTATATTTCAAAACAGCAGTCTTTTAATAAAAAACCTTTTCAAACCCCAACATTTATGGGAAAACTGTAAAATTAAATACCAGAAACCCAAGGGACAAAATTTCGAAGTTCAAAGAAGAAAAGCATATTATCACAATTACAATTAACCTCTTCATTTACCATGTAGACGCTTTTTTAAACTCTATAAAAGACCGATGATTACTTTTGATTCAAAACATCAACAAATTGTCCTACAAATCACTTTCTGTCAAAAATTGTTCCAAATCAGAAAAACCAACAAAAAATCTACTTGGCAAACTTCAGCTTCTACCACTGGTCAGACACCAGTGATGTTAAAACACAATTCTCGATGTGGTCACTCAAAGAAAATAGAACAGACGAAGAACTAAACAGGAAAGTCGACATAATCAATGACACTAATTACAACAAAACCTGGAACAGCATAGCATTGCTCGATGAAGTCCTCCACTCTCCTCCATCAGAGTTCCAGAAGAATGCAGAAGAGTTTTTGACACAACTTCTAAAACAGGATCAGAAAATCTGCAACATGCTAACTGACCTGAAATTCAAAAGAAAGCATGAAATCACATGGAGAAAGGCCAGAGTCTACGAAATCCTAGCAAGTGTTAATTCTAGCGTGTAATACTTTATAAATATTTCATTAAATTTCTATTTTTCTATGAAGTACTTCATTTTAATAATATCAACATGCATCTTAACATATTCTAAAATATCAGTGTCAATAAAAACTCTCAACATCATCAACAGTTAATCAAAATAAGAAACAAACCTAAAATGCAAAGGTCTCCTCTCAACTGTTGTAGCACATCTAACTTTTGACGATATTACACGAATCTATACTTTGTATAAAAGAAGAAAATCTTTCTGACGCAAGAAAAGCTAACTTTCGATTTAACGAAAATCGAACAATGCAACTCTCCCATCAAAGAAGGTAGCACATGCAACTTTTCACGATGTTGCAACAATGATACTGCAACATCGATATTGAAAGGTTGATGTGTGAATGGAAGCTTCATTGAAACGATGATGTTGGAACAATGATACTGGAACGATAACATGTAAACAGAATCAACAAACATTCGAACAAAGAAGTATAATCGGAGATTAGCCGGCTGAATCACGACAAATATGCATTTGAGAGAGAGAGAGATACGCTCGCAGATATGATCGAGAGAGATTTGAATGTGGAGCCGGATTCATATATCTTATTTATAGGATTAGAATATATGGTTTGAATTTTGAATTTTGAATGTGGAGCCAGAATTTCGAATTTGGACAGAGGTTTATTGGGAACAGAGGTTTGATTATAAAATGTTGAGGGCACAGATTTAGACCGAATTTTAATTTTAGATGATTTTATATATTAGGCTTTATGATGTAATAATGACATACGAAAAGCCTTGTTGGACTGCCTCTCCCGCTGACATCAGCTTTTCTTATGTCACTCAGATTTCTCCTTTTATAGAAAGTATAGATAGATGAGTTAAATGTCATTTTAGTCCCTGTGGTTTGGGTAATTTTGTCAGTTTAGTCCAAAGGTTTCATTTTTCGCCTGTGGGTCCAAACAGGTTTCACCGTTGCCATTTTAGTCCACTGGGTTAACTTCATCCATTTTTTTGTTAACGAGAAGGGCAATTCAATCATTTTATATGTAATTCTGTTAACTAGAAGGACAATTCGGCCATATAAAATAACCGAATCACCCTTCCCATTAACAGAAAAAATGGATAAAGTTAACCCAATGGACTAAAATGGCAACGATGAACCCTTTTTGAACACACATGCGAAAAATGAAATCTTTAGACTAAACTGACAAAATGATCTAAACCAGGGGGACTAAAATGGCATTTAACTCTTAATGAATATAAACATATGCACATACAACATTATTTATAATGCCTTATTATATAAAGAGTAAACTACAAGTTTTGTCCTTTATGTTTGTACCAAATTGCAGGCGGTGTCTTTTGCCTTTAAATTTGACGAGTTTTGTCCTTAACGTTTCAAAATCCTGCACGTTATATCCTTTAGCCCTAACTCAGTCTGTTTTTTTTTTAAATATGGTCATGTGACTTGCACATGAGGGCATCTTTGTCATTTACCTGCCATTTTATTAAAAAAATTACTTCAATAACAAAAGATTTACAAAAATATAAAAAAGCCTATAAACTCTTTTACCTCTCTCCCACTCATCACCACCACCAACCCCACACCTTTTACCACTATCCCCAAATTAAACCCTAAAAAACCTGGTGTTTATGATCTTCATGATGTCGGATCTGAGAACAGACTTCATCAATGGTCGTCGTATTTGAATGGTCTTCATCAAAGATTAATCTTTAGCTGATTATGTTACGTTCTCCGGCGAACATGTGATCTCTGACGATTAATCTTTTCTCTTTTCCTGCCAATTTCTATTGAATCACTTTTTTTCTGCTTTTCAGTAACTATTCTGGCAACAAGTCATCTTCTCCGGCGACTTTATTTCTTCTTCCATCAATCAGAAACACTGAAACTCAATCTTTGAATTCATATTACATGAACAAATAATTCAGATTACCACCCACCACAAAACCATTGCCCGAATCAGCCACTACCAACTTGAACCAACAAGAAATGAATAAACCCACCAGCCACACCATTGGACATTTACAATACCTTCAATCAAAACCTTCAACAAGCAATGAATAATTTACAATACCTTCAATCAAAACGAATAAAGAACATAACTTTCTTATTTAATATGCAAAACTAGACCAATAAAAATCAATAACTCTGCTGTTCAACATCATCAGGTCAAATAATCGCGAGATTGGCTGTCGTAAATGCGAGCACCTTCAGGATCGACCCCATTTTTACCGATCTTGAACCATGACTAGGCTCGATTCTTAAAGGGGCTAGGGTTCCTATCTGTACATCTCGAAACTAGATCTGCTTCTACTTTGTCGGCGGTTCAAGATGTAAAGAAGGTGGAGGGGACAGGGTTGGCGTGGTTTTCTTGGACTCCGGAGGTGGGCGGTGGTGGTCGGAAATCTGAGAAGGAAAAGGTAGAGAGGGGTTGTGTGTGGTGTTTTGTAGAGATGACATCTTTTGTCTTTTAACGATATATAAATAGGGATAAATGAAAATGGTATGGGAAAGGACTAAATTACCCTTTTGTGTCCCTAACTTAATGAAAAAAACTAACTGAGTTAGGGCTAAAGGACATAACGTGCAGAATTTTGAAACGTTAAGGACAAAACTCAGCAAATTTAAAGGCAAAGGACACCGCCTGCAATTTGTTACGAACATAAAGGACAAAACTTGTAATTTACTCTTATATAAAAATCGGTGGTCACATGCAACAAAATCTGGACCCATGTGGATATGATTCCCACCACTTGTAACACTCCGCGTTTTCATAACTTTCCTAATTTAGAAATCGAGTCTTGAAAATCTCTTTTTAGAAGCTTGTCTCTTTCAAAAAAAAAAAACTACGATCCGTTGTATCGTCGAAAAAATCTTTATCTTGAATTTAATTCGTTATAATTATAGTTAATTATTCATTGTTTAATTAATTAAATTAAATAAGTTTTTAATTTAAAAAGTTTATTTTTATAATAATCTAGTTAGTCTCATTAAATTTTAAAGTTAGTAATATAAACTAACCTAGTTAGTTAATTGTAAAGTTAGATCCTTTTAAAAACATCATGACATAAGTTGGTTTATTAAGGTCAAGGGACTATTGGGGTAAATTGTTAGATTTTAACTTACAGGGACCATTTGTGTACATAACTGAAAGTATCATGTTTGGAATAAAAAAAAAAGCTGAAGACCAAGGGACTCGAACCCGGGTCAACAGCCCCTCCAAACACACGCATAACCAGCTGAGCTGGGTCTTGACATCGATCATAACCCGGCTCCTAATTCATTTAAACCCTCGTTCAAGTCAAGCCCAAACCCACTAATCAAACCCTACCTATTTAAGAGTTGAAAACCCTATCTCTTCACTTTTAGATCAGCCGCACATAATGTTTTTTCCCCTGTTTCCTTTTGTCTGCAGCTCAAAAGCAACACACACACACAAAGGCCATAGATGAACAAAACACCTACAAACATCATCATCTTCACACCCTCTCCCCTCTCCGATTTCCGGCGCCGGCCAGCGGCGGAGCCGCGGCGGTGACACGGCGGCGGTAATGCTCCGGCGACCAGTTTCTGACCTCCGTTTAAAAAACTCTGGCAACTGCGTTTCGCCAAATCTCTTCGGGTAAACCCTTCGAAACCCTCCTTTCTTCTCTTTTCTTTTTCTCCGATTCAATTTGTATTTTTCCGACATAATTGGGGAGATGTTCAGGTAGCATTGTTGATGATGATGAGCATGATGTCGATGATGACGGTGGTGGTGTCGACGGACAACAGAACCGACACACGGCGGCTGCCGGCGTCGGCAGTGATGGTAGTGAACGGTTCGGTTAACACGGGTTAGGGTTCGGTTTGAGTTTGACTTCATTCTGGATTTGGTTCGGTCACGGGTTTTGGTTCCTATCTCGGTTCAAGTTCACAACCAGCTTCGGTCCAAACTTGGCTCGGGTCTCGGCTCATGGCTCAGTTCAAACCAATTCCGGTTCGAGTCTCAGTTCAGCCGATCCAGTCTCGGTTCGGTTCAGGTTAGAATCAGATTTGGGTGATGTTTATTTAAGTTACAAAATTCGAGTGTCATTCTAATCGAGTTCACAATCGGTTCAGTTTCAGTTTTGGTGCGGATACGAGTCTCGGTCAAACCGCGGTCACGGGTCAGATTCATGCTCGGTTTCAAAGTGCGGGTCAAACTGGACAACGCGAAACTCGGTTTATTAATAACGCGAATATTAACTTTATTGTTTCATATTTAATAAATGTTATGTTTTTATCGCGGAACCGAACTTTAAATAAATGGTATTTATAAACGTGCGTAGAATTATATGTTTATATTGTTACGGTTATTGTTGCGTTTTGGAAAAATATATCGACACGTTAGTTGTCGGGGTCGTCCAAAAACAGAGGAAACTATGTCCGATTTTCGTTAAAACATAAACACGTACTTTATAGTCAAATCACAAATGAAATCGTATCGGATTTAAATAATTTTTATAACCATACATATAAATGTAAACTTATTTTTTACAACACTTTTATAATGCTATTGATGGAGTTAATTTGGAACTTTTACATAAACTATATGAAATATATATATATATATATATATATATACTATATAAAATATATATATATAGGATGAGGATCATTACAGAACACTAACTATTGCGAGAACAAAAAGAACAACTCTAAAATACTAAATTTTGGGATTTAAAGTTCATATTTTTTAAATCTTTTGTTTCTTACATTTATATGTGTATTACATATACGTAAAAAAACCAACGATTTTAACCTACACATAGCCTACATACATGTTGGTTATTTAACCTACACATAACCTACATATGTGTAGGTTATACAAAAAGTGAAAATTTCCATATTTTGTTTTGAATTCTAGTGTAAGAAACAATAAATCTTATATTTGTAACATTTTCATTTACTTTTTAGGTTTCTAGGATTGAAAAAATGGGTGATTCATTGTGTTCTGCGTGTTCTTGCAATATTTAGTGTTCTGCATAGAACCTTCCCCTATATATATATATATATACATATATATATCCACAAGTTATACTTTAGATTTCACTTCAATCCTCCGTCAAAATTCCGTTACTCATGCACCATCATTTGCCCATATAGAGTGACCTCGGTATTCCATCCTCCTAATCTCATACGCTCGTCAACACTTGGATAATCGGAAGACTTAGCAATTTTGTGAGTATACTCAATCCCATTTTACTTTTTAAACACTTTGGGATGCAACATGTATTCTATATTTAAACACACTTGAAACTAATTGAATTACTCTCTATCCATATTTGAAACATGAAACTATAGGATGCTTGTTAATCTCGTATGTTATGTTAAACTTTTGTGTCTATATGCTCATTAACTTCGTACAAGCCTACCTTAACAATTATAGCGCTATAGGAGTAATGCACCGCCCACGAGACTTGGGGTATTGTTAAGTTAAACTACTTTACCTCCCGCTAAACTATTGGGATAGGCTATTTTAACGCATTGGAAACTTGGGTTTGAACATATACTTGACACCGTTTCAACATATAACTTGCATTTTGTGATTCATGTTGGATACGTGCCTTAGACTATTTTAAAACTATTTTTATGCTATGTATGAAACTTGTATACTCGCCCTTGCTTTTGCATTGAACTCTATTTTAATACATGTTGTAGGTTCGTTAGACAAGATGATGATAAGTGAAGAAACAAGACTTGAGTGGACTTAGAAACACATTTAGATTAATCTATTTTGTATTATATGTTTAAAACAATGTTGTTCGTATTTGATTCTTGTATGACAATTTAGAAATTTATGAAATTCGAATTAAATTTATATTGTCACATAGTGTTATGAAGTCTCTTGCAATCTATTTCGTCTCATCCCGATGTTTCTGCCATCGGTTAGGGTGTAACACCACTTGACCACATGGTCGCGGAAGCAATACCTCAACTAAAATGTCACTCCTTATTTTTACTCAATCTTTAATATATTGTTTAATACATCTATATAAGTTGTTAATAGGAAATAAATACGTATACATGTACCTAGTGTGTTAACTATAATATAAAAACAAGAGTAAACTTCCGTTTTGCTCCCTGTGGTTTGGTCACTTTAACGTTATTGCACCAAACCTTTAAAAATAGCCATTTTCCTTCAATAGTTTGCCATGGTTTTTCCATTTTTCTCCCTACGGGGAGCAAAATGAAAAAACATACAATTTGGATGGAGTTAGAGGCGGGGAATAAAATGGAAAAACCATAGCAAACTTAGGGCTTTAAACGAGCCGAGTCGAGCCGAGCTAGACCTAGCTCGAGCTCGGCTTGAACTCGATTCGAGCTGGCTCGGCTCGAGCTCGAATTTTAAATCGAGCTGAGATTTAAGGCTCGAGCTCGACTCGATTAGAATTCGAGCTAGCTCGGCTCGGCTCGATCTAGTTCGAACAAACAAAAAACCGCAAAATTTACTATTTAAAAAGCCCTTAAAAATGATTTTCTACATAGACTAAGGGCCATAATTGCCATTTAATTTAACCATATGGCTAAATATGCAAGTATAAATAGTTAATTCACTTTGTACATTGTCTTTACCTACTTTTATAGGGGAAATACTCCCTTAGTTTTTGTTTTCTAAGCGATGTGGGACAAAAAAAATGAAGGATGTAAACATTATCGAGCCAGCTCACGAGCCGAGCCAGACCAAGCTCAAGCTCGGCTCGTTTACAAAACCGAGCCGAGCCAAGCTGGCTCGTTAACAACCGAGCCAATTTCGAGCCGAGCTATCTTCGAGCTTTTTTCGAGCGAGCTGCGAGCCACGAGTTTTGAACACCCCTAAGCAAACTATTGGAGGAAAATGATTATTTTTAAAGGTTTGGGGCAAAACCGTTAAAGTGACCAAACCACAGGGAGCAAAACGTTATACAATCACACAATCCACTCCTTTTTATTCTCTCATTATTATATCTCATCAGCGTCGCGTATAAATGCTAAGGTTGAGTGGTACGGGCGCCATTGCCCCATCCACCTCAGCCATTTACAACACAATAAAGCTCCCTCCCCATTGCTTGAGTGTTATTATTATTATTATTATTATTATTATTATTATTATTATTATTATTATTATTATTATTGATGCGTGTGAAGTGTTGTATATTTTAAGCCCTTTTTACACATTAGTCTAGTTTTAAATTTATAAAACACGATATTTTACTAACACTAAACACACACATATGGGCTAGTGCACCCATCGTGAGCGTAGTATAGTGTTGGCAAGATACCGAGGTCGTCCAAGGACACAAGAGCTTTTAGTACCGGTTTATCCTCAACGTCTAATCAAATCAAAAGTTAGAAAAATGTTTTAAACTAGAAAAATAAAAACTAAATAAAATGCTGAAAAATAAAGTAAAAACAAATAGACAAGATGAATCACTTGGATCCGACTCGTGTTTAGTGTAACATTTGATTATTTCCGCACTTTTGCACTTTTTAAGAGATTATCTTAGTTATTGTAGTAGGCCCCTCTTTTGAAGGTGACGTTACCCTCAACCCAGTAGTTTGAGTCAGCAAGGATACAATCCTAAAGGGTCGGATTATTGAAAGATAATTAATTAAGTTATTAATGCATATTATGGTAGGCCCCTCTTTTGAAGGTGACGTTACCCTCGGCTAAGTAGTCTGAGTCAGCAGGGATACAGTCCTAAGTAGCTGGGTTAAAGTATTAATAGTAGCTTACATATGAGGGGATCAAAGAGTTTGGACCCCCGCCATCCAATACCGGTGGGTATTGAAGGAGGTCCTACTAAATTTGACCCTGGTCCTTGCAGGATCTATACACTGAACAAGGCAAGACTCTTACCAAACCGTTCCCTTAACCCCCGACCAGGTAGCCAACATACCTCCATATAGACCGTGGAGATATGAATGGTGAAAATCTTTTATTTTATATAGACAGTAAAATAATGCCAAGACACCACGGACAAATGATAAGGAAGAATCACCTTCAACATAAGAAACTAGTTATTAAAGTCATTAATACATAACCAAATAAAAAGTGCGAAAAGATTAAAAATAAAAAGTATTACACTAGACACTTGTCTTCACCAAGTGATGTAAGAGACTTAGGCAAACATGGCCTTTGATTGTCAAGAACTCTTACGATCAATCTTGGATCCCGAGAGGACTCACACACTCTATGATGGACAATGGATGATGGTGGTGGATGATGGTGTTGTGATGGTGGTGGGTGATGGGTGAAGTGTGAGAGAGGTGGTGTGCCAAGGGATGGTTTGCAAATGAGCCAAGCACCCCTATTTATAGCCTGAACAGCAGCTCGGGCATGGCCCCGTGTCCATTGGGCACGGCCCCGTGTCCATCATCTTCTCTTCCTTCATTAATTGCAGTTTGTCTGCATTAGTTGACCACGCCCCCGTGTTCGCTGGGCACGCCCCCGTGTGTAGAAGCATATCTGTACTATCAAGATTTTCCCAGATTCTGCGAATCTTTGAGTTGACCACGGCCCCGTGTCCGCTGGGCACGCCCCCGTGGTGGGTGATAGAAGCTTCTATAACTGTCTTTTATGCTGGCACTTGGGCACGCCCCCGTGTTCACTGAGCACGGGGCGTGTTCAGTCTTCTGTCTTCTTAATTTTGCTTGGGAAGATGCTGTCGGGGGGTCGGGCATGCCACGTTTGTTCCTTTTCTTGTATTTATGTTAGATTTAGCTGCCTTTTTGTTTCTTTTGTTAATTTGAGCTCATTTAATCCTGAAAATACAAAAGGAAGACAAAAACACACTTTTTCCAACATTAGTACTAAAAAGGGGTTAGTTTTATGCCACAATTGATGTAATTTATATGTTGCATTTTGTGCACATCAATTATTATTTTTTTTTTGGGGGGGGGGGGGGGGCATTGATTACTCACCAACCAATCAAGTTTTTTTTGTTTTGTTTTGTTTTTATTTATTATTTAATTGTATGGGTGTTATTGAGAAGAGAGAATGGAGCCATATGTCTACGTGGCGCTGAAGTGGCGTAATAAAACCTCTAGAGGCTCTATTCCATACCACCTAACCTTAGAGTTATATGTTTAAAATAATTGTGTTGTTAAGATAGTCAATAATCATTTAATCTTTTAATTAAATGAGTTGGTTATGTTAAAAGGTAATAGTCAACCTAACTAATTCAACTTATCCTTAGCTGAATAGCGGTTTCTGTAAGGTTGCAAATGAACCGAACTAACACGAACACAACCTTATTCGTGTTCGTTTGTTGAGGAAAATAATGTGTTCATGAACACTTATTGAACGAGTTTTTTTTTGTGTTCGTTTGTTAAGGAAATGAACTATTCATGTTCGTTTGTGTTTGTGTTTGTGTTTGTGTTTGTTCATTCGTTAATTTTAGGTAGTAGACAAAAACACACACAAGCGAAGGTTCATGAACACAAACACACACAAATGAAGGCAAAGAAATACAAACAAGCGTTCATAAAAATAAACGAACACAAACCACCCCTATCTTGTACTGAGAACGATGAAGAACACGAGAGTAAAAATTCTAAATCAGAGACTAGAATGAGAGCGGGGGCGTAGTTTCGTCGCGTCTGCTTGGAGTGAGAGCGGGAACATTAATTTTTAACAAAGTAAATTATAAAAATCGTCCTTTATGTTGATACTAGATTGCAAAGTGTGTCATTTGTCTTCAAAAAGTACAAAAAATGTACTCGATGTTTGGAAACCCTTGCACGTTACGTTCTTTGGCCATAACTCAGTTAGTTTTCATGGTTAAAATCTGACCAAGTGGACCCCTCACAAGAGTATTTTAGTCATTTTACCCTAAATATTAAAATAAACATAAATTAAACACACCCACCCCACCTATCATTTCTTTCATTAAAAATAAACTCTCTCTCTCTCTCAAGACTCTCTTTCTCTTTTTCTCCCCCACCACTGCAACCACCCAACCACCACCACCAGCCCAGCCAACTACCACCAACCAACCACCGTTACAACCACCACTACCAACAACACAATCCTCCATCGCTAACCACCCATTACCCTCCACAACCAAAAAATTCTTCGCATAATTCAACCCATTACAAACCCAAACCACCCACAACCCAAAAACCTCCGATTTAATCACCCCAATTGCCAACAAATGGAAACCCCATAAAAAAAGTCAAACCCCTCAATCTCCCATAAAAATCAGAAGAACCATATCTCAAATTCGATGTTGCACATTCAGCTGTTGAAGATGGTGGTCGCCTGAGCCATATCTAAAGACCCATATCTCAATCTCCCACACAAACCTCTGATTTAATCATCCCTAACGATGCCTGAGCCATCCACCGTGAAAACCCTAACCGTCGCCGTTCCAGATCGGTCAGAGAGATATAACTATCATCGTTCCATATCTCAATCTCCCACACAAACCTCCGATTCAATCATCTCTTTACTTTCACTCTCTCTCTCTTATCTCCAGGTTTCTCTCTCTCTCTCTAAACAATTCTGGAATGTGAATTTTATGTTGAACCGTTAAAATCACCTTTCCACCTTCTGATCTGGTGGTTCTCAGGTGGCAGTGGTCGGATGACGGTTATGAAGAACAAATAGAGAGATGGGTGAGAAAAGGGATGGTGGTTTATGGTGGTGGTAAGAGTGGTTTATGGTGGTGGTCATGGTGGTGAGAATAGGAACTAGAGAGAGAGTTAAGAGAGAGAAAGAGAGGGAGAGAGAGAAAGAGAGATAGAGAGAGAGTTGAGAGAGGGGGTGATTTATTTATCTGTTTATATATTTTTGATATGTCAAAACTCTTTTTTGTTTTATTTATTAATAGATTTTAAATAAATGAGTAAAATTACCAATCTATCCTGATTTAACCATGAAAACTAACTGAGTTATGGCTAAATGGCGTAATGTGCAAGTTTTGCAAACATCAAGTACGTTTTTTGTCCTTTTTGAAGACAAATGACACAATTTGCAATCTAGTGTCAACATAAAGGACGATTTTTGTAATTTTTTCTTTTTAACTATGGTTTCCAGGAGGTAAGGAACAACTCTAATATGTAATACACTATATCTAATAAACAATTTGTTAGTGAGAATTTTGAAGTACTTAAATTAAAGTTAAAAACCCTAATAAACTATCACACACAAACGAATGTAAACGAAGATGATACTAAATGTTCACGTACATAAATTAACGAATGCGGCCCCTGTCATGTTCGTTGTTTAACTAAAAGAACAAAATTTCTTGTTCGTGTTCGTTCATTTATTAAACGAACAAACACAAACGAACTTTCTTCCGAACAGTTAATGAACTATTCGCTAAACATTTGGTTCGTTTGCAGGCCTAGAGATTTGTGCCTCTAACAAGAAAAACATAAATACACTATCAGATATTCTCTTAATTTACTAATACTTTCATTCCATGACAAATCCACTCAAGAGTAACCAAATATTGTAAGAAACTATTTAGTTCAGAAAAATATTTCTAAAGAAATTGTAATGTTTAAAGCGATGTTTTCAAGACCGGACGTCGAATTGATCTCCTTACCGGTCATTGATCAGACCGGTCAAACATGATGTAAGAAGCGGGTGATGTTGTAAATATTATAAAAATAAATAGGGTAAAATTGAATTTTTTTTAATAGAACTCTGGTTCAACATGCCGGTTTTCTGGTCCAACTGGCCGAATCGACTCAAAACAGGTCTGATAGGGTGAACCGGACCGGACCGGTTTTCAAAACAGTGGTTTTAAGTGAATAGAAGGGTATGAAATTGTATTATGTTTGGTTTATAAAGTTAGAATGAAATTAGAATGTTAAAATAATTAAATTACAAAATACATTTTTAAAACATCTCCCCCATTTCTAATTTACTGTCACCACTTCATCTCCTAACCAAAATCCTAACCAAATCTTCACCTTTGTTAAGTTGTTCCATTAGACCACTGTTATGGGCTCATATCCAGGGTGAGGTGGAAGTTTTGGGGCATTAAGAAGATTTAAACATCGCCATTGGGGCATGAATCCATGTTTAAAGGTGGGGGCGTTGGTAGGCTCACGGCGCAAGGAAGAAGATGGTGACGCCCGCTCCTTTTCAACTAATCAAAATTATTCTTTTTTTCCTTTTAATTTATTGGATCTAAATAAATGGTGCGTAGTAAAAACTTGCGAAACCATTGGAGAGAGAAGGCGTGGATGAGTGACACGCTTTGAGTTTGGAGAAATGCGTGGCTGATGATGCATGTTGCTGCATGCTTTTAGTCTCTCCCTTATATATGTGTGTGTGAGATATATATATATATATATATATTCTTAGCATTATCATAAAGAATATAACACTAATTCTAATATTTCAAAGGTGTTAAAACGAGCTCTATGTAATAATTCGTCACTAGTATCACCAATCAACAAAACTATTTGTTACAAAAAAAACTTGATATTAATGAGTGGGGAGATAAGAGAACGATGGAGAAAAGTCTGGAGGGTCACGGGAAGCCGGAAAGCCGATGAACAAGATGAGAGACCATGGACGGAGGTGTAAGGTAGAAAGGGCAAGAAGAACATGGAGGATGTCACAAACATTTTCTTTGTGAAAAATATACCGGAAGGAAAAACGGGGAGAGAACTATGGATAGAATGTCGGTAGTGTGGACACGTCGTGGATGTTGTGGTCCCTAAGAGAAGAAATTATGCTGAAAAACTATCCGAATTCATCAGATTTAACAATATTCATGACCAAGGAACACTTTTGAAGGCCCTAAACAATGTGTGGATCCTGGATAAGAGAATAAATGTGAATGTTTCAAGATTTAAAAATGAGTAATGACGGAAAGACTACGAAAAACAAACAGGAGGGAGACATGAAAGCGAAGATGAGAGAAGACAACATGAAGCACCAGTTCTCGATGATAGAAAGCATGAAAAGTACGATGAAAGGAAACAATATTGGTAGACAATGAATGTCCAAGAAGGAAAACAAAATAGTCGCCAAAACCATTTAGGGGGAGAAAATAGGTCTAGTGATGTGGTAGATGGAACAAAAATCAAAACGAAGGGAAGAATATTATCCATATACCGACCATAGAAATGGAAGCAAGCAAGATATGGAAAGATAGGCCGGTGATGGCTAAAGTGATCAATGTGGAAAAATTAAGGTGTCTGCATAATTTTTTTTTCAAATATCTATCCACAAAGAATGGATGTCTTGTATCCGTTGGATTAAAAGTACTTATTACATTCGGTTCTTAGTTAGTAGCTCAAGAATTCACAGCTACTTACAAAGAAAAAATGGAAGGAGTGCTCCATACACATAAACGAATGGAAAGGCAAGGTTGAGACATTCGGAAGAATAGCATGGATAAAAATCCAAGGCACTCCGATCATATTATGGGATAGGAATGCTATGACATTAATTGGTGAAAGCCTGGGCATCGGAATGTTTAAGTGAGAATGAGAATTTTAGCCACTACAGGGGATGAGATAAAAGAAGAAATGAAGATCAGGTATCAGAATGTTTAAGTGATCAAAAGCTAGTGGTGAATAAGCAGGAGGAAAGCAAACTAGGAGATGATGAAGTCGACCGGAATAAATAACCTTCGTTAGGAATAAATGATAAACAAATGGAAGAAATTGTATGAAACAACGAAGAAAAGTCAGAAACAACGCCAGAAGATTAAAGTTCGGCAGGCGAAACTCCGACCAACCAGATAACACAGGGACAGGATGAAGGAGATCATTAAGGGGAACAGTCGAAGGAAAGTCAAACGTTTGGCAGGAACTGGGAACAATACTTCAGTAATCAAAATGGGGAAACTAAAAAGACAATTAGTAATGATTAAGGAAGTTTCCCTGCCCTGGGTGATGCAACATTAAAGGGGGCATAGTTAATGGGACAACGATACGCGGAAAGAGGACCTTATGTACAACGGATACTTTGGGGCCCAAAAAAGAATTCAGAATGGAGTTTTAACTAATGAGCCATAAAATAAAAGTAAAGGGAGCCCTTTGGGTCGTGGATAGACCAAGGTTAATGGACCCAAACAAAGAAGGTATGTGGATTTGAACACAGTATCAGAAGAAGATACCTTTGACATAGAAGATTCAATTTGGAGATTGAACCCAGAAAATATCACAAATGAAAGGAATAAAAAGGGTAATTCGGAAGAAGAAAAAGGGAAATTCGGAAGAAGTGGAGGGGCGCCAGGCAAAGAAATCCAGAAGCAAAAGTTATATCTCACCTGATGATAATGGTTCTCAAACAAATATCAATATGACGCCAAACAGGGAGGATGACCATATTCAAAGGAAGAGAAGATAAAAGAGTTTGTACCACACTCGCAGGAACGCAACATAAATCCGTTAAAGTCAAATACAAAAAGAAGTTGAGGAAACCCAAGAAACAACATGGATAAAGTTACCTTACCCAAATTTTCCGAATTCAAATCGTGAATTGGTTAAGAACATTAAGGAGAAAAATGAGTTTGTGTAATGGAAGAAAACAATCAGTTTAGTGCTTTTAACCTCACTTTGGCAAATATGGAAAAAAAAAAAGAAATGAAATGGAATTTGGAACATGTAACTTGGCAGCTAAAAAGTGGTGGGGGAGATTAAAGAAAACTCATTCTTATGGTTAAGAGAAACATAAAAAATCAAGGATTTAATTGGGAGAGGAGAAATGATTTTAATATTCGAGACTTAATAGAATAATTTTAATGGTTTTCTTTATTTTGTCGTATTTTTCTTTTCCATGTAATTTTGCATTTTACAGCTCTTGTTGGCCTGTTCTATAATCATAAAACTTTTGCAGTTAAAGAAAAAGACTAAATGTGAAGAAAAAAGGTAAGTAAGAGCTCATAACTACGTAGCATTGACGTGACATGAATTTTATGATATGACAGTGAAAGATTATGAATCGACTACATATTACACATAGCCTTAGAATATAGAACGTGAATATCCCATCAGCTATCTCCTTCGTTTTTAACTTGATTTCAATTACTTTTTCATTTCAGTTTCGATTCTTCATCTATTTATTGAAACCGGTGACGAAAACATTGAAGCACGTATCAATTATTTTTAAACAAAAAATAATTAGCTTTAGTGAAACACACACACACACAGATATATATATATATATATATATATATGTAGAGGATCCTGTACATTAATTCAGAAGTGTAAGAAGTGTATTATAACACTATATATAACACTATATATAACACCATATAAAGTTATAAACACAGTATAACACTATGTAACACCATATAACACCATATAACACTATGTAACACTATATTTTGTCTCATAGCATGTCTATTCTAGATGTATAGTATTATATAGGGTTATATAGGGTTACATAGTGTTATATGGTGTTACATAGTGTTATACGGTGTTTATATGGTGTTATATAGTGTTATAATACACTTCTCACACCTTTGAATTAATGTACACTATCCCTACCATATATATATATATAGGTCGGGATTCAGAGAAAACGGTGGAAAGCGTGAGAACGATGAGAACGCTTATGGATCGTCCGATCAAAACAATTTATGGACTAGATTGGCGCGGTGGCGTTTTCCGTAAATAACACGAATTCTATTAAGTGGACGCGCTTCGTTAAGCGTAAAAGTGTCTTTACACTTCTAATGAATGAAACGCCATTACGGGCCAAAACACATCCCTATATAAACAAAACATCTCAGACATAAAAACACACCCCCCAGAACCTAAAACGCCATATTTTCTACTATATACCATTCATATTACAAACGCCAAAATCCCCAAAACATCAAACACACCTACTCAAAACGCCATATTTTCTACTATATACCATTCATATTACAAACGCCAAAATCCCCAAAACATCAAACACACCTACTCAAAACGCCATATTTTACTATATATCAATCATCTTAGAAAATGCCAAAACACTCAAACATCAAAGATTCCAAAAAATCGACGTTTCTTCAGATACACTATTTCCTCAGTAAAACGCCAAAAATGGCAAATATCGTTTCTTGTATATTCAATATTGTTCTACACCAAGTTTCGGAGAATGCATTCTTCCCTGAGGTGTTGTGACTCAAATAACATTTTGCTGCATGAGATGGACAAATCATAAACAAAAAGATGCTGATGTCAGACTTATGTCATTTTTTGTGATTTGTTATTGATGAATATTATAATGACATGAACAGACGAATGACATTGATGAGTGGTTTGAAGATATATATTCAAACAAAAAACTCATGTCATTTTGTCTTTCCAAACGGCCACAAAAACACAAGCATGACAAAGCCAAACTACTAGTGAACATGTTTCAAAGAAGAAAGAGACTAATGACAGTGAAGATTTGGAAGATGAATTGTTTCTATTTTTATTTTTTTATTTTCTTTTTCTGTTGTTTGTTATGTATTTTTCAACTAAGAATAAAAAAATACATTATATTAATAAAACGCCAAAAATTCATAATGATTGTGAAACGCCACAATGCAGTAAAACGCCAAAAACTCCCAAACTATAATAAAAGTAATTTGGAGAAGTATTATAAAAAGCTAAAAATGAAAAAAAACGGCAAAAACTACTTAAAGCCATTAAAAACGCCAACCTTGGAAGATGGAACGTCTATGTCCCTAATGTAATGCCCAAAGTCCCTAAACTTTAGACACTTGGTAGGATCAGTCCCTGAACTCCTATAAATTGTTGATCTTAGCCCTTGTGGTTATGTAATGTTGATACTTTGAAAGTTTTGGTGTGAAACTTGTTGATAATTGATGCTTAACACTATGATACTTGATTCTTTAATCTAGATGCTTGATTCTTGAAACATAAACTATGAGACTTGATACAGATACTAGACTCTTGATGCTTGACCCATGATGCTTAATCTAGATACTTGAATCTTTATGATTAAACTAGATACTTGGTCCTTTATACTATGAAAACTAGATTCTTATTGTTGATACTTGATACTTGGACTCTTGATACCTAGACTCTTGATTCTTGAGAAACGATGACTCTTGACCCTTGAAACTTAAATTGGTGCTTGACTCCTTAGACTCGTGAAGCTTGATTCTTGGTTAAACGAGAGACTGGAGCCTTGTCACTGGCGGAATCTATGAAACTTTGAGACTTCGGTGCTTATGATGTAATCTAGTTAATGAAATACTTTACATAATCTATACGCAACGCAACGCCTAACATTACGCGAAAAACGATCATAAACTGGAACGCGAGAAGGCTGGGTTGGCAAGAGTGACCAACCGATCGGCTAGCCGGCCGATCGGACAATCACCCTATAGGCTGACCAGCCGATCGGACAGCTGACCGATCGGACAGCCGGCTGATCGGACAACCAGCCGATCGGACGGACGGCCGAACCAAACCGCCTTCCCCTCCTTTCTCCCCTCACCTATAAATAGGCTGTCACATCACCATTTCAAGTGATGTGATAGCTCTGACCGAACCAGACGCACGCGCACAATATTTCTCCATTTCCTCATCGATTTCGGTACGTTTCAAGCTAGATTCTTGTACTTTCTTACTCTACACACCATTCTCTACGTGATTCTCACCTGAAATCACACTTTTCACCGTGAAATCTCTCAGATCTGAGATCTTGAGGATGATGTCATCATGGTGGTTGTACAAACTATCAGGTGATGTCATTCTGAGCAAGATCTAGCTCAGATCGAAGATATTTCATACGTTTTTACACTAAATCTAAGATAAATCTATACTTTTTCATGTAAAACTTGAGTTGATCTTCATCTTTTCTTCGAATTTCTGATTTATTTTGGTGATAAACGTGACTGAACGGGCTGTAGACTGATTGGTGGTCTAGAGTTGGTTTAAGAACGGATTGTTCACTGATTAAGACGATCACGGGATGGATTCCGGCATAAACCCGTCGCTAACAGGCAACTGGTTGATTTGGGGTGGTTCCCGACCGATCAGAACGGCTGTTGAACGATAAGTTACTATTGCCTCAGTACGTGCCGTGACGTCACCATTAATTTTCAAAACTTAGAAATTTTACGAAAATGGTAAATAAGAACAAGAGGCCAGCCGATCGGACGATCGTTCGATCGGGCAGCCTTTTCTTCACCAAGGGGCCAGCCGATCGGACAGCCTCTACCATTCTCTCGCACCAAGTGGCAACCCGATCGGATGGCCATCCGATCGGGCAGCTGTTGCCTCCTTACATCACATGTCAGCCGATCGACCGGCCAGCCGATCGGACAGCCGTCCGATCGGACAGCCCTTCGATCTGGTGACTGTTTTAACACTTTATTCAACGTCGATACTTCGCCCAATTCTTACCCTATTGCAATCTAATCAGGCTAATCTCAAAAGAGCTCCCTTTGATCCAATAACAGTTGCGACTGTTAAGCAATCACTGTGAGTATACTCGATCCCCTTTTTACTTTAAACTTTTGGGGTGTAACATGTATTCTATGAAACTTAAACTTGAATCTTTGAAACTTATACTCTATCCTTTGTGAAGAATGGTTTCTAGGAAACATGGCCGTTGTTTTTGGTTTGTGATCAGTTGACTGTGCAGAGACGTCTCTCTTATAGGATGTTTTTGGCGCGTAGTTTAGGCGGTATTTTATTTATAATAAATGATACTAATAAAGTAGCCGTCTTTTTCAGTTACTGTGTGTATTTTTACTGTTTTTGTTCAGCTTTTTATGAGTTTTTAGGTGTCACACCCCAACCGATGGCGGAAACATCGGGGTGCGAGCTCTAAGCGTTCAGATTGCTCATGAGATTTCCATAACACTAAATGTTACGATAATCATTAAATAGATTTCATACCAATTGTCTAACAACAAAATCAAGTATCATCAAGATTACATCACCAAATGAAAGTGTTCAAAAGTCTAAATTATTAAGGCGACGTTTCTAGGCATCTCCTATCTTGATTTCCAAAGTTCCATAGCATCCTATCAGCCTGCAACATGTATTAAAATATCAATACAAAAGTATTGGCGATTATACAAGTTTGATAATAGCATAATAGATTAAAACAACTCATATCCATGGTGTAACAATAAAATAGTTTCAGCCGTGCTAGTGTCGCAGTCCACGCAGTGATAGCCCAAGTTTCCAATGCGTTAAGTGCCTTTCCCAAAGTCTAACGGGAGGTTATATGTCTCCTCCTAACAGTACCCCAAAGACTAACGGGGAGGTGCATTACTCCTATAGCGCTACTATTGTTAAGGCGGAACTACACACTCTGGATTAAACGTCACATAGCACAAAGAGTCAAGAATCAAGAATCACAAGTTTCACTTTAAAACGCCAAAAAAATAGTTAAAAAAGCCACATGTGCGGGACCTCGTTTCTTCTATATTAAGTATTGTTCTGAATGAAGTTTCACTGAATGGATTTTTCTCTGAGGTGGGTATCTCTATAAGTGTTTGTTAAATGAGATGGACAAATATTCATGAAAAAAAGACTGATTACACTGATATGTCATCATGTCACTTTGTTCTTGATGGATATATTGATGGCATGAAGGGATCAATACATTCGAGAAGGCGTTGATCTTCAACATGTCACCAAACAGGTATATATCAAACCACAATAAAGGATGCCACAAAAAATAGCAGTGTTGCAAAAGTCGGATTCCTCGGCCGAGTACTCGGCGAGTACTCGGTCCTCGGACCTCCACCTTGGCGACTTTCTCCTAGGCGGTCTCAACTACTCGGCCTCGGGAGTACTCGGTCCTAGTCGGCGCCTAGTCGCCCTAGTCGGAGCCTAGTCGGCCTAGTCGGAGCCTAGTCGGCCTAGTCGGTCTAGGCGGTCAACGTGGTTTGTTGACTTTTAATCGGTCAAACTCGGTCAAAATCGGCCTACTCGGCCTTGTACTCGGACTACTCGGCCTTGTACTCGGACTACTCGGCCTTGTACTCAGACTAGTCGGACTTGTATTCAGAATATTTGAACTTTAAACATGTTTCATTTTAAATTATACCCAGTTGACATGAATTATGCTTATTTTAACACATAAATAATATATAACAATTAATTTTCTTTATATTTACCATGTCCGCGTACTCCCCGAGTACTCTCCGAGTACTCCGATTACTCCCAACTCCCCAGTCGGCTGACTAGGGACCGCCTAGCGACTTTTACAACACTGAAAAATAGTATATTCTAAAGACGGACGTTATGTAGGAAAATAAGGATCTACATAAGATGTTCAAAAACAGGTTCAAAACGCCAAAATGTTAAAGTAGAAGAGGCTGATAACAGTGGAGATTTGGATGAGAAATTAGATTATAATTTTTAATTTTTTTTTCATTTTCTATTGTTTGTTATCTAATTCTCTGTTGTTTATTATCTAATTCTCTACTAATAAAAAAATTGAGTATAAAACGCCAAAAACTACAAACACCAAAACACTTGATAGTGTGAAAACTGTGAGAACGGATGCTAGCAAAGAACGATGTTGCAATATAAAACTAAAAAAAAAGCCAAACAAAGTATTACTGGGAAAAGCAACACTAATTGACAGATGAAATTGAACGAAACAGTAATTGCAAAACAGTAAAATGAAGAGACGGTAATATTATTGCCAAACATTTATTATATTAAAAGCCACTACATGGAAAATTGAATTTATTTATCTTTTCAAAACGCTATAATTGCCTGTCACATTATAGGCCTGTATCCTACATGACACAACACTTGATAGAAAAAAATAAACATCAAGAAAATTACTGATGTTTTTTACATTATAGGCCTGCATCCTGATCTAAAAATAGTAAAAACGCAAAACTTACTTAAAACGCCAAAATATTTACTATCATCCTGATCTAAAAACAATAAAAACGCCACGTATTTATTAAACGCCAAAAAATGGAAAGATGATGTGACACGCGTTTAAAAAAAGAAATATGAAAGGACAAAAAAGCCATCCGCCCTTCTCTATGTCGCGTGACACGTGTTGGGCCAGGATGCGTTCTCACCGTTCTCACACTTTTAGGCGTTTTCTCCTGATCCCGTTCATATATATATACATATATATGGGTGGAAGTTGGCTACAAAGTCCATTTTTCTACAAAGTGTAGGAAGTGTTCTAAGGGTGACATGAGGCATTTAGAAATTTTATATTAAAGGGCATAAAGGTAATTAAATAATTAACTTATTTATGGAAGATTTATTTCTTAAATAAAATAATGAGATTTTTAAGGAAACAATGTATCTTTTAAAAATTCAAAATTGTCAGTTACTTATAATACAAAGAACGTATACTGAACAAATTAACATGACATGCGATCACTCATGAACAAATTATTGACGTTGTGTTTTAGCAGTTATTAGTTTATTCACGTTGTGTTTTATCAGTTACAAGTGTAAACAACTTACATATCGGTATAACACACCGGTATAAATAGTTTAGATTCTGTATAATACACCAATATAAATAACTTACATTTCCTATAACACACCAATATAAACAGCTTACATTCCATATAACACACCAATATAAACAACTTCGATTCCGTATAACACACCAGTATAAACATGTTCGATCGCCAATATAACACACTAGTATAAACAACTTAGATTCTGTATAACATACCAATATAAACAGCTTTAATCGCCAGTATAACACACTAGTAGAAACAACTTAGATTCCGTATAACACACTGGTATAAACAGCTTTGATCTCCAGTACAACACACCAATATAAACAACTTAGATTATGTATAACACACCATTATAAAAGCTTGCATTCTGTATAACACACTAGTATAAACAGAATAGATCGCAAAAAAAATGTATGAACAATTTTTTGGAATAGATTGTAGTGTTATTGTTCTCCATTGTTTGGATGTTCTTGAATCATGTTGGAATGAATCTTCTTTAGTTTGGATGTCTAGATCCATGATTTTAGAGATTGGTGGTTAATTAATGAAGAAATGGCTAGAATAAAGGAACTGATGGTGGTTTCTTTATTTAAAACACGATTAATGACTACAATGCCCCTCGCCCATTAAACGAATCAATAATTAAAACGAAAATATTACAAAAATGTCACCCAACTAATCTCAACCATTGATCAAACACATCCAATGGTACAAAATACTTCATACACTTTGTAGAAAAAACACACTTTGTAGAGGAACCTCACCCCCCCCCCCACACACACACATATATATATATATATATATATAGGGGAAGGTTCTATGCAGAACACTAAATATTGCGATAACACGATGAACAAAATGAATTACTTATTTTTTCAATCCTAAAAACACCAAAAGTAAATGAAAATATTACAAATGTAAGGTTTATTGTTTCTCACACTAGAATTCAAAATAAAATATGTAAAATTTTCAGTTTTTTTATAACCTACACATAGGTAGGTTATGTGTAGGTTAAATTACCTACATGTATGTAGGCTATGCGTAGGTAAAAATATATGGGTTTTTTATGTATATGTAAATGTAAGAAACATAAAATTTAAAAAAAATATCAACCTTGAATCCCAAAATTTAGTGATTTAGAGTTGTTCTTTTTGTTCTCGCAATTTTAGTGTTCTGTAATGATCCTCATCCTATATATATATATATATATATACTAGGTTATCACCCGGGACTGCTTCCCGGGTAGTTTACTTTTATTAGTTAAAAAACTTGTGTTTTTATTAAAATGTAACATTTTATTTCATTAAAATTTATGACAAAAAAGTTGAAATACTTAAACCAAACAAATAACTACTAGTTGTGAACATTAATATTGGTAATTACGATTTTTTAGGTGCCAAAAGTTTTAATACTTAAAGTAATCATCAAATACTATATAATAGATTAAAGTCATATACGACCCAACACTTTTATAACATTAAAGGGCCAATTTTCACAATCAATAACATAAAAAGCAAAAGTACATAAGAACTTGTTGAACAAATACAAAATAAACCAACAGGTAACATCAATAGAACAGAACAAAAGTTAAAAGTTAATGGAAAGAAAAAACAAACTATATATCATAAGTTGCCAAAAATCTCTTTGTAAACGACGTTGGCAGTTTGATTTGTTGGTTTTCCTTCATCATCGAATATTAAAATCTTCACACCATCTCTCGTCTTAACTCTTGATAGAGCAACATACAGTTGACCGTGCGTGAAAACAGGTTCTTTTAGATATAGACCAACTCTAGATAATGACTGTCCTTGACTTTTGTTAATGGTCATGGCAAAGCATACGGATAACGGAAATTGTCTGCGTTGAAATTTAAAAGTTTAACGAAGATAATAAAAAACGAAATTTTGTTAATTATTAATTATTAATTTCGACTATTTATAGGAAATACAATAATTTACAATAATTATTAAAAAAATTTGACTGAGACTTAATTAGGAAATACAATAATTTATAAAGTATCATTTATATCTAATAAAATTTATAAAATTAGAATGTTTAACTTTATTTTTAGTAAGTAAATTAGCAATAATAAAGGAATTTTAAAATTTGATTGAAAGTTATTTAAGGAATACAAATAACCTTTAAATCGGTCAAAATAAGATTATATAAACTTTGTTTTACATTAAATATGAAAGCTAAAATTTTGATACACCACATGAATGATTGGTGTAACAGTAACTTACTCTTAATATTATACCTAAACTTCTACTGCATATAAACTTTAAAGCACCCAAAGGTCTGATGCAGCCAAGCAAACCCAAATGTGGAAATCTATTTCAAACCATGCCTACCATATCAAGAGAGAAATCACAGGAGCCAAATAAAACATATATTGTTCGGTATAACGCACATGGCGCGTATAATGCCTAATACTAATCAAAATGAGATAGTGTTTACCTTGAAAAGGGTAGTGAGGGGCTGACTTTGTGGTGATACAAATTATAGCAAATTTTTGCCACCCTTTCAACCTCCAAAAAATGTAGCTATTCAAAAATCTTCAACTGAGAACGTCCACCTGATCCAAGAGGCGTTCTGATAATCCAACATTAATGTCAACCTTAGGTTTAGGCTTTGAGTTACTGTTGGGTTTAGCAGGTTTCCCATTTGTAGTTTTAGCTTGGCCCTTTGGACCATACTTTTCCTGCACAAAAAATAATAATAAAAAAATAAATGGCTAAGTCAGACGCATAATGCTTTATTTGCATAAATGACAAATGGTGAACAACATAGTTGTCGATTCACATAGGCTCTAAGAGTAGCCGAAAAAAAATCATAATGCATCTTAAATTCACAGAATCACGGAAAGTCTAAAAAAATGCTTGGTTGTTTACAATAACAAACCAACACAACTCAACAAGTTTGAGATCCAAACAGTTCAGTTCATGGTTTGGTTTTCGTAGTTTGCCAGTTTTGTCTAATTTGGAAATTGGGAGTTAAGACCGGATGTGTAAACCGAACAGGCCATTTAACTTCTATTATTTATAAATAGTTTTCATTTTTTAATTATATATATGTATTATACTCATGATCCATGTTAAACACTTTAAAACTTAAATTCAACCTAAGGTTTTGAGTAAAAACATTATACAAAAAAAATCGGTTCAATTGGTCAGAACAGTTAACCACCAGGTTCAGCCACAGTGGACATCCTTAAAACAGATATAGCTAACACTTTTTCAAAGCTCAATATAATAAACCTATAAACCTATCACAAATAAACCATAAAAAACAACACTATAGAGTCGAATAGAAATCTCACCATTCCGTCATGCACTATGTGTGTCCTTGAACAGTTTGTTGCCCAAACATTTGGCCACAATCGATGCATGATAACTGCACGAACAAATATACGATCAAACAAATTTCAAAAAGGGTAGCAGCGTAGCTTGTTGCGTGTTTACCAACTATCTCGATGTAAATTCATAACACGAAATATATTCATCTCGCGATTGATAAGTTAATAATCAGTGGATGAAATTGAGGTAAGAAATAGAACCTTGTTAGCAGAGCAAGATCTGAAATGACTGGCGAGCTTTGGTTTCTTGAGATTGTCACCACAGTCCTCACACTGAAACCAAACCATGGTTGCTAATCGTTGGTTCGAGCGGAGGATTCAGAAATTGGAACCAAGGGGTTTTTCCTTTTGGGGCCTTAGGGTTTTATCACATAAAATCATTAAAAACGCTATTAATCCGATCCAGTTTAAAACAAACTGGTTGAAATTCGAAGTGTATATCAATGCATAAAACCCCATCAATCGTTTGCTTATTTAGGAAGTAGATTACTCATTACTACTGTAATAGCATAGTTTTTGTAATCATATTTAGCAAACGAATCAGTTATGAAATAAAAAAAACATATAATAAGAATCATACACTGTTACTGAGATCAAAAGCAGTCTTCTTGATAACATCAGTTGTTAAATGTGCATATCCGGTTTGCAATGCCTTGAAAATGTCGAAATAAACGTATCGTTTACATGTGAAGTGCAAAGAGCGTGAATAAGGCTTTTACTTGGCGATGAATTCTGGAAACTGTGGAAATAAACCATATAATCATCACTTTATTACTTATGAAAACCCATATATATACACATCATTAGCTTCTTAAACATCCAGCTTGAAAGAACGATAATTATAATCTATTTATAACGATTTGGTAGTTGCTTTTTGTATTTATAATAGATTTCACTAAGGTAACACAATATTTGAACTGATTTTATTAGCCATAGATCGAAGTGAGACTATCAAATGCACAACACAAGCGATCAACCTAACCGGGATCGAGGTTGGTTTCTTCCAACACAATATGTCAACAACAAAGTTTTTATACCAACTGGGCAACTGGCACAACACGATTGCAAAGCGTCACATGTACCACACAATACGAAAGAGAAAAAGAGTTGGATATAACAAAACTTGAATGGGAGAATATGTATTAACCTATATAAATTAGTAACCTAATTAACAATTACGAAGGAGTCTATGATGTCGATAACTGAAATATGAAGTTCGGCCACAGTAACCCACACATTAACTGTTACCTTAGTGAAATCATGTATATATACAAGAAGCAACTACCAAATCGTTATATACACATCCAGCTTCTTAAACATCCAGCTTGAAAAAACATATATATACACATCATTATGAAAAACCATATCTACCAAATCGTTATTATGGGAATCCAATATAAAACCTCTCCCTTAATTTAATCTTTCATTTCAAGTGAAGTCCATTAATTTACAGCGAAGGTCAATAAATCATCACAGAATATAAGAAACCCTAATTTAAAAAAACCCAAAAATGTTAAGAATCAAATGAAAACACAGGATGAATAAGAAAGATTAGAAATGGAATATTTAAAGTTTACCCTGTATTACATCGGATCGTTCTTGTCAAACGCACCAACGTTACGGGGATTATTGTACTGGTCCACAACCCTCTCATGATAAAACCAGTTCGCCGCCGGTGAAGACCACCG
The DNA here is from genome assembly GCA_030545235.1 of Helianthus tuberosus. Taxonomy (NCBI): domain Eukaryota; kingdom Viridiplantae; phylum Streptophyta; class Magnoliopsida; order Asterales; family Asteraceae; genus Helianthus; species Helianthus tuberosus. The sequence goes on along the minus strand of CM060388.1, from coordinate 32,819,643 downwards.
TGTCGGGGCTAATCCTGACCATGTGATTCTCTTAGCAGCGTGTCTCAACATTTTTGGGATTGATTGTTGTTCTGGATGAGAAATTAGGGTTTGAAAGTGGATGGTTGGAGGCGGACAACAAATGAAAATTGGAAAAATTAAATTTTTTATAACATATATATACGGATCCGAATTAGCGGATCCGGATACAAAACGGGGCTTCATTATATGTGAAAAGAATACCCATTCAGTTTCCCGCCAAAACCAAATCTAGGAAGCCCTAATATTGTGCCAAGTGTCCCAAATTTTTTTTGTTTATTATAGATAATAGATAGGGTAAGGTTATTGAAAAAAAATGTTAAAAGTGTGAGAAATGTGAGAAATATTGTGGAGATGACACGTGTCCTCAATCTAAATTAATTCAAAAGGGTAAACAAGTAATTTTATCATTAATTCAATTAATTCAAAACTTTCCATAACCGCCACCTTAATTATAGGAACAAGATTTTTTAAAAGATCTCTAAAAAACACTACGAATAACACTACAACTATCATTTATCACGTATATAACACCATTCAATAATTATATAACACCATTCAATAAGCATATAACACCATTTTAAAGATCTCTATAAAAACACTACGAATAACACTGCAAAACCACCATTCAGCACATATATAACACCATTCAATAATTATATAACACCATTCAATAAGTATATAACACCATTCAATAAGTATATAACAGTATAACACCATTTTAAAGATCTCTATAAAAACACTACGAATAACACTACAAAATCATCATTCAGCACATATATAACACCATTCAATAATTATATAACACCATGGTGTTTTAAAACCTACATTCTAGTAGATAAAAAACACCACGCTTTTCGGTATGTGTTTAAAACACCACGCTTTGAATCACAATACAATTAAACACTAGTGTATGAACATAGACAAAATATCATGGACTAAACATCTGATCGAAACATATTTTGTTCTCTATATAAGTATAGCAATATGGTACTCATATTAAAGATAAAAAACGCTCGTTATTATGGTGTAGTTTTTTTTTTAAAAGTTACGTATAAAAAGTTATTGACGTTTAAAAAAAACGGGGGAAGTTGCATGTGTATTAATGTTAGTTTCTTAATTTAAAAATGTTAAATTTACCTGTATACCCTTAATCTAGAAAATTAATATGTTTAATAGTAAACATTATTTACAATTTTACCATTATGATCTCAACCATTAGATCAAATATCTAATGGTGTAGATTCTTTCTTACCTTTTTCACAAAAAAACATTTTTTTACAGGAACCTCTACCTATACATATATATAGGTAGAGTTCAAATGAGAAGAAACTTTTTGTAAGAAAAAAAAAGAAGAAATTTCAACCAATAAAAATGCTTTATTTTACTTTATTTAATATAAGTGTTTAATGTTACAATAAGGGTAATATGGTAAACCTACAAAGATCATTAATTAGTAGTGTTCCTCTTTAATAGCTAATTTATATACTATTATTTTGTAACAAAAGTATGCATTTATAGTTGTACATTGTGCTTAAATTGTTGTATCTTAATCAAAATAGTTGTAATTTTGCTTAAATTGTTGTTCATTATCTAATTTATTTATATATTATTGTTTTGTAACATTATATACTATTATTTTGTAACAAAAGTATGCATTTATAGTTGTACATTGTGCTTAAATTGTTGTATCTTAATCAAAATAGTTGTAATTTTGCTTAAATTGTTGTTCATTATCTAATTTATTTATATATTATTATTTTGTAACATTATATACTATTATTTTGTAACAAAAGTATGCATTTATAGTTGTACATTGTGCTTAAATTGTTGTATCTTAATCAAAATAGTTGTAATTTTGCTTAAATTGTTGTTCATTATCTAATTTATTTATATATTATTTTTTGTAACATTTTTGTAAATTGTGCTTAAGTTGTTGTACCTTAATCAAATATGGTTTCATTATCTAACCAAATTTAATATGTTTTGTATGCATGTATGGTTGTAAATTGTGCTTAAGTGGTTGTACCCTAATCAAATAATGGTTTCATTATCTTACCAAATTAAATCGGTTTGATCCATTCAAAGTTGTGTTGTTTTATTTGTAAATTTACGCTCCATAAATTAGCAACAATTTTGTGCATAAGGTGTTGTAATTTATGTTTTGGGGGGTTTTCAAAAAAAAAAGTTGATTTTTTAACTTTAACCCAAAAGTTTTTTATGTTTTGTAATTTTAACACATATAAATTGTTTTTTTTCATTTTTAACTCAAAAGTTTTATTATTTTCAATTTAACCTCACAATATTTTTACCTTCAACTTTGGTCCCTATACTTTTCATCTTTCGTAAATTTTCGTTTTATGTTTCGTTCTAAATTTTGCGAGTTAAGACGGCGCGACGTGTGTGTGTCGTTTAACGTTTTTTTTGTTTCGTTCAAAATTATGCGAGTTAACACGACACAACATGCATGTGTGGTTCAATGTTTTACATTTATTTTTTTCGTTTGACAAGTTTGTCGCAACGCGCGGGTCCTGGATCGACTCAGTGTTGGTAGTCGCTGACGGTGGTGTGACATTAGTGTTATTTGGCATAGTTGTACGCCCCCGCCGCAACGCGGGGGATCTTAAATCTAGTTACATTAAAATTTATAACTTATCTTCAAAATATATATTTTTTTCCAAAAAAATAAAATAAAGTAATTTAGAGTGTAGGATAAATTACAATGTATATATGATAAATTAAGGGTTGTGTAGGATAAATTTCAACATGCGTAGGGTAAATTTCGAAAGGTGTAGGGTAACTTTTGAATTGTGTAGTAAAAAAAAACATTAGTGTGAAGGATGATAGTTTTTATGACTAATTAATTAGTTAAAGATGATAATAAATGAGATAAGTGAAAAAAATTTAATGTTTTACAATTGTACCATTTGTTCTTTTTCTTCTCAATTAAATTTTATTCTCAAATGAAACTACCCCTATATATATATATATATATATATAGTAACCACATGAATAAAAACTTGTCACATGTTTTTTTATTATATTTTTATAGTTTCAAATTCACCTATTATACTATCTATCTATACTACTTTATAATACATATCCGAAGGACTTCTTAAAGTCATAAAAATTCCCTTAAAACACTCCTAAAGCATGATGTACAAGTCTTTTAAGCATCAGAAAACTTCACTTTCCACCTATACCCTTTCATTAGAAAAAAGGACATCTTCACCAGATCTAGGGTTTCACATTCTCATTTCAAAACATTTCAAAACATATCGCCGCTCCCCTGCTCTTCTCTCTCTCTCTCGCGATTTCACCAGATCTATGAAGTTTCAACAGATCGATGAAGATTCTGACCTCCTGGTTCCGATTTCTGGCTTTTATTGGCTTTATTTCATCCCTAATTTCTCATCCCTTTCGTCTTCCTTCTTACGAAGAGCAATATCCATCTTCAAGAGGTTACTCATAGGCTTGCTCAGGTATTCCTTGTATGATTTCGTATTCCTCGTATGATTTGTTGTTGATTGTTGTTATTTCCTTTGAAGATTTGATGATTAAACATGTGTTCACCACAGATCGACGGAGAAGAGTTGCAACGGAGAAGAGGTGCAACTGAGACTTTTAGATCTGCGATCCCCAAACCCTAATACGGTAAAAATTACCCTCCTGGCCGAAAAGACGATTCCAACTTGTTTATTTTTCTGAGAATGCTTGAATTGATCTGTTATTTGATATTTTTATGTTTTTGACACAAGGGTCGACAATTATTACGTTGCTTCCTGGGAGCAGATGACAAGAAGTGACTTGTGTGCTTCCAAGAAGTGTTAAAGGTACCAACTTTATACTCTTTTTTCATAAAGATTTGATTTTTCTGTTAAAGTTTGTTGCTTTTCTTGATGGGTGTTACTGTTTGTAGTATGCATTTTACTTTCTTGTGGTTGGAGCTGCAATATGGGCATCTTCATGGGCAGGTAAATTTAGGGTTTTATTATTAAAGATTATTGAAAAGGAATGAAAATCTGAAATGTTTTTGTTTTTTTATTGCAGATATATCATGTTGGATGTATACATGAGAGAGACAGTCAACTAAAATGAGGATCAAATACCTAGAAGCAGCACTGAGTCAAGACATTCAGTTCTTTGACACTGAAGTTAGAACTTCTGATGTTGTGTTTGCTATCAACACTGATGCTGTTATGGTCCAAGATGCCATTAGTGAGAAAGTAAAAAAATTAAAAATCAAGTCTTTTTTTTGTTTTTCTTTTTGGAATTAGTTAATTATATTATATGACTGTGTGTTATGGTGTTGTGTGTGTATGGCAGTTGGGAAATTTCATACACTATATGGCAACATTTGTTTCTGGATTTGTGGTGGGATTCACAGCAGTTTGGCAGTTGGCACTGGTAACACTAGCTGTGGTGCCTCTTATTGCAGTTATTGGTGGTATACACACCACCACATTAGCTAAACTCTCTTCTAAGAGTCAAGATGCACTTTCACAAGCTGGAAACATTGCTGAGCAGGTGAACTTCAAATTACCCTGTTTTCATTGTTTTACTTTTTTTTAATATCTTTTCTTTTTCCCTTTTTTAAACTAATTTTTTTTTTGAAACCATTAGCAAATTTTTCACTGTTCATCATAGGACTGTTGCTTAATTTTAAAGTATAACTTTCTAGCTTTTTCATCATCTGGGTGGATGACATAATTATGATGTTATTAAAGATAACCACCTCTCTGGTCTTTTATTATTCGAGTGTAATGAATTGAGCTAAATCAAGAAAATAACAAGTTTTAGTATGAAAAAATTGGAACTTTCATCTGTTTTCTACCTGGGTTATTATTTTTCCTCCATTTTAAGTTAAGTCAAGTTAACAAATATTGTGACCAAAAGATCATCACCACATTCTATAGTCATCTTGCCATAATGCTCCCAATCATCTTGGTCAAATGGGTCTTCAACTGACACAATGGGATACTCACTCACAAATGATTTATAATGATCTTTGAGTTGCACTCCTGAAATTATAAGGGAATCAATTAAACAAACATGTATCAGAGTGCAACTGTGGACGAAAAATATCCCTTATCAAATAAAAAAATAAAGAACATGAATGAAAAACAGGTTTGCCATAATGATATTAATGTTTTTAAAAGAGAATCAGTTTTACCATCTGGAAATTCTCTTTAACATATCCAAATTCACAGACGATTGTACAAATCCGGACCGTTTTGGCATATGTGGGTGAATCAAGAGCATTACAAGCGGATTCCTCTGCATTAAAGATCTCACAGAAACTTGGATACAAAACTGGATTTTCTAAAGGATTTGGATTAGGAGCAACATATTTTTCAACACCTTGTTGAATTACCATCTGGAAAAAGCACAGTGGTTTCCCTCATTGAAAGGTTCTATGATCCCACTTCAGGTAACTGACAATGACTCTTCATTAGTAGAATTTTCTTATGTCCAGAAAATTAATAGTCTTGTATTGACTTTAAGGGACTAAAATTGAAATGGTTAAGACAACAAATTGGGTTGGTTAGCCAGGAACCGGCTCTTTTTGCTACAACCATTCAAGAAAACATACTTTTGGGTCGACCCGATGCATCGATGGTCGAGATCGAGGAAGCGGCACGTGTTTCCAATGCTCATTCGTTCATTATTAAACTACCCGATGCCTATGATAATCAGGTTAGTCCGTTTTTGAACCGTTTTGAACCGAAGGGTATTTTGGTCAATTTACATGGGACCACTTGTTTGCTTCTTGTTCATTTAATTGTGTTAGTGAGGGGCCAACTTGGGTTGAGTATGTTGGGGGTAAAATATAGTCACTTTGCCTAGAAAGATGAAAAACATGATAAAGTGTGTTGCTTTTTGGTTGCAACATTATTACATTGTACAAATTCGGTGAATGGGACATTTGGTCAACCAAAAAAGTCCATATGTGGGGGAGGTGAAATTTTCTTTAATTAAGCACATTCATTAATGGATATCAGGATATGTTGATACAACATGGTTATTAAGTCAACACTGCATGTGCCAACCCATAATCCTGAGCATGAGAGAGTGGTTGACCTAAAAGTCAAACCCTAAGATGAACTACAAAGTAAAGTAAACAATAATTAAGAACAAAGTCAGAGATTTAGTTTGACCAGGAACATGTTAATCCAAGATTAAAGATTACATAAACAATTAAATAAGAATGTATTTTAGTTCTTGAAATTATTTTAAAGATTTGATTTTTATAACAAAATAATTGTTTTTGGCAGGTTGGGGAGAGGGGGTTACAATTATCAGGAGGTCAAAAAGCAGAGAATCGCGATAGCACGTGCGATGTTAAAGAATCCCGCAATCTTGCTTCTTGACGAAGCAACGAGTGCTTTGGATTCTGAATCTGAAAAGTTGGTTCAAGAGGCGTTGGATCGGTTCATGATCGGGAGGACAACTCTTGTGATTGCTCACCGTCTCTCCACCATAAGGAAGGCGGATCTTGTGGCGGTTTTACAGCAGGGTGGTGTGTTGGAAATGGGAACTCATGATGAGCTTTTTGCAAAGGGTGAAAATGGTGTTTATGCTAAGCTTATAAAGATGCAAGAAATCGCACATGAAACTGCTATGAGTGGACGCTTTTTACCAGATAAAGGTAATATAAATTTAAATAAATCTAAAGATCAGCTGATTACCTCATGTTACATATATTAGCGTAATCGAACTTTATTGTGTGTATGGTGTGAATTGCAGCCATTGTTCTGGTAGATGAAGCGGCTGCTAAACTGAAAATGGAGATTACGTCAAAACCTACTGCACTTGATGAGATCAGTCGCGCGGTTTTGAAACTGGAGATGGAGAGGCTATCGCTCACTAGCAATACGGATAAAGCTTCAAAGGACCGGATTAAAGGCTTGCACTTAATGAAAAATACTATGGTATATAATGAGTAATTTGTATACTGTACTATTGTTTTGGATCGACTAGAATACCCTTAATGAAAACCCAATCGTCGCTCATTTTGATCAATTCTTATGTTATATATAGGGGAGGGTTAAAATGAGAACTCTCTCGAGTTGTGAGAACTTGAGAACTCATCGCAAAAAATGTTAGTTTTTAAAAAAAAAATTGACGAATTTTTTATGCAACTATTTAAAAAAAAGTATTCGAAATCTTATATCAGTTTAAAACAAATTTACATAAGCGTGACGTTCTCAAACATGTGACGTCACACATTTTGTTGCACAAATTTACATGTCGAATAAAATGCTGGATTTGTAAAAGAGTTGAACAGGTGACTTCTATAAATGTTATTTACATAGTTACCCCTGTTGAAAACATCAAGCTTCGCCACTGCCGAAGGCCTCATTGTCACTGATGATACCATTCATCATTCAAAACTGTTGATTTACCCACATCTTTAAAACCTATCATAACATAACTAGAATCACACAATAACTACCAAACACCATCATGAAACCACCAATTACCGCACACCGCTGATTCTCTGCCACTGAAGAAGGCCGCAACCTATCCTCACGTTTTGCTACACTGCACCATCGTCGCCGCATGCCACATCAGAAACTACATCCCCATACATAGCCCTAAACTCAACAACCTAAGTGATATGTTTCCCGCCGCATCGCGCGGGTAAACGACTAGTACTACTTTAATAAGGATATAGGAAGGACAGAATGGTAATTCAGCAAGGTGTTGAAAACACCCTCAATGCACAATGTACAAGTCTTAAGGCACCAAGAAACACAAATAAATTACCCTTCTACTGGTTCATCTTCAGCCGTCCATTTATCTCAATTTTCACACGGATCGCGATCTCAGCCGTCCACTTCACTTCACACGGATCAACTTTTCAATCCATATACGCGCCCAGGCAGCAAATTAAACCCTAAATCACATTTCAAAATTCAAAACCGCCTCTTCTCTTCCTTCTCTCTCTCAAATTCCATATGAATCAGATCTAGATCTGGATCTGCTCTCTCTCTCTCTCTCTCTATTTCAAAGAAGAAAACATCAATTCGTTTTTTGATGCCGATTCACAGGTACAGTTTTTAGGGGTGTTGATTTCCATCATAGTTTTCCGATTTGATAGACTCAGGATTTTGTTTGTAATCGATGATTGTTTTAGAACAGTTTGTTTGTTTTCTTCATACCTAAATTTTGGAAGTTTAATATTAAATTTTAATGATTTTCAGGCCGAAAATACTGTTTTTTTTCGGTTGAATGTAGTCTCTTGGGTCAGATCTAGCGATTAGTCGATGGTTGGTGTTGATTTTCAGGCAAAGTGCTCACTGTGGCAGCTCAATGGTGATTCCAACAAGGCTGTGGGCGGCTGGAACTTTTTGTTGCTATTGTTAAAGCCTCCTTTAGTTCCTGGATTAGGGGTATGTTTTAGATGCTATTCTCAACAAAGATTGTTTAAGGTTTTTATATTTTTTGTATAATTTACATAATAAACATATTCCTTTTATATGACAAGAATGCACTATGTGAATGGTTATAGTGTTTGTTTCAATTTGTGTTGCAGGGGTAAAGTAAGGAGCTAGGGTTCAACGATAGTGTACTTGGAGAAGGCGGTTTCGGGTTGGTTTTTAAAGGGTGGATCGATGAACAGTCACTTGCAGCTGCCAAGCCTGGTACTGGCACTGTCATTGTGTTTAAAAGATTGAACCAAGAAGGTCTTTAAGGTCATCCAGAATGGCTGGTAATTACCAAAGTTTGTATCTTTTTTATTTAATTTATTGAATTAGAGTTATATTTCCCTTGATTTAAGATGGTTTTTTTAATACATTATTGCAGACAGAAATTATTTATTTAGGGCTGCTAAAGCATCCATATCTTGTGAAGTTAGTCGGTTACTGCTTAGAAGATGACCACAGGATGTTAGTGTACGAGTTCATGCCACAAGGTAGCTTGGAAAACCATCTATTTAGAAGTGCGTTTTCGCCATTGTTTACCGCTCCAATTTTCCTCAAATTTTAAAAATTAAATCTTATTAATAGTTTAATACCACTTTATTATAACAGGTAGTTCGTGTACCTTCACAGCCCGGAAGCAAAAGTGATCTATCGCGATTTCAAGTCATCAATCATCTTGATTGACTCTGTATGTTTTCTCAAATTGATGGTCTTAGTATTATATATTTTGTTTACATGATTACTTACGAATTTTAATATTGTGAACTTGCAGAATTATAATGCAAAACTTTCGGACTTCGGGTTGGTGAAGGATGGACCGGTGGACGGGAAAACTTGTGTATCTACAAGGGTTATGGGTACCTATGGATATGCAGCTCCTGAATATATGGCCACAGGTAAGCCAAGGGAAAAATAGTTGTTAAAATTGCATGTTTACAAGTGGGTCCATTTGCTTACAGTTGCTTTAAGGAAAGTGGGATTTTAACTTATGTTTATATTATGTCATCTTGTATTTATCAAGATCGGCTGTTTGAAGTTAGTGTGTGGCATTTGGTTTTAAACCAACTATGAAAATTGCAAAACTGAAAAAAATATCAATAAAGAACAAGAAATCCATTTAGTTGGTAATAACTAATGGGAAAGTTACAGGTGGTAATTTCTATCTTGACACAAAAATAATCATGTTTTGGGTTGTTATATCAAACCCATTTAATAAGCATGTTGTGTTCGGGTGCCCTATTTAACCTGTTTAATCAAACAAGTGGACCTGCCAACCCGTTTAACCCATTTATTACAACCCACCACGGGATAGGTGAAACTTTTAAGGCCCCTCCCCCTTTTTGATCAGTAGTGTAAATTTACGCATATTTCGTCTAGAAAAAAAGTGTATATACATATTGAGGAAAATTGGAGCGGTAAACAATGCCGGCCCCTGAGTTTAACACATTCACAACTTGATTGCAACCCGCCGACCCATTTGACTCATTTAAATGAATGGGTTAAACGGATTGTGTTAGGGTTACGTGATTTTATATGTTTTCGGTTTAGGGTTGATGTCTCTGACCCGAACAAGTATATGCGTCATTGCATCGTGTTTGGCACCCCTAGGAAAAATAGACAAAATATGATGACATGTTACCTTCTGTTGAATCGTCGATGGTTTGAAAACGTGCAATCAACATCTCATGTTATGATCTTTTGAATAAAAATCTTTCAGACTGTTATATTATTGATAGGATTTGAATCATCAAAGTAATATCATTTTTTTTCTCTTCTCAATTACTCTAAATTACGTGTACAAATCCATGTTTCACCATCACTAAAATGACTGTGGGCCCAAACGTGTCTATTATTGATTTTTTGCTGGTATGTTCGATGCCATTTTCATTGCTGCTGACTTTGGGTGTGTTCGGTTACAGGTCAAAATCGCCACCTCTACTAATGCTATGCATTTTTTCTTCGGGATATATTGCGTTTTCATGCAGTTTACTGGCCGGCTATGTTAATGTCCGCTGGACTGAGCCTTCCCAATACTGTTTTTGGCCATGGTTTCCTGACAAAGGTATTTACTTACTATTTAGCCATTAAACGCTTATGTTAATTGCTTGTAATAGTTAAAAAAAATTAATATCTGATTTCTCTTAAAAATCACCGCGTTATAAGACTTGAAATGAGCACTAAACTCATATATATATGCTTTCATTTCATGTAGCAATGGTTTTATTTGTAAAATTTTAGGATGGTATGTAGATGGGAAAATCACTTGGGAATACCCTTGAACCAAACGAGTTAGTGCAAAGGTTCAGGCCTGATGCGGTCAGGTACTTCTTTCTCAGAGATGTTGAACTTGGAAATGACGGAGATTACTACGAGGAACGCTCATCAATATTGTCAACGCACATCTCGCCGATACAATCGGTATTTTGTTTTATTCATAATATTAGAATATTGTTTCTATTCATATTTAACGCATTATTTACATGTTGACCCGTTTGACCCAAGCTCATTTTGACTCTAGACCCAACCCGCCCGGCCTGTCCATTTTGGCGGCCTGTCCATCACCGGTTCTGTGCAGCTTGAAATTTATGATGGTGAAGGCGTCGAAGAACCTAGGGCGGAACTATCACCCGCCAAACAAAAAAAAAACGAGCTGCTGCTGCAAAAACATCCAACAAGAGGAAGAAATCCAAAGAAGCTTTTGATCCAGAAGACGAAGAGGAAAACAACAATGAAGACGACGATGATGATAGTGACTCAGAAGCTAACGCTGTTGCTGAAAAAAAAGAGTAAAAGAGGCGGGAAGGCTTCTAGCAGAGGCCATGGAACTGCTGCCAAAAAGGAGGATAGTGGAGCTGCACCACTTATCCTTGAAAATATAAATGGACATCTATGCATATATTAAGAAACTGCTAAACTTGAAGAACTAAGAGGGTTGGGTTACTTGATCGCTGTAGAAAGCTTTTAAATGGTATGTCTTAATTCATTGAATTTTATGTCATGTGCAGGTCACTTGATCGCTGTAGAAAGCTTTTAAAAGCCCTGGATGCAACTTTTGGAATGGGATATTTGCGTTCCAAAAATATTGTTCATTTTGATCTATAATGAGACAACTTGTTGGATAATATGTGAGATTCCCATCGATTTGTATGCAAGGTAATTAAATCTAGCATAACTCATGGTATGGCTAGAGGTGGGTAAGTGGGTATCGGATGCCTATCATTCGAAATTATTACACTATTTGCAACACTCCTATCAGTCGAATCAACAGCCTCTTAGCGTCGACTTATATAATATTTATTACACTATTTGCAACTCTTTATGGCTGCGAAATATATAATATTTTTATTTTAAGTCGTCCGTAATGAGCGTACGTCCGTAACTAGCGTCGACTTCGTAACGAGTTGTAAACATATAATATTTTTATTTTATCGTCCGAGTCGTCCGTAACAAGCGTACGTCCATAACTAGCGTCGACTTCGTAAAGAGTTGTAAATATATAATATTTTTTATTTTATCGTCCGAGTCGTCCGTAACGAGTCGTAAATATATAATATTTTTATTTTATCGTCCGAGGCGTCCGTAACGAGCATCGTCCGTCACTAGCGTCGACTCTGTAACGAGTGGTAAATGTATGATATTTTTATTATATCGTCCGAGTCGTCCGTAACGAGCGTAGTCAGTGACTAGCGTCGAGTCCGTAACGAGCGTAGTCAGTGACTAGCGTCGAGTCCGTAACGAGTTGTAAATATACAATGTTTTTATTTTATCGTCCGATTCGTTCGTTTATTGAGTTTCGGCCAAATGGGTACAAGTCAAAATGAGTTTCGACCAGGGTCCAGGTAAAAAACACCATTTTAGAAAATGGTCATTTTGGTTGGGGTCCGATTTTGACATACCTGACTAATACGGAAATTATTCACATGTGGGTTGGTTGGGCAGGGTAATGGGTCGTAGCAGGTCAGGGTCTGAATGGGTTCCAACCAAAATGTGTACAGGTCAAAACGAACTGTTTTAAAAAGTGGTCAGTTTGGTTTGTCATATCAATTGGCCACACAGTCTGCTCATTCCGCACGACATGACAAGTTGTTAGTTCAGACTGAGGAGCTTATTCAAAAAGAAGCTGCAGAAGATACATAATTTATAAGCCAATTGGAAATCCGGTGGACCTCAGGCTAATACTCTTACAAAAGCAAGCTGCAGATAGTGATGCTGAAATCTAATGTTCTAGAGCCGTCATGCAAGTTTTTTTTTGTTATCATTTGTGATATTATTTTTTTCTAAATGGTTGACCATTTTTGTATGGTTAGTTTGTGTTCACCTGAAACACTTTGTCCAACTGTTTTAGTTATATTTTATTTTTTAGATTAAATAAATGATTTGGGAGAGATCTATGTACTAAAGATATACTCTGGGCGCGACTAAAGGCCTCTATGTGACCCATTTCATTCAAGCTTGCTTTTACTTTTATTTGTTTGATATGTTGAGAATAAGGCTAACTGAATCAACCCATTTATAGATAAATGGAACAAATTTGGCACTTCTATTTCTGATCAAAATTTCATATGTTTGAAAGGTTGAAAAGTTATTGATGACTAATTTATTGGATAGTCTACACTATTTAAGCGAACCGTGTCAACCGAATTTAATTCGGTTTGATTTCGGTAAAAATGGAACAAATCAAATTCAACTGAATTGCAAATTATCTCCGCCGCCGCATCGCGCGGGTATGCTATATGGTTTTGTTGTGATCAAGAGTTATATGTTTCCAATCGCCGCACACCGCTGATTCTCTGCCGCTGAAGAAGGCCACAACCGACTCTCACGTTCTGCTACACTGCCACCATCGTCGTCGCATGCCACATTGGAAATTACATCCCCGTACATAGCCCTACACTCACCAACCTAAGTGATACGTTTCCCGCCACATCGCGCGGGTAAACGACTAGTAAATTATATATACATTTAACTTGTATAACATTTCAACAATTTTATTTTTCTCTAATAACATAAGTTCATTAAATAAAAAAAAACTAAGTACGCACTACATAGTTGTGTTTATTTTTTTAACATTCCAAAATCAATTTTATTAAAAAACGGATTTGTATCGAAAGCAAACATATTTTTGGTATCGTAAACTATACTAAATACCAGTATCGTAACAAACCGAACCAATACCAAACAAACAAGCGGCGAATCGGGTTGAAAGTGAAAGTCGCCAAAAAGTGGCGGAATGCTCTCGAAACCAGTTCACCAATCAAACAATATCGGTACCAGAGTATTGATATTATCCAAACCTACTAGTAGTTTTTCTATTTATAGAATTTACTAGGTACGATTGTTCTTGTTGTTGATAATATTGGCGGGAGTCGTTAAAAAAGAAGAAATATTAGTGGGTGGCGGTGGGAAGGAGCCATGAAGAGAGTGGGTTGGCAAGTGGGTCCAGATCAAGTGGTTCACGATCTCTGTCAGCACCTATATCTATATATACATTCTACTTATTTCTTACACCTATATCACGAAACTAGCCTTGACCACGCCGTTTTTTCAATTTTGGTCAACTGACCCGGCTCCACGAGCCGTTTCACGAATCCCCACCCGGCTCAAAAAATCCTTTCAAGCAACCAACCGTTTTTTGCCACGTGTCCATTTGTCCCCTAGTCTCTATATCTCTGTCATCTCCACTGCTACACTCAATCTTCTCTCTCTCTCTTTGTTCTCTCTGAAACGACTCAAACTTCAGTGTGTGTTTGTGTGTGAGAGAGAAACACATTCATCTCCACCGCCACCATCACCTTCACCTTCACCGCCACCATCACCTCCACCACCACTGCTCCGCCTCCTTAACCCATACCCACCTCCACCAAACCACCATAACACTACAACCGCCGAACCAAAACGCCACCCCCTTTTCCTCCTTCCCTCCTCTACCGACAAACCCACCATCACCAAGCACCACCTCTCGTTAAAGATCAGTGTTTTTGAGAAAGAGAGAGAGAGAGTACTGGTTTTGAGAAAGAGAGAGAGAGAGACAGTACTTGTTTTGAGAAAGAGAGAGAGTACTGGTTTTGATGGTGGCGGTGGAGTGATGGTGGCGGTGGAGGTGATGGTGGCGTTGGAGTGATGGTGTGCCACGAGCCGGCACAGGTATGCTACGAGCCGGCACAACACAAGGTTCGAGCCGGTTCAGGTATGCTACGAGCCGGCACAACACAAGATTCGAGCCGGTTCACCTGCTCGGAGCCGTTTCAGCTGATCCGAGCAGTTTGTCGGACACGTGTCTCCATCAGATTGGTCATCGTTGAAGGAACTCCTTGAGCCGGCACAACACAAGGTTCGAGCCGGTTCAGTTGACGGTGCCGGCTCGTGGAGCTGGGTCAGTTGGCCAAAATTGAAAAAACGGCGTGGTCAAGGCTAGTTTTGTGGTATCCCCTTTCATTTACCTCTCTCTCTAGATCCAATCACAAGGTACGTCCATTTATTATATCTTTTTCAACTTCTACACCTCACTTTGTTTACTTATTATTATTGGAATGGAATGTTGAATTCGTTAGATCTATCTAGTAGTATATTTCGATGCTATATGCTATATATTCATTTCAATTTGGATCATGTTGACTTTGGTTAGGGTCGGCCCAACCTTTCAGGGCCCAAACGGATGATAGAATTAAGGCCCATTTCGTCAAAAAAAAAAAGCAATTAGCTTTCGATCCAATGATCCCTATTATATAGATGCATAGTATCATAGACCACAAACTTCACCTCTAACAATCTCAAAATTCAAATTATATATGAATATATAAATTTTCTTTTAAGAATTTGGTGGGTCCAAAGCAATTGCTTTATTTCACACCCCCTTGGGTCACCCCTGACTTTCGTAGTCAAACAGATTCTTTTTCGGACTATACTTTTAAGTGAATCTGTTGTTAATATTAGAGTAACATGCCATTTTCGTCCTTGAGGTTTGGCAAGTTTTGTGGCTTTCGTCCAAATGTTTGTTTTTTCGCATCTGTATCCAAAAGGTTTAAAATCTTGTCATTTTTATCTAGCTCGTTAAATCTATCCATTTTTTCTGTTAAGTCGGAGGTTTTTTCGTCTTTTTACCTACTTGTTTTGTTTATACCTATACACTATGCTAAATGTCTGTACATAAGATGAAAAAAAGACCGAATTGCCCTTTAAGTTAACAAAAAAAAAAGACAGAAACGCCCCTAACTTATCGGAGAAAAATAGGTGTAGTTAACAAACCGGATGAAAACTGCAAGATTTTAAACTTTTTGGATCCAAATGCGAAAAAATAAACCTTTAGACGAAAGTCGCAAAACTATCCAAACCTCATGGATGAAAATAGCATTTCACTCTTAATATTATTTTGATGGAACTAACTAACTAGACTGAAGCATACATACTATTAACATGTTAAGTGCATTGCTATGATAATATATTGATTCACATTCCTTTATTATGTTATGTTTCTGGAATTCAATGTCTTTACCAATGTTTTCATAACCGGAACCGATCATATATAATTATAAATTTTAATGTGTGTGTATCTCTCGCTACATTTTTTATTCTGTTTTATCTTGTTCAGTTAAGATATGGAGACCTTCCTATTCACATCCGAATCCGTCAACGAGGGACACCCCGACAAACTTTGCGACCAAGTGTCCGACGCCATCCTTGACGCATGCCTCGAACAAGATCCCGAAAGCAAAGTCGCCTGCGAAACATGCACCAAAACCAACATGGTCATGGTCTTTGGTGAAATCACCACTAAACAGTGGCGGACCCAGGATTTTTTTCCTGGGGGTGCGGAAATTTTTTAAAGATTTTAGACCCCTAGCTATATAAAAAAATCGGTTCATAGCGGGTCGGATCGGGTCGTGTCATGTAAAACAAGTAAAAACAAACAAACAAAGTTTCATAGCGGGTCGAATTAGATCGGGTCGGGTCCATTTCAATTCTCAAACAATCAAACCCTAGTTCCTAACTTCCTATCACATTAACAAACAAAAAAACATCAAAGTTCAAATCATCCCTACTTTTATTTCTCTTAATCATTCAATAAAAGAACAAAAAAACTTATCTATAACATACCTTGGTCTTTAATTAGAATAATCCGGCGAAAAAAAGTGGGTCAACCCCTTTCCTCTTGAGAAATCGCGACATAACTTCCCTACTCATTGTTCATTCATAATCCTATCACATACAAAATAAACAAGGATCTTTAAGTGTTCAACCAAAGCCCATGTTCCTTAATTTTCAATTTAAAATTTTGAATTTCAAGCCCTATTAATTATTATTTGCCAACCAACAATCATATAATCAACAAACATGTTTGCCAACCAAAATTTTGAATTTCAAGCCCTTGTAATTATTATATGCCCTAGTAAAAAACATGTACTTGTCAGGGGTGGCCTGAATTAACCAGTTTGCAGCCGAAATTTTGCAGTCCCCGGCCGGAATTATGCTGTCGCTGGGCGCTGAAGTGAGGCAGAGGGAGGACGGGAGTCGCTGACAAGTGGCAGCGATTTGGGTTTTTTTTATTATGTGGACTGGTTTGTTTAACAAAACTAGTAGTTGGGTTGGGCTTGAATGTGTATTAAGTTATTGGGCTTGATGGATTGAATTTAAGTTTTATTAAAGGGGTTAGTAGGCTAACTTGTTTACATAATTTGATCGGGTTTCAATTCGTGTTCACAATTTTTTTACATAAATTCCTAACATTTTTTTCTAAGGGGTGCGGACGAAAATTTTCAAGGGGTGCGGTCTGGATTTTTCGCGAAAAATACCACTAAATTTTTTTTTTCAAGGGGTGCGGCCGCCCACCCACCCCATAACTTGGGTCCGCCCCTGCCACTAAAGCTGTTGTAGATTACGAGAAAATAGTCCGCGACACTTGCAGAAACATCGGGTTCACATCCGCTGATGTCGGGCTGCATGCTGACACTTGCAATGTTCTGGTCAATATCGAGCAACAAAGTCCCGATATTGCCCAGGGTGTTCACGGTCACCTAACGAAAAAACCCGAGGAAATCGGTGCAGGTGACCAAGGTCACATGTTCGGTTATGCAACCGATGAGACCCCCGAGCTTATGCCGTTAACCCATGTCCTCGCAACCAAGCTTGGTGCGAAGCTAACCAAAGTTAGAAAAAACAAGACATGCCCATGGCTCACACCGGACGGCAAGACCCAAGTGACGGTCGAGTACCACAACGACAACGGTGCGATGGTTCCCACACGGGTTCACACCGTTCTCATCTCGACCCAACACGACGAAACCGTGACGAACGAACAAATAGCCGCGGATCTCAAGGAACATGTGATTAAGCCAGTGATCCCATCCCAATACCTTGATGAAAACACTATCTTCCACTTGAACCCACCGGGCCGGTTTGTAATAGGTGGGCCCCACGGGGACGCGGGTCTGACGGGTAGAAAGATCATCATTGACACCTATGGTGGGTGGGGTGCACATGGTGGTGGTGCGTTTTCCGGAAAAGACCCTACTAAAGTGGATAGAAGTGGGGCTTACATTGTTAGGCAAGCGGCTAAGAGCGTAGTGGCTTCTGGGCTCGCTCGCAGGTGCATTGTGCAGGTTTCTTACGCGATTGGTGTGGCTGAACCGTTATCCGTGTTTGTTGACACATATAAAACTGGGACTATTCCGGATAGTGATATCCTTGCTTTGATCAAGGAGAATTTCGATTTTAGGCCGGGTATGATGGCTATTAACCTTGACCTTAAACGGGGCGGGAACTATAGGTACCAGAAAACGGCTGCTTACGGGCATTTTGGTCGTGAAGATTCGGATTTCACCTGGGAGACACCGAAGATTTTGAAACCGAAAGCTTGAATAACGGGTTTTTAAAGTGATGGATTCTCGATTTCTTTTTGTTTGTATGGTTTAATGTTGTGTTTGTATTTGTTTTTGGTTGTGGTTGTTGGGATGCATATTTCTTCTATATGCATAATCCACATATTCATTGTAATATTTTAATTACTAAACAATTTAATATAGTATTGAATCATGAAGATCTTATTAATACGAAGCAAATTGATAAATAAAATGTTGCTTACTGAGTTTGATCCATATGAATGATTGGTCTTGCCTTTGAAGTATGATATTCTAGATGGACCATTTGGGATGTGTTTCTTGCGGTCCAGAAAATATATGTAAGTTATGGACTTATGGTACTGCAAAGCCTTATGGCGAAACAACAAAAGTGGCTTTCTAGACAATTTTAACTATCTAACAAATCAAATGAGAATCAACTAAGGCCAATTTCGGTGAAAGTAATCAGTGACAAGTATTTGCAAGGTCGTGCCTGAGAATTCAGAGACCCTCATGGGCTTTGTGCGAGTTGATAAAATGTACCCGTAAATATAATCTTATATACATAATACGAGTAAAATTATTCTACAAAGGCTCCTAATAATAAGAAATGTACAAAGATAAAATTGATCACAAAAAATAGCACAATGTCGAGCAAAATTAAAACACAATGCCTAAAAATATAACACAATATCAAAGAAAAAAGACACAAATCCACAATGAGTCACAAAAAAGACACAATGACGTAAATATAGAAAAGACACAATGATGTAAACTAAAAGTCTAAAATCTACAAGCTAAAAATCTAAAAACAAAATCCCAAAATCTCACATCGTAGAGTTTTAAAACAAAAAATAAAACATAAAATGAAATTAAAATAAAAACCTAATAACATAATTGTATGAATACGAAATACAAATAAATAAATACATGTAACCGTAAGAAAATAAAATACAACTTGATCGACCCTCTAGAGTGCCGCGATGAAGCCCCATACTCTTTGTCATGCTTTTTGTTGTCGGATCCCACACCTTTTACAAAAATTCATATCAAATTATTATAAAAAAAGTATATCTACTAAATTGAAAAATAGGTAATACGTATTGTGTCGACCATCTCTTTCCATTTACGCTAAGATAGATACCCAATATAGATGGTAGGACCTAGTTATGCTAAAGTCAAGGGTCGGGTGCTCAAAAACCAATGCATATCGATCTATGTCTCCCTCGTTGTTGTTTGACGCGCATCCCTCATATCATTGTTGTACCGTGAGGCCACGACATGGGTCCAATGTTGGTACATCCCTCTTTATTTATGTGCACGATGTTCATGTTTCATATTGATCACACTCAATTTGATGCACGTAACGAAACACAGAGCCCTCCCCTAATTAAACACATAACTTGTTTCAAACATCAACGTTAGAACTAGCTATCTCTCTCTAAGGCTACACGGTATGGGGGTCGTCCCCATACCGTCCCGGTCCGTAGCCGGTTTGAACACCGTGCCCCCCCCCCCCCACGTCTCGTCGTCTTCGTCCGATTCTCGCCTTTTGCGACGGTCCAAAAAGTGGGGCCCAATCCAGAAAGTTACCGTTAATAAAAAAAATTAATTTCCATTTTACAAACGGTCAAAATTTCAAAAAATATATATTTCCATTCCATTTTCACTTCCATTCACAAATTTAACCCCAAAATTTCATCTCTCTCACATAACTTTTATAAATCTTCTTCCACTTTTATAAACCTTATATTCTATCATGGATCCCTTCAACAACCCGAACAATCCGTATAACCCGACGACTCCCATCAACCCGACCCAACCTAATGTTTTCTCGGTTCCGGGATATTATCTGACGCTAGAACCGAACCAATTCTCGCAATATTCATCAAATGCGTTTGCATCATTCCAACACTCGCCAAACCAATTCGCTCAATTCTCTCATGTCACACCCCGATTTCCACGTGTCACCGGTGGGCCCGGTGGGGAGTATGGTGACGTGGTTGGCAACATAATAGTCAAACAACACAATATTTAATATGCACAGCGGAAGCAAATTGTAAGATATAATTCAACCGAATTTAATATTGTAATATCAAATGTCACAATATTCGGAAGTTTATCCACAGACGGATCGAAAATAAAAATAGAAACAATAGTTCAACAGACTTTAGGCATCTTAAGCTTGCGAGACTTCTATTGATGCTAAGGAGAAATCCCAGCCAATTATGCTTAGTACCCGCATTTAATCTTTTTGGGAAAATACGTCAGTTTACACTGGTAAATACAATCAACTGACTCATTTTGGAAAATGATTGAAAATTGATTTGGATGCACGTGGCATAAACATTTTATTTAACTTGGGAGAATTATTTAAATATATAATCTTGTGAACGAATTACATGTTCCTTGTGCGTTCAGTAGCCCGGATCATGTCCGGGTTAAAGATCAATAGACACACCACAATATTCTTTTGTGCACTGACGGGTGTACGCCTACACCCCGCGCTTAAGTCGTGGCCATTTCGTAAAATGATGCCAAGGATATCCGGGACATGGTCATTAACCCCCAAAGGCTTTAAGTAACAAGACAGTTTAAACGAGCCGATCAAATTATTCAATTAACCACCCAACGATGGAAGATTTGATGCTCGATCAAGCGGTATTCTATATACCGTAACCCAAGCCCGTATAGGGAAAATAAGTTAAAAGTATTTACCTGAGCAATGTAATAATCACAATAAGCAAAATGCAAGTAGCTTTTACTGGTACTCCTAATCTGGAACGAAGGTTTATAATAACCTATTAGAATCCTAACGGGTCTTTAATTAAGCTTAAGCTTAGACCGGTTAGTTTCAAAGATGCAGTTTGTACGCATAATTAAGCGAAGACCGGATAGAATGTGTTTTAGACCCAACAAGTATGAAGACTTGTTTAATATGGGTATATTATACACATTCCGGATTTTGAGATAAAACCGATAAGGTTTGACCCGTTTCGGCTAATTTATGTAATCTAGTTACATAAACCGAACCGAACGCGTAATAAGCGTAACGGGTAGTAATGAGAGCTATTTACAGGTTTCCTAAGTTAATATGCTCCAAATATGTTGTGACATCAGTAAGATGTCATTTATTATGCCCGAAATGAATTTAAACACAAACTATGCCCCGTAGGGGTAGTTTGGTCATTTAAAAGGTTATAAAGGAGTTTAAGTATTTACCTGAGTTACAGGTCTGATGTAATCAGCAAAAATACTTATTTTACCAAGTTATAACAGTAGGTTAAAGTATATATGTGAATTTTATCAATTATAACCAAACTATGCCCCGTAGGGGTATTTTGGTAATTTCACATAAGCCGAAAAGCTCAAAACTGAAGTCTGAGTTTAACAACCTTTGCTTACTGTTAAAATATTATAATTTTCCTCAAATATCAGTAGGTATCAACCCTTGTATGTTTAAAATAGTTCTAGTACATACTATGCGTTAAAAACGCTTAAAAAGGCGATTATAAGCCATTTCCGGGTTCGATACATAAAGCTGATATTTTTATTATTCCAGAAGGCTTAAAATAATTTATTTATCATATGTGATCAGTAGCAAAAGGTTTGGAGTCATTTAGATGTGTAAAACTCATTTTATGGCCCGTAAGGGCAAAACCGACAATTACCGGATTAAGCCTACGACTATTAGTTATGCTCAGCCTAAAATTAAGTAAAAATCTTCAAAAATCCCAAAATAATATATTACATCAGTGGGTATTAAGTTTGATTCCAAAAAGTAGGCTTAACTAGGCTATATGCTAATTACGCCGTTTTATTAACATAAAGCTTTCATTTTACGCTAACGAGCATAACTCTTAACCTACACCTCAAACTGATGTCAAATTTTGTATGCAAGTTTAAATATCAGTAAGTAAGGTTTCTACTCTTTTACATTTCCAAAAATCACGTTTTAAGGTGAAAAGGGCATAATGGTCAACATATGAGCAATTAACGGAATCATGCATATTAATTGGATAACAAATGATCCGAGGTGTATAATCACAGAGGGTTATACTAGCATGTAACCTGGTCCAAATAAAGCTCTAAGGTATTTCTAAAACATACCATAACGGGTCAGAACTGAAAGTCAAAGCGAAAGTCAAACTATGCGACTTTCGGTCCCGAACCGGGTCTTTACAGAGAATTGTCGGGTTGAACATGTTTAGACATGTTCTTACACTTATTACCAAGTTATATTAATGATCAAACAGGTTGTATGTGTTCTACATTTCTAATTATGCATAAATTAGAATTTAAGTATCCTGTTGACTTTTTATTAACAAGTTTGACCCGACATTTGACATAGTTAGAGTGGGAATCAGGGGGAACCCTTTTGAGGGTTTATTACCCACATAATTACCAACTTATAACTACTTTCAATTCGACTAATTACTGGACTAACAATGATTAATCGTTAAGTCAACCGTTAATTACGACGGTTTGACTTTTAAGCTAAAACTAAGCTAAAACTTAATTAAGAAAGGTCAAGCAAACTTACAAGAGTCCTAAGCTTGATTAGTGATCACTTGAGAGGGGTCTTGAGCTCCAGAAATGATCAGGAAGTGCAAGAGGAGATGTGAAGAACTTGTTGCAACTAAGGGCTTTATATAGTGATTTAATCACCATAAGAAGTTGACACACAAGTCTACATCCCACCACAACTGATTAACAAGTGTTCCTAGTGCTTAGGGGGTGCCTAGGGGTCGCCCTTTATGTGGAAAATCGGATGAAATCGAGCAGAAAGCACTTAGCAGACAAGAAACAAAATTTTCGAAGCTGGTGACCCTTAGCGTGACGCGAAGGACCCCCCTGGGGCTTCGCGTGGCGCGAGGCCCTCCTGCAGCAAATCTGAATTTTTAGATTTTTGCGTATTGATCCTTGGCTCTTCAAACTTCGTTTAGAGACTTGTTTCTTGCATTATGAACCCTCATAATTGATTTATAAGGGCTTTAAAACATATACCCACTTTGATAAGTCCCCGGTTAACTTTATTGTTACCCGAAAAGTCCTAACTTCCAACGTTTACGCTTTAACCATTCGCACACGAATTTGATCATAACTTTCTCATACGATAATGAAACTTTGCGAAATTTATATCGTGCATTCTAGTGCGCATAATTAACAGTTACAAAGCTTCGGGTTTGTCAAAAGGTCACTCAGAGGTATAACTTAAACATGTTGACATATTTAACCCCTGTAGTTTGAAATCTCTCACTTTTAGCTTCGTATGATCCATGATTTATTCGTTTGAAGGTATGAGCATCATGTAGGGTCATGTACAATATATTTATTCACTGTTGACATTTCGAATACGTATATTCACATACTTTCCATGTTTGTCAACTTTAGTCCTTCTATAATATTCTTTCACACGTTTTAAACATATGACACACGTCAACACATTATAGGACGTGAATTTTCAAGGTGTTACATCCTCACCCCCTTAAAATAAATCTCGACCTGAGATTTACTGAAATAAATAAGGGTACTTTTCTTTCATTGTGGATTCAACCTCCCACGTATATTCGGGTCCTCTACGGGCATCCCATTTGACCTTTACAATAGGTACATGCTTCCTTCGAAGCTTCTTAACCTGTCGATCCTCAATTGACAACGGTTTTTCCACAAACTTCAAGCTCTCATCTATATGCACATCTGTATGTGGTATAACCAGTGATTCATCAGCGAAGCACTTTTTCAGATTGCAGATGTGGAACACATTGTGAATTCCACTGAGCTCTTCCGGTAAGTTTAACTTATAGGCTTTATGCTTTGTCACCCCCTTCCAGGGTGATACTTTAAGTAACACTTTGTCACCTACTTCGAAGTGAAAAGCTTTACGCTTTGGATCTGCGTAACTTTTCTGCCTATCTCGGGCAGCTTTGAGACGGTCACGAATCTGGACAATCTTGTCCGTCGTTTCAAAGACTATCTCTGGTCCTGATAATTGGACATCACCAACTTCTACCCAACAAACAGGCGTTCTACACTTTCTACCATATAAGGCCTCAAAAGGCTCAGCCTTTATGCTGGTATGGTAGCTATTGTTGTAGGAGAACTCAATCAAGGGTAGGTGGTTATCCCAACTACCACCTAAATCAATTACACATGCACGTAGCATGTCTTCCAATGTTTGAATAGTACGCTCACTCTGACCGTCTGTCTGAGGATGGTAAGCCGTACTAAAATTTAAACGCGTGCCCAAAGATTGCTGGAAACTCTTCCAAAAATGTGACGTGTATCTAGTATCTCCGTCAGAGATAATAGACACAGGTATGCCATGTAAGGCTACAATCTTATCCACGTATAACTGGGCTAACGTGTTGGAAGCTATAAGTCCCCTTGATGGGTAAGAAATGTGCTGACTTAGTCAGTCTATCAACTATAACCCATATTGTATCATTTCCATTCCTTGTCTTAGGTAGCTTGGTGATAAAATCCATAGTTACCATTTCCCACTTCCATGTAGGAAGTTCAGGCTGTTGTAGCAAACCTGACGGTTTCTGATGCTCGGCTTTGACTTGCGCACATGTCAAGCATTTAGCTACATAGGCGGCTACAGACTTCTTCAAGCCTATCCACCAATAATTTGCCCTTAGATCCTGGTACATCTTATCAGCTCCAGGATGAACGGAGTATTTGGAACTATGGGCTTCCTGGAGGATGACATCTCGAAGTCCTCCATAAATTGGAACCCATATTTGTCCATTTAACCTTAGAATTCCGTCCTTGCTAAGAGTTAACTGCTCCTCAGTTACCCCTAGCTTTTCGTTAGGATAGTTAGCTTCCAACACAGCTTCCTTTTGTGCAGCTAACAACCTTTCAGTCAAACTGTTCTTTATCTCCATGCGCTTGGCATTGATTCGGATGGGTTTCACCCTCTCCTTTCGACTCAAGGCGTCGGCGACTACATTCGCCTTGCCGGGATGGTATCTGATTTCACAATCATAATCATTTAGAGTCTCCATCCAACGGCGTTGCCTCATGTTTAAATCTTTCTGATTAAACAGGTGCTGAAGGCTCTTGTGATCAGAATAGATCACACACTTGATACCATATAAATAATGCCTCCACAGTTTTAGTGCGAATACAACGGCACCCAACTCTAAGTCGTGGGTGGTGTAATTCTTTTCGTGCACTTTTAACTGTCGTGATGCGTAGGCAATAACCTTGCCTTTCTGCATAAGCACACACCCCATGCCAGTGTGCGATGCATCACAATAAACTACAAATTCTTCGATTCCATCTGGCAATGTCAGTACTGGAGCGTTGCTCAATTTCTGTTTAAGGATATCAAAAGATTCTTGCTGTTTAGGGCCCCAAACAAACTTAACCTTCTTCTTAGTCAAGGAAGTTAGGGGTGCAGTAATCCTTGAAAAATTTTCAATGAAACGCCTGTAATATCCTGCCAATCCCAGGAAGCTACGAATCTCTGTAGGCGTCTTTGGCTCCTGCCAGTTCATAACTGCTTCAACCTTAGCGGGATCTACTTGGATACCACGCTCACTCACCACATGTCCAAGGAATTGGACTTCTCGAAGCCAAAATTCACACTTGGAAAATTTGGCGTAGAGTTTCTCATGATGCAGGAGTTTGAGAATACATCGAAGGTGTTTCTCGTGGTCAGCATGATTGTTCGAGTAGATAAGAATGCCGTCGATGAAAACGATGACGAACTTGTCTAAGTAAGGCTTGCAAACGCGATTCATGAGATCCATGAACGCGGCCGGTGCATTTGTGAGCCCAAAAGGCATCACTAGGAACTCGTAATGACCATAACGAGTCCTAAATGCAGTTTTATGTACGTCTTCATCTCTAACCTTCAGTTGATGGTAGCCTGACCTTAAGTCAATCTTCGAGAAATAACTTTCCCCTTGCAATTGATCGAACAAATCGTCGATCCTGGGCAAAGGATATCTATTCTTGATCGTGGCCTTATTAAGTTCACGATAATCGATGCACAGACGCATCGATCCATCCTTCTTCTTGACAAACAAGACTGGTGCTCCCCATGGAGACGAACTAGGTTTAATGAAACCTTTAGCTAGCAATTCATCCAGTTGCGTTCTTAATTCTCTCATTTCGGTTGGTGCTAACCTGTAAGGTGCTCTAGCAACAGGTGCTGCTCCAGGGATGATATCAATCCTGAATTCCACTTGCCTATCTGGTGGCAGACCAGGTAGTTTTTCTAGAAAGACTTCTGGGTAATCAGAAATGACAGGGATGTCTTCTATCTTCGGTTTAGGCTCATCAATAATTACTTGTGCCATGTAGATGACACAACCCTTCTTTAAACATTTTGAAGCCTTGAGCATAGTCAGTTGCTCAGGTAGCCCATACTGGGTAACTCCCCGAGTGGTAAGTGATTCACCAGACGGAGTCTTTATTACCACTTGTTTCTTGTTGCAGAGAATTTGGGCCTGGTTATGAGATAACCAGTCCATACCCAGAACTATGTCGAAACCGGCCAACTTAAAGGGAAGTAGAGACAGAGGAAAAGAATGGTTCTTAATGGATATAACACATCCATCTAACACAGTTGAGACGGTTTCTAGTGTGCCATCTGCTAACTCCACCTCATAATTCACACTTAAGGTTTTGACAGGTAGTTTCAACAATTCACAAAACTTATTATCAACAAACGACTTATCAGCGCCTGAATCAAAAAGTACTCTAGCATAGACATCATTTACAAGGAAAGTACATGTAATAACGTTGTCGTCTAGAACCGCTTCCTTTGCGTCCATTCTGAAAACTCTAGCATTAGTCTTCTTGGCCTCTTCAGGCTTCTTGGCATATTTAGGGCAGTTGGTTTTAATGTGCCCCTTTTCATTGCAACGGTAGCACGTTGCGTCTTTCATCTTCTTGCAATCCAAGGTTTTGTGATCCGTGGACTTGCATATTCCACATGCATAGGTTTTTGACTGAGTCTGTGAGTTCGACTCAAGTCTGCACTTTCCAAAGTGCTGTTTCTTGCATATCTTGCATTTGGGCTTCTCGCCAGAATGATGCCCATCTTTCCTTAACTTAGATCCTTTCTTGTTGTCACCGTTCCCACGGTGCTTCTTGTTCGATCTGTGTGAACTATCATCTTCACGTTTCCTCTTCTCAGCCTCCTTATTCCTCAGCGATCTTTGCCTGACCGCATCCAACGTGAGGGACAAGGATATGTCAGCTACAGATCTAAAAGTAGCTGGCCGAGAAGCCTTCACGCTTGCCTTGATTTCCGGGGCTAAACCACCGATAAAACGAGCTATTCTTTTTGGTTCCGGGGTTACCAGATATGGAACCAACCGGGACATCGTGTTGAAGCTCGTTAGGTAAGCTTGACAGTCAAGGTTTGTCATAACCAATGATAGAAAATCAGACTCTATCTTCTCCACCTCATGCTGGGGGCAGTAATTTTCCCTGATGAGGGCAACAAATTGATCCCATGACATATTGTACAATGGGATTTTCCCGGTGGCTTGAATCAGTGATCTCCACCATGCTAAAGCTTCACCCTTAAAAGACTGCGACACAAACTTGCCTACATCCCTCTCAGCGCATCCGCTGATATCCACAACCGTGTCCATCTCATCCAGCCACGTCATACAGTCGATGGCTCCTTTCTCCCCAATGAAATCCCGGGGTTTGCAGGAAACAAAATATTTATAAGAGCAACCCTTGTCACGGGGTCCTTGGTTTAGTACAACCTGCTGAGATGGAGCACTGTGGTGGTTCGAGGAGTGTCGATCATCATCTTTCTTCGGTTTGTCCTTCTTGGACGGTGGCTTTGAAGGCTGTGTAGATAGGGTCCTACTACGAGTCCCACTATACTCTTCGTACTGCCGTTCCAGTGCCTTAGTAACTGCGTCGTCAACCAACGCTTTCAATTCAGCACCCGTTAAATTAATCCGGGCGTTATCAATGTTCTCCACTGGGTGACTATTTATCTCGTCTGAGTTAGCCATTTTAATTGAACTGTTACAGAAAACAAGGACAATAGTTTATTTGGGAGTTTATTATGGAATTGCCCCTTAGGGAAATTCATTAACCATGGTAAACAGAGACCATATTTGGTTAGTTTATTAATCATATTTATTTAGGACTTGTATTATAATTTATCCTAATTATAAAACAATAACAGTTTTATTTGTGGCACAAAAGGCCTAGTCACATGGACACTTTTAATTTATAAGTTATGATTTCAGAGAATCAAAATATGATGGTATACTGGCACAATAGGCCTAGTCACAAGGACATTTATAAATTATAAGCTATGATTTCAGAGAATCAAAGCATGAAGGTTTGAACCTAGTTCATTACCTTTATCGGACAGGGAGTCATCGCTACCACTGTCTTTTTGGCTCATATGGAAATGAGCAGGGCCCGTAGGCACCATATTATCACGTATGGTAAAAATATGATCATCCTAATTGATGATTTAAACTCATGATTCAGAGATCATTAAGTCGGGTTAGGAGTCTGTGGAAAGATCCTTATATAATATAACGTGTGTGATTTTGAACAAATCACTTCTGCCTGGAGAGTTAACATGTTTACAGATGTTAACAGGGATTTGAATCTTTTTAACAGGTCTTACCATCTTGGCCCGGCCTTATAACGACCCGAAGGCTAGGTTTCACTCTTTAAGATTCTTATTTAAAAATTTTACATAGGCAGATTATTTCGAAAGGAATGATTTTAATTCATTTATTTCATATATAAATTATTTATGCACATAAGGCAAACATGAAATTTATAAACTTACATTCCATTAATTTAGTAAAATATTACACGCTGCCCTAAACGGGTCTTTTCAAATAACAAACTTACCCACGCAGTGGTTTAAACAAATACTTACCCACGCAGGGGCTTAATAACAAACATACCCGCGTAGGGGCTTGATAACATAATAGTCCACGCAGGGACTTACACAATAACATACCCTCGTAGGGGTTAACAGAAAGATAGACCAACGCAGGGGTCAAAATAAACAAACATACATACCCACGCAGGGGTTCATACAGCAAAACTGGCCCACGCAGGGGCTCAACAACAATTGGAAGGATTCAGTAGTCCTTCTTGCTATTCCCTTTGATCAAGCTTGTCAATCCTTGGAAGAAAGTTTGTCGCTCCCTTCGTTCCCTGTGAAATTCTCGCTCTACATGGTCCAACCTTTGCAGAATTTCTTCACGCTCTGGTGGGGAGAACCTTGGTGGTTGCGATTGTTGCCTGATAATAGGTCTTGGAGGTATTTGGTACCCATGTGTTGGGTACCCTATTCCCCATGGATCTCCATACGGTCCTTGGGCGTTATAGTTAGCCGCTACCAAGTATGGGTCGGCTTCTGCGTAGTTGTAGTTGGTGTGCACTGGCTGTTCAAACGGGTTATACGCCATGGAACCCATGTATGCCGGAATCGGGTTATCAAAACCCATAGGCGGTGGTTGCGGTGCATCTGGGTGTGAGGGTCCACCCATTTGTGGGTCCCCCAGAAGTGGCGGGTAATGGCTGCCACTCGATTGGCGTGGAGAACTAAAATGAAAGTCTCCCGCTCGCGCAGACATACGCGCTGCGGTTCTCCTACGCCTTGGCGGTTGGGGAGGTGCCGGTTGAACTGGTGGCGGTGGAGGTGGTGGCATGACTGCCACAAACCGTGAATCCACAGAGGGATCCTGCTGCTGCTGCTGCTGTTGCTGTTGCTGATGAGGCGGTGACGAATGGTGAGGAGGTGTATAATACCATTCGTGCCTGGTAAACATAGCTTGAAAGCTATCTGGACCAACATAGGGTGATCCGTGGATAGAAGATCCGTCAGAGATCTCTATCGGGTGGTTTGGTGTACCACTGGCAGGTTCGACGGGGTCCGTATCCTCGTCCATATCGTCCGCGTGATCACCTGAGAAATGGCCATCTGGCCCCAGTGGGTTAAAACCCGCTGGTTCTGGTATGAAATCGGCCTGGTTAAACCGGCCCCTGAAGACAGGTGTAGGGTCTCCAAAAGAATGATGCGATAAGGATCGCTGTAATGGTATGTAGGACGGTAGAGGGTTGTTGGGCTCATACTCCGGCTGTGGCCCGTAAGGGTTATGGACAGGAGGTGTTGAACTGTGGGAAACCGACTGTCTAGCCGGCTCAAAGAGGTTCCTTCGGTTCTGCCGGGGATCGTCACTCTCTGTGGTCGAAGGAGCTCGCACATTCGAAGGTCCTGCCTCGTTGTCATTGGGCGCGGTGATTGGCCCCTTTCCACATCCTCTTCTTCTAAAGAATCTTGGCGGCATTTTGTTAATCCTGTCAATATAGCATGAGATAACAAAACAAAAATATATGCAAATTAAAGGACAACACAAATAAGGTGGAATTTGTCCTATGTTATATGTCTAGACTCGACAGTTTAGATACGTGCAATTGTGTAACTGAGATTAAACACAAAAGGCTAGTGTTTAATTCACTCAGTGTTGGCTCTGATACCAACCTGTCACACCCCGATTTCCACGTGTCACCGGTGGGCCCGGTGGGGAGTATGGTGACGTGGTTGGCAACATAATAGTCAAACAACACAATATTTAATATGCACAGCGGAAGCAAATTGTAAGATATAATTCAACCGAATTTAATATTGTAATATCAAATGTCACAATATTCGGAAGTTTATCCACAGACGGATCGAAAATAAAAATAGAAACAATAGTTCAACAGACTTTAGGCATCTTAAGCTTGCGAGACTTCTATTGATGCTAAGGAGAAATCCCAGCCAATTACGCTTAGTACCCGCATTTAATCTTTTTGGGAAAATACGTCAGTTTACACTGGTAAATACAATCAACTGACTCATTTT
This sequence comes from Helianthus tuberosus, assembly GCA_030545235.1. Lineage (NCBI taxonomy): Eukaryota > Viridiplantae > Streptophyta > Magnoliopsida > Asterales > Asteraceae > Helianthus > Helianthus tuberosus. The sequence continues at coordinate 32,788,495 of CM060388.1, read as the reverse complement.
GGAAAATGATTGAAAATTGATTTGGATGCACGTGGCATAAACATTTTATTTAACTTGGGAGAATTATTTAAATATATAATCTTGTGAACGAATTACATGTTCCTTGTGCGTTCAGTAGCCCGGATCATGTCCGGGTTAAAGATCAATAGACACACCACAATATTCTTTTGTGCACTGACGGGTGTACGCCTACACCCCGCGCTTAAGTCGTGGCCATTTCGTAAAATGATGCCAAGGATATCCGGGACATGGTCATTAACCCCCAAAGGCTTTAAGTAACAAGACAGTTTAAACGAGCCGATCAAATTATTCAATTAACCACCCAACGATGGAAGATTTGATGCTCGATCAAGCGGTATTCTATATACCGTAACCCAAGCCCGTATAGGGAAAATAAGTTAAAAGTATTTACCTGAGCAATGTAATAATCACAATAAGCAAAATGCAAGTAGCTTTTACTGGTACTCCTAATCTGGAACGAAGGTTTATAATAACCTATTAGAATCCTAACGGGTCTTTAATTAAGCTTAAGCTTAGACCGGTTAGTTTCAAAGATGCAGTTTGTACGCATAATTAAGCGAAGACCGGATAGAATGTGTTTTAGACCCAACAAGTATGAAGACTTGTTTAATATGGGTATATTATACACATTCCGGATTTTGAGATAAAACCGATAAGGTTTGACCCGTTTCGGCTAATTTATGTAATCTAGTTACATAAACCGAACCGAACGCGTAATAAGCGTAACGGGTAGTAATGAGAGCTATTTACAGGTTTCCTAAGTTAATATGCTCCAAATATGTTGTGACATCAGTAAGATGTCATTTATTATGCCCGAAATGAATTTAAACACAAACTATGCCCCGTAGGGGTAGTTTGGTCATTTAAAAGGTTATAAAGGAGTTTAAGTATTTACCTGAGTTACAGGTCTGATGTAATCAGCAAAAATACTTATTTTACCAAGTTATAACAGTAGGTTAAAGTATATATGTGAATTTTATCAATTATAACCAAACTATGCCCCGTAGGGGTATTTTGGTAATTTCACATAAGCCGAAAAGCTCAAAACTGAAGTCTGAGTTTAACAACCTTTGCTTACTGTTAAAATATTATAATTTGCCTCAAATATCAGTAGGTATCAACCCTTGTATGTTTAAAATAGTTCTAGTACATACTATGCGTTAAAAACGCTTAAAAAGGCGATTATAAGCCATTTCCGGGTTCGATACATAAAGCTGATATTTTTATTATTCCAGAAGGCTTAAAATAATTTATTTATCATATGTGATCAGTAGCAAAAGGTTTGGAGTCATTTAGATGTGTAAAACTCATTTTATGGCCCGTAAGGGCAAAACCGACAATTACCGGATTAAGCCTACGACTATTAGTTATGCTCAGCCTAAAATTAAGTAAAAATCTTCAAAAATCCCAAAATAATATATTACATCAGTGGGTATTAAGTTTGATTCCAAAAAGTAGGCTTAACTAGGCTATATGCTAATTACGCCGTTTTATTAACATAAAGCTTTCATTTTACGCTAACGAGCATAACTCTTAACCTACACCTCAAACTGATGTCAAATTTTGTATGCAAGTTTAAATATCAGTAAGTAAGGTTTCTACTCTTTTACATTTCCAAAAATCACGTTTTAAGGTGAAAAGGGCATAATGGTCAACATATGAGCAATTAACGGAATCATGCATATTAATTGGATAACAAATGATCCGAGGTGTATAATCACAGAGGGTTATACTAGCATGTAACCTGGTCCAAATAAAGCTCTAAGGTATTTCTAAAACATACCATAACGGGTCAGAACTGAAAGTCAAAGCGAAAGTCAAACTATGCGACTTTCGGTCCCGAACCGGGTCTTTACAGAGAATTGTCGGGTTGAACATGTTTAGACATGTTCTTACACTTATTACCAAGTTATATTAATGATCAAACAGGTTGTATGTGTTCTACATTGCTAATTATGCATAAATTAGAATTTAAGTATCCTGTTGACTTTTTATTAACAAGTTTGACCCGACATTTGACATAGTTAGAGTGGGAATCAGGGGGAACCCTTTTGAGGGTTTATTACCCACATAATTACCAACTTATAACTACTTTCAATTCGACTAATTACTGGACTAACAATGATTAATCGTTAAGTCAACCGTTAATTACGACGGTTTGACTTTTAAGCTAAAACTAAGCTAAAACTTAATTAAGAAAGGTCAAGCAAACTTACAAGAGTCCTAAGCTTGATTAGTGATCACTTGAGAGGGGTCTTGAGCTCCAGAAATGATCAGGAAGTGCAAGAGGAGATGTGAAGAACTTGTTGCAACTAAGGGCTTTATATAGTGATTTAATCACCATAAGAAGTTGACACACAAGTCTACATCCCACCACAACTGATTAACAAGTGTTCCTAGTGCTTAGGGGGTGCCTAGGGGTCGCCCTTTATGTGGAAAATCGGATGAAATCGAGCAGAAAGCACTTAGCAGACAAGAAACAAAATTTTCGAAGCTGGTGACCCTTAGCGTGACGCGAAGGACCCCCCTGGGGCTTCGCGTGGCGCGAGGCCCTCCTGCAGCAAATCTGAATTTTTAGATTTTTGCGTATTGATCCTTGGCTCTTCAAACTTCGTTTAGAGACTTGTTTCTTGCATTATGAACCCTCATAATTGATTTATAAGGGCTTTAAAACATATACCCACTTTGATAAGTCCCCGGTTAACTTTATTGTTACCCGAAAAGTCCTAACTTCCAACGTTTACGCTTTAACCATTCGCACACGAATTTGATCATAACTTTCTCATACGATAATGAAACTTTGCGAAATTTATATCGTGCATTCTAGTGCGCATAATTAACAGTTACAAAGCTTCGGGTTTGTCAAAAGGTCACTCAGAGGTATAACTTAAACATGTTGACATATTTAACCCCTGTAGTTTGAAATCTCTCACTTTTAGCTTCGTATGATCCATGATTTATTCGTTTGAAGGTATGAGCATCATGTAGGGTCATGTACAATATATTTATTCACTGTTGACATTTCGAATACGTATATTCACATACTTTCCATGTTTGTCAACTTTAGTCCTTCTATAATATTCTTTCACACGTTTTAAACATATGACACGCGTCAACACATTATAGGACGTGAATTTTCGAGGTGTTATATCTCAAAATCAAGCCATTCAACAAATGATGATGCGGGGTGCTTATAATTTCCCACCGAACCCGACACCACCCGTTCAACCCCAATCGATCCCGACGCAACCCTTTCAACAATCCAAACCCGACGAATATAATAAATTATATACAAGTGACCGTCGTAGGTTTTGCGAGGAATATAATAAATTATATACAAGTGACCGTCGTAGCGGCATGAGCGACGACGATGTGTTCAGAAAAGCGTTGGACAAGTATAAGGCGAACAATGGTAATACCAACTTTGCTCACGTTCGCGTGTGGATGATTGTAAAAGACGAACCAAAATGGGCGCCGATTCCCAACGAGGTGGCGATGGCGAAACGCCAAAAAACATCGGAAACATATAGTTTTAGCGCCGGTGGATCGGACGCGAGGTGTAACATACTTAAATGATGACGCCGACTTTGACGAAGAGGAGTACGCCGTACATGAAGCGGAGCGTCCACCGGGCCGAGATAAATCAAAGAAGGAGCGGGCAAGGGGAAAGAAAAGGAAAAGGTGGACCCGAACATGGTTGAGTTTATGGAACACTTAAAAATGTACAACGACGTCTCGGCCCAAAAGACGAAGGCGAAGGAGCGGGTCGTCGAAGAAAAAAGTCGTGTAGCGGAAGAAAAGTTACGCGAGAAGGTCCGATTGTCGAATGAGAAAATCCGAATTTCCGATGAAAAAATTCGGCTCAAGGAATGGGAAAAAATATCGATGAATGTCGAGGACGAACCCGAGCCGAAACGTTCGATGTTGAAAAAACTACAACACGACATCATGAAAAAACATCAAACTATTTAACTCTATGTTTTTTTTTATTAAGCCTTTGGTTTTTTTTATTAAGTGTATGTTTTTTTTTTAAGTTTATGTTTTTTTTTATGTTTATGTAATGTGGTTTTAATATTAATGAAAATATTTTGTTAGTATATTTGTTAAATGTTAAAAAAATTAGAAAACTAAAAAAAATAAAAAAACATAAAAAGTGGTGGAGGACTATGACTAGGACCATCCTACCATGCCCTATAGTTTTGGAGGATGGACCATCTTTGGGAGGAATATGACGTGGCGCCTACGTGACGGATCATCCTCCAAGGATGGTCCATCACCATACCCACTAGCCTAACTTTTTTCCTCTTTGCCTTTGCATCACCAGACGTGAATCACTCATCTCACAGTTGACAATCCGAGCAAATGAAAGATGGACCGTGCGTGCTATATTAATTGCTCAAACCATGACTTGATTAATTATTACATTCAAAATCATGAAGCAACAACCGTTTTAGATAAATTTATTATATCATTTAGTTTTTGTTTTTTGATCGGCTAACCCACACACCATTTTAGTTCTACTTGTAAATCTACACTTTTGTCTATTTTAAGACTCAAACTCTCAATCTCACGAGATCGTTTAGTTAAGCACTAGAGTTAAATGTTTGGTTGGTCCCTGTGGTTTTTAAAAATTGCAGATTTGGTCACAGTGGTTTACTAAGTACACGCGTGGTCCCAAAACTTGTCAAAAATGCACTCGGTTGGTCCCCAGCCCTAACATCAGTTAAATTTCTCAGTTAAGTCAATGTTAAATGACCAAAATACCCTTGCTTATTAACTCTCTTTATAATTTTTGTTTAGTTTTACTTCCATCATCATCAGTAGATTGCAACAATAAATAAAATAAAAAATAAAGATGCCTCACCTTCTTCTTCCCTCTCTCCCTCTCTAACCCACCCAAACCTGCAACCCGTCATTTATCCTATTCGTTTTCCATCCATCAACATGAAGCTTCCTCAACAGCTTACAGTTCTCAGCAACAGAAATCAACATGACAGTATGGCGGTTACAAGCTCCGATTGCGCGTGAAGCTAGAGACGGTAGCGCGTCTGTGCTTCGATCTCGAACCACCATCGGCACACGAGCGAGCAGTTTTTCTGGTCACCGGAGCCGAGGAGTTGAAAAACGCATGCTAGACATGAATCTGGAAGAATCGATATATTATTATTATTATTGTAAACATATTCTTCATCTTCTTCAACTGATTTTTCCGGTAAAATTGAACAGAATTGATTCAGATCTGCAACTCTCTCTCTCTCTCCTCAGTTCTCTCCCTCAAACCACCGAAGCCCATCAGGTAACATCCTCTTTCAATCCAACTTATCTCTGCCCTAATTTACATCCGAAACCTATACACATCTCAGTGTATATATACATCCCAGAATTGATTCAGATCTGCAACTCTCTCTCTCCTCAGTTCTCTCCCTCAACGCATCTCACTGAATGCTTTCGTTTCTTAATGTTTCGCCTCATATTAAGGTGTATTATTATCATCGCATATGTTGATTTTGATTAGCGATTTATTAACTACGAGAGACAGAGATGGGGTATGGGTTTGTGATGAAGATGATGATGGTGATGAAGATGAAGATGATGATGGCGATGAAGATGATGGTGATGAAGATGACTCCTACTGATGAAGATGATGATGTGTTTAACCAAGCCAAAAGTAAAACTAAACAAAAATTATAAAGAAAGTTAATAAGCAAGGGTATTTTGGTCATTTAACATTGACTTAACTGAGAAATTTAACTGAAGTTAGGGCTGGGGACCAACCGAGTGCATTTTTGACAAGTTTTGAGACCACGCGTGTAATTAGTAAACCACTGGGACCAAGTCTGCAATTTTTGAAAACCACAAGGACCAACCAAGCATTTAACTGTAAGCACTATAATCCAAAAGTTATATTTTTGTAAACTGTTAAGAGTGAAAGTATATGACTTGTGCTACGTTCAATCGAAAAAACGGGTCTCTACTCTTTTAAGTGATTACAAGCGAAAAACTTTCACATATTGACACGTAAAATCTTACTTAGGTTTAACTCAACTATAAGCTTAACCATACGACTAGTAAGCTCAATGCTATTATACTAGTACATTTTAAAATCAAAGTCTACTTAGTGTATTATTAACCACTTACGTTTTACAAATTCTTAGATCACACTTGTTTGTGGATAGATGACCATTAAATAAATTCAAAAAAAGAATCTTGAAATCAACTACTTTTTTATAATTTGAAACGATTTTTTTTCTTTTTTTTTTCTTGAAGTTCATGATTTATGATCAATTAATTATTTTTTATAATTTGAAACGATTTTCTTTCTTTTTTTTCTTCTTAAAGTAAAACCTTTTTTTATTTGAAGTTCTTGATCTATGATCAATTAATTATCAAGATATACAACTTTTTATAAAAATTGATGTATCATTTCAATGTATCTTCTTATTTATGGAAGAGTAAATTGTCATTTTAGTTCTTGAGTTTTGACAAAAAAAATGTCACTTTAGTCCAAATAGTTTTTTTCCTGTCATTTTAGTCCAAATAGTTTTTCTTTTTGCCGTTTTAGTCCCTGACTTTTGTAGTTTTACAATTTTCATTCAACTCACTAACTCCATTAAAAAAAGTCAATTAACTTAGGGACATTTTGGTCAAACCACATTTTTTTTTGCAGGTGCGATGGTATGGGGACGGTGATGTGCCGATTTACAGTGAAGATGATGGCGGTGGTTGCTGGTTTACGATGATGGCGGTGGTGTTGGTTGATGACGTGGGTGGCGGAAAAGTGGCTGGTGGTGGTGAAAATGGTGGGTGGTGATGGTGCTGAGATGGGTGGGTAGGGTGGCGACGGTGCAGGTAGGTGGTGGCGATGATAGAAGGTTGTGATGGGGTGGGTGGTGGGAGGTGGTGGTGGTGGACGAAAATGACAAAAGTCAGGGACTAAAACGGCATAAAGAAAAACTATTTGGACTAAAATGGCAGGAAAAAAACTATTTGGACTAAAGTGACAAATTTGGTCAAACCCCAGGGACTAAAATGACAATTAAATCTTTATAGAATTATATATAATAGAAATGGCTTATTGGATTTTATCACTCTTAACTATTGAGTATTGGTCGTTGTCACTTTCAACTATCACTTTGACTCTCTCCACTCCTAACTTAACACTATGTATGCTGTGTCACTCCGCAAGTGAACATTTTTTAGTGTTTGACTTGTGTTGTTGGTGATATTAGGCTAATACTTTGTGAATTACTAATGACTGCAGGCGAATCTGCTCCTAATCACTGAATTCAACCTTCTATACCCATTTAACATCCGAACCAGGTATTCATGTTCAAATATGAAATGTTGTATGTTCATATAGCTTTCCGACCATGTAAAATACGCCCTAAAAATGATGTTATGGTTTTGTTACAGCCGTTACAAACACAAGTGGCCAAAAATAATTACTTCCAATCAGCTTTGTTAATCATTGAAATTATGATCTAAAACTCAACTTTATTTCATCAAATTATGTTTATGATCTATACTAAGCATCATAAACATGTTAAGCATACTACATGAAAGATCTATGCCAATTACTACATGAAACATGAATCATATTGAAGGTTAATCATGCTTGAAAACTCATCTCGGTAGTAACTATTGAATTAAACATTTCATCAAACACATGGTGTGCAACAAGCTTGTCTAACATGCTTATCATCACTTCAAGTTAATAAAATCCATCCAATTTCCACGAGACAGTATGTTAATCATACAAGGGTCCTTTGATGGTAACATCATTGGATTACCAAACAACTACATAATCAAGAACACACATGCAACTTATTTAACAAAGAATTTCCACTTCTTTATATCATCATCAATATCATACTAATCATTCTCACCCTTTCAAGTTTCTTAGTAATCATCATACCAAAATCAAAATCAAGTTTTATTAATCATCTAACATATTTCTTTAACCGTGGTGATCAAGAAATCGCAGGAATGAAAGGATTTCACTCAGGGGACCCGGGGTGGAGACCTTTTTCCACGTGATAGAAATAGTTCACGCGTGAAAGAATGTCAAACACCACCACCACTGTTTTACATCATGTTTGATAACGCGTTAAGAATATCACGCGTGAATAATGGAAGAATGTGAGGGAATGTGAGGGTTTATTGTTGGGTGTTGTGAGTGATGGAATAATGGTTGATGACATGACGGAACTTGATTGGATGTTGTGAGTGATGAGTGAGTGTTGAATGATCACCACCCCTACCCCCCTCATAGTATCATATATATATATATATATATATATATATGTGTGTGTGTGTGTGTGTGTATGTTTGTGTGTGTATGTGATGTAGTGAGTAGTGTGATAATGAAGATCAAACACGTTGATTCTACGAATACCCGTGTAGTTCTTCCCCAACCCCCAAATTGCAACCCAAAGGCCACGGAATTTGAAGTGAAAATTCAGTTTTCTCAAAATTCAAGTCTGATTGTTCAATTGACTAAAGGGACATATAAATAAGAACAGAAATTCGAAATGGGCCTAAAAAAGATAACGGGCCAAACACAAGCCAAAAAACAAAATGCCCAAAATACTTAAAAAAAACATAAAAATGCAAATAACTAATGGAAATAAGCGTTTTTTGGCCTGGACGATGACCCATAGGCGGTTTGCAGCAAGATTAAGCTTTTTCTCACGTTCGTTTCGCCTGGTCGCACGCCCAAAACGGACCCTCGTAGCCCAAGTTAGAGCCATTTTAGTGAAATCCCTTTTGTTACGCGATCTTGGGCCTCCAAATACAAGATGGCCCGCTCCTCCACACTTGGGCCCGCATCAGTATGCATGTACCAATTTTAGAAATCAAGAGTTCCTTGAAAAGCAAGTCCACAAACCTTCACTCTTAGATGCTTAGAACTATTGATATGCGTTAAAAATCCTCATTAATCATCCATGCATCCAATATCTTCCATCAGTTTCACCCAGTTTAGGTTTTGGGAACTAGAAGTCGCAAGGCAAGAGTTGTCGACCTCTTGCTAGTTTTTTCCCTACCAAGTCAAAATAATCACCCCCTTTTAAGGCACATGTTTAGTCCCTCAGTTTCTAATATTCAACTTTGAGAGTGGAAATTAATCACATTATTCATAATGGAAACTCTAGTCCTCTGAAATCAAGCTTTGGTAAAACAATCTTATTTGTTTTAGCCGTTTAACGATTTAAGCGCATCAAATTTTGAAACTAACCACATTGGATGTATAATAATGATAAAATCGTCTAGAGTACAATGTAATTATGTGTTTTTATTATTTAATCCGTCACATCTTATAAATCCATGTATGTCGTGAACTAATATGACATTTAATTTTAATATCTTGATTCGGTTTGTCTCACCTTAGTCAAATATGACGTGGCAACACATCACATATTGATTGACTTTCGGGATGTTACATATAGATAGATCGATTTTTATGACGTATGTCTATTAAAAAGATTTACTTGTAAAAATAATTCTTAAATCCAAATTTCTACATGTTTAACTCTTATAAAGTTTTAAAACAAAAGGGTAGCTTTCGTCACATACTTATATTGGTATGACACTAGTTAATTGCGGTGTTTATATTTGTGATTAAAATCAATCTAGGTTAAGCTACCTTTGTTCGTATGCATACTGGTTTTGATTATGTATTTAAGTTTCAGGTACCGGTGTCATTAGATGACTAGAGAAGGGACGAGATGATGTAAGCTTTTTAGTTAATTTCTAACAAATTAAATCATTAAACATGCAATAAAAGTTTAGTGAAAAAGTTGATGACCTTTTTTATTTAAGTCGACAATTTAACAGGACTCTTATTATATGAGTCATATAAAACATAATGATTTATTCGTTTTTGTGGTTTATGGGAGGAATGTACAACCAAAACAGCATTAAGTACAAGTGTATGGGTGGTGATTTATTGTGTATTTGTGTTGTCATTTGATGTCGATGGCCGACACTAGAATGGTTCAAGTTCAACCCTTCTTTCCCAAAACATACGTCACCTTGGATACCCCAAATAAGAAAACTAAATTCACTCACTTTTGTTTATTTTAATTCACATATTTTATTTGTACTTTTGTTTTTAATTACTATAATTGGCTTAATCAAATAAATACGAATATTAATGATTATTAGGTACTCATAGATAGGAAAAATTATAGATGATTTGTATATCATTAAAGTTATAAGGAATTATATATATCACTCAGAAAGGGGTGGCGACGCAGCTTGTTGCTCGTCTACCTTCTGTTTTTTTCATGTAACTTGGTAAGCATGAATGAAAAATCCTAATTATTATAAAAATTTCAATGAATCATGTGTTAATTTCAAAGAATCTTAGACTAGATGGAGTGGGGCGTGGAGAAGGGAGAGCGCCACCCCAACCACCCTGTCCTCCTATCAAATGAGTGTTGCCCCTCGTTTTCACCCTCTATACTTGACTTTTAGCCCTTTTGCCGTTGCTCTCTTGTCTTTCGTAACCCCTTTCCTTTTGTGATGTGGAAGGCAAAGCCCTTGAGGTCTACGTGACAGGGTTTGCCCCTTGTTCTTGTCCACCACTTCGTGTAGTCTTATCATGGCCGGCCCTGGGGGTGGGCGGGGAGGACCACTGACCAGGGCCCGATTTTCGAATGGCACGCTATTTTATGAAAAAAACCTTATATATATATATATGTTAAATAATTTTTTAATAGGACATACTCGTACAAACAGCAACATAGGGCCACTTACAAAATTATTGGCTTAGATTAGTTATTAACACATTGGCATCAGGTTTAGACTTTTAATGAGCTCAATACCCAATTTCGTTATGGTTTAAGAGCACGTTTTTTCGAGCACGAACAGGGTACACGAATTCTCAAGACCGACCCTAAGTGTTATCACCTCTTTTGCTTATGTATAAGTTTTAGTTATATTTATCATACATGTGCCATTATAAAGAGATGATATTCATGAATAGCATTGCTTTTTTCAACCATAATGAGGTCAATGCATGCATTAAAATGGTTTATATGTCACCTACAAACTTACGTGATAAAAAAAACTAAATTAAAAATATAGGAGGGTTGGGTATAAACAGGCTCTTAGAGGTCAATGAGGCTCTTTTGGTTAAATGGGGTTGGAGGTTTAGGGTGGAAAATCATAATATTTGGTGTAAGGTGGTGGAAGCTTGCCATGGTAAGACCAACCACTGGAGCTTTCTTCTGCTTAACGGTAATATCGCAGGGTGTTGGAAAAATGTGGTTAAGTTATTAAATAAAATGAAAATTAATGGGAGGGGGTTAAATAGGTTGATCTTGGATAAGGTGGGGAATGGGGTCGACACTCGTTTTTGGATCGATTCCTGGTTGGGCGATCTTCCTTTTATGGAAAGATGGTCGCTTTTGTTTGGTTTGGAGATGGTTAAATCATGCAGGGTTGCAGAGAGATTTGAAGCGGCTCAAGGTAATGGAGTTTACGCTTGGCAATGGTCTAGACAGCCAGAATCCGAAGAGGAGTTAAAGGAATTGCAGGAGTGTATGGAGGTTCTTAACAATGTTAGTCTATCCAGCGATAAGGACAAGTGGTACTGGTTTGATGATAATCAGAAAGGTTTCTCAGTGAAGGCGGTCAAAATGTCTTTGATAGTGGAAAGAAGTACTAGTCACCCCCTAATTTTAATTGGTGTAAATGGGTGCCAATCAAATGCAATATTATGGCTTGGAGAGACAACTTAGACAGACTTCCTACGAGAGTCAATTTAAGAAGAAGGAATGTGGATATTCCTTCAGTCGTGTGTCCCTTTTGTGGCGATTACGAGGAGACGGTGGATCACTTATTCACTGCATGCTCGGTGGCTTTACAGGTTTGGTCGGCTTTCAGTGCTTGGTGCAACATCCCGCCGTTTTTCTTCTTTGAATTCAAAGACATATTAGAAAGTCACAAGATCATAAAGAGTGGTAAGAAGGCGGAGAAAATCATCTACGGGTTGGGCATTATATCATGTTGGTTTATATGGAAAGGCAGAAACGACATGGTTTTTAATCAAAGAAAATGTTGACCGAGCGACATTATTGGGGAGTTAAAATCTAGGGGTTATGCGTGGGTGAAAAATAGAACTTCCTGTAAGTATATCATATGGGGGGACTGGTGTAAATATCCCATGTACATGTTGTAATTTGTTGTCCTTTGCCCGTTTGGGTCGGGGGTGTTTGTGTTTGTTTGGCCTTTTGCCTGTTTGGGTCGAGGGTGTGTTTTAATGAAGTATATTTTTCAAAAAAAAAAATTACGATGATCAAAAAGCAATGATTCGATAAGGTATTTTTACAATTTAACCACATTCCGGTTTGTATTTCATCGGACTCGATATACAAAGAAAATGAATATAAAACCATGTAATGTAACTATAAAAACGATTTAAGGAAAAAAAAAACTAAATTAATATATATATTACTAGGTTATAACCCCGTGTATTACACGGGTTGAATAAATAAATTTTATATACTAAATAATAAAACAAATATATCTTTAAAAACCTTAGTTGAATAAATATAATTTTATATATTAAATAATAAAAAGTTATATCTATAAAAACAATATTATACAGGTTGAATAAATGTAATTTTATATACCAAATAAAAAAGTTATATCTTTAAAACCACGTGTATTACACGAGTTGAATAAATGTAATATTGTTAACCAAAAAATAAAATAATACATCTTCAAAAAAACCTTATTTATTACACGGGTTGAATAAATGTAATTTTATATACTAAATAATAAAAAAATTACATTTTTAAAAATATGCGTATTACATGGTTTGAATAAATGTAATTTTCTGTACTAAATGATAAAATATATATATATATATCCTTAAAAAACCTCGTGTATTGTACGAATTGAATAAATCTAATTTTATACATCAAATAATCAAATTACGATTTTGGCCCCCGTGGTTATATCACTTTTACCCTTCTAGCCCAAAAAATATTTTTTTAACATCTAAGCCCACGTCTTTTTTTCTAACCTTTTTGGCCCCTAACGTCTTTTTTTAACCCTTTTGGCCCCTAACATTTAATGGATGGGGTTACTGTTAGGGGCCAAAAGGGTTAGAAAAGAAGACGTTGAGGGCTCAGATGTTAAAAAATTCTTTTTTGGGCTAAAAGAGTAAAAGTGATATAACCACAGGGGCCAAAATCGTAATTTTCTTTAAATAATATTATAAATGAGAAGAAGATTAAAATAAAAAATAATTATCCATAAGATATTAAATTAAATAATATTTAATATGAGAGTTATCTATAATTAATTAGAAAAAAATAAATTAAAATAATAATTATCTATAAGAGAGGCCCTAATATGATGACAAGTGTCTCTAAAGTTGTTTCTTTTATTATATAGTATAGATCCATGTGATGTGTTATCTATTATTGATCTTTGAGAACCAAATCATTTTGCTATTGAACTTCTTCATAAGTGACAACATAAGATGATTATTGTGATGTGTTATCTATTATTGATCTTTGAGAACCAAATCATTTTGCTATTGAACTTCTTCATAAGTGACAACATAAGATGATTATGAGAAGCAATTTATTGAATAAAAGATGAAATTATAGTATTTTTTGTTAGAAAGTTTCAAATACTACAAAACATGTAATTATTATTTAAAGAAGAGTAAACTGCCATTTTGGTCCCTGTGGTTTGGCCAGTTTTACCATTTTAGTCCAAATCTCAAACTTTTTACATCTGGGTCCTTGTGGTTTGCATTTTGTTGCAATTTTAGTCCAAAATTAAAAAACCCTATTTTTTTTACTGTTACAACCTCCTATTTTGTCCTTTAGTGCATGGGCATTTAGGTCATTTTTTAAATTTCATTTGTTTTAGTTTTTTTTAGCAATAATATATATTGAGGATGATGATGTTGGGGATGATGATGATCATAATCAGTTATCTCTCTCTCTCTTCTCTCTCTCTTCTCTCTCTCTCTATAGCACCACAACCGCCACCTCCTCCCTCTCTCTCTCTCTTCTCTTTCTCTATAGCACCACCACCACCACCACCGCCACCTCCTCCCCCTTCCCACCACCGCCACCTCCTCCCCCTTCTCTCTCTCTCTTTTCCGGTGACAGCCGACACTCCGTGAACTCCACCACCACCACCACCACCACCGTGAACTCCACCACCACCACCACTGAAACCCTAAAGCGCCACCACCGCTGTCACCATCAAAGCCGATACTGAAACCCTAAACTGCCGGAAGTTTAGCAGATCTGGAACCTTCTATGTTCGATCTACGATGGTGTGGCAAAAGTATTGTTGAAAACCAGGTAAATAATCTGCTTTTACAGTGTGGTCAGAGACGGTGGTGGTAGAGGGTGGTGGTGGAGGGTGTACGGTGGTGGAGGGGAGACGGATGATGATCTGTGATTTTGTTATGGATGATGATATGTGATTTTGTTAGTTTTAAGGGATTGAGATGATGGATGATGATATGTGATTTTGTTAATGTTTTGGGTGGTTGAGGGTGATTTTGTAACAAACAGGATGATCAAAACTTGAACCCAGTCCTTTTATTCACCACGAGGCTGTGATGATTTCACCTAATCCGAGTCAAAATTGGGTCAACATTTGAGATTTTCCGCAGCTTGGCGTGGCAGAATCGGAGGAGGGCAAGTGCGCTTGCAACCTCTGTTTGCAGCCATGGCGGTTTTGATTTGTTGTTGGAGCCTCGTTTCTTTTTACAAATCGGTTTTTTATTTTCTTGAAGATGATGTTCTTGATTTTCTGGATTTTCTGGGTTTTGATGATGATGTTCTTGAAGATACAGATCTGAGCCTCGTTTCTTTTTACAAATCGGTTTTTGTTTTGATTTGTTGTTGTTTGCCTTTTGATTTTTGTGATGGTTTCTGGTTTTGTTCTGGGTTCTTGATTTTCTTGAAGATGATGTTCTTGATTTTCTGGATTTTCTGGGTTTTGATGATGAAGTTTGATGATGTTCTTGAAGATGATGTTATTAATTATTGAAATGTTATAATAAATTAACATGGACCAAAATGCCCCTGCACTAAAGGACAAAATAGGAGGTTGTAACAGTAAAAAAAATGGGGTTTTTGAATTTTGGACTAAAATGGCAACAAAATGCAAACCACAGGGACCCAGATGTAAAAAGTTTGAGATTTAGACTAAAATGGCAAAACTGACCAAACCACAGAGACCAAAATGGCAGTTTACTCTTTAAAGAATGTAGAGAGCAAAAAGGAGTCGATAATTGTAGAAGAAAAAACTTTAAAAATTCACCAATAAATATAGTAAAGGTGTAAAAGAATAGGATTAAATTGGTTAAATCCCATTTGGTTCACGGAGTCAGATTCTCAAACATTGTAATTAGAATTAAAATTAATCATATTTAAAAACGTATTTTGTTAATCACCACCAGAAAGAACGTTCCCAAAAGTAAGCTTGAACTTTCAAGGATATGAAAGTTAAATTTCTTCACTTACTTGCTTGCTACATGTTTAGGAAAAAGAATGTTTTAACATTAGCTAAATATTTATTTTAGAAACCTCGGATGATTCTTCATAGAAACTTGTTGGAGAGGGTTGAAACATCATGTTCTTCAATAGAGTTCAAAACTATCACAACAAAAGGTTGAAAACCATCCGCGATTCTTCACAAAAGTCTTTTTCAGCGGCAACTCCACAATAACATGAACGAAACAAGTTGGAAACCATCTGATGACGAGGGTGGGTTAAAATCCACTTCCCCTCCTATAATAATGGAAGGAGATAAAGAAATAATCCATCCAATATCAGACAAAGATGAGACATCTCCTTATTACCAAGTAAATAAGCACAAATTCAATAAAACAATACGGCTCCAAAAATAGGCAAGGAGAAGTTATCTCCTTGTTCAACAAGGCAACAACTCAAAGGTGCGAAGATCAAGGCAAGTCAGAGTTTTACAAGTCAAAGACAAAAGGGCAAGACAGGAACCATTAATGCAACACAAATGGAAAAGACAAGATTAGTCGCTTTCAGCAGGGGAGAAGCCTGCTACACTTTCTCTCCAGGAAGTATCACAGGTTGCCTTAGGGAAAGGAGAAGCCCCTTGGCGCGCTATAAATACCAGCCCAAGGGTTCATTGCAAGACACTCCGGATGGAAGACTTTCACCTTAGACTTGTAGACCAATTTCTATCTTACTCCTTTGTATTTTACATACTCTTTCTTTGTATTTCAGTTGTACCAGTCCAAATATAATATATATTCCTCTTGTGTATTTTACATCTTTTATATCTTTTTTCAGCTTGTGTGGTTTCTAACTAGGTTTGGTCGGGTCTTAGTGCGTGGTGCAACATCCCTCCTATTTTCATCTTCGATTTCAAGGGCATTATGGAGGTTCACAATTCACCTCAGTTTAGCAAGAAAGCGAAGAAGATTATTCACGGTCTTGTGATCATTACATGCTGGTGTATATGGAAAGGAAGGAACGAGTTGGTTTTCAATCAAATAAAAAGAGGTCTGCGAGAAATCTTAGGGGAAACTAAGTCGAGGGGTTACGACTGGGTTAGAAATAGATCTTCTTGTAAATATATTAGATGGGAGGAGTAGTGTAAATATCCGATGTATATGTTGTAATTTTCTGCCATTTGCCCGTTTGGGTCGGAGGTTTGTTTTGTTTGACATTTTGCCCGTTTAGGTCGGAGGTGGTTTTTAATGAAATTCTCTTTAAAAAAAATTATACCACTTAACCTTGGGTCTTTCAAAAACAACTATTTCATTATATCAATAATACATACTTTATTAGCACCTCTTAGAGCATTCTTATCCAAACCATCAAAATATGTGAGGGGTAGTTTTTATATTATAAAGGGTATAAAAAATGGTTGTGAGTGGAGGAGAGAGAAAATGTTACTGTTCATCTGTATATTTGAGGGGACACTGTTCACCCAGTATAATTTTTTTAATATATATTGAAAGTGGTTGTGAGTGAAGGAGAGAGAAAAATGTAATGATAATATTATTTAATTGAAAATGAGAGAGAAAAAATATTTGTTTTTAGTGAAAATATATTGATATAGGAGTTGTTTTTTAGTGGAATGTATATATAATTTGATGGATTGGATGAGAATGCTCTTAATCCTTGTAGCAACACAATCAATGATTCTTCAAAGAAATATCACAAAAATAAAAATTTGAATGAAGTGAAAAAGTCATAATAACATTACAAAAACAAGTTGGAAATTGGAAACCATCAATGATTCTTAACAATGGTTGTTTTAGAGGATATTATGTCATTTAAGGGTTTACTTTTTATTTTAAATTTTACATTTGAGTTCCTTTTACAAATTTACCAACCAACACATCATATAACATTTCGAAACAATTCATTTCAATTCCATCTTAATATCTTGATAAACATTCCACCAACCAAACATTCCATTTCCACACTTACAACTTAAGGTGACTTTCAATGTCGGAAACAAATTAAGAAATATCACCATTCCTTTATAAAGTTCATAGGTATTTCTAAAATCTATAAATATTAATTAATACTTTTCAAAATTAGTGGTTAGTAAAATTAATGGTTATGCAACAAAACACAAAGGTAACAAGTGATAAATTCGAACGCCAATACATGTACATTATTGATATTTGATTATTCAATTTCATTTCCAATCATTCACCACACATCAATAGTTATTATTATAGGAGTATTTGAAAAACGACAAAAAATAAATTAAAATAATTATCACATTTCCACATCAAACTTTTTGAAATACATGAATTGATTATAATAATAATTATATAATCATCCATAAGTGTCTCTAGGTACATCTACATTGTCGTTTGTCACATTTTATTACAATATTTTCAATATTAAGACACAAAAGTAACGTGACATGTATTTATACATCATAAATCTTGATGAGTATGTCATAAGAATATCTTTATCTTATATAAACTAAGAGCCATATGTATACTTCAACTTTTATGTTAAACATTTTTTAACAAATATACTTGATATTAGTTCATACGTCTCACCTTAATGATTTGGTACGTTAGTCACGTGAGAAAAAAATGTTTCACTTTTCATAAACCAATTAGTCAATTTGAGATAGCTTGAAACGGTAGCTAATATCTCATCAATGCCGTGACAATATGTCTCCATCTAGCAAGGATCCATGGGGAATTATTCAATATGATATTAGTTATTCCATCTTTCGTTTAGAGATATTGATACCCACGTTTATTTACAACTTATATAATGAATTGTTGTACAATCTATGTATCGAAACATATCTAATGAGAGACGTTACATATCTAATGAAAAACGTTTATTTACAACTTATATAATGAATTGTTGTACAATCTATGTATCGAACATATCTAATGAGAGTAAGAAAAATAGAAATACTGAATATATATATAGTTGCAAACGCACCTCAGATATTTGTAAATACAGTACAAGTACAATAACAAAGACGAAATGTAGACATAAAAAGGTTCTTTATAAGCGTAAAAGGAGAAACACAATATTGTGTGTAATCAAAATATTTGTTGCTTTGAAGGCTAGACAAAACAATATTGCATATTGCTTTCCTTGAAGTGGACTTTAAGGACTTTTACATTGTGCCATTGTACACAAATGTGTCCCCACACCAGTAGTCAAGGAGACACATTTAATTGATTCCCATCTACCGTTCCCTTTCATAAATATTGATTTTCCTTTTCAAATCAGCATACCCTAAACTAAAATATTTCCCATTGAGGGTAAACATACTATCATTACACTTCTATGTACAATGAGCATGGTCAAGAGTTAAAAATCACAAACTATTTCTTCATGTTATCGAAAAACGTTATGTTGTATGAAAACGGCCCAGTCAGACTAAACAACGGCTTAAACTGGGACCAGACCAGAACCGGTCTAATCATGTACTTAATGATCAATCTTCACTCTTGATGTTCAAATCAACCTGGTCTCCTGGTATGGTCTCATTCAAAACCGATCAAACTTGGACCGGTCGAGATTTGTTAAACAAGTTCATTATCTCCTCCATCACAACAAGTATGATTATTTTAGAAATTGGTCAAGTCTTGGTTTATAATGTCATCTCAAACTCGAAAGGTTGAAGCTAGGGGTGTGCAAAAAACCGAATTAACCGACCCATAACCAAATTAACCGACAAACCTAACAGAAAAACCGAACCACATAAAAAACCGGTGGGCCAGTTACTTGTTTTTTTTTTTCAAAAACTAAAAATAGCAGGTCGGTTATGGATATCAAAGTTTTAATACCCCCCCCCCCCCCAATTAAACCAAACCTACACGTAGTAACGTAAAATCTTTGTCAAATTTTGGACCTTTCACCATGTTTTTCAATATTTGATGTTTTTGTTGAATGTTTGTTAATTTATGGGTTATATCATATCGTTTTGGTTTAATGAATGTATGGATTATATTATATCGTTTTGTTTGAATATTCAATAATAATCAGTATTTATATTATAGATTTTATATATATATATATATATTATATCAACTTGAAGTTTATACCATTCAATAGGATAACTTGCCAAGTTACATCAAAACAGAAGGTAGACGGGCAACAAGCTGCGCCGCCACCCCTTTCTGAATTGCAAACCCTAATCTACCAAAGACAAAATCCCGTCCCCTTGAGGCTGAGCAATTGTTGTGGATGACCCATTGGACCCTGGTCAAGAATTGGATAGCTTCTGGCGCTAGGGAGCCAAATGTGTCAAAGGTAAAAGGGACAAAAACATGCTGGTTCTCTGCACAAGCTTTAGCGTGCTTATCAACTTTTTTCGATTCTGCCTTTCTTGCTGCTTGTCCAGCTACAAACCCATTTTCCCTTAAACCAACCAGAGGGGAAACCCCCGTGAGGTCCACACAAGCATGTTTCCCCCCAGCCCAACCAAAGACGAGCAGATCCGCTGGTCACAGAGTAGATCTTCCTTCCATAGGGTCTGTAAGGAAATTCACATGAGTCTCTTTCTTGGCCGAAATCCCAGCTCTTCTCAGGATGTCCCACAAAACATCTCGCACCCAGTCATGCCGATATTTAAACCCAGTGAGCTCTTTACAATGCACTGCGTGCTCTCTGTATTTATCCATACAAGCTTTACGACATATCGGGCAGGTTTCATCTTCTGGGTACGTAGGGATCATCAGCCGGTATTTAAGGATGACTCTGTATTCTACTGCTGACATACATTGTCCCAACCCTCAATTGCTAAACAACGATTTTGCTAGATTTTATGTTTTTTTAATGCTATATATGTAGTATTAAAATACATAGATATGTGTAATAAAAATTTGCTCAATGGTCAAAAAACAATTTGAGCTACTTTTAGGTAGGCCTATATTTACGGTTAACCGACCCATAACCGATCAGCTATACCCTTTAAAACTGATTAACCGAAACCATCATAACTGATCGGTTATGGTTATGGATTTCCATTAACCGACATCGCCGTTATAGTTATGGTTTTGGGCTAAAACTGATCCGTGTACACCTCTAGTTGAAACAATACACACATGTCTAGCAAACAATTAACACGCATGCATCTTATTTGTAAGTTATTACCATGTTTGGCTCGTATGGGTTCCTTAGCCATCTCTTGGACCGACTGAGCAGTGGTTCATTTGCATTGTTAATTGTCTTTACTTGTGGATACATAATATCAATTGCTATCAC
Source organism: Helianthus tuberosus (assembly GCA_030545235.1). Lineage (NCBI taxonomy): Eukaryota > Viridiplantae > Streptophyta > Magnoliopsida > Asterales > Asteraceae > Helianthus > Helianthus tuberosus. The sequence continues at coordinate 32,767,745 of CM060388.1, read as the reverse complement.
CGCCAAATAGTATCAATTGTTGCATTAAAGAAAAACAAAAACAAAAAATATATATTATATATATGTAATAAATGCAATCTTCTTTCAGATTTTGCAATCCCCACGTATAGATGTTTTGATTTTTATAACAATGGATCGACCCCACACTAATGACAATCATTTAACAAGTAAGCAAATAAGAATTAATTCCAACACAAAGATAATATATATATATTATATTGATACAAGATCTCTTTCAAATAGGATTGTTTATGTGCCGAATATAGTCGTGACAGGGTTAGCTCAAGCTCGACTTGTATTCATATAACTAAGCTAAAAGTTGAGCTTGAAATCGACTCGGTTTTAACTTGAGCCAGCTTGGCTCATAGTGGTCAAAATTTGTAAAAAAAAACATATATTTTTTTATGATAGTCTGGTAACCATTTCAACTAAACAATATCTTAAAATATTTTGTTGGTTGTCTCTCGATGATCATGACAAATCAACGAGGGACAGTGTAATTGTCGATTATTACTTTCGTTGGCCGTTGGAAATTGTAAAGATAATAATCCAAATAAAATATTCCATCGACAATGTACGGTAAATATTGATCAAGGATACTATATGAGCATCCGTTGTTTTCAAATGAATTCTTAACTTTTTCTAGAACGGCTTAAACCATACCAAATCCGTCTTTGGCAAGGATCGACCCCGTTGACCTCAAGGGGAGCAACAGCTTAACTCCAATGGCTTTACTGATTGGACCCAACCCCCTACCCATAAATGGATTCTTATCTTGAGTAAATTAGAGTTAAAGACGATACCTAATAATATTACTCAGTTTCCACATCTTATGGATTACAAATGTGGTGGCATTTTTACAATGTTCACATGGCATAAGTGTCTATAAATGATCATTTCTTGACATTTTTATAGTTAAAAAGAAGTTAGGCATACGTTTCTCTTGACATGGCACAAGTTTCTTTGTATTTTCTTTTTTATAACATATGAAAAAGATCATTTTTTAACGCCAATTGACATGAGTTTATCTTAAACGTGTAATGTAGTGCATTAGCACATAAACAACTTGTTCTTACTTAAGGCTAGAGGGTATAATCCTCGGTGACTTGATCGGGGAGTGGGTGTCACCGATCGGTGACCACCCCCACCTGTTTGAGTTGGGTGTTTGAGTTGGAGAGAGGGTGGGGAATTCGGTGTGTAGTCACCGATTGTGTTGAGAGGAGAGGAGAGGAGAGGGAGAGGAGAAACCAATCAAGTTTTTTTTTTTTAATTGAGGGGTGTTTGACCATACATAGTGATTGAGTGTAAAATAAGGAGTAGAATAGGGAGTTGACATGGCGTAATATTATTGGGTAGGATTTCACTCAAACACCTTAGGGTGATTGACTATACCATTCACCCTAATATGATACGGTGTGACCTAAAACAAATGACTTATTTGCTTTTCTGAAAAGCAAACAAGTCAATAAGTTGTTTTGAAAAGCTTTAAAATTGAGCTTTTTAAAATGACTTATTTGCTTATTTTTGAAAAGCTTAGCCAAACAGCCCCTAACACACGGCATAACCCGCTAGGGCCATTAATACATGTACCAACAACCTTGTGCAAGTACAATTATTGATTATTAGTTTCATAATTTTATAATGATCGTATGTATCAAGGGATGTTCCGTGGGACCCCAACCAAGAGCAAGAGATGTACGCTACATGATCTCGTATCATTTAGTATGTCACATTGAACCGTGTAAGATACTTTAATAAATATTTTAAATAATAATTACTATATATGGTGACGGTGGTCATTTTTAGGCTAACAAAACTGAAAATAAAACGAAAATATGTTGGTTAAATTATAAATAATAATTGTTTTACACACTCTGTTACCTATAGAAAGGGGAATTTAAATATACATTTTGACCTTTTATTTTTTTTTAAATTTTATATTATCCTTTTGTTTTATTATATAAGAAAATGACAGCCCACATATCTATGTAAAATATATAATAAAATATAAATTCATTTATTTATTATAAACAAATGATAAATATTTATAACATGTAAAATATATAATATAATATAAATTCATTTATTTATTATAAATAAATGATAAATATTTATAATAAAAGTTAAAGGCTTAAAATTTCATAAACACGAAATAAAAATAATGTCACGCAAAATGCCTTCACGTACAAGAAAAGAAAAGAAAAGTAAAACATGTCCACATTCATAATATTTTGACACAGGCTTCTTTCTTTTTTTAACATCAAACAACTTTTATTCATCACCAACTTTACATTTAAATGTTTACAAGATTCTAAACACAAATGTAAAAACCTTACAGTTGCATTCACCTAGTAGAACAAATAACTATTCCAGACCTGTAAACTTCATCCAATTGCCCCATTCCATGTCGTTGTGTTTCGCCCGATATTTATACCATAAGAATGACATCGCTTGCAACTCTCCAAAAATCTTATCTATGTTTAGTCGATTGCCCGAAAAGATTAGTTCATTGCGTGCCTTCTGTTAGGGGTGGATTTCTAAATGACCCGTGATCCTCAAATATTATCCTATTTGGTGATCCTTACTTCTGTGTTAGTTAGTGATCCTCAGAAGTGCTTCAGGATAAGGATCATGGATCATCCTAAGGATCCTTATACTAATGATTGTTCACTTTGAATTCGTAACTGTTTTGCAGGAATATCAATTGGGACTTGGTCTTGGCGATATTTCTGGAGAATATACTAACTCTATTCCGCACGTGCTTGGTCAGAAATGGACGTTGTGGAGTCGTGGAGGACTTGCACCAATTGCGGATAGTTTGTTATTTAGATTTTTATTAAATTTAAATGGGATAGCGAGCTAATTAGACAAGACTTTTGCTATTTTTGGCTACACACACTCTGAAAACCGCTCACACCAGCTCTCGTTCATTCACTTAGCGATTTCATACACTTTTTACACATTACACTATAGTGATCCTTGTATTTAGCTCGCTATCATCCGAAGTTGTAACACACTACTTGTTTAATTTGAATTGGTGATCGGTAGTTTCCATCACCCGGGGTTTTTTGTGCCGGAGATCAACTCTTGATCAAGGGCTTTTTCCCCATATAAACCTTGTGTCACTTGTCATTTATTTTTCATAGTGATCCTTATTGCTACAAACTAATTCAAGCATCATACCCCGTAACAAAGAGTTTGGTTGCATTATCCTCATCAGATTTTTTGACCAAAACAGTTTGGCGCCCACCGTGGGGCAATTGGTGCTTCATTTCTAAGAAATTCTTATGTTTGTGATCATTCCGGTTCATTGCATACGAGCAGATGGCTTCATCATCAAAGAATACCTCCAGTGCGATGTCTGCAGTCAATTCATCCCAGGGCATTCCACCTTTGCCTCCACCACCTTCTGGACCTCAGAAAAATGCCGAGAAGAAACCAACTCCCATTTTCTCAAAACCTCCAACTTCTTCTGCTTCTTATACTCCTACTACTAGTGACTTGTTTACTCTGATTTTGCAGATAAAGGAGCATATCCAGCAGCAGGACAAGACCAATGAAAGAATCCTTAGAGAAATTGGAGACATCAAGAAACAAAAGAGATCGGCAGAGGATCATTCCCCACTAATGTCCAGATCTTTGAATTTTGATACTCCGGTTATAACTTCTCAACCTTCGCTGGTTCCAGACGTTCAATATGTTGGAGGACCAAAAGGAGTGCATTACGGGCCATCAGCAATGACTCAGGCTTCAGGGTTACACCTTCAACCATCAGGATCCCATCCTCAGCATATAGGATCCTTTGCAAGCTCAGGAGGATACTCGGGAGCGCAGCAGATTCAAGGGTACTGGCCATTTCCAGGATCCTCCCAGGTTCAAGGATCCTCCCAGGTTCAAGGATCCTCCCAGGTCCAAGGACCCTCCCAGGTTCAAGGATCCTCCTATGTTCAAGGATCCTCCCAGGTTCAAGGATCCTCCTATGTTCAAGGATCCTCCCAGGTTCAAGGATCCTCCTATGTTCAAGGATCCTCCCAAGTTCAAGGATCCTCCTATGTTCCAGGATCTTCCCAGGTCCAAGGATACTCACAGTTTCAAGGATCCTTCCAGATTCCAGGATCCTTAAGGAGTTTGCAATCAGGAAGTTCCGACATCCATCAGGGAGATTTCATTCCAATGCAAACCATTGCTTCTACGGGTCCATCGGCCATTCCAGAGCCCCAACAATATGGATTAACATCCACTCTTCCTAATTTGAATCCAATGGGAGGTAACACTTTTAATAATTCTTATACTACTAACCATGGCCTTATGCAGGATCCAGGTATCAATCATGCCATGGCCAGAGAATTGCAAAAGTTAAAGGATACGATATCAAGTGTCCCAGGATTGGTCAAGCCTATCCCAGAGATTGCGGATGGGAGCCACAAGATATCTCGTTTTGCACCACCAATCTGTGATGCTGAGATACCCAAGAGGTTCCATGTACCTACCATGAAGTTGTATGATGGTTCAACGGATCCTGAGGAACACATAGCTCAATACAGGGAAAGGATGGAGATCAATCCCATCCCAGAAAGGTTAAAGGAAGCATGTCTGTGCAAGGGATTTGGATCCACTCTTACTGGATCGGCTCTTAAATGGCTGCTAAGTCTTCCTCCTTACTCTATTACCTCATTTGCTAATCTAGTTAACCTATTTAATAATCAGTTTTCTTGTAGTAGAAAATTTGAGCGTTTAACTAGTGATCTATATAGGATAACCCAGGGTCATAATGAATCATTAAGGGATTATATCACTAAATTTAGTAAAGAATCCTTGGATATTCCTAACCTGGATATAGCTACGGCTGTTGAAGCCTTTAAAATGGGATTGCTTAGGGATTCGTTATTCTATGATGATCTTGTTATGACACCATGCAGGAATCTAGATGAGGTAAGAACCCGGGCCCTTAGGTTCATCCGGCTAGAGGATGACAAAAGGATCCAGGAGAGGTTGTCAGGATCCTCAAAACAAGAGAAGCAAGGATCTTCATTCAAGAACAACAAGTTCAGATCCTTTAATAGATCTGATAACCAGAATGTGCATGCTGTTGAACAAGAAGAGGATTATGAGGATTATCCTCCAATCTCTGAATATTGTTTTTCTGTTGATAACAATGAACTAATTCTTGCGATGCAGAATTTAGGTGATAAAGCTAGATGGCCCAGAAAAAATGATAGACCAGCTGCAACTAAAGATAAATCAAAGTGTCCTCCAAGGGATGTCTTGGAGGCAAGAGAACAGGATATAGTAGAAATCCTTATGGATCCTGATGATCCTGAATCTATAGTTTATATAGGATCAGAGATCCTTGGCGAAATGAAGGAAGACCTCATATCCTTCCTCAAAAGGAGAAAGACTACCTTTGCATGGAAACACGAAGACATGACAGGCATATCTAAAGATGTAATCACTCACAAACTTGGCATCGATAGGTCCTTCAAACCAATCCATCAAAGGAGAAGGAAATTTGCACCAGAAAGAAATCCCATTATCCAAGAGGAGGTAGAGAAATTACTCCGAGCAGGTATGATTAGAGAGGTCAAGTATCCAAGATGGTTGGCCAATGTGGTTGTTGTTCAAAAGAAAAACGGAAAGTGGAGGGTATGTGTCGATTTTACCGATTTAAATAAGGCATGTCCCAAGGATCCTTTCCCATTACCCCACATTGACTCCATGGTGGATGCAACTGCGGGTCATGAACTGTTAACTTTTATGGATGCTTCATCTGGATTTCAACAAATCCAAATGGAACCATCCGATCAAGAGGATACAGCCTTCATGACTCCAACTGGTATATACTGCTATATTGCTATGCCATTCGGACTAAGAAATGCAGGTGCAACTTATCAAAGGCTAGTGAATATGATGTTCAAGGATCAGATTGGACAAACTATGGAGGTTTACATAGATGATATGGTGGTAAAATCAATAAAGGCTGAGGATCACCTAAGAGACTTGGAGGAAGCATTCAATATCCTTGATAAATACAATATGAAGCTTAATCCTTCAAAATGTCACTTTGGTGTTAAAGCAGGTAAATTCTTAGGATATATGGTGATAAAGAGAGGCATTGAAGCCAGTCCAGAACAAATCAAGGCAATAGTGAACATCATGTCCCCTACCAATGCTAAGGATGTTCAAAGATTAACAGGCAGGATTGCAGCTTTAAACAGATTCATATCCAAATCCTCAGAAAAGTGCAAGGAATTCTATGATATCCTAAGGAATAACAAGAAATTCGAGTGGACTGAGAAACATGAAAGTGCCTTAAGAGCTCTTAAGGATTACCTATCCTCGGCCCCGACTTTAATGAAACCAGAAAAAGGAGATGTGTTATCCTTATATCTTGCGGTATCCTCAAAAGCAGTAAGTGCCGTCCTTGTTAAGGATCACGAAGGTACACAACATCCCGTCTATTATGTAAGTAAGAGTTTACTTGATGCTGAATCCAGGTATTCACACTTAGAAAAACTTATCCTTGCATTAATTATGGCATCTACAAAATTAAGACATTATTTTGAAACTCATGTTATTATCGTTAAAACTAATTTTCCAATCAAGAATGTCCTCAGGAAACCTGAAATGTCAGGAAGGATGGCTAAGTGGGCAGTGAAGCTTAGTGCATATGATATAAGATATGAGCCCAGGACAGCCATTAAATCCCAAGCATTAGCTGACTTTGTGGCAGATTTCAGTAGTGATTTGCAAAAGGAAGCTGAATTAGAAGTCCAGCAGCTAGAAGAGACCAAGGATCCTTGGATACTCTACACTGATGGATCCTCAAACATCAAGGGAACAGGGCTTGGAATACTACTAAAATCGCCACAGGGGGACATAATACCCCACTCTATAGCTTGTGAGTTCCAAACCACTAACAATGAGGCTGAATACGAAGCCTTGATAGCTGGTTTGCAAATTGCTAAGCATATGAGGATCAGGTATCTTGAGGTACATGTAGATTCTTTGTTAATCACTAATCACTTTAATGGATCCTATGCTGTTAAAGGTGAAAAGCTAATCAAATATCTGGAGTTAGTCAAAAAATTGGCACTCTCTTTTGTATCCTTTAGTTTGACACAGGTACCAAGGGAAGAGAATGCAGAGGCAGATGCACTAGCCAATTTAGGATCATCCTTGAAGATCCCGGAGGATATCAAGATCCCTATTATCCATATCCTGACCCCGGCTATCGAGGATCATGTGGCTATGGAGATAGGAGAGAATTCTGCAATTATCCCTAGTGAGGATACTCAAACTCATTCAGGATCATGGACCCTCCCAATCATGAGATATTTACAACATGGAGAAATTCCTACAGGAGAAAACCCTAGGGCTTTCAAAATTAAGGTATCTCAATTCACAATTTTAAATAATATGTTGTATAGACGATCTCTTGCAGGACCATACTTAAGATGCATTGAGGATCCTGAAACCCAAGAAGTTTTAAAAGACTTCCATGAAGGAGATTGTGGAAACCACACTGGGGGCAGGTCGTTATTCTCAAGGATCCTGAGGACAGGATACTACTGGCCAACCATGAAGAGAGATGCTATGGAGTATGCTAAGAGATGTGATCCTTGTCAGAGACACAGTAATATCCTTTATCAACCAGCTGAATTTTTGCATCCTATATCCTCCTCTTGGCCATTTATGAGATGGGGTATGGATATAGTTGGTAAGCTCCCTAAGGCACCTGGTGGAAAGGTATTCATGCTTGCTGTTTTGGTCAAAAAATCTGATGAGGATAATGCAACCAAACTCTTTGTTACGGGGAATGATGCTTTGAATGTAGAACAATGATAAGGATCACTTCAATGTAAATTGCACAAACGACACAATGATTTATACGGGGAAAAAGCCCTTGATCAAGAGTTGATCTCCGGCACAAAAAACCCCGGGTGATGGAAACTACCGATCACCAAGCTCAAATAAATCAATAAATGTTTACAACTTCGGATGGTAACGAGCTAGGTACAAGGATCACTACGGTGAAAATGTGTAAGAGTGTGTGAAAACTGTTAAGTGTTTGTCGAGAGCTTCAAGAGTGCGATTGTATGAGAGTGTGTGTAGCTGAAAATGGCTAAATGTTCTAATTCTAGCTCGTCACCCCTTTAAAAATAGAAGTTAGCTATAATAACAAACTATCCGACTTTTGTGCCAAGCTCCCACGTTCTCCACAACGTCCATTTCCAGTCAAACGTGTGCGAAATACCCGTGGAATATTCCATAGTAACGTTGCCAAGACCAAGTCAAGCTTGTTACTCCTGCGAAATAATACGAAACATAAACAAACAATCGTTAGTATGAGGATCCTTAAGGTGATCCATGATCCTGATCCTGAAGCTCTTCTGAGGATCACTATCTGTCACAGAAGAAAGGATCATTAATTAGGATAACAAGTAAGGATCACTAATTGTTAGAAAATCCTCCCCTAACACTTGCTATGACTGATTACTTCTCCAAGTGGATAGAGGCTGAAGCTTTTGCCCAAGTCAGAGAAAAGGAAGTTATATCCTTCATTAAAAGAAATATTATAACTAGATTCGGTATTCCTTCTGAAATTATATGTGATAATGGTTCCCAATTCATTGGGGGCAGAACCACTAACTTTTGTGACAGCTGGGGGATTAAGATGATAACGTCAACACCAGTCCACCCACAAGCTAATGGTCAGGCAGAATCCTCCAATAAGATCATCATCAACAATTTGAAGAAGAAGCTTGGATCCAAGAAAGGGAAATGGGCAGAGGAATTACCTTATGTGCTCTGGGCTGATAGGACAACTCCTAAAAATGCTACAGGCCAAACTCCATTCTCTTTGGTATTTGGGGCAGAATCAGTAATCCCTACAGAAATGGTGGTTCCAACTGCTAGAACCAGTATTCGTGATCCTGACGAAAATGATGAGAACTTGGTTCAAGACTTGGATACCATAGAAGAAATCAGAGATTTGGCAAGGATAAGGATGGCCAGTTATCAGCAAAGAATGGCCGGTGCATACAACAAAAATGTGAGGATCAGGAAATTCCAAATTGGTGATATGGTACTAAGGAAAGCATTTCAGAATACCACCAATCCTGCTGATGGAAAGTTGGCACCAAAATGGGAAGGCCCTTATTTGATTGAAGCTGAGGCAGGAAAGGGGGAATATCGGTTGCTAACAATGGAAGGTGACTTACTACCAAGAGCTTGGAACGCTGTCCATTTGAAGAGATATTTCATGTGATAAGGATCCATGATCCTCACATGATAAACATCCTTAAAGGATCCTTAAAGCACAGATGATCCTCATTTTTTGGTAACATTCTAATCTTAAACTATTTCATTTCCTTACTTTCTCACATAAGGATAAGGATCTTGCATCCTTTATCCCCATTTCACGAGAATTTGAGTTTTGAAGGTTCAGGTACCCTTAGCAAAAGCATGATTATCCACACAAGCAACCAGTTACTTGGGTTTGACCCCAGTTATCCTTGGGTTTGACCCCAGTTCCGCCAGAAGCGCATGATGATCCTGGTATAGTTCATGGCAGTGGGACCAGTACTCGCTTTAGGGGCTGATAATTCCATTGTACTGGCTATACCTAGGATCCTACGTATAATGGTAGACGTACCATACATCCATTCTTAAGGTTTCTAGCGTTTTCACGTTAGCTAAGGTTTTGGCATTTTCATGCCACTAAGTTTGGATAGTCGCCAGTTAGGGCCATACTCCAGTTAACACACGATCCTTTGGGCTTGTCCCCAGTTATCCTTTGGGATTGTCCCCAGTTATCCTTTGGGCTTGTCCCCAGTTATCTTTTGGGCTTGTCCCCAGTTGCTAACCTTTATCTTATAATGGCTTAGTCCCAAGTTATGTATTATTTCAGGTTTTCGAAGTTAAACAACCAAGGATCCTTGATCCTTACCTTTTACTAAGGTTTGTTCTGTGATTATCCTGGTTATAATAATATTAAGAGTTAGGATCCTAACTTGGATCCTCAGGTATGATCCTTAACTATTTTGATTTTATTCATTGATTATTTGAATAATCCTAATACTTTGACAACTGAACTCATGATCCTTAAAATGTACCACTTTTTGGAATTTTTCAACTATAGGATATTTGATCCTGCATTATATCCTAAGTTTTTTATCTAAGTTGTTCAACTTTTCTTACTCAGACAAGTGTAAATCAAAACAATTGAAAAATAAAACAACAACAAGGATATCAACACAAGATAAGCCAAAAAAGATTAAGGTTATTTTATTAACAAAAGTTTAACCATAAAAGGTTGTCAAAATTACCTACCCCGAGCATCTACCAGCAATACGTGGCCCGTCCGCTGGGGTAGGTAAAGGGTGTCCATTGTCTAAAGGTCTTAGTAGTGCAGGAATTAAAAAGATGGCAGGATCACAATGGCTTCATCCCCCAAACAGAGGATCCCTCCACCAGTTGTAATCCTACCTATTGTCCAAAGGATCATTCATGATCCTTAACCCTAATAGCTATTGTTTAGTTATTACAGACCATCATTGTTTTGAAAACATCACAACCACAAAAAACTACTACCAAATTTAAAAATTGGGCTCCGGCTACGTCTAGGAATGTCCATCATCGCCCAATTGTGCAGCCTACACCTTCGCTGCATCCTCGTCCCCTCCACCCTCGGTATCCTTAACCTGATCCTTCCCACTGCCTCCAGCCTCGATCGCCAAAACCTCCTCAGCCTCTTCATCATCTTCAAGATCAGCCAACCTCGCTTTCCAGCCCTCAACATCCCAGCTGCTTCTGTCGAAGTTAGGATCTTGAGCTTCCTGGGCCATCTTTAGTTTGGTCTGATACATTGTGATGGCAGCAGAGACCTTTGCACCTTCTATGAGATCATGCTTCTCATAGTCAATGTCGATCAGGATTTTAGCCGTCTTAGTCTTGGCATCTTGAAGGGCCTTTTCAAGATCAGCAATCTTGAGATCCTTAAGTACTGCAACTTGTTGAAGGTCAGCAATCTTCTTATCCTGCTCCTCGACGCTTCCCACATAATCTTCAATCTCAGCAAATTTCTGCAAAGAAAAAGACAAAGCAATTCAAGATCAGATGATCCTCAAATGAGTAGGACACCTAGGCAGAGTTGGTGATCCTCACGTCATTGAAGTATTCAAGGAACTGGTGGCGGATCAGTGGTAGGCCTTGTAGGTCCTCTGTGTCAGAAGTTTTCCTCTTCTTGCCACCCCTTCCTTTAGTGGGTGCCTTGGGAATGGAGATACTAGGACTGGTAGTGGCCCTCTTCTTCCTGGATCGAACAACATCAAGGTCGGCCGTGTTGAATTGGGAGGCAGGCTTGGAAGATTTTCCGGCACCTACACATTTAAAGCAAGATAAGTATCCTTATCCTATTTCAATATAACTATTTATTTTAATATTCAACTATGCAAAAAGCAGGATACTTTCTTGACATGGCGATGGAACCTGAGGATACTTCTTGTGAGTCTTGGGTGTCTATCTTGAATGACCTTATTTCAGGATCAAGCTTCCAAAAAGCAGCAAGCCTATCCTTGGTTGCGGATGTTGTGAGGAGGTGCGAAACAGAAATAGCTGCATAACACAAGACAAAAAAGGGGTTAGTGATCCTTTCACAAGAGCCAGATTACCTGATGATCCTTCTCAGGATCCTCTGTCCTACCATTGGTGGACCACTTCCTGGGTAAATGCTTTCCGTTTGGAATGGTATCCCTCCTGACAAAGAAGAAGCGTCGTTTCCAATTTGTGTCATTCTTGGTGGCTTTAAAAATGGGGTGTTCTTCGCCGGGTTTTCGCTTAAACAGATATCGATGTGATCCAAACGTCGTGAGATCATACATCTGTGTCAGCTCTGGCATTCCTAAATCAATCCCTTCCTGCTCTATGATTCTCTCCAGGGTATACAAGACCCTCCAAATCATCGGCATAGCTTGGATGTAAGAGATGCCGGTAAGGGAAAAGAAGGATTGTGTAAAGTCTGGAAAAGGATAGGTGTATCCTATGGTGAATGGAGTAACTGGAAAGGCAACCCATGTTTCAGAAACATAGTCGCTCAGAATAGTGGGATCGAAGGGTTTGAAAAAGGCATTCGCCGGAAAGCAGTGACGAATCTTATCTATTTGAGCATCGTTAAAGCAACACCTCTCATGTATTGAGTCTTTGATAATCCCTTGACTCTTCAAGGGGCTATCCTTCTGGTGATCCTTGGCGGGGGAAGACCGGAGCATCATTGATGTTGGTAAAGAAAGAAAAACAGAGTAAGAGAAGGAGAGATAAGAGAAGAGATACCTGATTGATCTTCGCCCGAGAATTTAAAGGGAGTTTCTTCGAATTTAAATGCATATTGATCCTATCTCTAACTCCTATTTATAATGATGATTTGCAGGATTGTCACTTCAGTGACGTCAACTTTGCAACGGCTAGTCCGTCTCCAACGGCTAGTTATCCGTTAGTTTGTTGGGGATAAGATCGAAAAAATATAACTCGTTTATTTACGATATAACTCCTTATATTTTGGGGGCAATTGTTAGGGGTGGATTTCTAAATGACCCGTGATCCTCAAATATTATCCTATTTGGTGATCCTTACTTTGTGTTAGTTAGTGATCCTCAGAAGTGCTTCAGGATAAGGATCATGGATCATCCTAAGGATCCTTATACTAATGATTGTTCACTTTGAATTCGTAACTGTTTTGCAGGAATATCAATTGGGACTTGGTCTTGGCGATATTTCTGGAGAATATACTAACTATATTCCGCACGTGCTTGGTCAGAAATGGACATTGTGGAGTCGTGGAGGACTTGCTCCAATTGCGGATAGTTTGTTATTTAGATTTTTATTAAATTTAAATGGGATAGCGAGCTAATTAGACAAGACTTTTGCTATTTTTGGCTACACACACTCTGAAAACCGCTCACACCAGCTCTCGTTCATTCACTTAGCGATTTCATACACTTTTTACACATTACACTATAGTGATCCTTGTATTTAGCTCGCTATCATCCGAAGTTGTAACACACTACTTGTTTAATTTGAATTGGTGATCGGTAGTTTCCATCACCCGGGGTTTTTTGTGCCGGAGATCAACTCTTGATCAAGGGCTTTTTCCCCGTATAAACCTTGTGTCACTTGTCATTTATTTTTCATAGTGATCCTTATTGCTACAAACTAATTCAAGCATCATACCCCGTAACAAAGAGTTTGGTTGCATTATCCTCATCAGATTTTTTGACCAAAACACCTTCCAGATTGCCCAACATGCCACCAAAACAATCATTTGTGTAACCTGTCTCTTATGGTTCGATATCGCCAAATTTTTGTGAACGTGAAACAAGTCATTCATATTAAATGCATAAATTTGGGGGATATTGCACCACATACTAACCTTGTGCCACATCACCGCTGCCACATAACAGGAGACGAAGAGGTGATCCGTGTCCTCATCGCACTCACCACACAACCTGCATAAAGTTGAGCCGTGATAAATGTTGCGTTTCTGCAGCCCCCTAAGCGTTGGCAGCCTATCTTGGAGTCCCCGCCAACCGAATATATTCAGTTTTTTTGGAACCCACTTCATCCAGTCAAATGGTTCAAAGGGTACCGTGTACCGTGCTAAGAGCTTACGACATGATGCAACAGAGAAATCACCATCCACAGGCTTCTAAAAGCTAGATATAAATAAACAATTTTAATAGTAAACATAAGAAAAACATAAAAAGACTATAATCAAATTTATGTAACATGAGAATTATATTATAATTAATTAAGTTGAATAAAATAATCTATACTATCTATTAAAGGAGCTTAGAAGCTGATGTAATTTTGCCTACGTGTCATCATATTAGCTATGCCACATTGGATCAGCTGATGTCATAATTCAGATTTTTTTTATAATATCAATTAATGTATATACAATCTGTTTTTTAAATTTTAAATTTTGAATTCATTATACTGATCCCAAGACAACATATATCTTCTTTCTCTCTTTCTCTCAAACCTGATTCTAGATCTGGGAGCGTGAAAGGACGAGGGATGAAATACAAAGAGAGAATGCGAGAGAGAAAGAGAGCGTGAAAGGACGAGGGATATTAGATCGGTGGCTGCCATAGCTCCAACAGTGACGACGGTCAAGCAGCTAGGGTTCCGATCAAGTTCTGGCAAGCTTCCAACGTGATTTGTGATGAAATCATTCTTTCCATAAATCTGTAAACTTGATTCTGCTTCAATCCATCTTCTTCCACTCATGTTTGATCATCCAAGGTATGCTTTAGGGTTTTAAAAGAATCGTTCGTTCATTTGTTCATCTTTTAGGGTTTAAAAAAACATGATTTTTTGTTTCAGATTTGTAAAAACTTGATGTTCGTCTTGTCTTCACGTTTTTTGTGTGGTGGATATAACCTGAATCACCAAATACGTTTTTTTGTAAACCCTAGATTTATGTACATTGGATTTAGTTTTGCCACTTCCTCTCATCGCATTTGGTGCAGGTGCGACTTTTTTGGTTTGATTTCTTCATCAGCATTATTGTCGTTTGTTGATTACATTTTCACTGGTATGTGATAGCTTGATTTTTGTCTGATGTTTTGATTTGGGGGTTTAATTTGGTGTTTGAATCGTTTAGGGTTTTGGTATTTTGGGTATACCTTTTGATTTGTGTGTTTGACTTTGGGGGTGGTTGAGTGTTTGTTATGGTTTAGGGTGATGAAGACATTCAACCATTTAATACCCTAATTGCTTCATACGTTTTTCTCTGCAGGAAGGCCAACGATGGGATCATCATCTTCATCATCAATGATGTTACAGATTCAACGATCTAAGGTCGGAGTTTCCATGATTCAGATTCAAATCGACTCTGTCCAATATCGATTTATTAAGGTTCGGTGTTATAACTCTATTTTAGATTTGTTTCGTGATTCATTCTTTTATGATTATTAGATCTGGTCCCAATGTAGCAGGATGTGGTGGTGGAGGAGATGGTCGTCGTTGGAATGTTGTATGAGACAGAGAGAGATAGATAGATTGGTTAATCTTATTAATTGTTTTTTTAATATTGTAGCGCTGGTTGGGCAGGTGACATGGAATTTAAACAGAATAAGAGTTTGTAACCTGAAAAACAGATGGTAACGGATAATACTGATGTCAACACTGTAAGTCCCTCTGCACAGTCAATATGCAACTTTTTATGGATTATTTTTATTTGACATGCATTTTTATTTTTTGTTAGCTTGAGCTATGTGAGGATGATGAGTTTATTGTGCTGACATGTGATGGTATCTGGTAAGGGTTTATATGAAATGGCACTATAATTTATGCCATGCAATTATTCTTTCTTAATCTTTTGGATCATTACTAAATTATTTTACTTTCATGTGTTCAGGGATTGCATGTCAAGCCAACAGTTAATAGATTTTATCCATGAGCAATTGATATCGGTAAGTTTGAGATAACTCATGTTGCCCTTTAAATTACATCAGGTTAGAGGTGACGTTGTTTGATGACAGTGTGATTCATCTTAAATTTGATGATTGTCATATATGTTGTGGTGCAATGATGTTCGAGGGTTAGTTAAGGAAAACAAATATCGGTTAAATTGTTTGTAGATTGGTATCAACTGGCATAAATTTTCCTAAACTTGAGAGCATGGTTTATGTCATCAATTTAAATTTCTGACTGCTATAAATGCCCTCTTTTATTTTCTTATATTTTCACAAAGTCCAACTTTTTTTGTTTTGAGGTTTTGCCCTTCTATTCTATTTTTTGGTTCCTAGTGTTTTACACGGGTTTTGTTATGCTGAGCAAATGGCATGATCACATTATTTCACCAGTCATCCTTCTTTGTAGTCTACTTTCTTAGTCAAGCAATGTTCTTATCTCCTTTACTATTGGGCACTTATGTAGCAGTCATAATCTTTTACTTTTATGAATGCTTTAACATGTTCTCAGCTTCCAAAAATTAGTTATTGTATTATCTGAATTATTGCATTTTCTTTTCACGTTTGATATCATCTCAGCACCGAGTTTGATAAAAGTAGTGATGATCTTGCATCTGGTGATTGTGGGGGCAGGGTGGTGTTATGTAAAATGACAGATACGAAAGAGGTTTAGTAACGTTGCAGTCTAGAGTTCCATTGTATTTAGTTTTTTTTTTTTAATATAACTTGAGTGTGATTTACGCTTCTCTATTTGTTGATTAACTTTTTGAATAAAAAACATAAAGGTAAATAAAACATGAATCTCCGGACTTTGAGTTAAGAAAACCATTTGCATAGCATTAGCAATTTTAGAAATTATAACTGCAAAGAAGATCAATCTATAGGAGCTACACAATTAACATAATGATAGAATATTTGTTTTATTATTATCTAACATCTTATATTTTTTTTTAAATCACAAGATTTCAACATCAATTTTACAAGGAATAACACATGTAAAGGTGACCCGTTTATAGTAAACTTTGTCCTCAAATTCAATTATTTTTGCTATTGTTTCTCCTTTTTAGTGTTTTCACATGTTGATGTGTGTAGTAAATTTTGTGTATATTTTTTATGCAGACGTTGCAACAACCGTTACTAAGAAACCCTAAAGGGAGAGAAGCTATATTTGTATATCAAGAATACGTGTTCTTCGGGTTATTTTATTGGATTTCGGGTTAATCGGGCTTTCAGGGACCCGATTGCTGATATAAGAAGAAACCCTCTGTTGAAGAAGCAACCAGTGATAGTGTTTTGGTGGAAAACATTGTCGGTGACGTTGTCGAGGATTGTCAGGAAATGCTATATTTCCTGACAATCCTCGACAACGTCACCGACCCCTCCACGTTTTCCACCAAAACACTATCACTGGTTGCTTCTTCAACAAAGGGTTTCTTTTTATTACCTGAACCTGTATCATCTGAACTGTGTTGACTGATCCTGTATTTGTTGTTACATTAAGATTCAATTAGGATTTTTTTTATTTTGAAAATTGATCGGTTCAGTTTTGATCACCTTAGATGCTTTTGTCATCTGAGGCTATGATGGCGAGATCTGGCGTGTTGTTGCAACATGCCCTAATCGTTGCCGGCTGCCGTTCGCGGCTGTTCTAGGTAGCGTTGGGTGTAATCGATGTTTGGTTGATGATAATTAGATCGATGTCACCTAAGGGATATTCAGTCAATGATGTTGATGAGATGCTTCTCACCTGAGACTAAAACTATGATGAAGCAAACGTCTGCCCGAATATACGCGAGGTCTGACATTTTCAAATCATTTGTATTACTTTAGCAAATCATTTAGTGTTGACTGTGATAATGAATAAAAATGAATGCAAAGTGCATTTTTCTTGTCCTTTCAACATGAGGCTATGATGATTTTGTAGATCTGAGTAAAAATTGAATGAAGATAGCATTATGGTATGGCAAGGTCGTAGGATGGCAGTTGTTCATGCAACCTCTCTTGCAGCTATGGTGTTGTCATCTTTATGCACAATCTGAGCCTGGCATTCTGACAATATAAATGTTTTACATGTGGTCGTGTGGCGCTGGTGGTTTTACCAACAGATCTTGGTGAATTAGATCCACTGCATGTGATGTTGCTACCGAGGTACTGTTATTATATACAATATTATTTTGATTAAATTGTATTTATAATATGATCAACATGGACAATGTGGCATATCTCAGAGGTTGACCCGTAAGCAAAGTGAGGTCATCTTCTGAGAGATGACCTCATTTTGCTTAAGTGTCAACTTCTTAGCTATGTCACATAGTCCTTGCTGATGTCATAATTCCGATTTAATCAAAATAATATTGTATATAACGATTTTGTAGATTAAAGTGTCCTTTCAAGATGAGTCTATGATGATTTTGTAGATTAAAGTGTCAAGAAGAAAGAGAGAGATGGATATTTTATTACTTCTCACAGGTACATTTAATGCGAAAACAACTTGAACGTCTCTATTCAGACCGATGAAGATGATTTTGTCATCTGAGGTTACGATGGTGAGATCTGGCCTACTGTTGCAACATATAAAGCATCGTTGCCGGTTGCCGTTCGCGGCTGTGCTAGGTAGCGTTGGCTGTAATCCATGTTCGGTCGATGATTATGCCATCGCTGTCATATAAGACAACTTTTTTTAGATTGTAAGCGATATCCAGTCAATGATGTTGATGAGATAGTTCTCACCTGAGACTAAAACTATGGTGTTTTCCAAGAATTCTATGGTTGACGATGCTCCCAGAGTGGTGATATCTATATACTATCTATTAAAGGAGCTTAGAAGCTGATGTAATTTTGACTACGTGTCATCATATTAGCTATGCCACATTGACTCCGCTGATGTCATAATTCCGAATTTTTTATAATATTATTTATATATAATCTGTTTTTTATTTGTTATTAAATTGAAAAAGTTTTCTTTTTTTAGGAGGCATAATTTGAAAATGCATGGGGAGTTGTTTGGCTGTTTAATGCACATCATAAGTAATCATATCAACTCTCTCTTTCTTCTCGATTCAAACTCACAGCCCACATTTCTCTCTTTCTTCTCTATTCTTCATCACAGGCGATTTCGATTTAAACTCTACGGTTTCTTTTACAAAGCTTCCACAGAGTGTTTTGGTAGTAAGCTAGGGTTCCGGGCACTTTTCGGTAACTTAGATGCGTTTCCGATGAAGCAATTGTCGGCCTGAATATACGCGAGGTCTGACATTTTGCAATCATTTGTATAGTTTAGTAAATCATTTAGTGTTGACTGTGATGGTGAATAAAAATGAATGCAAAGTGCATTTTTTTGTCCTTTCAAGATGAGGCTATGAAGGTTTTGTAGATCTGAGTAAAATTGGATGAATATAGCATTATGGTATGACATGGTTGTAGGATGGCAGTTGTTCATGCAACCTCTCTTGCAGCTATGGTGTTGTCATCTTTATTCACAATCTGAGCCTTGCATTCTGAAAATGAAAATGTTTTGCAAGTTCACTATGAATGACCTTCGTTGACGATGTGTTGGTGATTAAGGTTTTGAAAAGGGATCGTGTATAATTGTTATTACATCTATACAAGAAAATGGAGTTTGGTTGGTCTGAGATGCCTATTTAGTTGTATGTGATGACGCCGGTAAGTTTTCCAATTTTTCGTTTGTAGATCGGTCATATAAATTGACGTTTGTAACCGATTCTTGTGTTTTGTTTTACAGGTGTTCGTGTGGCCAGTTATAACAACCCTAAAGAAAACCAGACACCCTCGTAATATTTTCCGACACCCTAAAAATATTTAAAATATCCCAATATGTCCCTAAAAACACCCCATACGTGAAAACGGGCCCCGAATACCTTTTATATTATTAAAATTAATTAAAAATGGAATTTTTGGGCTGTCGCGGGGCGCGTAAGCCACCCCGTTAGCTTACGCGGGGCGCGAGCGATCGACAAACGCGGTCTCACTCGGTGATGATACGTGGCGATGCGTGTTGAACCTATTGGATGACCCGGATCACCTACACCTAGACCCCCTACTAGGCGGGCGGCGAGAAAAGCCAAATCAGGCCCTATAAATTTCGACGAAGGGCTTCAGTCCCAAATCGTTCATCTCTCGACTTTCTCTCTCAATTTCTTAATAGTAGAAGCTATACTCGAGTATAATACCCCCCTAAATAACAAAGTTCTGCTTCGTTGTAAGTATCATAACCCCTGGATACATATTAGATACTCTGCCCAATTGATCTAGGGTTCCGTAACGGCTGTCGTGGTTCTGCCCGACGTTGTCATTGGAATGCCGTCTCGGGGAGGGTATTACTAATATTAAAATGGGTTATTATACTAACACGTGTGCATTTGTGTAAATTATAGATTATTCCCAGGAAATCCTTACTGAAAACCTAAGACAGCAATGTGAGTAATCTCCTTTTTGCAAACTGTTTTTACAAAACCTCACTTAATTAATTATATATTAAGCAGTTATTGAGTATTTGTAAGGATACAATTATCATCGGTATGTTGGGGTTTTGTATACAAAATTAGTTACTGCCTTGCGAGGAGTAACTTTTCCACAAGTCGGGTCTGACAGTACCGTGGGTGGTAATTGGTATAACTTGGAAACAAATGTAATTGCGAGACCGCCCTCAATACTGTACAATGGTTTTATTTAAACTTGATTAAATTGGGATTCACTCACTAGTATTTCCCACTGACAAAATATTTTTAAATGCGTTTCAGGTAACAAAATGTGAAAGCCAAATAGAAGCCACCTGGACAGCACTGAAGGCTTGGAAAAGTGGCAATAAAGTTACCTAAAAAGAAATAGATGTTTTATTAAATAAAATAGGATTTATTCCTATGAAATTATGTGTACTGAAAACTTGGGTTTTTCCCATGTGTTTAATATTATGAAAATGTGGTATTTTACTCTGATAAAATATTTCCTAACTACGGTGTCGATGTAATTTTCGCTGCCAAAATTAGACAATACTAGATACCACCGAAACTGGTCGCGGCCGTCCGTTCCTGTATTTGTATAGGGGGACGGGGGTTCCGACAGAAGGTGGTATCGGAGCTAAGCCACTGATTCAGCCACAGAAGTGTTCTGCTGACACCAAAATTCAAATTGTTAGGAAATAAATTACAGGAATACGTGCACAATTGTATTTTCTTGTTATGTGTTATTTGACTATTTGTTAGTTTACAGTATGAGCGACCAAGGACCATCTGACGCGTACCGTCAATTGTCTGGTTCGCCTAGAAGCGAAGGTGCCTCTTCTCAGCCTGCCCTCTCGGGGTACTCTGCTGATACGGAAGAAGGAATATTCGTGTTTAAGGCTCAGTCTGAAGAGCCATTCCCTCAGAAGAAGAGAGGATGGTTCAGTAGGGGAGCACATGAGCGTAGGAAACGTATGAAAAAAGTTACAAGACCAGAGAGTACAAGCCGCAGCCAAAAGAGAAACCGATGCCTATGCCCAGGAGATGCTTAATAGGGGTATAGCCAACATTCACATCTTAGCAACCACTGCAGCTGACCCTAACCTGGAGCAAATGTTAGCACCCCAACCACAACCACCAATTCCTGACCAACCGACGGAGATAGAAAACCTTGAAAATCAAGTAGAAATGCATGATTTTAATCTGGAAGAAATACCTAGGGTACCCGCACCAAATCCCTTAGACCCAAATTACGACCCATGGTGGGACGACAATAGGGACTATGTGCAACGTTACCCGATACACGAAAACATGCCCATGCAGAACCTAGGAGCCTACCCAGGGTTAGATCCTCTAGATCCCTATTACGATAATGATGTATTCATTAGGGAGATTCTAGAAAATCCTTACCCATACCAGGCCCCTATACCTCCGTACCAGGAACCCGCACCCCAAATTCCGAACCCAATCCTAGAACCTGCACCCCCAATTAGTGCAGAAAACGTACAAGAACTTAGGACATTTGGTGAGGAAATTTTAGAAAATAGTGAAAGGATGAGACAGGTGGGAGAGCGACTCGTCTGGAAGTACGACGAGCGCAATATGGATTTCTGGATGAATCCATATTCGTAGAAGTGATGGAAGAGAAGGTTATAATAATAATAATAATAATAATAATATAATATAATATAATATAATATAATATAATAATAAAATATGTGTGTATGTGTATGAAAAAAAAACTACGGATGCCTATTACTAGTAGTGTAACTTTAAATTTCAGTCGGTATTGTAATTTTAATTTCAGTACTGGTGTGTAATAGATGCATATTATATGAATAGAGTAAAGTCGCAATGATCGACGCTTTTGACCAAAATGCGTGTCATGTGATTGGCTATATTAAATATTATTTTGTGATATTAATACGTGGTAATTGTTAAAATTCAGATGGCCGACGAAGGGAATCAGGAAAATCTGAATAATGATAACCAGAGTAACATTAACTTGGTTAACGAGAATTCGAACAACAACAATAACAATGGAAACCAAGTGGATAATAGTGCCATCCAACACATAGTGGCACAAGGAATTATAGATGCAATGCCATATATTCTTCAAACTGTTAAGGATGCTGATAATAAAAGTAGACATGATAGCAAGCGACCCTCTGAACCTGAAAACAACGTGAACAATGGACCTGTACTTCAAGTGCCCATTCCCAAAAGAAGAAGAACCATGCCTTATGGTTGTTCTTATAAAGAATTCTGGTCCTGCAAACCAATAGAATTCTCGGGCAATGAAAGACCCATTGCAGCTCTACGCTGGATAGAAAAGACCGAGTCTGTTTTAAAAATAAGCAAGTGTGTTGAAGAAGACAAGACAATGTTTGCTTCTAATCTATTTAAAAACTAAGCCTTAGAATGGTGGAACACTATCCTCCAGTCAAGAGGAAGTGATAGGGTATACAATATGGAATGGGAAGAATTTAAGAATATGGTAGAAAGGAAATTCTGCCCTCCTAATGAAAAAGAACACAAATAAGTTTCTAAACCTTAGGATGACCGGGGTAGATAGTAAGGGGTATACTACCACATTCTTTGAATATGCTAGAATAGTACCAACCCTTGCATCACCTGAACCGGTATTAATCTCCCGATACATCTGGGGATTAATTGGGGAAATTAGGCATGTAGTCAAGGCATCTAGACCCCAAACTATAGAAGAAGCTGTAGAACTAGCAAATACCTTGACAAATGAATTAATCAGTACTAGAGAAGAAGACCGGAGGAGAAACCTAGCTCAAAGGCTTACCCAAGAATTCCGTTCTGGGAATTCCAACCGTAGGAATATAGGTTCTACCTCTACACCATACTGCAAGGCCTGCAAGAAAAAGCACTTGGGAAAATGCTCCACTCACTGCAATTTCTGCAAGGCTCCAGGACACAAGGAAGAAGATTGCAGGAGAAAATCCAGTAATGGAATGTGCTTCAACTGTGGAGAAAAAGGCCACATCAAGCGCAACTGTCCAAAATTGGCTCCAACTGCGAACAACAAGAATACTAAAAATGCTAGAGCATTTGTTCTGACTGCGGATGAAGCCAAAATGATTCCGGACGTCATAGCCAGTACGTTTTTAGTTAATGATGTTTTTGCTAAAGTATTATTTGACTCTGGTGCAAACCAGAGTTTTGTTAATACTTCATTTTGCAAACTTCTCAATCAACCATTAACTAAACTCTCACAAGAATGCCTCGTTGAGATAGCCAATGGAGAAACGGTTAGGATTTCTGAAATCTTGCAGGGAGCAAGAATAGAACTTTTAAATCAAATTTTTTTTGCAAACCTTTACCCAATGAATCTGGCAGGATTTGATATTGTATTAGGAATTGATTGGTTAATAGCCAATAAAGCCAGTATTTTATGTGATCAAAAGTCAATCCAAGTAAATTCACCAAGGGGTGAAAAGATCACAATTAAAGGAGATAAACCATCTAGATCCGCGAAATTTATCTCTGTAATGAAAACTGCAAGCTATATAAGAAAAGGATCTATAGTGTATTTGATTTCTATAATCACTAACACTAAAGGAAAATAACTAAAAGATATTCCAGTAGTGACTCAGTTTTCAGATGTGTTTCCAGAAGAATTACCAGGACTACCGCCAGACAGAGAAGTTGAATTTAGAATTCACCTATTGCCAGGAACAGCACCAATTGCCAAAGCACCTTACCGTTTGGCACCCGCCGAAATGCAGGAACTGAAGAAACAGTTAGACGAATTATTGGAGAAGGGATTCATACAGCCAAACTCATCGCCATGGGGAGCACCGATTTTATCCGTCACAAAGAAAGACGGATCAATACGTATGTGCATTGACTACCGTGAATTGAACAAGGTCACAATTAAGAACCGGTACCCATTACCAAGAATCGATGATCTGTTCGATCAATTGCAAGGAGCTCGATTTTTCTCAAAAATTGATTTAAGGTCAGGATATCATCAATTAAAGGTACAGGAAGAGGACATTCCTAAAACCGCATTTAGAACAAGGTATGGTCTATGAATTTACTGTCATGCCATTTGGTTTAACCAATGCCCCAGCCGCATTTATGGACTTGATGAACCGAATATGTAAGCCATATTTGGATAAATTCATAATCGTTTTTATTGATCATATTCTCATCTATTCTAAAAGTAAAGAGGAACATGCAAAGCATTTGCACGTACTTTTAAGTTTATTAAGAAAGGAAAAGCTTTATGCTAAATTTTCAAAGTGCAAATTTTGGTTAGAACAGGTACAGTTTCTTGGACACTTAGTTAACCATGAAGGAATTCATGTAGATCCAACCAAGATCGAAGTGATTACCAAATGGAAAACCCCTGAATCGCCAACCGAGGTTAAAAGTTTCTTAGGATTGGCCGGTTATTATAGAAGGTTTTGTTCGAGATTTTTCTAGAATAGCCATCCCTTTAACTAAGCTAACATGTAAATCCATTAAGTTTGAATGGGTACCAAAACAAGAAGAAGCATTCAGAATTCTTTAGCAAAGACTAACCCATGCACCCATACTAGCGTTACCAGAAGGAACTGAAGATTTTGTAGTATATTGTGACGCTTCTAAGTTAGGTTATGGATGTGTGTTGATGCAACGCCAAAAGGTTATAGCTTACGCATCTAGACAACTTAAGAATCATAAAGAGAATTATTCAACTCATGATTTGGAATTAGGAGCTATAATTTTCGCCCTTAAAATTTGGAGACATTACCTTTATGGTAGTAAGTTTACCATATCCACTGATTATAAAAGTATAAGGTATGTTTTCGGGCAAAAAGAGTTAAACATGGATGTGTGTTGATGCAACGCCAAAAGGTTATAGCTTACGCATCTAGACAACTTAAGAATCATAAAGAGAATTATTCAACTCATGATTTGGAATTAGGAGCTATAATTTTCGCCCTTAAAATTTGGAGACATTACCTTTATGGTAGTAAGTTTACCATATTCACTGATTATAAAAGTATAAGGTATGTTTTCGGGCAAAAAGAGTTAAACATGAGACAAAGACGCTGGATGGAGATTCTTAGTGATTATGATTGTAATATCCAGTATCATGCAGGAAAGGCAAATATAATGGCTGATGCTTTAAGCCGAAAGTATCACGAAAAACCAAAAAGGGTACGTTCTCTTAAATTAAATCTACAAGTAGATTTAAATAATCAAATTAGAAAAGCACAAGAATCAGTAATCAAGGATGATACTTAAAAATTAAAAGGAATGATTAAGGAATTAGAACAAGGAGCAGATGGAATTTGGAGATTTCATAAAAAGAGAATGTGGATACCTAAATTAGGAAACCTACGTCATCGTATATTAGAAGAATCCCATAAGTCCAAATATACGATGCATCCTGGAAATAATAAAATGTATCAGGATTTAAGAAGGAATTTTTGGTGGATAGGAATGAAAAAAGATATAGCAGCCTATGTTTCTAAATGTCTAACATGTTCACAAGTTAAAGCTGAATACCAGAAACACTCAGGATTGCTGCAATAGTTAGAAATGCATAACAATGGATTTTGTTACCAAATTACCCAAAACAAGAAAAGGTAATGATACAATCTGGGTGATTGTAGATAGGCTAACCAAGTCAGCTCATTTCCTACCAATGAAAGAAACTTTCAGTATGGAACAATTAACCAAATTGTATGTAAATGAAATAGTTTCATTACATGGAATACCTTTATCAATTGTTTCTGATAGGGACAATCGTTTTACCTCTCATTTTTGGGCTAGTTTCCAAAGAGCAATGGGAACCAAGTTGAATCTAAGCACATCTTATCATCCTCAAACAGACGGACAAAGCGAAAGGACAATTCAGACAATGGAAGACATGCTTAGAGCTTGTGTAATTGATTTCGGAGGTAATTGGGATGATCACTTACCTTTAATTGAATTTTCTTATAATAATAGTTATCACACAAGTATCAATGTTGCACAATTCGAAGCACTTTATGGACGAAAGTGCCAAACCCAGTCTGTTGGGCAGAAATTGGGGAAAAGCAACTATCTGGACCTGAGATATGGCAAGAAACAACTGACAAGATCATTCAAGTCAAGGAACGACTGAAAGCAGCATGTGATCGACAGAAGAGCTATGCTGATAACCGACGCAAACCGTTGGAATTTCAAGTAGGAGATAAAGTATTGTTAAAAGTCTCTCCTTGGAAAGGAGCAGTAAGATTCATCAAACGGGGAAAGCTAAGTCCCAGGTATGTTGGACCTTTTGAGATTATTAGAAAAATAGGACCTGTAGCCTATCAGCTACAACTGCCAGAGGAAATGGCAGGAATACATGATGTGTTTCATGTATCCAATCTCAAGAAATGCTTAGCCGATGAATCACTAATGGTACCTCTTAAGGATATAGAGGTAAATGAACAACTCAAATTTGTAGAAAGGTCTCTACAGATTGAAGACAGGAAGATTAAGAATCTTAAGCACAAGAGATTAGTTCTGGTCAAAGTGAAGTGGGACTCCAAAAGAGGACCCGAATACACATGGGAGCTTGAATCAGAAATGCAAAGGAAATATCCACACCTATTCCAGTAGATCTCGAGGACGAGCTCTAAAACAAGGTGGGGAGGATATAACAACCCTAAAGAAAACCAGACACCCTCGTAATATTTTCCGACACCCTAAAAATATTTAAAATATCCCAATATGTCCCTAAAAACACCCCATACGTGAAAACGGGCCCCGAATACCTTTTATATTATTAAAATTAATTAACAATGGAATTTTTTGGGCTGTCGCGGGGGGCGTAAGCCACCCCGTTAGCTTACGCGGGCCGCGAGAGATCGACAAACGCGACCTCACCCGGTGATGACACGTGGCGATGCGTGTTGAACCTATTGGATGACCCGGATCACCTACGCCTAGACCCCCTACTAGGCGGGCCGCGTAGCCCCTTGGCAACTCTTACGTGGGCCGCGAGAAAAGCCAAACCAGGCCCTATAAATTTCGACGAAGGGCTTCAGTCCCAAATCGTTCATCTCTCGACTTTCTCTCTCAATTTCTTAACAGTAGAAGCTATACTCGGGTATAATACCCCCCCTAAATAACGAAGTTCTGCTCCGTTGTAAGTATCATAACCCCTGGATACGTATTAGATACTCTGCCTGATTGATCTAGGGTTCCGTAATGGCTGTCGTGGTTCTGCCCGACGTAGTCGTTGGAATGCCGTCTCGGTGAGGGCATTACTAATGTTAAAATGGGTTAGTATACTAACACGTGTGCATTTGTGTAAATTATAGATTATTCCCAGGAAATCCTTACTGAAAACCTAAGACAGCAATGTGAGTAATCTCCTTTTTGCAAATTGTTTTTACAAAACCTCACTTAATTAATTATATATTAAGCAGTTATTGAGTATTTGTAAGGATACAATTATCATCGGTATGTTAGGGTTTTGTATACAAAATTAGTTACTGCCTTGCGAGGAGTAACTTTTCCACAAGTCGGGTCTGATAGTACCGTGGGTGGTAATTGGTATAACTTGGAAACAAATGTAATTGTGAGACCGCCCTCAATACTGTACATTAGTTTTTATTTAAACTTGATTAAATTGGGATTCACTCACCAGTATTTCCCACTGACAAAATATTTTTAAACGCGTTTCAGGTAACAAAATGTGAAAGCCAAATATAAGCCAGTTGTACAGCACTGAAGGCTTGGAAAAGTGGCAATAAAGTTACCTTAAAAGAAATAGATGTTTTATTAAATAAAATATGATTTATTCCTATAAAATTGTGTGTACTGAAAACTTGGGTTTTTCCCATGTGTTTAATATTATGAAAATGTGGTATTTTACTCTGATAAAATATTTCCTAACTACGGTCCTGATATAATTTCCGCTGCCAAAATTAGACAATACCAGATACCACTGAAACTGGTCGTGGCCGTCTGTTCCTGTATTTCTATAGGGGGACGGGGGTTGTGACACCAGTTTACTGTGAATTTGGTTGAATCATCATTGCCATTGATACAGAGTGACTGTGAAGATGTTAAGGTTGAAGCAACTGTCTCCTACAGATCAGGTGGTTACTCTCAATTCTCGATTGTTGTTCAATCAGAAAGATAAGGTACCTTTTCCATCCCTGAAGATGTTCTTGGTCTGTTTGTTCTTACTCGTGATTGGTAATTTCAAGAATTTGTAGTTTGATAAAGGTTTCATCTTTTTTGATTCGTTTTGTTTGTGGTGATGATTTTTGTTTTGTTGTAGTGTTTGATTTGTTTTTTAATTATTTTGGTTGGCTGATACAAGAGAATCACCTATAGAACTCACCACCAGAACCATCGGGCATGTCGAAAACGATGATCATGAAGCCAACAACAACAACTTACATAAACAATCACTGGTTAATTCAACACACAGGCAAGTCTGGATGGGTTGTTTATAGATTCAATGATCTTTGTTTGTTTTTCATTCAGTTTACTTTTCACTTAAACGTGTTTTGATGATAATAGCAATTTGCTGATTACGATGACGGTTAGTTTGATAAGCAGCAAACCGGTGTACACATGTGGAGGCTGCGGTGCAACACTTCAAGTTTGGTAGCATATAACTAACTACTTGTGTTTTTTTTTTTTTTTGGAACATTTTTTTTGCTTTTTTGTTTTAAGATTTTAATGTGTTAATACAGCCAAGAAGCAGAATAACAGTACAATTGATACCACATCACACAGACCAAACAACAATTCTTCAGGAAAAATCAGTTAGTGCATTCAGAAGTTAATAATCTGAATTATGGATTGGTATTAAGATGTTTGTAAATTGGTTCTTTGTTGTCAGCTGATGTTGACATTCTTGAATCAGTGAAAATTCGGTGCCATATAATTAAGTACAGGTTATACTTCAAGCTTTCTCGATCTGTTTTCAGGCTAATAGGTTGACTCGATGAGGTATGAAAAACAGAATTGATAAATTTAGTGAAAATGTGATTGAAAGATGATAACCCGGTATTTGAGGATCTCATTCTATAGGCTCGATAAATTCAGGGGTGTTTTCAAATAATGCTTCCTAGATGTTTGAAGACCGACAAATGTCCACAGAAGCAGTACTGTTAACATTTGTCGATCTTTGTTGGTTTTCAAACATCTAGGAACCATTATTTGAGAACACCCTTGCATTTATCGAAGCTGTAGAATGAGATCCTCTACTATTGGGTTATCATTTTTCAAATCCGTTTTCCCTAAATTTATCCATTTTGTTTTTCATGCAGGGATATAATCTGTTTTTTAGTATTTGATTTGGCCGATGACCCATGTTCAAGGATCACTTATGTTTCAGACTATACAAAGATTGCCTTTTGGTTATCACAAGGTTAAATTTTAAATTAATATGGTCTCATTCGTTAATAAGCATATAATTATACTTAAGCCATCAAATTCTTTCTGTTAGGTCTCAATGCACCTAATGACGGTAACCAACATTGAGCCATCATATTCTTTCCGTTTACATCTCAGGTAACGGTTTTCCTTAATACATTTGGAAACTTAGGTTGTTATATATGATTTTTCAATGTGGTTTTGAAACTTACGGGATAGTAATTGTCAATTTCAGGTAGGTTGGGTATTGAGATCAAGAAATTCATCGCCACTTGCAGATATGGTTTCAAGGTCAATATTTGGCTTGAAACAGAGATAGAGGACTTTTGTTTCTGAATGTTTTGTAGCTTCACTTATGACTTATGCCTGATGTTGTTGTCAATTCATAACTATAATGCGAATATGAATTCATTAAACAATTTCACATCATATTTTACATATAGATGTAGGAAAAAACTTTGCACATTATAAACTACTTAGTTTATTTCTATATCAAACATGTACACTAACACATACTGTCTTTAACATTGTTTTATAAAGATATGTAACACATACTGTCTTTAACATTGTTTTATAAAGATATGTAATATGTTTCACACACACAGATCACACGTAATTTAGTGCGGAACGCAACCTTATGCTTCTCACATTGTTTTATAAGATATCAAACATGTACCAACTATATTATAATATGTTTTTTAGTATTTGATTTCGATCGTTATTAAACATACCCGTGTATTCACACAGGTCTTACAACTAGTATAAATAACAGTAAACAATCAAGCACTAGCTTTATTGTTTGTGAAAAACATCCAATATTAAAGCTGGAGCACATTAACCCAAAATACGCATTTTCACAAAATATTTTACATATTCGTACCCATTTATTTATTTAATCTTTGTCCTCATGACTACTACTTACCATCGGGTCCCGCATACTAAATTCACCTCGATTTATAATTTAATGCATATATATCTGCAGGCCCCTCCTTGTCCTTGCTAAAAAATATAAAAAAATTTATCTAATTTTTAATGATTTTTATATCTCTTTGTAGAATTTATATATATTCTTTGACATCAGGCTATATATGCTTCAAAAATATTTTATTAATTACTAGAGATTTTATTAAATCACATTTCAAGTTAATTCTTGTATTCAATCAATATTTTTAAAACTGAACCAATCACCGGTTTATTGATCACCTGGTTAAATCGTTTCAAAATCAAAGGACGTAATAAAAAATACTTTAAAAATACCTAACTACTTTATTTTTTTATATGAATTTATAATATTAATAAAATATAAAGACTGAACTAGTAAATTATTTAGCACAAAGGTTTAAAAAAATAAACTGAAACAGGAATGAGCTCAGTATTGTAACGGTATCGAAAATAGCCAAAATGGGTATCAGTAGTGAAAGTGTTGGTACGAATGTACGATGTATTCGAAGGTGAATCAACCTAAAATAACTGAAAGTATCGATCCCGGAAAACGTCAAAAATAGATACTGGTACCGAAAGTGCTCAGTGTGATACAGTTTGGCACCGATTCCGTCTCATCCCTAGATTGAAAATAGTCAAAATACTAACACGATAAAGTGTGTATCTTACACATAAACCGTACAAATTTTTTTTACATTTAGGAAGATGATTGTCACCCTGTCATAAGAATGAATATCCTATAACAATAACTCACAACATATAATCAAGATTATGATAAATAAATAAGTATTGATATTGTACCACCCTTCACACTACCCCCATGCACCCCCTACCCCACCCCACCCACCCCACCCCACCCCACCTCACCTCACCTCACCTCTCCCCATTTATACACCTTCATGTCACTCTTTCTCGTTACTCCCTCCCCATTTGTGTCTTACCTCTTTCTTTACACATTTTTAATTAATAAATGGGGTTTATAATATTCTTTACACTTGTTTTCATTCTCATTGGACCGTCACCCACCAATGCTGGCTCCTGGCCACCTTCACCTGGGTTCTACCCGAGCTCCAAGTTCAGGTCCATGTCCTTTAACCAAGGCTTTAGAAACCTCTGGGGTCCTAGCCACCAGACCGTTAACCGCGATGCTCTTGCAATCTGGCTCGACCGTACATCAGGTCACATTCTTCACCCTTCCTATAAATGTTGCTCACTCAAAATGGTTTTAATTTAAAACAACCTTCACGTTCGAGTGTCGTTCGAATATGACACAGTGGTAAGCGTTTAAGTCCCTCTGTCAAAGGTGGCAGGTTTGAATCTAGCTTTCACTGGTTTTCTGCTTTCAAACATTGACGCATAATTAGTTATGTTTTACTTGATCTCATTGGTTAAGGTTATGTGATTTTTTTTCTGATAACGAGTTTTCACGATTAAAACACGCTTTAAAACATAACATAAAAGAAATATATTAATATGGGTTTGTTTTAACTTTTGACATAAACATTTTATTGATGACAGGAAGCGGGTTCAAGTCGGTCAAACCATTTAGATCCGGTTACTTCGGAGCATCCATCAAACTTCAACCGGGTTATACTGCGGGAGTCATAACGGCATTCTATGTGAGCACTAAACATATCAATGATTACATGAGTACAAACATTGAAGCACATAGTACAACACCTTAATGTCACTTCCACCAATAATTTCCTTGCTAACTTATCGACAGTATACATGTCACATCGATCATTAACTTTTTCTTTTTTCATAAGTCTGCCAAAAGAAATATGCTTTCGTACGTATTAAAATCTGTTTTTAGAAACAGATAAAAATACATATATATTTTATATTTATTAAAAGGAGTCTTAAATATAATAATAATCTTAAAAATGATAATAATTATGCATTTGCATGGTCAAATAAAGTAAAAAACATGTTCTTGAATTGCGTTGTCAAGGTGATTGTAATTTGTGAAATATTAATGACACCCCTTTGAACACCGTGCATGAAACTTTCTAAAAATAAGTTTATACAAGGTTTTAACTTTCTAAAAATAAGTTTATACAAGGTTTGGCAATGAGGTAGTGGTAAAGTGGTTGGGGAAAGATTTAGTGTTCCTTGTGACCCATGTTCGACTCCCACTCTCCCCATCATTTTCTGCGGCATCTAGGTGAAGGGCGAATACGGGTGGCGTCGGTTCATCTTTGATGGAAGGCGAGATTTTACCGATTATTCCACTGTCGTGCGTTCGGGCGGGTGGAGGTCGTTTTCCGCGCATCTAGGAGAGCCAAGGGGCTGGCGGCGGTT
Organism: Helianthus tuberosus; assembly: GCA_030545235.1. Classification (NCBI taxonomy): domain Eukaryota; kingdom Viridiplantae; phylum Streptophyta; class Magnoliopsida; order Asterales; family Asteraceae; genus Helianthus; species Helianthus tuberosus. The sequence continues at coordinate 32,735,176 of CM060388.1, read as the reverse complement.
GAGTAATCGAACTTGGCCACAGCGCCCAATGTCACTGTGGTTGGCACGTCATTCCTTGCCATTCAAAAAAAGTTTATACAAGGTTTATAAAAATTATATGATTAAAATAAACTCTTAGAATTTTTTTAACAGTTTTTTAAAGACGAGGTTTAGCATAAAGAAAAATCTCTCACTTAGAAAAAATGGGTTTAAGATTTAGAGTTTCTGTCGTATTTTCTCTTTCTTCTTTTGGTTGGTCCAAAACGAAAGTTACTAATATTTACTTTTAGTACTTTATTTCACCCTTTGAGATTCATTTGGTTGGTTCAAAACGGTTTATTTCACCCTTCGAGATAAAAAGAATAATCCTTCCATTTCAGTATATATATTTATTTATTTTTATACCATCTTACAAATGCTTTTTATTTATTACAATGACATTAATTATTTGAATTTATTAAAAATGTAGCTTTCAAACAATGAAGCACATCCAGGGTTCCATGATGAGGTTGACATAGAGTTTCTTGGAACAACATTTGGGAAGCCATACACACTACAAACAAATGTGTACATAAGGGGAAGTGGTGATGGCAAGATTATTGGGAGAGAAATGAAGTTTCATTTATGGTTTGACCCCACAAAAAATTTTCATCACTATGCAATCTTGTGGAGCCCACATGAAATAATGTAAGTTTTTTTTTTTTAATTAGATGGTATACTTTAGGTATTTATTTAACATATAAATATTTTTACTACATGGCCTAGTTTTCAACAGTTCATTTTAATCATTGAATCTCATTTTATTTTGGAAAAAGACAACTTTTTAGTTGGAAAGTTACCTATATGATCATATGATTGTTACGCGTGTTATTCCTTTAGATTGTCCTATAAGTTTGTAACCTCGTTTTAACGAATTTATGACCATGCGTATTTTTCTAGATTTTTGGTGGACGATGTGCCAATAAGAAGATACCCAAGGAAAAGTGATGCTACGTTTCCATTAAGGCCAATGTGGTTATACGGGTCAATATGGGATGCGTCTTCTTGGGCGACTGATAATGGTAGATACAAAGCCGACTACAGATACCAACCTTTTGTAGGAAGATTCACCAATTTCAAAGCAACAGGTTGCTCTGCCTATTCATCACCGCGGTGCCACCCTGTCACAGCCTCTCCAGGACGATCTGGTGGCCTTAGCAGGAGGCAGCGCATGGCGATGAAATGGGTGCATAGTCACTACATGGTTTATAACTATTGCAGAGACAAGAAAAGGGACCATTCCTTGACACCAGAATGCTGGAAATAATAAGATTTGACAATTTGACTATTTGCTATTTACCCAACACATTTAAGGTCACATGGGGAGCCCTTAAAGTTAAGGGCACTTTTTTTATTAGCTTTTTTCATTCTCTAGGGTGTGTTGTGATGGGCCCACAAAGGTGGTTCAGCATCCAAAGCCTTCTAGAAGAGCAAAGAGATTTATTTGTATTGTGTATTTGTGTGTGGTTTTTGTCAAGGTTTAAGTAAACTGATGGTGTTTTAATAAAACTTGGGAAAAAATTATAGATTTACTATATGAAGTTATTGTTTTCTTTTTAAATGATGATTAATTTGAGACATAGTTTAATAGAAAGACTGAAAGAGTATTATCATTTTTAGTGTTATTTACTATACGTGTTACTTTATTCGATTAAAATCTATATATAGTGATCGGAATATGAGTAAACCTTCACTTTATATTAATTAAAAATTAACAAATTTGATGATGTCATATACTCATATTTCTAATAACTCTTTAGTTCACATACTAATTGGTTTATAGTGTTCGGATCACATAGAATAAGCATATTCTTTACGAAGTATACGAAACATTTAGGGAGTGACAAGTGACATTTCTATTCTAAGACATGAAGAGTAATTTAGTCTTTTCTTAAGTAAACTAGTTTCCTCCTTAATTTTTAAAGGATTATAACTTTTTTATATGTTAGTGTTTAAAAAAATTATACCGTATTAACGGGCATTTCATTCTCTTTAATTCGAGCAGACTATTGCTATAGTTTTCGTAAAAAAAAAATTACAGGATGACGTGATTACACATTCAATATAAATCATTTCGTAATTACAAGTTTAACATAAATCATTACGTGATTATACATTCAATATAAATTCATTACGTGATTATACATTCAATATAAATTCATTACGTGATTACACATTCAATATGATTTATATAATTGATGTAATAACAATTATGCTTATTATGTGATCACACATTCAATAATAAGAACTTGATTGTTTTTGCTTTATTACGTGATTATATCTTTAATATATGGCATTATGTGCTATTACAGGTTGATTGACTAATGTTTTGTATTACATTTATACTTAATACGTGATTAAACCTGAAATATTAGGTATTCTAATAAATATTATGTATTACATATCTTGTTTTTACGTAATTACATAATCACTTAGTTGGGTTTCACATAAATACTATAATGAAATCACGTAATCACGAAATGAGTGTTTAAAATCATGTAGTCACGTAATAATACATAGTCAACTATTGTTACGTAATCACTTAGTGGGTTTCACATAAAATACTATAATGAAATCACGTAATCATGTAATGTGTATTCAAAATGTAACACCCCAAATTTCGTATGTTATAAAATAATATTATGTTCGTGGTAACGCCCCAAAATTTTGTATGACTTAGAATAATAATTTAATCGTGATGTTTTAACGATAAGGGATGATAAACATAGATTTTTGCCATATCGAAAGTTTTATAAGAAATAATAAAATAGAAACCCCTTATGTAAATGGAAGTAACCAAGTTAGTATGGGAAATGGCTATTTTGAAAACACTCAAAAAGACAAGGGACTAATAATGTAACTATGTGATGAAATTGGATAAAAAAAAGAATCAGTGTTTATCCTTGGCTGTACGATCGAACAAGAGGGAGAGAGAGCCAAGGGAAACCCTAGTTCTTCAAATCTCTACAAAATTGAAGGAGTAAAAGGCCGGATTTTCAATGCATGAGTTAGGAATCATGATCCCTTAAGTGTTATAAGTATCATGTAAGTCGAATTTCATGTTTTTAATGTTAGTTGATGAAATGTGATATGTGTAATCAGTGATTTTATATGAAATTGAATATGAATACTAGATGTATTAGCATATGGGAGTCGAAATCATGCTTGAAATTGTATGTAATGATGATTAGAAGTAAAAACCCATTTGTATGTTATAGGATGATTAGAAATTTGTGAAACCCTATATGCTAATTAGTATGATATTGATGATTGAAGCAATGTGTTGATGAAATATTGATAAGTAATTGATGATTAAAACCATGTGTTCATAGTTAGGATGGCAAAAGATGGAATTAGGGATGTTTATGTTAAACAATTGATAAAAGTATGGAAAAATGTGCTTAAGACACTTGTACATTATGCTGAATTTATGATACGCATACAATGTCACACCCTGACTTTTGCGGAAGCGTGGTTTATTTGGTGTGACTTCTTAATACCATAGCAACAATCATAACAATGCTATATGATAAAAACATGAGATGTCTATGCATTAATAAAGTTTAGAAACTACCACAATACCATTGTTTAAAAACATCAATACCGAATTAAGTTACAACCCATGATTTGTTTAAACGAGTTCACAAGACTCAACAAAAGTACTTAAATAAAAACCTGAGTTTAGAATTGTGTATCCCGTCCAGGAAAGGAATACACCCTCTAAACTCAACAACCCTGGATAACATCTTTTATTCAAACGCAGCTTGACGACACATGCATACTTTGCCAGATCCACTAGTTCCCTGAAATACATGTAGTTTGAAAAATCAACAAAAGTTGAGCGAGTTCATGTGTATGTCTGTGTGTATAAACCGTTAAAGTATGTCTGTATGTATGAAAGTCCCTGGTATGTAGCAATAAGGAAAAAGAGATCACCAATGGGTTGCAAAGCCAATGGTATGTGTGAAACGGTGCAGGAAGTACTCAAACCTAGCAAATTTGTTACCGGGCTTCCGGCTGGAAGACATAGTCAACACTATGGGCCGCCCCGGCCTCATGGGTGTGGGCTCGCTACACCCAAATAGATCTATCACTCATGTCCCTCGGTCCTACGACGAGGATTATTGGCCTTAAGTGTTCTACCCACTCTTCACATGATCTAGTAGTAGACCCTCCTTAGGCTAACCATACCATGTATAAAAATGCCTGACATAATTGTAACATGTATTCCACCCCCGAAGTATAAAACTGAAAACAGTTAAGAGAAAAGGGGGACATGAACTCACTGTAATGCGTCTTCAGTAATGTCAATTCAAACTCTGTCAGCCACACGACAACCTATAATGTACTAACGTCTATTAGACAAACGGGCCGTGCCTTGGCTTAGAGTTTAATGTTTTGAGTTACGTTTCTTATATTATTCCGAGTTATAATTATTTGTCAAAATAATTAATATTTCAACTTAAATTATATTTGGTTTTGGAATAATTGTTTAGACAATATTTCTGTATTAATACTCCTCAAGTATTTTCACTCCGTATTTCCTTCCCAATGATGGGGATATTTATACATGTATTATGTAGTTCCGAAATAATATATTTTTAAGTCCCACTTAGAAAATATATATAATTTATTTGTCAAAGATAGTGTATTCCAAAATATATATATATATATCTTTCCTAAAAATAATATATTTTCACTTCTTGTATCAAAACAATATTATATACCCAAAAATATATAAGTGACGGTATTGTTTTTGGATAATAAATTTGACGGTACTTGTTAAGTTATATAATATAACCATTTCACCGAGTATATAAATAGTCACACAAGTGTCTTAATACGAAATATATATTCTAAATATATATTTACTCATTTTTAGCTACAAAAATCACCCTCCAATACTTGTATTTTTGTTACAAAAAAAATCTATGGCAAGGTTTATATTGAAATCATAGTTTAAAATACACTAGTAAACACTTGTCTAGAAAATATTTTCTAAGCGTTTATATTTTTAGAAAATTTCGCCATAGTTTCCCCTAAAAACGGAGGTGTCCATGCTAAATAGCATATCATTTTCTTTTCAAAATTCATTCAATCAATCAATAACCAAACTACACTTCCCAAGTGCAAAAATTAATTCATTTACAACATAACATGAACTTGATCTCTTACGAAAACGCGTAGTAACTTGGTGAAGTGTTTAGTGGGTTTAGTTACCCTCCAAAGTGTGTTTACTTTTGTTAAAAACTCATTCTCGGGATTTCTAGATGTTCACAACTTGTGAACTCATTTTACAAAAATATTTATTTACAACATCTTCATGTTTTACTAGCCTTCCTACACTTATTTTATTTCCAAAAATAATGTAAGTGCAAGAAAAGTTATGATCTTTCAAAAATCGTCTTTTTATCTTGGTTTTTCTTGGAAATTTATTCACAAGTCTTGGATTCACAAGTTTACTAGTTCACTTGGTTTATTATTTTGCAAGAAAATCATTTTTACTTTCAAGTTCATGTTTAGTCTAGAAGATGATTATTCCATGAAAGCACATAATCATCTCCTAACTTGTTAAACCATGTTTTTAATCATGCTCTAACAAGTTCCATATGATGATCAATCATCATATTACTAGTAATCAACATGCAATCATCATCCATCTACTAAACAACATCCTTCTAACAATATTTCATCTTCATGCAAACTTTATGTTCAAGCTTTTAGTTTATGTTCTTTAGTGTTCTTGTTATTTTCATCATACTACACCTTTTAACCATAAAAATAAAAGTAAACAAGAGTTATGAGAGCTCTTACTACTAGCTTTAAGCTAGGGAAGAACACAAGAGCAAAAGATGATGAAAATGGTGTGTAAAAGCAAGTGAGAGAGCTCCTTGATGATCCACAAGCTTCAAGCTCCAAGAATCACCTTCTAACACTTGAATCAAGCTTGAAAATGGAGTAATGGTGGTGACAAGGTGGTGGTGGTGGCGGCACAAGTGTGAGCCGAGAGGGAGAGAGAGAGATGTTGAGGGATGTGGTGTGAAGAAGTTATGAAGTGAGAGAATGGAATGATTTGTGATCTAAGCAGCCATACTTATAATCTCTACTCCATATCTTGGCTACTCAAACAAGTAAGATATCAAATAAAATATAAGATAATATCTTAGTGGGATATGGTGGTGATTTTGGGTGGGTCCCTTGGACTGTAAATGGGCATGGGGGGGGGGGTTAATTGTAAGTTTTTGATGATAGTAGGTAAATAATTGGAGGTTAAGTGTAATATCTAGTGTATGAAGTGTATGACATACTTTATAGTGTGTTGGGGTATTCGGAGACCATAACTAGTCCAAAAATAATAAAACAGTGTTTCTGACAAAAAATTGGTGTCCCGGGTAATGTCCAGTTGTTCGGTTAGATACCGTTCCGTTAAAGTGCTAAGTTGTTCCGTATAGTGTCCTTTTTGTATCTTTTTGTAACACTTTTAATTCCCAACACTTAGGAAAGCATTCAGGACCATTTAGTCAATTTTCTGCAAAATACTAGTTTGTTAAAATGCTGAATTTTTGCTGAAAATGCATAATTCTGCACTTATAGTGAGTTTTAGGCACTTTCCGGCACTCAAACTATCACCTAGTGACGCAGTTTTATGGTCCTCACTTCCCTACACACCATACTAGTGTAGTACCTTGTCTTTGGCTCATACTGGGCCTCAAAACACTGTCTGTCTATGTACTGGCACTGTCAGTATATTTCTGAGTTATCCGCTCACTGTGCTTTGTGCATCATGTATGTCACTAAAGTTTGTATGTAATAAATGGTGTGACGGTATGAAATGTGATGCGCGTGTATGTATGATGCAGAAATCATAAAGCAGTTCAAGTTGTCAGTTGTAATCAAGCACAGTCATTAAGCACAAATTTAATATTAATTAATTGTACGGATACCTGTAATTATGAGGGTTGTCACATTCTCCCCCTGTTAAGAAAATTTCGTCTCGAAATTTAGGTTCTGCTTCTAGTTGCAGGGGTCTTGGGAAACAAATGTGGGTATTTAGCCTTCATGCGATCCTCACGCTCCCAAGTGAACTCTGGGCCGTGTCGCGTGTTCCAACGAACCTTGAGGAGTTTGACACTACTCCGTCGCGTCTTGTTAATCTTCTAATCAGTAACCTCAACAGGTTCTTCAATAAAGTGGAGTGTGTCGTCAATGTGGACTTCTTCGGCAGGTATGACCACTGTCTCTTGAGTTGGACTCTTTTTCAGGTTTGATACATGAAATGTATCGTGAACGTCATTTAGTTCAGCAGGTAGATCCAACTTGTAGGCTACAAGACCAATCCTTTCAAGGATTTTAAATGGGCCAATGTACCGCGGATTCAACTTCCCACACTTCCCAAAGCGTGCCACACCCTTCCAGGGTGAAACCTTCAATAAAACCATGTCTCCTACCTCAAATTCCAGAGGTTTCCTTCTTCGGTCCGCATAATTCTTTTGTCGATCACGAGCCGCTTTAATGCGCTCTCGGATCTGTATAATCTTGTCCGTCGTTTCCTGGACCAATTCCGGGCCAACAAGCTGTCTATCACCCGCGTCAGCCCAGCATAATGGTGATCGACACTTGCGTCCATAGAGAGCTTCGAACGGTGCAGCTTGGATACTTGCATGGTAGCTGTTGTTGTATGAAAATTCGACCAATGGTAGGTGAGTGTCCCAACTTCCACCTAAATCCATTACACAAGCTCGCAACATGTCTTCTAATGTTTGAATCGTTTGTTCGCTCTGTCCGTCTGTCTGCGAGTGAAACGCAGTACTCAGATTCAGCTGAGAGCCAAAAGCTTCTTGGAAGGATTGCCAAATCCTTGACACGAATCTTCCATCTCTATCAGAGATAATTGAGAGAGGCACTCCATGTCGTGCAACAATCTCTCTCAGATACAGCTCAGCTAGCTTACTTGTATTATCTTTCTCCTTGATTGCCAAAAAGTGTGCAGATTTCGTTAAACGGTCTACAATTACCCAAATCGTATCATGGCCCTTGGGTGTCCTTGGCAATTTCGTTATGAAGTCCATAGAAAATCTGTTCCCATTTCCATTGGGGTATTACAGGTTGTTGCAAGAGACCTGAAGGCTTCTGGTATTCACCCTTTACCTTGGCGCAGGTTAAACATTTGCCAACGTATATCGCAACATCGCCTTTCATTCTCGACCACCAATAGAAATCCTTTAGGTCTTGGTACATTTTGTCCAATCCTGGATGGATCGAGTACCGTGACTTGTGCGCTTCATCAAAAATAACATTTCTCAAACCACCAAACAAGGGAACCCAAATTCGTTTCATGAAGCACAACGTTCCCTCCCCGTTTGGTACCAACTGCTTCTCCATCCCACGGAGATATTCATTCTCAATATTCCTTTCCTTGAGAGCTTCTCTCTGCGCGGCACGAATGCGCAATGAGAGGTCCGTCTGAATGATCATTTCCAAAGCCCTAACCCTTATGGGCTTAATCCTTTCTTTCCGACTTAAGGCATCGGCGACCACATTCGCCTTCCTGGGTGATACTTAATTTCACAGTCATAATCATTCAACAGTTCTACCCAGCGTCTTTGCCTCATGTTAAGCTCTTTCTGATCAAATATATGTTGCAGGCTCTTGTGATCAGTAAAGATTGTGCATCGCGTGCCATACAAGTAATGTCGCCAAATCTTTAATGCAAACACCATTGCGCCTAATTCCAAGTCATGAGTGGTGTAATTTTTATCTTGAACCTTCAGCTGGCGTGAAGCATAGGCTATAACTTTTTGTTGCTGCATCAGCACGCAGCCTAAACCCTGATGTGAAGCGTCGCAATATACCGCTAAGTCATCCGTGCCCTCGGGTAGAGATAAGATTGGTGCGTCGCAAAGTTTGTTCTTCAACGACTGAAATGCTTCTTCTTGTGTGTCTCCCCAATCAAACTTCTTGTCTTTCTGGGTGAGAGAGGTCAAAGGTTGAGCGATTCTTGAGAAATCCTCAATGAACCTGCGATAATAACCAGCCAAACCTAGGAACTGTCGAATCTCGGTTGGCGTCTTTGGAGTCTCCCAATTCTTGATTGCTTCAATCTTTGTAGGATCCACATGGATTCCATTTCCATTAACTACATGACCAAGGAACTGAACCTCGCGTAGCCAGAACTCGCACTTTGAGAATTTCGCGTACAACTTCTCTTTCTTGAGCAGTTCTAAGATAGCTCTTAGGTGCTGCTCATGTTCTTCCTTCGTCTTCGAGTAGATCAAAATATCGTCAATGAACACAATCACAAACTTATCAAGGTACGGCTTGCAGACTCTGTTCATCAGATCCATAAACACGGCTGGCGCGTTTGTCAACCCAAACGGCATAACCAGGAACTCGTAGTGCCCATACCGAGTCCTAAAGGCTGTCTTCGGAATACTCTCCTCTTGAATCCCCAACTGGTGATAACCTGATCGTAGATCGATTTTTTAGTAGAAACTTGAACCTTGTAACTGATCGAACAGGTCGTCAATCCTTGGTAAAGGATATCTGTTCTTAATTGTCAAATGTTCAGCTCGCGATAGTTAATACACATGCGAAAACTACCATCTTTCTTTTTAACGAACAGAACTGGAGCTCCCCAAGGTGAGAAGCTTGGCCTGATAAATCCTTTATCCAATAGCTCCTGAAGTTGCGTTGACAGTTCTTGCATCTCGGAGGGCGTAAGTCGATAAGGTGCCTTAGCCACAGGCGCGGCGCCTGGAAATAAGTCAATATGGAACTCGACTTGTCACTGTGGCGGCAATCCCGGCAAATCTTCTGGAAAGACTTCAGGATATTCCTTTACGACTAGAATGTCTTCTATCTTTGGCTCATCGGCCTCCTTATCCACGATGTGCGCCAAGAAGGCAACACATCCTTTCTTCAAACATTTTCTAGCCTTCAAGCAACTAATGATCCTTAAGGGCATATCACGCTTCTCTCCGTGTATCACAATTGTTTCTCCATTCGCCATTGGGATGCGAATGGTCTTCTCGTGACATACAATTTCTGCTCTGTTGCTTGACAACCAATCCATTCCTACTACCACGTCGAAGCTTCCCAACTCGACTGGCAGTAGATCCAGTGTAAACTCGTGCTCTCCCAGCTCTATTACACATCCTCTGACGACTTCATTCGTTTCAACTAGCTTTCCATTAGCCAGTTCAATTGAGTACGGGATATCTAACTTACTCCCAGTTAATCCAAGCATACTTTTAAATTCTAGCGATACAAAGCTATAGTCGGCACCAGTGTCAAATAGAACAGATGCAAAGCGTTGATTAACAGGGAACGTACCAGTAACTACATTGGGATCCTGGCGTGCTTCCCTCGCACCTATGTTGAAGACTCTGCCTTGCGCTTGATTGAGTTTCGGGCATTCCCGCTTAAAGTGCCCCATGTCCCCACAGTTGAAACACCCTGGTCCTCGACCATTCCCATTACCATTTCCGCCTAGATTGACGTTCGCTCCCCGGTTACCCGCTTGATTCCCTGCATTTCCACGATTTCCATTCCCGCCATTTCCTCCATGTTGGCGGTTTCCATTCCCTCCTCCATAACCTCTTTGATTACCACGACCAACACCAGTACCAACCCAGCATGTATTCTTCGAATGGCCCTCCTTCCCGCAAGACTCACATCTCCTCATTCTGCACTGGCCGGAATGATGGTACTGGCATGTATCACATTTGGGCAGAGCGCCCATGTACCCTCTTCCTTTGTTTTCGGCACCAGTTCTGGACCTGGCTGAGCGCTTCCCTCTTCTTTCTTGCTGACACTGCTGGTACCCTTTTTGAAGTTTGAGAACTTCCTCTTGTTCTCACTCGATGATTCAACGTGTGTCTCCTTTTTCTTCGGTTCAGAAATTGAAAACTTGTTTAACCGAATAGCTTCTTCAGTAAGTGCCACGCTGAGATCAATGGCTTCGGTAATTATCGGCGGCTTGGACGTTGTTACCATACTCATGATTTGGGGTACCAATCCCCAGATGAAACGCTCAATGTGTTTAAATTCAGGATCAACCATATACAGCACAACGCGTGGCAAGTCGTGGAACCTTTGCACATATTCAGCAATTTTTGGGCCGTCCATTTTTAGGTTCCAAAATTCCATTTCCAGCTTCTGTATTTCGGCCCGTGAACAGTATTTCTTCCTCATGAGCTCCTTCAGCTCAGTCCATGTCAATGCATATGCCGCCGCCTTTCCCAGGGTCTGTACTTGAAGATTCCACCAGGATAAAGCACCATCAAGAAAGAGCCCTGAGATGTATGTAACTTGATGTTCAGGAGCACACTTGCTCATCCTTAAAACATAATCCGTCTTTCCGTCCATCTGACAAAGCCACAGCACCCCCAGTGCCGTCGTAATTTAAGGGCTTACAATCCAGAAATTGTTTGTAGGTACAGCCTGTACAGGCAATATCATTTACAGAAAGCATTAGCGGATGTGTAAGAAATATCCAAATCTAACGTAATGTGTCTCAAGCGAGTTGGTCATTACCATTGGGTGGGTTGTTGTTTCTTGAGGTATTCCCGCTAGTTTCTGCGCGGGAGGCCTCATACTGTGCTATTGCTGCGGTAATTCTCTCCTGTAATTCAGCCTCAGTAGTGGGCAAACGTGTGTCTCGTCGTGGAGGCATCTTCTAAAAGAAGATCATATTGGTAAGGTCATAGTAAGTATAGTAAGTAAGTAATATGCGTATGTAGTAACATCCATCAACACAATAACACATAACATCCCATGTCACAATCACAACACATAAATCAACAATGCATGTAATGAGAAGGCTGCGATTGAGCTTTGCATATAACAAGACCACCAGTACAGTTTTACAATTGTATCATACGTCAAAAGAGACTAAGGGTCACATCACCCTTGTCTGAATTGTCTAACAATCTACAACAACCAAAAGTCAAATATCAAAAGTGTGGTCTTCAAAAGTCTTCACAATCGTGGCTCAATAGCTGTCTTCTCACCAAAAGTAGTCTATCTGCAAGAGACCTAAAATCCCTAAGCTGATGGTGGGGGATGAGGAGGGGGAGGAATAAAAGGCAGACGGCGCATACGCGCCAGCTCATCCTCGAGCGTATGAACAAGCTGCAACAAACAAGCAATCTGCTGCTCCATCGTCAAAATCGGATGTGGAAATCCGGATAAGCAAATAGTGGAGCAGGTGGAAAAGCAGACTGTGATGGATCAGCAAAAGGTGGAGGATGCGGGATCCTCTCGAGCTCAGCGACTCTCCAGCTCAACATATCCTGCTGCAACTGCAGCGACACAAGTATATCATCCGTCGTATACCCAACATGAAAGGGATGGTACGGATCAGATAAAGGCATGACGTTGGGCGAAGACCACATAAATGGCTCGCCCGTGGGTGCTGAAGAAGAAGCAGGGTGAGGAAACCGTGGCATAAACTGATCAGGTGCTGACACAAATGGTACGTGACCAAATGGCTGACTCGACGATCCTTCCCCGATACAGGGAGGAGGAATGTCCTGAAGAAAGGTAACTGGTAGGTCTGTGCGGTGCGCATCAGACAAGTGCGGGTGAAACTGTGGGACATCATCGGGTACCTGAACAGGTGCAACAGGATGAGTAACTGGTCTGACAAAAGGAGGATAATCGTCCTCCTCAATCCACCCATTGAGGGTGTGAGCATACCTAGGATCCACGTGTGTGGCAAATAGAGCACGGTCATCAAACACAGGGGCGGGGTCGGGCAGTGGTGCAACAACAACAGGAACATCAACAACTGGTGGTGTAATAACTGGAACATCAACAACTGGTGGGGCAATAACTGGTGCATCGACGGGGATAGGGTCATGCACAGGTGGAAGGTCGTGAGCAAGAACGGGCTCTGGGGCTAACTCAGGCTCTGGGTCGACGGGAGCAAGCTGATGATCAGCGGGTATCTCAGGAAGCTGATCATCAGGGATAACAGGGGCCTCAACAGGCTGCTCCTCAGGGATGAACTCCATCTCGTGGTCTAGATCGAAATCATGGGAAAAAATAGGGTCAAACTCACCCTCAAACTCGACATCCTGATCATCGTCATGTGGAAAGTCATGGATGAAACCAAATCCCAACTGTGGAACGGGTGCTTCAGACATACCAGTATCGGAATCAGTGTCTGTGGGATACCGCTGTAATCCCAGTGCATGAAGAGTAGAAGACGACACGGACTCAAACGAGTAGGGACCAGATGGGTCAGATAAAATAGGAGCCTCGACAGGTGGCAAAACAACGGCATCGGCAACAGGAATATCATCAGCAGGGACAACAAGGTCATCAACCAGAATATCAGCAAGTGGAAAAGCGACATCGTCATCAATCGGAGCCCCGCCATCCTGGTCATCCTCAGGGGGACCCTCGATGAAGAGATCGACGTCATCGTCTAACATATCGTCGAGAGGTAAATCCTCAACAGGAAAAGCAGCTAGAGGAATAGGTGCAGGGATCTGAGCAGGAGGTAGATCCCCGTCAAGAAAACCATCATCTAAAGGTAAATCATCTCCGAAATCCGGTAAGGCGAAGGGCTGGAAGTCGTCGTCGTCACTGCTCGTAGTATCTGAAGTGTAAACCTCGCCCTCTGGAAGGATCTCGTCATCTGATACTACAGCTATCGGGTCTGACACTCCACTCTCGGAGGATGATGCCATGGTGTCTGTAACACAACCACAACATATGCACATATATCAGATAAGCATGTAAGCAAATAGCAATGTAATCATGTATGCATCCTAGTCTTCCCAGACTATCCCACCCAGTCTCTCAGGCTGAACTCCTTAGTCTCTCAGACTAACTCCCTGGTTTCTAAGACCAAACCTCCCAGTCTCTAAGACTAACTCCCTGGTCTCTAAGACCAAACTTTCCCAGTCTCTAAGACTAAATTTCCCCAGTCTCTAAAACTGAACCTCCCCAGCCTCTAAGGCTGAACCTCCCTCAGTCTCTAAGACTGAACTCCCTTAGCCTCTAAGACTGAACTCCCTCAGTCTCTAAGACTGAATTCCCTCAATCTCTAAGACTGAATTACATACATAGCCTTTTTGAAATGTGTATTTGTGCCTTTTTGTTTGTAAAAACGTTTGTTCCCTGGATCTGGACATTTTGTGTATGCAATGTAAAAAAAAATGTTTGAAAACGTTTTTGTGAGAGCCCTGATGATCATAGTCTAGACTCGAGAAAGAATCCTAGTTCGCTATGAACCTGAAATACATGTAATTTGAAAAATCAACAAAAGTTGAGCGAGTTCATGTGTATGTCTGTGTGTATAAACCGTTAAAGTATGTCTGTATTGTTGGTGCATTTAGTGTCTGTTAACTTCGTCTTAATTGAGTCTTATGTCTAGATAGGATAAACGAGTGCACAACAGGGTTGAAATTAGGGTTTTGTATATTTAAGTGGGTGATTCCGCTTGAAAGTGTCAATGTGCAGTTCAAGCGAAATCAGTTAGTTAATTCCGCTTGAAATGAACATTGACATGTTCAAGCGAAATTACCTATTCCGCTTGAAACAACATGTCATGTTCAAGCGGAATCTCCACATCTATAAATACCCATGTGCTAGTGTCATTTGGAGCGGGATTAGATCATATGTTCTGAGCCGAGGTGATGTCCGTTTGTCATTTGAACGTGTAAAAGCTCAGGATTGATCAATAAGAAGATAATTAGAAAGGAACAAGCTGTGTTGACATCTTTTACATTGATTCCGCCTTTGTATTTGATGATGAACTACTCAGACTGACTATTTAGGGTCACACGATGATCCAACAAGTGGTATCAGAGCTCAGGACGAGGAGTTCATATCAATTCAGCTTGATTTTACCGGATTCTCACACTTCTACTCCTTCTTTTCTGAATTGAACAAATTTTAACGGTTGAAATGGCTTAAAACTTACACATATCAAGCAAAACATAGTGTTAGCTAATCCTTGAAAGTATTGGACCTAAATTCGAACAAAATCTGATAAAAACTTATAGTTCCGCTTGAACGGCTGATCAATCTGCTGATGTCATCTTGATTCTGCTTGAACTTGCATGCATAATTTCAAGCGAAATTAGCTTCTTTGTTAATTCCGCTTGAAACTGCAAAGTTATTGTTTGATTTCGCTTGAAATCAGATTCCGCTTGAAAGTTCAAGCGAAATAAGTGATTTCGCTTCAAACTTGATTTCGCTTGAGTGCTATTTCGCTTGAAAGCTATTTCCGTTTGAAAAGTCAGTATTCCGCTTGAAAGCTAATCTCGCTTGAAAGCTAATTTCGCTTGAAGCTATTTCGCTTCAACAGATTCCGCTTGAAATTAGTTTTTCAAAATTTCAAAAATTTTCTAAGTGTTTGTTGATTGTTTCAGGTACGTGAAAGATGGATGATTTTATGAATCCTTTTTGTGATGTGTTTGCATTTACCGGTGGTTCGGGAGATGTCACTTCAGATAACACAAATGAAACTACACCAACACCGAGTGCAAAGAAGACTATTTCTGATGCATTAAGTGTTGAGAGTGCTTATGGAACGTACAACAAACCTCCTAAGTTGTTGGCGATAGAAGATTACAATAGGTGGGCTACAAGATTTGACGAGTGGCTTCAAGCTTTTGCAAATCAAAGCTGGAAGAGTTTAAAGATTGGTTATGTTAGAGGAAATCGTTTTGGTGAAAGTTTGACAGATACTGATGAGATTGAAAAATATATTGCTGAACAAAAGTGCATCGCGTTGATTCATCAGTCTGTGAGAGATGATATAATTTCATTGATTGAATATGAAAATTCAAAAGATCTTTGGGAGAAACTGAGGGTAAAATGTGTAGGTAGTGCTGAAATAGTCAAAAACAAAAAGAAATTATTAAGAAAAGAGTTTGATTTATTTGGTTGTTTAAAGAACGAGTATGTTTCCAAGATGATTGAGAGGTTTGGACATTTGAAGTTGGAGCTGGCAAGACACGGGATTGTATATTCTCGAGAAGAGTTGGTTGACAAACTGTTCGACTCGCTGCCGAATGAACAAGATTGGCAGTACTTTGCATTAATGTTGAAGAATACAATCAAGTCTGAAGAGTTGACAGTGGATTTGCTTATCGAAAGACTAGAGAGTCACGAGTTGGAGATAAAGAAATCTAGCAAAGTCAACAACTCATCTTATCAGCAGAATGTAGAGTTGTACTACAGAGGAAATCTACCAAAAACTGGTTCTCCAAGAACAGCATTTTCTGCAGAGAGTTCAAATAATGTGAATCAAGAAATTCCTCACAATGGTTTTCATAGTGGATCTTCTTCAACAACTCCAAGCCAATCTGCATCAAAGAATTTGTTCCAATGTAACATTGCTGTAGATCTGAAAAAGGCTCAGAATTTCAGTGAAGAGTCAGCAAAACAACAGATGGTGTTCTTAGCATCAGTATTAGAATCGTACGAGAGCCTAGTGGCGGGCAAGATTGGAAACACCAACCTGACTAAAGAGGACTATGATCAAATAGATCCTGAAGAGATGGAACTGATCGATATCAGGTGGTGTATGGCCAGTGCAGTCCGGAGAGCGCAACGATTCATTGAGATTACTGGGAGACATTCTATCGGTGGGCCGTCTACAAAACTTGGCTTTGACAAATCAAAAGTCACATGTTTCAGGTGTAAACAGAAAGGACATTTCAAACGTGAATGTCGTAACGCTCCTGCTGATGATACTGCAAATCCATTTCGCGAAGATTACTACAAAAGAGCAACCTACCATCAAAACAAATCTGAACCCCCCAGAATGAAGCAGCTTGAAGATAACCCCAAAGAAAAATCAAGAGCTCTTGCTGTTATTCATGATGATGAGGGATACGATTGGAGTGATGTGTTACCGGAGGAAGATGCAGTAGGCTATGCGTTTGTAGCAAAGGAAGTTCCTTTCAAAGACACAAGAACTGAAGAACAAAAATACAAAAGCAGACAACAGAGAGCAGAATTCAAGATGATGAGATTATCTAAGGTGTTCAGCGAAGCCAGGAAAGCAAAGAGATGGGATGCTGATAGAGAATGTTATCTTGATCCTCAAGGAAACATTGCTATTGATACGAAAACTCTTAGTATTGAAGCCTTCATTGAGGAATTTGCTGAAGAAGAAGAAGCCTTACAGAGAGAATGGTGGGGAGGTGGAGAAGAGAAACAAAAAGAAAAAGAGAAAGAGAATGAGTCGCAGTCTAAGAAGATTGATGGTGGGATTATTGATACTTCACAAGAATTCACCGCTGAAAACTTGCGGAAGATGGCTGACAAAGTGCTTGCTGCAAAGGAACTTGAGGTAGACTCTAAGTCTGAAACTGAGTCTAAAAGCAAGGTCAGTCCAAACATTTCAACAAGAGAGTCAGGTAAGAAAGTCAAAGGTGATAGTGACTGCAAAAGTTGCATGAAAAACTGCAAGTTTTGTGGTACACTCACTTACCTTAGTGATACAAAGGTTGAAGAACTGACAACAAGAGTCAGAAAGGTTGAAGATCAGATTCTAGACCGTGATAAAATGCTAAAAGCTTCAAATGATCGAGCTAAAAATTTGACTGAGAAAATTGAAAAAGATAAAATTGAAGTAGAAAGAATTAGGAAAGAAAATGAAAAGTTAGTTCTTGAAAATCGTCAGATCTCAGAAAATTTTGACAAACTAAAACGAACGGTAAAAGATTCTGATGAAAGAAACGGTAAAACCAATAAAGAAAAGGAGCATTTAACTGTAGTTCTCAAATACAAAGAAGAGCAAATCAACCAACAACTAGATGAGATTGCTAAATTGAAGCTTCAGTTTGAAGAAGCTAAGATTGAGAATGAACGTATCAATTTGAAACTGAACAGTTACAACTCTGCAAGCTTTGTTTTACAACACATTGTTCCCAAACCCATCGGGAAAAACAAAGCAGGCGAAGATGTATACTGTGATGGAACCGGGGTTGGGTTTCACCAGGTTCCACCACCAGTTTTAAACAATTTTTCAAAGAAAAAATCAGGGTTGGTTAATGATGAGGAAGTTAATGAAGTTAAGCTTCCTGATATGATTGATATCACATTCACTTCATCATCTGATGAAGATAGTGTCCAATCTGAAATTGTTAAAAGTATGGCTGAAAATGTTTTAAAATCTGAAAGTGACACTACTGAGGATGATGAATGCTTTTTGGATAAGTATATTCCGAAATCAAAGTCCAAAAACAACTTAAGTGAAGAACCACATCTTGTGATGTATAAGATGGCAGGATCAGATAAGTTGTATTCGGATAGTGATTTTCCGTTGGAGAATGTGAATGTGGACAAATTGAAAAATGTTTTCAAGTTGGTCGAAATTGATGTTTCTGAACTTAAAAATTTGAAACGTGCTAAGAGACAATTGAATTTTGAAAAAGATAAAGCTTACTACAAAAAGCCTGTTATACCGCCACGTTTTTCAAACTACAATCAAAACAAATGGTCGGGTGGTTATCAGGGTGGTAAGAATTATCAACGAAGGAATGCTCAAAATAAGAAGTTTGCTGAGAAAAAGGTGTTTGTTTTGAGTTCAAGTTCACTTTCTGATGAAGAATCTAAGAATTTTTCGAAAACAAATGAAGAATTCTTTGAGGAAAAGGCCTCACAGCCTCAGACTGAAGGTAAAAGTCGAGTAGTTGATACTCGTACATGCTTTAAGTGCAACAAAGTTGGACATATTGCACGAATGTGCACCAACTTAAAGCCTAAGTCTGAAGTTGTTGAGAGACAGAAAAAGAAAGTTGATCCAAAAGGAAAAGCTCCGATGGTTGTTGAGAAGAAAGTTTTGAAAAATGAGAACACCAAAATCAAAACTGAACCCGTAAAGAATGTGGTAACTAAAAATGACAAATTTTATAAACGGGTTGCTTCGCCTCAACAAACATGGAAGCCAAAATCAGTGGACAAGAAGTCAAGTGTTCCAAAACCAAAGGTTTCTGAGACTGAAAAACAATCGTCTTCTACCACTCCGGTAAAGATGGATGTTCCTTTGGATTATTATGAACAATTGGAGAAACAATCTTCTACTCCACCAGAGAAGAAGAATGATCAAAAGAAAGATCAACCAACCGGTCAACCTAAGAAAGATGAGTTTTTCTTATATAAAAAGGTTGAGGTTGGATCTGAGGAGAGCTTAAAGATGAATGACAAAAACTTTCCTCCACTCTATATTGCAAAATCTCACATTAATGTCAAGTTACCCGAGTCGAACGAGGCTTGGGTAGCATCCAAATCTCACTAAGTGTTTGTGATATGTGCAGGAGCTTCCAAGATCCGTTTCACGATGGATTATGGATAGTGGAGCTTCTCGGCACATGACGGGGAAGAAGACCCTATTGTATGATGTTAGAGGGTTTAATGGAGGTTACGTGGGATTCGCAGGTAATCAGGGTGGTCGGATAGTTGGAGAAGGAACGTTATCCAATGGCATTGTCACGTTTGAAAGAGTGAATTACATCGCTGAGCTTGAGAACAATCTTCTGAGCATATCTCAGATTGGTGATCGTATGTATACAACGCACTTTACAGACAAAGAATGTTTGATCTTGAAACCAGGATTTGTTGTTCCCGAAGAGTGGATTATTATAAGGGCACCTAGAGTGAATTATCTGTATGTGTTGGACATGAGTGTAGCTACTACAACCACAGGTCAAGATCACTGTTTTGTGTCCAGAGCAACGGAGAAGGAATCGCAATTGTGGCACCGGAAGATGGGTCATATACATCTTAGAAAAATGAATCACTTGGTGCACAATGACTTAGTTACTGGTGTTCATGTGAAAGGTTTTCATCTGGAAGGGGAGTGCATTAGCTGCATCAAAGGCAAGCAAAAGAAGAAATCACATCCTCAAAAGAAAGTCAACTTAGTCTCAAGACCATTAGAGAGACTCCATATGGATCTGTTTGGTCCAGTAAACATCAAAAGTATTACCGGGGATCTCTATTATCTTGTAGTAACTGATGATTATTCCATATTTTCATGGGTTCCATTTCTGAAGTCTAAAGATGAGACGTTTGATAGCTTGATAGTGTTGTTCAGAAAAATTGAAAACTTGTACCAAAGGCGTATCAGAAGTGATAATGGTACTGAGTTCAAGAACAACAAAATGGAAGAATATTGTGATGAGAGAGGTATATTGCATGAATTTAGTGCTCCTTTTACTCCGCAGTAGAATGGAGTAGCTGAAAGAAAGAACAGGACACTAATCGAAACGGCTAGGACGATGCTTGCTGATTCCAAACTACCTGTAAACTTTTGGGCAGAAGCAGTCTCAGCTGCGTGCTATACGCTCAACCGGGTTCTCACTGTAAAGAAATTCAACAAGACATGTTTCGAGCTAATGAACAACCGCAAGCCGAACCTGAAGTATTTAGAACCGTTAGGGTCTCCCTGTACAGTTCTAGAGCCTTTTGGTAAATTTGGTGCAAAGAGCATTGAGGGAATTTTCGAGGGTTACTCAAGTCTACAAAAGCGAGTCTTTGTTCCAAGCCTGAAGCGGATTATTGAAGCTCACAATGTTGAATGTCAAAATAACACAATGCCTCCACAGAATCCTGGAGATTCATGGCGTTTTCACTACGATAAATTGTGGGATTCGTTTGACATGAAAGAGGAAGAAGAAGAAGATTTCTTTGACGAGTTGGATATTCTGAGAGAGTATGAGTCTTCGCAGGAAAGGTTCCCAGCGGAGTATTCAAGACGACCACAACAAACTTCAAATGATGATGAAGCAGGTCCGAGCAATGCTGGAGAACATGTTGATATTCAACAAAATGAAGTTGCTCCTGATAATCAGACGGCAGACAATGATAATCAAGAATCTAATAACATGCCAGTATTTGATCATGGTGATTCAGATTCTGAGAGGGAGCAGATCCAGATCTCAAGACAAACAGTTCCAGTCGATGAACAAGGTGCAAATCAAAATATCACAAATCTGGAAGGCGAGGTAGATGTTCCAGGCGAGGTGATGCCAAGAACTCTTTCATACCATCCAGAGGAATTGATCATTGGAGAATTGCAGACAGGCGTCCGCACTAGACGACAAATTGACCAAGGCCTTACTTGTTTTTATTCTACAGTTGCTCCTTTACAAACTGAGTTTTCACTAAGTTCTTTTATTTCGCAGATCGAACCGCGAACATACAAAGAGGCCCTAACTGGAGATTCTTGGGTCAATGTTATGCAAGAAGAGTTGAGTCAGTTTGAGAAGTTAGGTGAGTGGAAATTGGTAGACTTGCCTGATGGTCAGAGGAAGATAAACACCAAGTGGGTGTTCAAGTGTAAGAGAGATGACCGAGGGGTTGTTGTTCGTAACAAAGCTTGACTCGTAGTCCAGGGTTTTAGTCAGCAGGAGGGTATAGATTTCACAGAAGTGTATGCTCCAGTTGCGAGACTAGAAGCGATCAGAATCTTCCTAGCATTTGCATCTTGGAAAAATTTCAAAGTTTATCAGCTAGATGTTAAATCGGCGTTTCTTTACGGGAAGGTAAAAGAGGAGGTATATGTCGGTCAGCCACCGGGCTTCACCGATCCAATCCACAAAGACAAGGTCTATTTGCTGGATAAAGCGCTGTATGGTTTACACCAGGCCCCGAGAGCTTGGTACGAGACATTGTATCAACACCTGCTAGCCAACAGCTTCATCCGTGGAAAAGTGGATGCCACTCTCTTCACCAAAGAGGTCGACGGACATCTTCTGATAGTTCAAATTTACGTGGACGACATCATATTTGGGTCAACAAATGAGAATTTGTGCAAAGATTTTGAACAAGTTATGAAGCAGAAATTTGAAATGTCATCGATGGGTGAGATGAAATTCTTTTTGGGACTGCAGGTTGATCAACTACCCAAAGGAATTTTTATACATCAAACGAAGTACGTTCATGATATCTTGGAGAAATTCGGGATGTCAGGTTCTACTCCAGCTTCCACCCCATTAGCGACGAATCATGGGATAAACCCTGATCTCACCGGAGAGAAGGTAGATGAAACAATGTATCGTTCCATGATCGGATCGTTGATGTATTTGACAGCTTCAAGACCCGATATTATGTATCCAACCTGCCTCGCAGCGCGGTTTCAGTCTAATCCTAGAGTTTCGCATATGGTGATTGTGAAAAGGATATTACGCTACCTGAAAGGAACTCCATCATTGGGGTTGTGGTATCCAAGAGAAGGCGACTTCACGCTCGAAGGGTATTCTGATTCTGATTTCGGATGCTGCAAAGTTAACGCTAAATCAACAACAGCGGGGTGCCAGTTTTTCGGATCACGATTGGTCACCTGGCAATGCAAAAAGCAGACCTCTGTGGCTTTGTCCACATGTGAAGCTGAATATGTTTCTACGAGCAGTTGCTGTTCTCAGATCTTGTGGATCCAGCAATAGATGAGAGACTACGGTTTGCAATTTCTAAACACCCCTATCTTTGTTGATAATGAGGCAGCGATTAACATTACTAAAAATCCTGTACATCACGCTAAAACCAAACATATTGAAATTCGTCATCACTTCATTCGCGATTGTTTCGAGAAGAAGTTGATACGAATTGAGAAAATCCACACTGACGATCAAAAAGCTGATTTACATACCAAAGCATTTGATAAAACACGTTTTCAATATTTGCTAAAACTGAATGGTATGAAGCTTTTTTCGGTGTCAGATGGGATTATTGGCGTTGATGAAGGAGAGATTGTAGATGATGATGTTGAGAAACAATCTGCAATGGTTTGTCGATTTTTTACATGTTTTGGTATTTAGGGGGAGAGTAGGGTAATATTTTCAGAAAATACAAAAACAGTAAAAAATTTCAAAAATACAAAAACATGAGATATTTTCAAAATCCAAAAACAATAGAAAACCAGAAAAGATCTTGTGTAAAAAGGGAAAATGATAGTACATCGGCTTGACAGTTATAGTACGCTAAAGAAATGTAATGTTTAAAAAGTCTTAAACAGTCTCGCTGATGATGTGCCGATAGGTTTTTACACATTTAGTAGGTTTGTTCGGGATATAAACCTAAATCTTTACTTACTTATTTCGTGGGGAACACTACTTGGATATATAGGTAACCCCTGAAATCTTGTTTGAAAGATCCCTCTTTCTGAGATTCTAGGTCTTTATACTAAGTGATATCTGGGGTATTATCCCGGGACTTCTGATAATGCGGAAGCAATGGCCTAGTTCCCGGAGAATACTTTACCGCTTGCTTGAAAAATAGCGCCACCCTCAGCATAAATTGATGAGACAATAAAATTGCTAATCAATGTTGTTGTAAAAAAGATCCTCAAAAGGGGACCACCCAAAGTCAAATCGTCATCTCTCTGCTGAACGGAAGTTCTGACCTGAGCTCTCACGGTTTCGTACTGTTTCATAATTTATTCCCTTACAGATATCATCTGTGGTATACTCACCTATAAGACTGAATATTGGGATCTGGATACGGGAGTATATTCAAGAGGTGGGACACATGAATGAGTTTAAGTCTTTAATTCACCTAATCCGTATCCTGGACAGATTGAAATTTGTGTGAAAATTTAAGTGGATCACTATATCGACAATCTAAGTGAATTGTTTAATTCTGAGTATGAAATGAAAGCTTAACGGTACTTGTGACTTGTCGGATAGCTGATATGATTCCCTAACACGCTCGCCAAAAATATGTTTGTAAATAGTTTACATTTACTACATTTTATTTCTGTATTTCATTTCTAGTTTAGAAACTTTATTCAAAATCCAAAAAGATTTTTTATTTCTGCTTTATTTTCCGACAAACCAAAGTGGAGAGTTGATCTTCATATTCGAATTGAAGCAGATGCAGGAAGTTTCTGGACTGGAGGATGAGTTTGGAGCTATTAATATTAAGCTTGAGAAATTGGGAAGTCAAAAACAAGTTCATTAACTTGAAACTTGTAATTTTTCATAAAAATGTTTGAAAAAGTTAATCAAATGTCAGTGTGAATTATCTCAGATTAACCAAGGTCATTAAGTTGGACTTGGTAGATAAATTGAGTAATCAGGGTCATTATTTTGGACCTGAATACTTAAGTGGATTTCTGTACATTGATAAAACTATCAAATGAGGTTTGAATGGTAAGTTTGAATTGAAACTGTTATTGTAATATATCTTATATTTGGGTAGAGTATATGCAGGTAACAGATTTAAGTTTGAGAAAGCAGCTAAGCAAGATCCCATCCTACTGATAGGGGGAGTCTGAAGACTTAAAGTCAGATGCAGTTTCTGGATCTACATTCAAGGGGGAGCTTGAAGATTGTTAAAGATTCAGAGTCTATGATTCATGCTAGCTGTTGATTGAAGATAAATATTGAAGGAAGCTTTTACTATGTCAAGACAATTTGGAAACAGACAAAGACTAAAGACTCTACGCCGAAGACTTCGTCAACATCCAAGGGGGAGTCTGTTGGTGCATTTAGTGTCTGTTAACTTCGTCTTAATCGAGTCTTATGTCTAGATAGGACAAACGAGTGCACAACAGGGTTGAAATTAGGGTTTTGTATGTTTAAGTGGGTGATTCCGCTTGAAAGTGTCAATGTGCAGTTCAAGCGAAATCAGTTAGTTAATTCCGCTTGAAATGAACATTGACATGTTCAAGCGAAATTACCTATTCCGCTTGAAACAACATGTCATGTTCAAGCGGAATCTCCACATCTATAAATACCCATGTGCTAGTGTCATTTGGAGCGGGATTAGATCATATGTTCTGAGCCGAGGTGTTGTCCGTTTGTCATTTGAACGTGTAAAAGCTCAGGATTGATCAATAAGAAGATAATTAGAAAGGAACAAGCTGTGTTGACATCTTTTACATTGATTCCGCCTTTGTATTTGATGATGAACTACTCAGACTGACTATTTAGGGTCACACGACGATCCAACATGTATGTATGAAAGTTCCTGGTATGTAGCAATAAGGAAAAAGAGATCACCAATGGGTTGCAAAGCCAATGGTATGTGTGAAATGGTGCAGGAAGTACTCAAACCTAGCAAATTTGTTACCGGGCTTCCGGCTGGAAGACATAGTCACCACTATGGGCCGCCCCGGCCTCATGGGTATGGGCTCGCTACACCCAAATAGATCTATCACTCATGTCCCTCGGTCCTACGACGAGGATTAATGGCCTTAAGTGTTGTACCCACCCTTCACATAATCTAGTAGTAGACCCTCCTTAGGCTAACCATACCATGTATAAAAATGTCTAAAATAATTGTAACATGTATTCCACCCCCGAAGTATAAAACTGAAAACAGTTAAGAGAAAAGGGGGACATGAACTCACTGTAATCCGTCTTCAGTAATGTCAATTCAAACTCTGTCAGCTACACGACAACCTACAACGTACTAACGTCTATTAGACAAACGGGCCGTGCCTTGGCTTAGAGTTTAATGTTTTGAGTTACGTTTCTTATATTATTCCGAGTTATAATTATTTGTCAAAATAATTAATATTTTAACTTAAATTATATTTGGTTTTGTAATAATTGTTTAGACAATATTTCTGTATTAATACTCCTCAAGTATTTTAACTCCGTATTTCCTTCCCAGGGATGGGGATATTTATACATGTATTATGTAGTTCCGAAATAATATATTTTTAAGTCCCACTTAGAAAATATATATAATTTATTTGTCAAAGATAGTGTATTCCAATATATATATATATATATATATATATATTTCCGAAAAATAATATATTTTCACTTCTTGTATCAAAACAATATTATATACCCAAAAATATATAAGTGGCGGTATTGTTTTTTGATAATAAAGTTCATGGTACTTGTTAAGTTATATAATATAACCATTTCACCGAGTATACAAATAGTCACACAAGTGTCTTAATACGAAATATATATTCTAAATATATATTTACTCATTTTTATTTACAAAAATCACCCTCCAATACTTGTATTTTTGTTACAAAAAAATCTATGGCAAGGTTTATATTGAAATCATAGTTTAAAATACACTAGTAAACACTTGTCTAGAAAATATTTTCTAAGCGTTTATATTTTTAGAAAAATTCGCCATAGTTTCCCCTAAAAAAGGAGGTGTCCATGCTAAATAGCATATCATTTTCTTTTCAAAATTCATTCAATCAATCAATAACCAAACTATACTTCCCAAGTGCAAAAATTAATTCATTTACAACATAACATGAACTTGATCTCTTACGAAAACGCGTAGTAACTTGGTGAAGTGTTTAGTGGGTTTAGTTACCCTCCAAAGTGTGTTTACTTTTGTTAAAAACTCATTCTCGGGATTTCTAGATGTTCACAACTTGTGAACTCATTTTACAAAAATATTTATTTACAACATCTTCATGTTTTACTAGCCTTCCTACACTTATTTTATTTCCAAAAATAATGTAAGTGCAAGAAAAGTTATGATCTTTCAAAAATCGTCTTTTTATCTTGGTTTTTCTTGGAAATTTATTCACAAGTCTTGGATTCACAAGTTTACTAGTTCACTTGGTTTATTATTTTGCAAGAAAATCATTTTTACTTTCAAGTTCATGTTTAGTCTAGAAGATGATTATTCCATGAAAGCACATAATCATCTCCTAACTTGTTAAACCATGCTTTTAATCATGCTCCTAACTTGAATCAAGCTTGAAAATGGAGTAATGGTGGTGACAAGGTGGTGGTGGTGGCGGCACAATTGTGAGCCGAGAGGGAGAGAGAGATGTTGAGGGAGGTGGTGTGAAGAAGTTGTGAAGTGAGAGAATGGAATGATTTGTGATCTAAGGAGCCATACTTATAATCTCTACTCCATATCTTGGCTACTCAAACAAGTAAGATATCAAATAAAATATAAGATAATATCTTAGTGGGATATGGTGGTGATTTTGGGTGGGTCCCTTGGACCGTAAATGGGCATGGGGGGGGGGGGGGGTGGTTAATTGTAAGTTTTTGATGATAGTAGGTAAATAATTGGAGGTTTAGTGTAATATCTAGTGTATGATGTGTATGACATACTTTATAGGGTGTTGGGGTATTCGGAGACCATAACTAGTCCAAAAATAATAAAACAGTGTTTCTAACAAAAATTTGGTGTCCCGGGTAATGTCCGGTTGTTCGGTTAGATACCGTTCCGTTAAAGTGCTAAGTTGTTCCGTATAGTGTCCTTTATGTATCTTTTTGTAACACTTTTAATTCCCAACACTTAGGAAAGCATTCAGGACCATTTAGTCAATTTTCTGCAAAATACTAGTATGTTAAAATGCAGAATTTTTGCTGAAAATGCAGAATTCTGCACTTATAGTGAGTTTTAGGCACTTTCCGGCACTTAAACTATCACCTAGTGACGCAGTTTTATGGTCCTCACTTCCCTACACACCATACTAGTGTAGTACCTTGTCTCTGGCTCATACTGGGCCTCAAAACACTGTCTGTCTATGTACTAGCACTGTCAGTATATTTCTGAGTTATCCGCTCACTGTGCTAACTGTGCTTTGTGCATCATGTATGTCACTAAAGTTTGTATGTAATAAATGGTGTGACGGTATGAAATGTGATGCACGTGTATGTATGATGCAGAAATCATAAAGCAGTTCAAGTTGTCAGTTGTAATCAAGCACAGTCATTAAGCACAAATTTAATATTAATTAATTGTACGGATACGTGTAATTATGAGGGTTGTCACATACAAGGTGTTCGATGAAATGTCTAAATTGGTTTAGTTGTGATTTTCATGAACACTTGTTAAAATGATGTAATGTGATTATGGCAAGAAAAAAATGAATGTGGTTAGTTAACGTCATAATGTACAATAAAGAATGTCCATATAATGAAATTCGTGAAAAGCTAAAAGTGTGAAGTTGTAATATATAGGCATGAAGAAGGAAGAAGGCACGGGTCATTCTAAAACTCAAGAAACGCAAGATCGCTGTAAGTTCATATGAACTTCATTTACCTTTTATGTAGATTTACAAATGGTAATTTTAGAATTAAAGCCTTAGTGTAAAGTGTATGGTGGTTCATGTTAAAAAAAATTGTGATAAGTAAAGTATCGAAAGATGAATAGAGATGCAATGTCAATGGTCATGTAATGATTCACTTCAAGCGGGTCAAAATGTTGGAAAGTGTAATGTTGGAATGGTTTATGTAATGACTTGTTGATAACGGGTCGAATTGACGAAAGAGTGTTAAAGATATGGCGTAGGTATCGATCCATTATGTAGGGGTTGATAAGTTTATATGTTGAATATTTCCGAAAGAAATGTAAAAGAGCATAAAAAAATTTATGCAAGAATTGAAAAGAATGATTTACAATAAGGATGTTGACAAGATGATGAATTTTATAAATGGGTAGAATAATGACAAGAAAATGAAAGTCTTGAATTTTGTTTGGCTAATCGAACTAATAAATGTATTGGTGTTTTGAATGATAGGTAAATCCCACTCATGATGATGCGAGCTCAGATCGAAAACACCCCACTACATCGCCTTTTATGCGCTTCTGGTTAAAGTCGTCTTTTGTAAATGGGTCAAAACTCTTTCATAATGTAAATGTTAAACTTATATCTACGATGTTTCGTAAGTAAGTTAGGATGTTTAATTCTTATTTTGGTAGTTCGGTCAAAACACTTGTGATGAAATTTTGTATGGTTACAACCTTTATGTCTTTTTAAACGTGTCGTAGAATTTAGTTTGAATGATGATTGTTAAAAACAGGGAATTGTTTATAGTACAGACGGGTCATGCCCAATTTTTGTTAAAAATTAATATGTCATTATTATTATTTTCGAATGTGAAAAAGTGGGCGTTACACAAAATCACGTAGTCACATAATTTGTTACTGTTTTTGTAAGACCCTTAGTCCATTTATACGATTATCATATAAATTTTCGACTATAATAGTGTATTTACGGTTAAACATACACTTAATAATACGAGTTTGTTACAAACATTTTTAAAAGATAAAACATTTCAACATATCATACATAAATTCGTCGTTTAAAAGTGACGACAAAATGTAATGCGGAAGCTTGAATTCTTGATCGTGTTCGGCTCCTCGTTGAGCTTGATCGTCCTCCGGTAATTCAATAATACCTACATTTCATATAAACATGAAATGAGTTAGTTATATGAGTTTACAGCATGTTTAAATGAGTTCCTATGACCCAAAAGAACAAAGAACAACACTTTTCCATACAATAATGCAGTCGCGTGCCGCGACGACATGCACTAAATCTTGTCGCGTGCCGCGACGATGAATAGCTTTCTCCGTCGCGTGACGCGAGGGTGGCATTTCGACAGCAGGTTTGTTATGCAGACCTGCATATTTACAGCCGAACCAATTTCCACAGAAACGAGCATAACTTGCTCATTTTTTATCCGATTTGACTCACATTTCTTCCTACGTGATCGTAATTTAATTCTCCATCATATGGAGTTAACATCCGACATCCGGATTAACAAAATTTAAAACTTTTAAGACTTTGGCTAAAAAATGAAGTTATGAACTTTTGACCCGTTCATGTATTAATCAAACAAACATGTTTGTTTAATCCTAATTCCTTATGAACTTCACAAGTTCAATATTGTCTATCTTATTAAGTTCAAATCACGGATTTCTTAAGTATTTTAAACCCATTTTCGCTCATATGCTTATTTTGACCCGTTAAGGGATTTTAAGCATATTTTTGACATGAATCGCTTTCATTCATTTCTAGCATTATATTACCACATTTCTTATCAATTAATCTTCCTCCACAACTATATTTGTGGCGGATTTAATGTGTTAATGTATAAATTCCGAGTTTTACCCCTTGGATCATTATTTTACGGCAAAGACTCCTATAGAGTCAATTGACCAAAGATCTACATCTTTTGCTTTTTATACTTATTCTAAGTATTTATTTAATCATAAAACCCGTTTCCAAACAACCTTTAAATGTCGTTTTCTCAATTTGGCTTACAATGTGGTTTTGGTCCATTTTAGCCTTTCATTTACGATGAAGGACTTTTTAAAGCATGTTTGACCCCAAATCCCTCTTTTTAACTATGATTTGGTTTGAAAGTCATTTTGTTTTCAAAACACAATGACCATCATTTAAATCCTTCGGTTTACCTATTAAAGTAACAAAATGTCTATTTTCGACTTCATTTAACTCTCTTTGAACCTTACGTTCTAAATGAGTAGTTAACCTATTACACATACCTGGCTTGGATCAATATATTGACCCATTTCAATACCTTGCCTTAATAGCCGCTAAGTAATAGCGATGTAAATATCCATTCGATATTTATCCCTATAATCGAACAACTCGACAAACCATTAGTCCATATCGTCAAAGGGTGATATTTTCACCTTTTGACCCGTTTGGTCTAAGTGACCGTGTATCTTTGCGAGATGATATTTATTATCATCTCGTCTACATGACTCGCTCTGGTTTACACCGTATGTTCATTTTACTTATAAACCATTTCTAAATGCTTTTGACCCATTATGACTTTCGCCATAAAGTGTCTTTCAAAACTAACGGTTATTATCAACGCGTAACCAATTTTACCGTTTTGCCCTTATTAGTTATATTGGTTTACCCTATAAGGTAGCCACTCGAAACTCATTATCTATTAGCCATTGTATAACCAATTAATCGTAATTAGTCCTTTTTAATCACTAAACATGGTTTAGTATCATTGTCTTTTGTTCCGAACCACACATGTCGTGTCGGAACATCACAATTTAAATAAGACTTTATATTATTCATAACCTATAAAACCAATAGGTATTAAATAAAAAGGTGTAAGCTTTACTTACCTAGCATCCAGATTATGTTTTTCCTTCATTCCTGATTCGTTTGACCCGCTTCCTTCCCAAGCTTTCACCTAGTTCGTCAAGCGTCAAACTATCATTATAATTAGTAAGATGGTTAGACTAGTCATAATCATTAACGACTATTCCATCCTACGATCTTTATGTCGAAATTATCATTCGATCATATAAAAGGCCATTTTGACTTTAAAAAGTCAAACTGCCTATTGACAAAAGTAATTACACGATGTAGCTTAACTACTCGTTTTAATTTCTTTGCCACTATACGGTAAGCATCCTTGTTATGCTACCGTTTTAAATCACTTATTTTACAAGTTCTTGTAATCATAAGTTACCGATTAATACTTGATGATATTAAACATCATTTTACATGAACATATCATCAATTTTTTTATCATATCATACTAAACTCATATCATAGTAAGTATGATTATATACTCAAACACACAATTTGTTCAAGTATTTCCTGATTACTATCATATATGATGATTCTAATCATAATTATATCATCAAATTCATCTTATGATTAAAACCCACTTATCCTATTGTGGTAATTCATCAAATCATTCAATTCATAACATTATATGTATAATTTTCACTTAGGGTTTTGTTCCTAAGCAAGTATACATCACTAACTCAATCATAGCTTCAATAATTCAATCATAATTAGTGATTATGATGATTATTCAAATTTCACAACTTCTCGAATCATCAACATTTAACATACCTTATGATCCCATAGCTTGGGTGATCATTAATTCACGTTTAATTGTGAATTTAGACTTCATTTGACCCTTCAATTGGATGATTTTGTTGAAAGTTAGGGTTTTGGCTCCTGAGGAGCTCTCCTGGTCGAACAGAACACACACATTGAGTGTGTGTTTTGTTTGGATTTCTCTATTTATAATTTAAGTTTACAGTTATCCAGATTTGGCCCCTTATGTTTGGTTAGTTATTTAGTAGGCTACAACCTACTTATTTCTAACAATATTTCCACTCATTAACTAGGTTAAACATTCCTAGTTAAATTAGTGGGTTCGGGGAAATCATTACCAAGTTTATTTTAAGTCCTGTTAACTCGGGCCTTTTATAAACTTTATTTCTTCAAAAGCTTTCATTTAACTTTTATTCAATATTAGGTTTATTTATTTAAAATCCTAATATTCACCGGGTTAATTTTACCACTAACGGTACTTTACCCGTCTTTTAGTATTAACGTGGTTTAATTACCAAACCCGTTTTCGAGGTGTTACAAGTCTACCCCCTTAAAGAGGTTTCGTCCTCGAAACCTTTCTTACATAGTTCATTGAGTTTTAAACTCAACGCAATTTGACCTGAGTAATCTTTTAAGCATTACTCATACCTAAACCAGTTGTTAATATTATCCTAAAAGTATGGTAATATCTTTTTGGTTACTAAGCATATACGTATTTCATACGAAATAATGCAACTTCAAAATAACGTAATCTCGTTATTTCAACCGATTTGGTTAACTTAGCGAAATCCATCGCTTTTATTCTTTCGGACTCTTCGTGAATCCGTTATTTAACCTGTTTAGAGGTCTTTAGTGAAATCTTTCACTTTTTAACAAACAAACTCCTTTGTTTGTGAACTTGTAGCCTTATGATCCCTCAAAATAGGTGATCGGAATTTTTTGTTATCGAGGTCTCATGGACCTTTGTTGTTTACTTGATCGAGTCGCCAATTTTGCCACTTGATCATGTAAATCTATTGATTTTATTTATTCCACGCTATTCTCATAATAAATAGCGTATTATCCAATTTCTTAATTTGAATTCCGATCTTAACCGGTTTCACTAACTCGACTTATTAGTCCAGTTACTTTATACCCATTGCTCGGGCTATAATGTGATTATACTTCACATTAATTTTCTTTACCGTGATCGCGTCACGTTATGTTTAGGTTTATTTCAACCTTTCATTTTCAAAAATATTTCTTTTCGAATATATCGTCTTGCACCTATCAGTGTCAAGATCCGTATCTTTAATATTTACAGTTTCAATCCCTATCAGAATTCATATTTGTAAAAACGTTATTTCTTACTAAAACTGAAGTTTTAGTTTAAAATCTTTTCTTTAACTTTTGTCAATTACCCATACCAGGATATTGACAGTTAGGAATTTATTCTTTTACAGTCTTTATTTTACGCGAGGATTCTCAACTGGTTCCTCCTCGCTTTGTCTAATTAACCCGTAGGTTCTATTACTTAGCCTCGTGGGCTATTTCATTAAGCTTTCACCTCTTTAAGGCGAGGTCTTTATTATCTAATTCTTTGTATTCATGACTCGAGGGTCATCTTGGTCCTGTAGACCTTTACACTGTTTGTAACCCGAAGGTTATGATGATCCCGTAGATCATTCTTTTTATGTTTGAAATTCATTTGTTTTCACATTTTAAATTCATTAAGTGTGACTATAGTCCATATCTACAATCTTTTTCTTATGCCATCCGGCCTTACATTGTGTTCAACCCGTTTGACTTGTTCATGTGAAATCCATCACTTGTGAACAGTCAAACTTTGTTCTTTATTCACCCCATTCAACCTTGCAATAGTTGAACATAATTATTAAAATTTATGTTTGCGAAATTTTATAATCTTTTAGTCATAACTCATAATCCGAGTCTTTTGACTTTCAATCTGCGTTCCCGTCTCTCGGTTTACGCATGTGTTTAAATTCCTACCCATCAACCGGGTGGCTTACCGAAGTCATTATTAATGCAACCATTTAGGTATGCATTAAGACTTTGTTTTGACTTGTTTGGTTGTCTTAGCGAAATCCATCGCTTTATTTAACCAAACCTTTATTCTTTATGTGACCATGCTTGATGGTCTTTTTTATTTCTGAACGATGATTATTATAATCATCCTTTCTTTACAATGACCAAATTCAATGACTTCGATCGTCTTTTTGTATGGGCAATACCTTCATTTCTATGACCCTGCGGTTCATTTATATTTTGGTTTTATATGCCCCTGGTTGTCAACCATGGCTCTTTCGTCCAAAATGACTTATTTCATGAATTTCATTGGGTCATTGATTTCTATGCGCGTCATACATCGTTTTTATGGTTCCCTCGAAAAGCATTTATACGAGTATGCCCATAAAATTTCTTGACCCCATGGTTCTTTTAACTTTTTTTTTCTTCTCGACCTTACCACATCGGACATAACTGTGCTCATTATAAGAAGCTCATGGTATCATGTGTTCATTACTTACTTGGCCAGAGTAAGGGATCAACACATGGCACGCATGACCTTATTATAATTACCACATCACGTCCCATGTAAGTAATCTCTCGATTTATTTCATTTGGTAAAACTTTATTTAATTGTCAATTAACAATTATTAGTTTTACCCATTTTATCCTTGAACATATAAAATGTCCATTCTTATACCCATTTATACAATCACATTCGTTGATGTGATCCTTATTTTCTCAATTGGATTTTTTTTTTTTTGAGAATACTTACTTGGATGATTATTTTCGTCCAAGTTTATATTTAACTAAATTCAGTTATTGTCTTATTATTCACGATTGTGAATAATATGTATCTTTACTGAATTTCTCTTGGAAACGTCATCCTGAATAGGAATCCTATCCAGGTTTTCCAAGTTTTATCTTCTATATGCAACTGTCATTTACTATGTGTTTGTTGCATATTTCTAGTTATACTATAAGTTTCAGACGTGTACCTTGTAGATACTCGCCCTAATAACTTTCCTTGTTGTTCGATCTCTCATTCGAGATCGTTTCTCGATTCATGTCTTTGGCATGTATGACTTACTTGTCATGCTTCAGACTATTTCTTTATCGCATCGATAATTATTTAGACTCTCGTCATCTTCAGATACGAGGGTCCTTCAACTAAAATGTATACAAAAATTAGTAACGGTTGACATTAATAAGCACCCGTACTATACTACAAGGCTTTCTACAATACGTGTTAACACACGTATTTCGTTAAATATATCGGTCTTTTATTACTTTATTTGGGGTAACGTGCGTTACACGATATCCCTATGTGTTGTTTTTAACACTATATCATACTAGAACGTCAATATACATAACAACTTACCGGATTTTGCGATCAAGTCTCGAACCGAACACGTTACTCTTTAACCTTGAGCTCTGATTACCAACTTGTAAGACCCTTAGTCCATTTATACGATTATCATATAAATTTTTGACTATAATAGTGTATTTACGGTTAAACATACACTTAATAATACGAGTTTGTTAAAAACATTTTTAAAAGATAAAACATTTCAACCTATCATACATAAATTCGTCGTTTAAAAGTGACGACAAAATGTAACGCTGAAGCTTGAATTCTTGATCGTGTTCGGTTTCTCGTTGAGCTTGATCGTCCTCCGGTAATTCAATAATACCTACATTTCATATAAACATGAAATGAGTTAGTTATATGAGTTTACAACATGTTTAAATGAGTTCCTATGACCCAAAAGAACAAAGAACAACAATTTTCCATAGAATAATGTCGTCGCGTGCCGCGACGACATGCACTAAATCTTGTCGCGTGCCGCGACGATGAATATCCTCCTCCGTCGCGTGACGCGAGGGTGGCATTTCGACAGCAGGTTTGTTATGCAGACCTGCATATTTACCGCCGAACCAATTTTCACGGAAACGAGCATAACTTGCTCATTTTTTATCTGATTTGACTCACGTTTCATCCTACGTGATCATAATTTAATTCTCCATCATATGGAGTTAACATCCGACATCCAGATTAACAAAATTTTAAACTTTTAAGACTTCGGCTTAAAAATGAAGTTATGAACTTTTGACCCGTTCATGTATTAATTAAACAAACATGTTTGTTTGATCTTAATTCCTTATGAACTTCTCAAGTTCAATATTGTCTATCTTATTAAGTTCAAATCACGGATTTAATAAGTATTTTAAACCTGTTTTTGCTCATATGCTTATTTTGACCCGTTAAGGGATTTTAAGCATATTTTTTACATGAATCGCTTTCATTCATTTCTAGCATTATATTACCACATTTCTTATCAATTAATCTTCCTCCACAACTATATTTGTGGCGGATTTAATGTGTTAATGTATAAATTCCGAGTTTTACCCCTTGGATCATTATTTTATGGCAAAGACTCCTATAAAGTCAATTGACCAAAGATTTACATCTTTCGCTTTTTATACTTATTCTAAGTATTTATTTAATCATAAAACTCTTTTCCAAACAACCTTTAAATGCCGTTTGCTCAATTTAGCTTACAAGGGCGTTTTGGTCCATTTTAGCCTTTCATTTACGATGAAGGACTTTTTAAAGCATGTTTGACCCCAAATCCCTCTTTTTAACTATGATTTGGTTTGAAAAGTCATTTTGTTTTCAAAACACAATGACCATCATTTAAATCCTTCGGTTTACCTATTAAAGTAACCAAATGTCTATTTTCGACTTCATTTAACTCTCGTTGAACCTTACGTTCTAAATGAGTAGTTAACCTATTACACATACCTGGCTTGGATCAATATATTGACCCATTTCAATACCTTGCCTTAATAGCCGCTAAGTAATAGCGATGTAAATATCCATTCGATATTTATCCCTATAATTAAACAACTCGACAAACCATTAGTCCATATCGTCAAAGGGTGATATTTTCACCTTTTGACCCGTTTGGTCTAAGTGACCGTGTATCTTTGCGAGATGATATTTATTATCATCTCGTCTACATGACTCGCTCCGGTTTACACCTTATGTTCATTTTACTTATAAACCATTTCTAAATGCTTTTGACCCATTATGACTTTCGCCATAAAGTGTCTTTAAAAACTAACGGTTATTATCGACGCGTGACCAAATGTACCGTTTTGCCCTTATTAGTTATATTGATTTACCCTATAAGGTAGCCACTCGAAACTCATTATCTATTAGCCATTGTATGACCAATTAATCGTAAGTAGTCCTTTTTAACCACTAAACATGGTTATTATCATTGTCATTTGTTCCGAACCGCACATGTCGTGTCAGAACATCACAATTTAAATAAGACTTTATATTATTCATAACCTATAAAACCAATAGGTATTAAATAAAAAAGTGTAAGCTTTACTTACCTAGCATCCAGATTATGTTTTTCCTTCATTCCTGATTCGTTTGACCGGCTTCCTTCCCAAGCTTTCACCTAGCTCGTCAAGCGTCAAACTATCATTATAATTAGTAAGATGGTTAGACTAGTCATAATCATTAACGGCTATTCCATCCTACGATCTTTATGTCGAAATTATCATTCGATCATATAAAAGGCCATTTTGACTTTAAAAAGTCAAACTGCCTATTGACAAAAGTAATTACACGATGTAGCTTAACTACTCGTTTTAATTTCTTTGCCACTATACGGTAAGCATCCTTGTTATGCTACCGTTTTAAATCACTTATTTAACAAGTTCTTGTAATTATAAGTTACCGAATTAATACTTGATGATATTAAACATCATTTTACATGAACATATCATCAATTTTTTTTTATCATATCATACTAAACTCATATCATAGTAAGTATGATTATATACTCAAACACACAATTTGTTTAAGTATTTCCTGATTACTATCATATATGATGATTCTAATCATAATTATATCATCAAATTCATTTTATGATTAATACCCACTTATCCTAGTGTGGTAATTCATCAAATCATTCAATTCATAACATCATATGTATAATTTTCACTTAGGGTTTTGTTCCTAAGCAAGTATACATCACTAACTCAATCATAGCTTCAATAATTCAATCATAATTCGCGATTATGATGATTATTCAAATTTCACAACTTCTCGAATCATCAAAATTTGACATACCTTATGATCCCCTAGCTTGGGTGATCATTAATTCACATTCAATTGTGAATTTAGACTTCATTTGAGCCTTCAATTGGATGATTTTGTTGAAAGTTAGGGTTTTGGCTCCTGAGGAGCTCTCCTAGTCGAACAGAACACACACATTGAGTGTGTGTTTTGTTTTGATTTCTCTATTTATAATTTAAGTTTATAATTATCCAGATTTGGCCCCGCATATTTGGTTAGTTATTTAGTAGGCTACAACCTACTTATTTCTAACAATATTTCCATTCATTAACTAGGTTAAACATTCCTAGTTAAATTAGTGGGTTCGGGGAAATCATTACTAAGTTTATTTTAAGTCATGTTAACTTGGGCCTTTTATAAACTTTATTTCTTCAAAAGCTTTTATTTAACTTTTATTCAATATTAGGTTTATTTATTTAAAATCCTAATATTCACTGGGTTAATTTTGTCACTAACGGTACTTTACCCGTCTTTTAGTATTAACGTGGTTTAATTACCAAACCCGTTTTCGGGGTGTTACAGTTTTTCACATACGATACGTGATTTATGTATTCATTGATTATGTTCCACTACGTAATTATAACAAATCATATTGAATGTGTAATCACGTAATGGATTTATATTGAATGTGTAATCACGTAATGATTTTTGTTAAATGTGTAATCAACATATCCTGAAATTTTTTTAAGAAAACTATAGTAATAATCTACTCGAATTAAAAAAAATGAAATGCTCATTGATACGGTGTACTTTTAAAAAAAATATTAACGTATGAAAAACTTATAGTCGTTTAAAAATCAATGGGGAAGGAGTTCAAGCGAGAAAAGAACAGAATACCTTTTCTCTATTTGTTTTTTCCATTGTTTGAACCTGGTATTTACTAAAATGTCACCGCTTGATTTAGAACCCTTAATTTTGAGAGATCAATGACTCTCCTTCTTCCCTATACTTTGTACACTTTTCCTATCTTGTACACGAATTCACCTCTTGGTTTATATGTGCATCTATTTCATTTTAGGTAATTAAAAAGAAATCACATATATACCTTCTTTTTCCGTACAAACTCATAGTTACTTAAATAAAAAGATTAACATTTTTTTTCATATAAGAATATTTCATTAATCAAACCAAAATGCGCTTTACATCAATATCGCAGGTAAGCGAGCAACAAGCTGCGCCGCTACCCCTTTCTGGATAGCAAACCCTAGCCTATTAAAGACAAACCCCTGCCCTCCTGTTGATGAGCCACTGCTGTGGATAACCTGTTAGACCCTATTCAGTAAACGGATAGCTTCTGGAGCTAGGGATCCAAAGGTGTCGAAGGCGAAGGGGACAAATGCATGTTGGTTATCAGCACATGCTTTAGCGTGTTTATCCACCTTTTTAGATTCTGCTTTCTTTACCGCTTGTCCTGCTACAAACCCGTTTTCCCTTAAACCAGCTAAGGGGGAGACTCCTGTGAGATCTACACAAGCATGTTTCCCTCCCGCCCAGCCAAAGACGAGCAGGTCCGCTGGTCTCAATGTAGATCTCCCTTCCATGGGGTCTGTAAGGAAATTCACAGGGGCCTCCTTCTTGGCAGAAATCCCCGCTCTCCTCAAGATGTCCCCCAAAACATCCCTCACCCAGTCATGCCGGTATTTGAAACCAGAGAGCTCCTTGCAATGAACAGCATGCTCCCCGTATTTATCCATGCAGGCTTTACGGCAGATTGGGCATGTTTCGTCTTCTGGATACATAGGGATCATCAGCCGGTATTTGAGGATAGCCCTGTACTCAACAATCGACATGCATTGCCCCAGCCCCTCGATCGGGATAACAGTCAAAAAGTCTTGCGCATGGGGGCCTTTCAAGCTCAATCACCGCCTTCTGGCGGGGAGACAGATCAAGTGTTTCTCCCAGATTCCGAGCGATTTTCTCAAATAGAGCATTCGCCAAGGTTATTTGTGGCTTTGGGGGAGGGCGGTGTCCATATTAGAGAAACCGCCAATGTCAAAGTCTGGAAGAGAGACACTTAAATACTCGAGGGCATGTTGGTAGTCTACGTCAAGCTTAACAACCCCACTGTTCCGGAGGATGTGGTCTTGCAATACACACGACTGAGCTCTAGGCGCATCGGCAAAGATGCCAAACGCCACTGAAGTTCACCAAAGTAGGGCCCCCCGCAAACAACAATGTCTTCAATAGCCTTTCGGAGACCATCGTCAAAACAGGATATCGCATTTTCCATCAAGTGAGGTTGGCAGGTCCGCAGCCCAAACAGTAACTTAGCTACCCCCATGCATGACCTTAAAAGAAGGAGCTCGCACTGGGGGTCCTGTAAGCAAGGCAAGAGTTTCATAAGGTCAACCGCTGTCGATGCCCGCCGCCCTGCTAATTCTCCAATAAAAGCAGAGTCTCGGCTAACCGCCCTCCCAAGGAGCTTAACCCCCCTCACATGTCTACCTATCCCTCTCGGGAAAATGCCGTCCTGCACCTTGAGACCGTCACACGATGGCCAGTACACTTCCGTTTTCTTAATATTGAGATGGAGCCCTATGGATGATCCCTCCGTGTTGATGATGTCCAAGGCTTTAGCAACTTCCATTGCATTACCTATGATCGTACCATCATCCAAATACCAAGCATGAAAGGGGAGGTTACAGTGCCCCTGCACACGGAGAATAAGGGGGTGCAAGGCTAGGGCAAAGAGGAGGGGCCCCAAGGGATCTCCCTGTTGCACTCCAGTGGTGGCCCCAATACACTCGCTGCCAACATACAACCGAGCGGGTTGGGCGTACAGGAACTGGACCCACCGATAGATAGATGGGCAACGTTGGTGGACCTGTTGGAGGAACGCTGAGCGGTCAACCATGTTGAAAGCATTGGTAAAGTCTACCGTAAGTAAGGCCATGGACCCATCTTCATGAAAGGAGTTAAGGAACCTGTTCGCACTATGAAGCACCGCCTCCGCCCCATTTGGTGTACCAACCCCGAATTGAAAATCCCCCAAATACTGGGTCATGTCCTTCCCAACCTTCTTCATAGCCACCTTAGAGACCAACCTACGCCAGATGCCACCCACGGCGATAGGCCTAATACCATTATCAGGTTTCAATAAGGGGTGAGAGGGGCTGAGGCCACAAACTCTGCCAACTCCTTTGGGCAAAGCCCTTCAAACCATAGGTTGACGACTCCAGTAATAGCTGTGAGCAGACCTGAGGAACTTACCGACCCCTCGCAACCAATAGCGTCCAACAAGTGTTGGGCCCGTATCCCATCTCTGCCACAAGATGTCCCTCTAGGGAAGGATTGGATACATTTGAGCACGCAATCCTCTGGTGTAATAATAGTGGGTTGGAAAATGGGGTTGGAAGGCAGTGATGGGGGTGGCATCACCGGGTGTTTATCAATAAGAGCTTTCATGGTTGATTCTCCAAAGGGGGCAACCCCACTAGAACATAAAACTTTGACCGCCGCCGTAAAATGCCCATCCCTGACCTTCCGCAGGCATTGCTTGATATTGGGATCCTTTTTATTGTCTTCGCCCCTCCTGGAAACCCTCCTAGGCACCTCAGAGTCCCCCCCACTGCTCAAGAGAGAATAGATCAGATCTGTAAAACCAGACCCATCTTTCCACAATGCAAGCGCCTGCAAGATGCTGCTGCACTGCAGGGATTTTCTATTTCCTGATCTCCGCTCTTGCCTGGAAGAAGGCCTGACAACCCTCAGTGTACAACACGGCAACAAAAGCAACTGAACCCAATTTTCAACCGAGCCTGGAGACGCCACCACTTTACGTAAGGCACCCGTTAAAACCTGAGCGAACGCCATTCGACAACTTGGGGGGATGCATTTAACGATTTGAAAACGGAGTGAAAAAACACGCTCGAGAAGGGCAACATCGGTTACCACCCCTTCCGGGGAGAGTGTAAGAGGGTCGGCAACCACTTGACATGGCTTCCTAATCCCAACAATGAAATCGTCTACGTCTCCCGAGATTTGAGTAAATGATACCATCTCATCACCATGTTTGCACCCCCTACTAAGGGCATGCAAAACCATGCACTCCCTACATAACCATTTGTCTCCTGCCCTTAGGACTTCCCCCACCTCCAGAAAAAGGTCCAAATCCTTAGCGATAGCCTCCTTCACATAGGTCTTCCTGTTTTCAGTCTTAAGGTGGGTGCTTTGCATGTGTTCAAGAAGGCGAAAAAACCCACTAGACCCCGGTTTACCATCCTTGCATTCGTGGAAATGCTTTAGGGGGCAAGCCCTTAACCCACTACCACATGCTGACGCCAGCCCAACAGTCTTGACGCTTCTACCTCTACGCGCGGGGGCCATGCACAAAAACAAACGCAAACAGAAAAGTAACACAATAAACCGGTAACTCGAGGGGAGTTGGTGGTAAAAGAAAAAGAAACAGATGGAGCAAAAGAAAAGACCCTCTATAAGCCGGGGGAGGGTAGCAACCCCAAATTGCCCACCCTCAAAAACGCCCCTGCACAAACGTGTCACCCCATAACCAAATCAAAAAGGTATAATCTCTGCACAAACGTGGCACAACCTCTTCCGAATTCGCGCGGTCTGGAGGATTTCAAACGAGCAGGAGGATTTCAAAACGAAGTGGAGCAGGATTTCAAACGAAGTGGAGGAAAAGGAGCATTTCAAACGAAGTGGAGCAGGATTTCAAACGAAGTGGAGGAAAAGGAGGATTTCCAAACGAAGTGGAGCAGGATTTCAAACGAAGTGGAGGAAAAGGAGCATTTCAAACGAAGTGGAGCAAGATTTCAAACGAAGTGGAGAAAGGAGGATTTTAAATGAAGTGGAGCAGGATTTCAAACGAAGTGGAGGAAAAGGAGCAGGATTAAATTGAGATTGAAAGATTGAATATTATTTTCGTTTAGAAACATGTTGATCGGAGAAGAAGCTGAAAACGAAGTGGAGGAAAAGACACAAGACACAAGGAAATGCTTTAGGTAGTAGAATATCAAATATATTCATTAAAAATATTATATTTATCAATTCCTTAAATTTTGATTTATGGTATGGCCACTCTGCCATTCTGTAACTCCTTATGCTCTAAATTTTCATATTCTAACGCGTCTATATGAAAATTGAAAAGGTATATATGTCAAATTTTATTAAAAGTAAGTATATTCAATATTTCTTTTCCAAGTAAATATGATATTAGTCAAGTTTTGAAAGAATACGAGGGAGGTCTTGTGCTCGGAGATGGTGGTTTACGTTTACAGCTGTTATCAGTGACAAATTCAAGATTTATTGTAAGCGGTGCCAAAACTGGGTCGTGTCAAATAAGCCAGGTAAAAAGAAAGAAATAAACAAATAATAAGGCTGGTGGGTGTGGTATAAAGCCCCTAGGGGTTTTATCACACCACATCAGCTCTATCTAGACGCCACCTCGTATGAGGGGCTTTAAAACCCATTTTCTTTAAAATCCTTGCAATAGTTTAAAACTCCTTTTAAACAATATAAAAAATGAAAAAGAAAAAAGAAATCAAAAAAAGAAATGTGATTTGTGGAAAAGAAATAGGTCCCACATGCATACTTAATCACGCTCGTTACTGGGCTGGCGAGGATCGATGCCCCCCCTCCCCCTGGCCAGCAAGGGATGTGTAGGGGGCGCCAAAAGTGCTGATGTGGCCAAGAGCGATATACCACACCTCCTGGCCTAATAAATGGGCGTGGAAGATGGCGTGGGGCACTGGTGTGGCTCTAGTTGAGGGCGTGAAGCGTACATTTTGATTTGATTTTTTTTAATATACAATCATATATAGTTACCTCAATCCAATACCGCATTTCACAAAAACCCATTAAAAGCCTACAACACCCTCTTCAAAGCCCTTTCTACCAAGCTTACATAACGTCACACAACATCACTTTTCTATTCTAAAACCCCTTTACAACCCTCCACCCACAACCTCAGGGGGAACAAGGCACCCTCACGAATACCCTCTTCGGGTACTTTCTTGTGCCACAACATCGCCGCATCCCACAAGGGCCGGTAGGCTTCACGGGTTGATTCAACCGGTAGGAGAACCCATGCAAGGGTAGGAGAGCATGACTTTGAGGTGGGGTCTATCTCTTAAAAGTTGTGTGTGATTGGTGAGTGAGGTAAGGGTAGTTTCGAAGAATTTTAACATGACGGGTTATAGCATGTTTCTCGATTACTTGCATGACACGTCAAGTATATTTAACAAAAGTTTTTTTTTTTTTTTTTAAATAGTAGTTTACATATGCCAATAAACTAACAATATTGAATAGAGCATTTTGAAGTATATTTAAACATATATTTTACGGGTTAACTTTGAAAATCGGAAACATTTTCTTGCAATTTATTTTCGAAATAACACATTCTAGATATAATAATTATATTTTTATTTTATAACAAAGTTACACTTTTTGAGTATTAGCTCATTATCATTTATTTCAGCTTGATCACACAATATCATAGTTATTGCTAATTTAATTATGTGATATGTAATGCAACATTTCATCTGTGTTCTTTGTTTTGCAACTTTAGTTGCTATATTATTAAATTTTTGTATCAACGTTTTTTTTTAAGATGTACACACTATGTTTAACTTTTACTAAGGTTGTTATATTTGACTAACAAATTTTAAATTTTGGAAGGCTTTCGTACAACTATTTGCCATTTTGCATGATGACATGTGAATATATAGGGGTGATACAATATGAATACCGTGTTAAAATTGTCAAAAAGCTTATGCATTATGCAGGTTTATTTTGTCATATTATTTAATCATAAGATATTTAAATAGAACACTGCTAAGTTTTTAAATGGGAAATTGGCATGTAATAATCTCACTTAGACCGTATTGGCCATTAATAATCCCACCTCAGAATATTCCACCCAACAGTCACACCTTTCACATATTTTTCCTACAATGGTCCCCCGTT
This sequence comes from Helianthus tuberosus, assembly GCA_030545235.1. Taxonomy (NCBI): domain Eukaryota; kingdom Viridiplantae; phylum Streptophyta; class Magnoliopsida; order Asterales; family Asteraceae; genus Helianthus; species Helianthus tuberosus. The sequence continues at coordinate 32,690,531 of CM060388.1, read as the reverse complement.
AAAAAAACTTAACGGAGTTAAGCTTTTTTCCAAATTACAAACATATTTTTTAGGGCTTTTGATTAGAACGATGATACGAGTCCATTGATGTAAAACTTGCCTCGAAACGGTGCTCCAAACGATGAAAACGGCGCTTCAATTCGGGTGTTTAAATTTCCAATTAACCAAAATCAAGTCACTTGGAGCACCATTTCGAAGTAAGTTTTACATCAAGGGACTCGTATCATCGTTCTGATCAAAAGCCCTAAAAAAACTGTTTGTAATATGGAAAAAAGCTTAACTTCGTTAAGTTTTTTTAACGGGGGACCATTGTAGAAAAAATAGCTGAAAGGTGAGACTGTTGGGGGGAATATTCTGAGGTGGGATTATTAATGGCCAATAAGGTCTAAGTAGGCTTATTAGAGGCCAATTCCTTTTTTAAATTGGAGTGGACTAAATTATTAACATTACATATTAAAGAGATCTATTTAGTTTTTCCTGTGTGATGCAACCAGAAGGGGTTATATTAATGTGAAAATATGCATGATTATTTAATATATATTATTTTATTAGAAGAAAATAATGTGTAAATTAAATGAGAACTATGTAACGATAATATATATAATTTTTTTTCTTCCATTAGATCTATGAAGAAGTTTCAATGATAATTATTATCTTTATATTTTATTCTTAAATCAAATATTTTTATATTTTTATGTATTGAACTTTTTAGATTCTCCGTATAACACCGACTTAATAAACTAATACCTTTAAAATGATAAGTTATTTTTATTATATGTAAATCTATTGGAAACGCAAAAAAATATTTATCCACCTTTACGTGTTTGTCTCCAGGTTTGTTTTCATTGGTACAAATGTAACTTAGGAGTCATAAACATTGGTCCATGAGCCCACGAGACAACTAAATTATTCTAAAACATTGTCCATAGATTTGTTCATTGTCTTAACATGTAATGTAACCAAGGGTGAACAGCTTGCTAGTGGGGATTAGGTTTACCGCGTGGTAACACCGCTGTCATATCCATTTTGTATGCATCAAACTCAAACACCTGAGGACTACTCCCTGCTCGTGCCATGTTGATTATTTTAACCTCTTAACCCCTCAAATGTCTATGATTGGTTGGGGAGTGAAGAGAGGAGCACCCTTTACGTTTGAGTTTGAGTGCAAAATGGAGAGGGGAGTTGACGTGGCACAGTATGATTGGCTGGGGTTGAGAGGTGACTATTCCCCATGAGGGGAGCACCCCTTACACCCTAAGGTAGTAAAGGGCGCTCCACTCGAGTAGTCTCCTTTCCACCCCAGCCAATCATACCATGTCATGTCAACTCCCCTATCCAGTTCCCATGTTGCACTCAAACGTTCGTTATAAATGTTCCAACGTTCAAAAACTCGATACCACGCATGCGGTGACTCCTCCCTGAGATTTTGGGTTTACCGCAAGAAATGCGGGGTTGGCGGCGATGTTACCGCCCGTCTTCCCCACACTCCATCCTCTACACCCTAATACTCTTTCTAAAATAATAATCCTAAACGATGACGTGATATTGGTTAGAACGTATTTAGGTGATCTTCATCACAAAACCGACCAAAAATCATTAAAATTAACATGACAACACATGGGTTTGTTGACAGGTCGTTTTAAGTTCATAATGACGTTTATCGACAAAACTAGTAACAACATAGTGTCCCATAATTGTGTATAAAAATAGGATGATTCCTATTGTTGTACAATAGCATTAAATTGGAATAACTTTTATATACATACAATGAAGTAAAGATACAAAGACTTATAAATGTAGATAACGATGCTTTTGGAAACTTGAAACAAACAAAAGGTAAACCAACCACCATTCCTAAATAATGAAACAAGATGACGAATGGGGTCAATGATATGGAAGTTTGTGAACTTCATGAGTGTGCAATTGAACTACTTGGAGTGTCTCCAAACAAACGGATATGGTGAAGTTAAGTCCAAATCTCCCTACTTTCCTTTCTATTTTGGCATTTACATCTTCTAGCTTGATTGAAATGCTTGTGTTGGGAGTTGAGACACATAACGAAACACTACCCTTGTAATAAAGTTAAGAATGTGGGGTGCAAGATGCAAGAATATGGATAAGGACATATTGGTCCAAAAAGTTTGATGGGACTATTCAAATATCCATTACAAAACTGCCTTGGGGTATCAATGCACTAATGATACAAGTTAAATCATGAATTCAATGTATTGATACATTTTAATTTGTTAATGTTGTTTTAGGCAATCCCACTCATTAATATGTTATGAGTTTTTAGTAAGATGGTGTAATACGATAATTATATATATTGTATAAAAGTACCACGCGCAAAATATAGTTATATTCATCAAACAATTTCTCTAATACATATTCATATTCAACTTTGTTTATAAAAGCAATAAATAATGATGGTTGTAACTTATTATTTCTTGAGTAGCACAATATATTAAAGTAGGATTGTTAAGGAATATTTGATTTCAGTGGTTCAAGATCTCATGTTACTCATTGATATCATTTTGTTGTTCTTCGTTCACTCCATTGTTCATGATGTAAATGATGTTTATGGTTGTGGACCAAGTAGATGTGGAGTCATGTCCAAGATGTACATCAAAATTATGTGGTCTTGTCTCCATGTATAGCATCATATTGCAAGTGAGCCCCACATTTATTCATTTAACTTATGCAAGGAAAAAAAATATGCGAATCATCTTAAAGATAGTTAGAAATATTATGCATATACATAACTACATGATCCAAAAATAAAAATGAAAGAAATAAAGATTGAATGGTGGGTTCGAAGATCAAAACCATCGAGGAAACCGCTAAACCCGATTTTTCAAATCATCAACCATCGACTGCACCGCCTATATTTTCAAACCGACAAAACCATATGGTTTGCTATGGTTTGAAGAGTTCAGTGGATTTCAACGATTTATGATAGTTATAGGTCACCTTCGCAACGTTTAGGTTGTACTCATCTTTTAACATCTTTAGAAAACGATTGAGTTCACTTACACCCAATTTAATAAGTTACGTATCAATATGAGTTTCATAATTTTTTTCGCCTTTGCTACAACTATGAGGGGGTGATAACATAATCTATCTTAAATAAGTACTTAGTCTAGGCCCAATAGTTAAGTCGGCTCTACGGGTTTCTACTCTATAAATACATGGGTATGTAAGGCTATGTGTAGCGCATAGTGTTAAAGTTGCTAGATAAATGGCCACCTTAGCACCGCATAGGCAGAAAGCCTTTAACTAAACTACACTTTCACAATAGTGTAGTAGTTTTAACCACACTCCAATCATTATTTCATTGTTTGTATTTAAAAGAAATAAAAAAGAAAAAATTGGTTGGGAAATGCTTGGGCCCCACTCTCCTCCCCACTCATGCCAATTAGTAGGCTAACGGCCCTTGTTTTGGCGCCCCTTTTCATTGAAGTGTAATGGTGTTGGGGGCGTTAAAGTAGTGATGTCGCTTCCCCTTCATGCAACACTACACAAGTACACATAGTACTTGTGTGAGTTTGTTTTTTAGTTAGCTTTTTCATAATCTGCCACATCGGAATTAGGTAGTTCAAGTAAAATTTTCATTATCGTTGATGGTGGTGACTAGGTAGCGCACGATGGCAGGGGTTGTAGTTCAACCGGTTGGGGTAACTTATGATGGTATGAAATCGATAAAATGTGTAATGTTATATAGAAGTGACAATTCTAATACATTATAAATGTATCTCATGTTTGATCACTTGATTGTAACTATGAGATCATACCCGTATACAATCTTCTTTATATAGAAGTGGCGATCCCCTTTTGACAAAATGGCTAGAATGCACACCGCATTATTGTTGGGATAATCTTCTTTATCTCATCATTTTCTAAAATCATTGCTTTTATTCACATGAATAATTGATCAAACAATCAATTAGTTCACTCTTTATTATATCGAGAGGAGGGTATATGCTTTAAAAATCCAACATATATCGAAAATTTGTTCGAACAATCCACTCTTTGTATAATAAAGTCCCTAGCTTTTTGGTAAATTAAACACGTGTGTGGATTTTTCACAAAATGATTTGTTACCTTAACATTTGAAAAAAGATGTTGCCATGGACAATGTTTTTTTATTATATTAAAATAGTACAAAATTTGTATTTAAAACGATAGACCTGATGATGAGTCATTTTACGTTAGCAAAAGAGCTATACGACACCCGTGTCAATCTAAATATTAATATGAAGGGATTTAGGTAATTTCACAGTCACTTAACTAAGAAGACTAACCTCCATCTACGTCAGGGACTATCCGAGAAAGAATTTGCCAAAATTGAGGACTATTTATGTAATTTTGAAAATGTAGGCACTAAAGGTGAAATCGGAGCAAACCACAGAGACTATCCGGCACTTTTCTCTTTCATCAAATTTTGATAGATAATTATAAGTCGTTAAAAAGACAAGTCCATTTTTAACTAGTTTATGGACTTTTCTATACTAATATTATTAGGTTTAGTGATTTGTATGTATAAAATCAAAAGGTATGTTAAATAATTATGTACAGTGGCAGATCCAGTATTTTTCGTCAGGGGTGAAAAAATGAATTATATTAATGGACAATGTTATGTTAGACCGGTCGAAACGGGTTGGGTCAAAGTAAAAGTTGCATTAGATCTTATCAAACTCCATACTTTGTGTACATGACTTTAAGTACTAATATAAGCAATCAAATCAGACAATATTAAACGCACATAAGTCTTGATCCGAAGATGCAAATAGACTCACTCACATCCGAATTTTTTTAGACACTAAACAATTCCAACTACTGTTTGAACAAATAACAAAGAGAAAGAGGTAATAATTAACACATCAACGTAAAAAATATGGCATTTTCAGTTTTTATTCAACATATTATTTAGCTTTCAAGACTGAAAAGACATATGATTTAGATTATTAGTCTAAAATAGATAGAACTATACCTTTGTCATTAGATAAAATATAATTTTAAAGACTAAGTTTTTTAGTTTTCTTATTGGGTGAGTTTTAAGTGTTTTTAAAAGCTAATTTTTTTATGATGTGGCAGGTGATCAGGCATGTTTTTAAGCATTTTTTATTTCCTTATTATGGATGGTCTAATTAAGTGATTGCATTATACAAGGGCCAAAAGCCGAAAGACTGGCCAGGCCCGAAATAACTGTTCCAAACTAATAACTAAGGGTTCGGTTTAGTTTTTTCATCTGAAAATCGAATATTACGGTCCTGATTTCAGTTATACACGTTTCTATCCATGAACCACACCGAAACGAATTGTTGAAACCAAACCGACCCGATGTAGATATCCAAGAGGCCTTTTGCATTCTTTGTATATTTGTTGCTGAATTTATGGATTATAGTAAGTTTAAGGCCCAATTTCATGATTTTGGGCCTATTTTTACCAAGCCCAATTACTTCAAACCCATATGTTAAACAAAAAACTAGGGGTGTGAACGGTTCGGTTCAGTTCGATTATTAGCATTATCCGTAACCGTAACCGAAGTCATCGGTTAATTCGGTTAATTTGTTGGTTTTCGGTTCGGTTCGGTTAATTTTCAGTTAATAACTAATTCAAACAAGGGCTAATTTTTTTTGCTTAGAAATACATGTAATGAAGGTATAAATACATGAATTAGATGTACAAATACATGAAATGGATGTATAAATAAATGAAATGGAGGTATAAATGCATGAATATGTTGGAAATTTCGAATAAAAGAGCTTTCTTTGCGTGCAAGGCAAGGAACTATGGAGTGGATAATTATTAGAATATTTAAACGTGTTTGGGTTTAATTATTTAGTGATAATTATCATGTCCAAAATATTATAGGTTTATTAGCAATCCTAGTTATAGTCTAATAGGAGTGTTTAGATTATAAATACCATGCTATGGGTATTAGTGATTGTAATTCAAGTTTTGAGTTAGTTTCTTGAATAATAATAAACGTTTGGGTGTTAGCCAAATACTTTGTAATTTCCGATTTCAATTTCCGTTCGATACCGATTTATCTTGAATTGGTATCAGAGCATACCTGGGGTCTTCGATTGAGCAACCTGCGAACCAAGGGGTTGGGATCAGTAAGCTGCAACGAGGGAGGTTGTCGCTTCCTGTCGTGGAGATAGAAATCGGAGCTGAAACTCGTGTTGGAGTGCTTGGATCGAAGAAAAAGAAGGAGACAGTGCGTGGAAGGTGTTGTTGTCTTTGATATCGGCCAGAGCCAAAGGAGAAGTCACCAAGGTTTGTAATTCGGTCAAACAGAGGTAACAGTCGCGTGAAATTGGCTGCTGTTGTATTGTGTGTGACCAGAATTTTAATCGGATATCAAAGAAAGGTGCAGAGACGAGACAAGCTACTTCATCTACGTTTGGTTCTTTTTGTGTCGAGAAGAACAAAAGACGCAGTAGGGTATTATTGGATCAAAAGGTTTTGTTGCTATTGGATCAAACCTTTAGGCCCAAGTCAAAACTTTAAAGTCCAATATTGCTTTGGAAATTGCTACTGGTGGTTCTACGAAAGCAGTACATAAACAAAGTTTTTTTTTTGTTTTGGATTTTTTTTAAAGTTCAAGACAAATATAGCTTTGCTTTATTTTTCGGGTTTGCGTTCGTTTTGAAACTCGGGAATTAAACGTGTAGACTGGAAGAAACTGAACCAGTTACACCAGGTTCGTTTAATCTTACGTATAGTCGACGAAAGAAAAATATGGTTGGAAGCGATGGCGGTAGCGGCTCGAATACCGAGAAATCGGTTCCAAATTCAACATCGCTTCAATGCCCGATGTTGAATAAGGTTAATTATACAATTTGGGCGTTGCGTATTCGCGCAATTTTTAACGTTCATGGCGTGTGGGAGGCCATTGAACCCGGAACTGAAACCGATGTGAAGAAAAACAATATGGCGATTGCCTTGTTGTTTCAATCCATACCGGAAGAACAGATCTTGCAAGTTGGTAATATGAAGACGGCAAAAGAGATGTGGGATGCACTGAAAGCGCGCCATCTAGGAGCCGATCGAGTACGTGAAGCAAGACTACAAACACTCATGTCGGAATTTGAGGCGTTAAAGATGAAGGATTCTAGTACAGTTGATGAGTTTTCTAGCCAGTTAACAGGAATGTCTTCAAAAGCGGCATCTCTCGGTTCTATAATAGAGGAACAAAGGATCGTGAAAAAGTTTCTCAGTGGTTTACCAAGGCGGTTCATCCATATGGTAGCCTCAGTTGAGCAACTTGTGGATCTAAAAACAGTTGCGTTCGACGATGTTGTTGGTCGAATAAAGACGTATGAAGAACGCATAAAAGATGAAGAATTGCAGTCGGATAATCAAGGTACTCAAACGAAACTAATGTTTAATAATTCTAATGCCTCTTCAAGTTCTAGACAGACTTCACGCGATTCGAGTAGGGGACGCGGGAAAGGCTCGAACCGTGGACGTGGTGGTGGTGGACGCGGTCGAAACCAATCTGGTCAAAACCGCGGGTCACAAGGCGGGTCCAACGAAGGGGATAAACAACATGGAAAGAAGGATTATTCGAAGGTTCAATGTTTTCGATGCGACAAGTTCGGTCACTTTGTTTCGAGATGTCCAGAGCAAAAGAAAGAGAAACAAGCAAACTTGATCGATGCGGAAGAAATTGACCCGTCTTTGTTTATGGTGCAAGATGTTCAAGAAATCGTTTACTTGAATGAAGAAAAGGTCATTCCAAAAAATTACGAGAACGGTTCGGAAGAAAAAGACTTGTGGTATTTGGATAATGGCGCGAGTAACCATATGACGGGTAATATATCTTTTTTCTCTGAATTAAATAAGCGTGTCGGTGGCAAAGTTAAATTCGGGGATGGGTCTCAAGTCGAAATATGCGGGAAAGGGTCTATATTACTATTGGGTAAAACGGGGGAGCAAAGGTTATTGACCGATATTTATTATATCCCTAGTTTACGTAGTAATATAATTAGTCTCGGTCAAGCAACGGAGTGTGGATGTGATATTCGTATGAAAGACGATTATTTATTAATGCGTGACGCTCAAGGCAAGGTATTAATGAATGTTACTCGATCTAAAAATCGTCTTTATACGATTAAATTAAAAGTTGGAAAACCCGTTTGTTTGAAAGCTCGGATTGATAATGAAAATTGGTTATGGCACGCGAGACTTGGTCACCTAAATTTCGAGTCCATGAAACAGATGGTGAATAAAGATATGGTCGTGGGGATGCCAAAAATCAATCATGAAAATCAAATATGTGATTCGTGCTTAGTCGGGAAGCATACGAGACAATCTTTTCCGAAGACGGCGTCGTTTCGGGCAACGCGTGCCTTGGAACTTATTCATGGAGACTTATGCGGTCCAATTTCTCCGAGCACAATAGCGGGAAGTAGGTATGTATTTGTCTTAGTTGATGATTTTTCACGTTTCATGTGGACTTTTCTTTTGAAGGAAAAAAGTGACGCGTTTGAAACCTTCAAAAAGTTTAAAGTCATGGTGGAAGTGGAAGTTAGAAGAAAAATCAAGACGTTTCGAACCGATCGAGGGGGAGAATTTACGTCTCATGAGTTCAATCGGTTCTGTGAAAACGAAGGGATTATTCGACACTTAACCGCTCCATATTCACCTCAACAAAACGGGGTTGTGGAGAGGCGAAACCGTACCTTAATGGAGATGACTCGAAGTATATTAAAAACACGAGCGTTACACGAAGACAAAACACCGTACGAGATGTTAAAAGGAAAGAAACCGGATCTTCAATTTCTTAAGGTGTTCGGATGTGCCGCTTATTTGAAAATTGTTGGCGGGCATCTTCCAAAATTAGACGATCGTTCGACTCGTCTAGTTTATCTTGGAAGCGAAAAAGGTTCGGGGGCGTATCGTTTATACAATCCAACGACTCGAAGAATTGTTGTGGGTCGAGACGGGGATACGGAGTTTGATGAAACACTTGGTTGGAATTGGGGAAAAAATATTGTTTTTAATGACGAAGAGTCTCGCGAACCGGGTATGTTTTGGGTCGAGTTTGAAGGCGTAATCGACACTGGAGATGGAACTGTTAATACCGAAAATGTTGGAACGAATTCTGGATCAGAATCGTCAGGTTCATATGATGATGGTGGACCTTATACAACAAATTCTATGACTAACAACTCAGCATGTGCCTCTAATAAAAATAGCCAAAGTCATTTAAATTCAACAACAAATGGTGATAGCCAACATGGCCCACTGTCTACTAGTAATCCAATAGTAAGAATGCATGGGCCACGTGATTTTTCTACCCAAGTGCCAACAATGGGATTTATTAGTTCTCAAAAGTAAAAATGCAATACTGGGTCAACATCAAACAATTCAATTCAACAAGGCCCAATGTCGCTAGAACAATTGCTTGAGGATCAAAATAATAACAGTGCAGATAGCGTGAACAGTGGTAGTACGGATGCAAATAAATTCGTAACTCCCGAGCCGGTTGTTCGTAGATCGAATCGCGCTACGATTACCCCGGTACGTTTTAACGATTATGTTTTAAATTCGAGTTCTATTGATGAAGAATTTTTATTGCTTGCGGATGACGAACCGGCTTATTTTAATGATGCAAAAAATAAACCGGAGTGGATGAAAGCAATGCGTAGCGAAATCGATTCAATAAATAAAAATAATACTTGGTCGTTAACCGAGTTACCGCGCGGTGCAAAAGCGATTGGTTTGAAGTGGGTTTTCAAGGTTAAGCGAAACGCGGATGGCTCACTAAATAAACACAAGGCTAGACTCGTGGCGAAGGGTTATGTTCAACAACCCGGAGTCGATTTTGACGAAGTGTTCGCGCCAGTTGCTCGACTTGAAACAGTTCGGTTACTTTTATCTCTCGCAGCGAATGAAGGGTGGGAATTACATCATCTAGATGTTAAATCCGCGTTCCTACATGGCGAATTAAAAGAAGAAGTTTATGTCGTTCAACCGGAAGGATTCGTTAAAGAAGGCGAAGAGCATAAAGTCTATAAATTATCGAAGGCGTTATACGGGTTAAGGCAAGCTCCACGTGCGTGGAATACGAAATTAAATAATATTTTATTAGATATGAAATTTCACCGGTGCTCGCAAGAACAAGCCGTATACCGAAGAACCGTTGGAACGGACGTCTTATTAATCGGCGTGTACGTGGACGATTTGATTGTGATGGGTTCAAATTTGAAACTTATTATGGAGTTTAAGCGCAGGATGGCTAAAAACTTTGAAATGTCTGATTTGGGAAAGCTTACTTATTATCTTGGAATTGAAGTGTCGCAGAGCAAGGACGGGATAAAAATTAAGCAAGAGGCGTATGCAAAGAAAATACTGACGGAAGCCGGTATGATTAACTGCAATCCTACTAGTGTTCCCATAAACCCGAACGTGGAAGTTTCTAAATTTGAAGACGAAAAAGATTTTGATGCAACGAGATATCGAAAGATTGTCGGGTGTCTCCGGTACCTTTTACAGACTCGACCAGATTTGGCGTTTTCGGTCGGAGTAGCCAGTCGGTACATGCAATGCCCGAAGCAATCTCATGCAGCTCTCATCAAGCAAATTCTTCGCTATTTAAAAGGTACTTTTAGTTATGGCATTACCTATACTCGAGGAGAAAATATGTTGGTCGGTTACAGTGATAGTAGTCACAACATAAATCCGGACGATGGAAGAAGTACTACGGGACACGTGTTTTATTTTGGGTCTTCCCCAATTACTTGGTGTTCTCAAAAGCAAAGCAAAGTACAGTTGCTTTATCATCGTGTGAGGCGGAGTATATGGCGGCTAGTGCAGCCGCGTGTCAGGCGGTTTGGCTAAAAGAATTAATTGGTGAATTACTCGACAAGAAAGTTCAAGCGGCGGTGTTACGTGTTGATAATACATCGGCAATAGCTCTCGTGAGGAACCCGGTTTTCCATGGAAGAAGCAAACACATAAAATCCCGGTTTCACTACATTCGGGAATGTGTTGATCGTGAAGATATCGTGGTCGAGCATGTTAGTGGCATTGATCAAAAAGCGGATATTTTGACGAAGGCTCTTGGGAAGATCAAGTTCAAGGAGATGACCGAAAAGCTTGGAGTCGAAGACTTGTCAGATACGAGTTCGAAATTCCGGGGGTGATTGTTGGAAATTTCGAATAAAAGAGCTTCCTTTGCGTGCAAGGCAAGGAACTATGGAGTGGATAATTATTAGAATATTTAAACGTGTTTGGGTTTAACTATTTAGTGATAATTATCATGTCCAAAATATTATAGGTTTATTAGCAATCCTAGTTATAGTCTAATAGGAGTGTTTAGATTATAAATACCATGCTATGGGTATTAGTGATTGTAATTCAAGTTTTGAGTTAGTTTCTTGAATAATAATAAACGTTTGGGTGTTAGCCAAATACTTTGTAATTTCCGATTTCAATTTCCGATCGATACCGATTTATCTTGAGAATAGATGTTTAAATACATAAAACGGGGGTATAAATAAATTAAATGAAGGTATAAATAAATGAAATAAAGACATAAATAAATGAAATAGAGGTATTATTACATGAAATGAAAGTATAAAACATTAAATACATGAAATATAGGTATAAAATATAGAAATATATAAAAATTAATGATTCGGTTCGGTTCGGTTAATTCGGTTAACCGATGGTAAAAAAAAAATCCGTTAACCGACTTTCGGTTAATTCAGTTTCGGTTAATTTATGTTCGGTTAATTCGGTTTCGGTTAATTTATGTTCGGTTTTGTCGGTTTTCGGTTCGGTTTCAGTTAACGGTTCGATTATTGCACACCCCTACCAAAAACCGACCCATATGCTAAACTGAAACAGTAAATTTTCATTCACTGATAAACTAAAATTTCAGTTTTTGTTTTGATTTGAGCACAAAGTTGACCCATATACACCGATGTTATACGGTTCATTTTAAAAGGGATACATGTGTTCGTGGAATCAAAACTCTAGACATTGCTTGAAAAATGGACAATTTGATCGGTGACAACAAGGATTAATCAAAGTATAAATGAGTTGTATTAACCCGTAAACACTCTGTCCATAAGTGGTTATTGGTAAGTCAACACGTTCGCACCAGGGCTATCCCCGAGAATGATAAAAAAAAAAAAAAAAACTTTTGAGTCTCGTGCGAGACACAAAAAAAATTGGGCCCCCTCCCTATCATATAAACCTATCAATTACATATCGAAAAACCACAATACGACGATAATAATTAATTGTTATAAAATAAACAAAACAATAGTAGTGTAGCAAAACGATCGAACTAACTTACGTAAGCAAATCGTGAGTGGGAAACCCCAATCGTTGTTCAAGTTTTAGCCCCCCCCCCCCCCCCCCCCCCCACACACACACACACACATCCTTGTTATTTTTTTAAGGGTTTGAAATTTGGGCTTAAATGAATAATTGGGCCTTTTACATATTTGGGTAAGTTAACATGTAGGTAAATAGAAGTTTTTTTTTGGGCCTTTTAATATACATAATATATAACAAATTTTAAAAACTTGTTGGGCCTCTTATATTTTTAGGCCTCAGGCCCTCGCCGGACTTGGCCGGCCCAATAGCCTTCTCTGGTTGGCACTTGGCAAGCCACATATGTTTTCACCTTTATCCAATTTACGTTTTCATGCATAGGTTCTTCGTTGTTGGGCCTATATATGGATTGGTTTCTTCATCCATTTATGCTTTCATGTAGGACTGTAGGTTGTTCATTGCTGGGCCTATTTGGATTCGTTTCTTTTCAGGCCTCTTTTGCCTTTGGGCCATTAGACATTAGAGTGACATCTTTCAATTATACGACCATGCGAGCATGTAAAGTAAACATATAAACGAGCCCAGTCACATGTCACGTAGAACATGAATAGGAACCGACGGGCATAGGACAAGTAGAGTATTAGATAATACCCGACCTCGTTAGCAATTTAAATTTGTTTTCGTGATAAATAATTTGTTTTATTTAAAAATATCTTAAATTTTAGAATAATATTTTATTAGAAAAATAGAAGAATCGTATTCAAAATTTAAAGTATAGTAAACTGCCATTTTGGTCCCTGTGGTTTGGGCACTTTTGCCATTTTAGTCCAAATCTCAAACTTTTTTACATCTGAGTCCCTGTGGTTTGCATTTTGTTGCCATTTTAGTCCAAAATCCAAAAACCCTATTTTTTTTACTGTTGCAACCTCCTATTTTGTCTTTTAGTTCAGGGGCATTTTGGTCATTTTCTAAATTTCATTTGTTGTATATGTATGTGTGTATATTAATCGTTCACAAAAACAAAACAAACCCCAAATTAAATTAAATTAAATGGCAGTTTAATTCCTCAACCATTCGATCAAGCTCTCTCTCTCTCTTCTCTCTCTCTCTCTATAGCACCACCACCACCGCCACCTCCTCCCCCTCTCTCTCTTCTCTCTCTCTATAGCACCACCACCACCGCCACCTCCTCCCCCTTCTCACCACACGTCTGTTCAGGAGATCAGAGAGAGAGAGAGAGGAGAGAGAAAGGAACTCCGATGATGGATCTGAGATTTGGGGAAGAAAGATGTGTGGATCTGAGATTGTTCTTAGAGAGTGTGAGATAGTTTAGAGAGCGGCGGCGCTAAATCATCAATCATCATCGTCCAAAATCACCTTCACCGTCAAACCCACCGCCGCTGTTGCTGTTCGGACCTCCACCAGAACCATCTTGCACTAAATCAGAGGTGAAAACCACAAAATTCCATCACTAACGCCGCCGTGAGCGGCGACGCCGTCTCCCGCCGTCACTGTGCACCACCGGCTCCTCTCCGCTTCGAATTCTTTCTCTCTTTGGTCGATCTATGACACAGGTGGGGGTGTGGGAGGAGTGTTATGGGTTTTATTTGTGTGTATGAAGATGATCTTGTGCTGCAGGTAGAAATCGAGAGAGTGGAGGGTGGATTATGGGGTTAATGTACAGTTGAGTGTGAGATTGGAGTTGGAGATTTTGTATTTTTGTTAGATGATTTGTGTTGCAGACAATTGGGGGTGTGTATATGATCATAAAATAAAGATAAGATTAGAGAAGAAAGGGGAATGGGAGGGAAGCTTGTGGTGTCGGCTGAAAGAGTGAAGTGTCTTAGGGTTTGTGTTTCCTAAAATACTTAGGTTAGATTCGTTGTGGAAGACAGTGGTGGAGGGTGTGATGGTGTTAATAGTGGTGGGTGGGGTGGAAGGTGGGGGCAGTGGTAAGTGGGGCTGAGGGTTGCACCTGGAGACGGTGGTGATGAAGAACTTACTTGCATCAGGCGGTGGTGGGGCTGTGGTGGCAGGATTCGGTGGTCATCGTACACCCACCCCTTCATTTCCGAAGGCACCGTGAACGTATCCACCGTCATTTCAGTTGCAGATTTCGGAGACTCGAAGACGAATGTTTTTGTTGGATTTTGAGAGTTTGTGGGTGAGAGTTTTGAGAGTTGCAGATTTGGGGAAGATGAATATGATTATTTGGACCTGTTGTTGTTTATAGAGAGAGAATAGAGAGAGAAGAGAGAGAGTCAGTTGTATTTAATTTACTTTTTTAATTAAGAAAATGTTAAATGAAAAGCAAAATGACCAAAATGCCCCTGAACTAAAAGACAAAATAGGAGGTTGCAACAGTCAAAAAATAGGGTTTTTAAATTTTGGACTAAAATGGCAAAAAAAATGCAAACCACAGGGACCCAGATGTAAAAAGTTTGAGATTTGGACTAAAATGGCAAAACTGGCCAAACCACAGGGACCAAAATGGCAGTTTACTCTTTAAAGTATGATGAAATTTAATATTAGCTCATTATTCATTTATTTATATTTAATTAATATATGATAAGTTTGGAAGTGGGGCGAGAAAATCATAAAATAAATGCTTACAATGAATGATAGGTGTCTCACACTAATGTTTTATTATATAGTATAGTATAGATATATATTTAGATTGATATAAATAGATTATTATATTGTAGTAAAATTTGTTAACGAAGTATCAACAAATTTAACCCTTTATTTAAAACTTGTAAATGTAACGAAGTCTCAATAAATTTAACCATTTATTTAAAACTTGTAAATGTAGAAAAGATAAATAATATTAGTTAATTTTATTTTAAGTTTCGTAAAATCTCTTTGATACCAAACTAAACAAAACGTTCAAATATATAGTTAATATCAAGAGTAAATTGCGATTTTGCCCCCTGTGGTTATATCACTTTTACCCTTTTAGCCAAAAAATAATTTTTTAACATCTGAGCCCCTAACGTCTTTTTCTCTAACCCTTTTGGCGCGTAACACTAACCCCATCAATTTACTTTTAAGGGCCAAAAGGGATAGAAAAAAAGACGTTGGGGTCCAAAAGGGTTGGAAAAAATAGACGTTGAGGGCTCAGATGTTAAAAAATTACTTTTTTTGCTAAAAGGGTAAATGTGTTATAACCATGGGGGTCAAAATCGTAATTTACTCTAATATCAAATTAGATAACTAAGTTTGAATTTGAAGTAAATAGATAAATATAAAAGTAATAATTAAAACTAAATAATATTTAGTAGGAGGATTATCTATAATTAATTAGAAGAAATTAAACAAAAATAATAATTATCCATAAAACATGGCCTAATATGATGACAAGTGTCCCTAAAATGGTTTCTTTTATTATATTGTACTAGCGGTAAGACCCGTGTGCAAACACGGGTCGTTTCTTAGAAACCATGCATAGCACATATTGACAGAGAGTAAAAAAATAATTAGTGCGGACTTATAAAATTGATATACACTAATAGTCAATAGGTTTATTCAACAACAATTCTATTATGTTGATAGCAAACCACTGTTGTCTATTAACTGTTAAAAACTTCTGTTGCTTTCCAGCAGACTTTCCTAAAAACTGCCATCCATTATCTCCAACAGAGCTTGCCAGATGGATAGATAGTAACTATCAGATGTTAGTCAACCCATGTTAAAAAGGCCAGTCAACAGAAATTACAAAGGTTAGTAAACAGATGTTAAGAGAATAATGATATTAACAAAGAATTTAGTACTCTCATTAAAAATGAGAGCTACAAACACGGGTCGTTTCTTAGATAACCATGCATAACACATATTAATAGAACATATAGATACGTGTATAGATATTGTACCAAAACGTGTTATCTATTATAGCTAAAAGACAACTATAAACATAGATTATCGGTTAATATATCAGTTACATACAATTTAACTGTTTACTCAAAAAGACAATATACATTGTTTATAGACATAGGTACTTAATAGAATTTGAATACAACTTAAGGTTCAACAAACGTTAACTACAAACACACAATCACATGCCTCAACAACTTTCAGCAAAACTAAATCAAGGAATCAGTAGAGTTTAGAAATCACCAGATCTTTATTCTCTCATCAACATTTCCCGGATTTGCCCTTTAAATTGGAGCTCAAAATCCAAGGAATTAGTATCATCTTCATCCCTATCAAGCTGAAGGTTAAAAAGATCTTGGAGGTCAACTGGATTCAGACCAACTGCATTCTCCCTAGATATCTTTTCAACACTACCATCAGACTTGATCAAAGTCAATTCATGGGTCTGTTTGTCAGACTTCCACTTTACTATTTTTGGATCTGATGGGTTTCTTGTGAGAAGTTTTATTTGAGAGGAGTTTGGCGATTGAGGCCTGCTTGCCAACTTCTGAAGTGCTTGAGCAACTTGAGCTTGTAATTGCAACAAAGCATCATCCAATCCATATCGTAACTGATTTCTGATAGACTCTTTTCTGTACTCAGCATACCTATTTTCATCTTCCTCATCCATCAGTTGTTGTCTTTTTCTTTGGTTCAAGGCAGCAATGGATACATCTACTGATGAGAACAACTTTTTAGATGTAACGGTCTGCCGATGTATAACAGTCGTTTCATCTTTGTATACTGACTTTTTAGGAAGGGATGGATCTGTTTTTCTTCGCTCTTCTAACTTATTGTAAGCTCGATCAATATACTGCCTAGACCATTTTCCAATTTGTCTAGCAGTCCCAACCTTAGCTGCTACAAGTTCTGCCTTCATTCTCTTGTACTTCAGCACTTCATCCACTTCAACCTTTTTGTATTGTTTCCAGTTGGTAGCAAATTTTGGCATTTGAGGATCTTTATTCATCTTTTCAATTCTATTAACTTCCTCATAAGAGCCTCAAGGGGCCAGTCTTTGAAATCAAACTTGTAGGCTTCGTAGGGCTTGGTTTCCATGATAGTGTTCAAGAAATCATTCCTTAATGTCTTTTGTAGCTCAGCATTTGGTGATAGATTTGATTTACTCAGGTCTCTAGCAAAATCTTCCAACTTCTTGACTTCACCAAGCCAATGTTGCATGCGAACTGATAACTTAATGTATCATAGCCCTTTACACTCTTCATTTGCCTTATCTTCTGCTTGCTTGCCCTTTAACTTTAGATATTCATAAATATTCTTTGGAGTTTTGAATCCCTGAAGAGATGGGAAGGTTCTTTTGGATGGATCATCCTCTGTGTAAAATTGAGTCATTTCATCTTGAACTGCAAGCAGTTTGAGGGGGAAAGTTACTGCCAATGGGTTGATCTTTGTTGATAGAGGTGGGACGAATGGTTTGGGTGAAGTTTGAATGAATGGAGTAGCTGATAACGGAATTGGTGCGGGTATATCTTTTTCTTCCTTCTCTTCTTCATGCACCATGAATTTTTTCTTTCTTGTGTAAACAAATTTTGGAGAAGGAGGAGTTAGGGAAGAAAAAGGTGCTATGAGTGTAAGGGTTGATTGTGATGGGAATTCAAATTGGGTTGAATCAATGGATTGACTAACAACTGTTGAAACAACTGGTGTCTCAACCGCTGTTGTCTTAACATCTGTTGAGACATTTGTTGCATCAACAATTGTTTCAGTGGAAGTTGGCAAAGGTGATGAGGATTTTGTATTCTGCTTTTTGACAGGTGGTTTTTCTGGTGAGAGTTTTGTTTTAGGTGTATCAGAATCTGGCTTCTTAGGTTCAGCAGTGGTTTTAAGTTTCGCAGCAGTGGTTGGTTTTTCTGGTGGTGATATTGGTTTAGGAAATATGACAATAGGAGATTCGTTGTGTTTGTGTGATTTTATTCTATTTGAAGTTCCAATGTTGAGCACTTCATCTTCCTCTTTTATATGCTTCCTCTTCTGCTTTCGTTCAATCTCCTTATATGTCTGTTTGTTAACGGTATCATCAATTCCCTTTTTCTTACCAGTATCAGATTTTCCAGGAGATTTTGTAGAAGTTTGCTTGGCAGGATTTGGATTTTGTTTTGGATGATTCCTTGGTGTTGGTTTGCCAAAGTTTTTCATGGAATCATTTTCCCTCTTTTCAGCATCATCTTCATCGTCTTTTTCAAACACAGGTGTAGGGATAGTACCAGTTAACTTTGCAATGCATTCTTTTATGCCCTTGATGTCAGCCTGTGTGTCTTTGTATCTTGCTTCAACCATAAATCTAATTAGCTTCATGTGGGAATTAAGTTGAATCTCAACAAGTTCTCTTTGAGCTGCAAGAATGGGTTGTACCGAATTACAAAGTTCTTGGCATAACTGCTGATGAGAAGGTCGACTTTTGAAAGCATCCACCAACTGCTTCAATTGATCTTTCATATCACCAACAGTTGTTTCCAAGTTAGATATCCTCTCCGTCAAATCCTGGTATTTTAATCCATTACCTAACTTAATAGGATCATCTGAATTCCCACCAGAGGTGGTTGTATCTGCTTTTGAAAGAGGAGGTATCTCCAAATTTTCATTAGCAGATGCCCCTTGTTCTTGGTTCTGGGGACTTCCCTCTACATCAGTGGTTACCTTAGTGATCTCACCCGTGGTTAACTTGAACTCACCGGTGGATACCTTGATAGACACAACAGTGGTTGCCTTCAAGGGAGTCTGACTGATGAAACTACCGTCCAAATGTAAATCAGTGGATTTGACATTTGTAGTAGCTGCTCCACTTGAAATACCATCAAGAATTTGCTGAAATTCAAGAGGTGTAGCCTCCTCAACTATTTCTGGGTTAGGTAATTGAAAAGGTTCAGACATAGCTATTGTTGAAGTTAAACTCTCAGTAAAGTTTTCATGGGAGGGATTGCTATCAGTCTGAATGTCAATAGCTTGAAACAGTGTTATAAACTTTGGTGGAATAGAAGATGAAGGGATTGGTGTCGAAAGAGACATTACCCTGGGAGAAGGGCTTTTAAGTATACTCTCATATGAGGGTATGACATCATATTGTGGTGTCCCTGTGAATACAACATGTTCCTTTTGTAAGGAATCATGAGGAGTTTGGTTTATGGGTTGAGATCTTTCCACATGTTGTGAGGAAGTAGCAACAGTAGTTTGTAGTGACATCTGTGTTGTCATAGGGTTAACCTCTAGGATCTCATCTTCCAGAAGATCCGTTTTGCTGGTTTCGTTGGGCTTTTTAGATTTTGTTTTGGTCTTTTTGAGTTTTGTTGGTGGGGGTTTCACAGCATTGGTTGTAGTGCTGTGATCACCAAGAGCAGTGGGCTTAGCAACAGAGGTTTCAGGAGTAGTTGTGGACTCATCTAAAATTTGCTCATTCCCCTCTGCTTCAGTTTTGGAAACATCTAACTCTTTAGTCATAAGGCTAGTAAAAGTTTCAGATGTTAGACTATTCATTTTAATAGCTTTACCTTTTTCAAAAGCTTTTTGAGAAACATGTTTTTGCAAGTAATAGCTTAATAGTCTAGGAAACATAAGAAAACCAGCAACTTTCCCCTTTTTAATAGCAGCAGTTTTACCCTTTTTAATAGCAGCAGTTTTCCCCTTTTTAATATTTTTTAAATTTGCAACCAAATCAAGAAACAATGCCTGGGAGTAGTTAAAATCAGTATTTGTCAAAATCGCATACCCCAATGACTGAATTTTCAAAGGTATTTCATTAAAAGAAGTAGTTTTATTTAAGAGACAGGTTAAGAGAGTATGGAACCGGAATTTCATTGGTGGTGGAAAATTACCTTTAAACATAGTTGCCTGATTCAACTGTCCATCATATCCCCTCCCAATCAAGTATGTTTGAATCTCATTTTTCGGGAAATATGTCTTACCTGCCAAGTCGTTTATCTCAAATGTTGTTGATATGGTACTGGGGGTAATAGCAACCGATTCACCTCCGACTTTTGAAGTTATACTTACGGCCATATTATTTTGTTCTTCAATATTCGCATTTGCCCAAAAATCGCGGAGCGTCTCTTGGTAAATGGGTGCGTCGGCGGTAAGAATGACCTTATATTTTGATGATGTAAGAACATCAATCATTGAATGATAAAGAGTATTGTTCTCGGTTTTCTCAAAAATACCCAGGTAGTTATGCGAATTTTTCATCAACAAAGCCATGATCCGAATTGAAAGTTGCAAGAGGTTGACGAAGAAGTGTTGAAAAAGAAGGTGGAAACTGCTCTGATGAATTTTAAACTCGAGACGAAAGTAAAACCTCTGTTTGGGGATGAAACAGGGATTTATAAAGTGAAAAAGTAAATGCTGTCGTGTCAGAAGTTTCAAAGATCTGATGGCTAACATCTGTCCACGCCAGAACCTCTGCTCTGATAATGGATGACAGTTGTTTGAAAACCACTGTTGGCCAACAACAGATGTTAGGCAACATTAGTAACTCAGCAGTCCTTAGATTAAACAGAACTTATGAGAATAGATAATACCCTTCAGCAGTGTTTGGAAACCACTATTGGGCCACAACAGATCTTATGCAACAATAGTAAGTCAGCAGTCCTTAGTGAAACACGGGTTTGAAAAACAGTTGTTTTCAACAGACTTTTAATATAAACAAATAAATTGATATTAAATATCAACAGCCATTTAATGCAAAACATTTAAAAAATAAATTTTCATGGAAAAACTATAAAATTAAATATCAAGAAACTGAAAGGACAAATTTTAAACCTCTTCCATAAAAAAATAAAAAAAAAAACTTTTCATTTAAACACCAACAATAATCTACATGCAAAACAAAGGCTACTACCACTTCATCGGACACAAATGTTGTAAACAGTGGTAAATCAACAGTTGCTAGGATAAACAACACTTATTAAAACAGACAATACCTTTCAGCAGTGAATGGATTTTTAACTAAACAGAAGTTGATTCAAAACATCAATAAATACTATGAAAACACTGATAATCAGTTTTAAATTGATTTTATATATTAAGACTTATGATTATGATGCAATAATAACCTAAAAAAAACATTGTTGATGGAGTTTTCTAATTTTAAAAACAGTTGTTTTCAACAGACTTTTAAGGATTTTTGTCAATTTTTTTTAAAAGAGCTATTTTTAAGAATGTTCAGAACTTCTATTGTGTCAATGGTTGACAATTCTTTGGAAACTGCTGTTAGGAATAACAGATGTTGGCAACAGTAGCAACTCAACAGTCGTTACAAAAAACAGAAATTATGAGAACAGACAACAGCTTTAAACAGTGGATGAATCTTTTGCCAAACAGATGTTTTAAAAACAGCTGTTTTCAACCAACTTTTAAAGATTTTTGTCAATTTTTTTCAAAATACCTATTTTTTAAGAACGTTCAGAACTTCTATTGTGTCAATGGTTGGCAATTATTTGGAAACTGCTGTTAGGAATAACATATATTGGCAACAGTAGCAACTCAACAGTCGTTACAAAAAACAGAAATTATGAGAACAGACAATACATTTAAACAGTGGATGAATCTTTTGCCAAACAGATGTTTTAAAAACAACTGTTTTCAACAGACTTTTAAAGATTTTTGTCAATTTTTTTCAAAATACTTATTTTTTAAGAATGTTCAGAACTTCTATTGTGTCAATGGTTGACAATTCTTTGGAAACTGCTGTTGGGAAGAACAGATGTTGACAACAGTAGTAACACAACATTTACAATAGCAGGTGTCAACTCTAACAACTGTTGATGCTCAAATTAGTAAAAATAAAATGCTCTACAAAGATTAATAGAATTATAATTTACATATCACATATGACGGTAGATAAACAATTACATTGAGAACTGAACAACGAAATTTAATAATCTTCAGCTCTTGAATAGTAGCCATATCCTCATATACTTGATCCTCAACTTGCTTGATAAAGCGATACTTTAAATCATAAGATGCTACAGTAGGGTATGATGACATTTTTAACTTGTATATTTCTTCAAGTCTGATCTAAAAGAAGGATACAATGGTAGTAAAACGTGATGAAAAGCTTATGCACTGTTTTTGAAGTCTGAAGTGTAGAAAGACATCACCATCAGGTTTCTGGACACTTGGTCTCTCGTAAACAGACCTAGATGCAGTCCATCAAAACACCTCTTCACCTCTTGAACAGTAGCCCTATCCTCATAAACTTGATCCTCAACTTGCTTGATAAAGAGATACTTTAAATCATAAGAACCTACAGAAGGGTATGATGACAGGCTCTCATAATTACTATTAACTTCTTCATTTATCATAAAGATGCATTTTAAACACTATAAAGGCTGATGATTAAGCTGATTGAAGAACTAATATATAAAATGGACATTATCAGTAATAATAAATACAAGAAAACCTGGAACAACATCGGCGCTTCATGAAGTACTCCACTTTCTGTACTTCAGACTTGAAAAACAGTGCAGAAGAACTCCCCACTGCTCGCTCGAAAAAAAAACAAATCTGAAATATATCAACACCTTAAAATAAATATTATCAACATATATCAACAGTTTAAAAGAATCCACAAACCTAAAACAACCCGCAACTGATTGTTTGAATTTTAAACAACTCTGATTAGGCTGAAATATAAAGCGAGAATTAGAATAGATCAGTTCAAATTTTAAGATTCAAAATCAGAAAAAAAAAAAAAAACTTACCCTCAACGATGTTGCAACAATGATGTTGGGAAAATTACGTGAAGTACAAAAAGCTGTAATCGCAGATGAACAGACTGAAGATGCAAATTCTGCATCCTGTAACAATCTATCTATCTATCTATATTTTCTATAAAAGGAGAAATCTGAGTGACACGGTGGCAGCCGAGGTCAAACGTTGGTGTGTGAAACAGAGCTTAAAATGAAACAACGATGTTGGAACAATGATATTGGAACAAAGAACTGTAATCGAAGATTAACCGGCTCAATCATGAGAGCTATGCATTTGAGTAAGAGAGATATGATCGCAAATATAAAGGAGAGAGATAAATTGAAATTTGAATGTGGATCCAAATTCATGTATGTTATTTATAGGGGGCCAGATTCATATGTAGTTTGAATTTTGAATTTGGAGCCAGGATTTTAAATTTTGAATATGGGCAGAGGTTTGAAGTGGTTTTATAAACAGCTAACGATTTGTAGATATGGGCAGATGTTTAACTTGATTTTAAAGTGATTTTCTAGATATGGGCCAGACCTTTTAAAATTAAAGTGATTTTATATATTAAGGATTATGATGCGATAATGACATAAGAAAAACCTTGTTGGACAGCCTCTATGGCTGCCACCTCAGCTTTTCTTACGTCACTCAAATTTCTCCTTTTATAGAAAGTATAGATAGATAGATTATTATTATTATTATTATTATTATTATTATTATTATTATTATTATTATTATTATTGAAATTATTAAATCAGACTTTTTTATATGGGAACGTCAAAATCCTCAAACTCCAAAGCATATAAATCCCTTGATGATAAGACAAAATTGACTAAATGAGTTAGCCTCACATTCACACTAATTGAGACTATTACATACATATCAATGCCTAAATCTTTAATGCATGGCCGGTCTAGTAGGCTTCTAAGACTAGGCATGTGCCTAGGGCCACAAAAAATAGGCGCCACTAATTTTTTTAGAAACTTTTCACATTTAGTATGTGGATTAGGCCCAAATGATTAAAAAACGGATTATAAATAAAGGCCCAAATTCTTTATAAGAAAGGCCCAAAGCCTAATCGTTTCAATTAATGTGATCAGTTAATGCGACAAAAGGGTTAGCGACATAGCATTAGCAATCATCATCATTCATCGCTTTTTAGAAAATGCGCCATTCCAAAATCCAAACTCAATTGTTCATCCTAAAATCCTTAAACGAGGGCCACCAACATCGTTTCTTTAGATCTTCGAGTCTGCGGTTGTCGTTATTACTCCATGGCGTCATTGGGGATTGGTGAGATGTTTAATGCACGGAGTTTTTTATGATGTTAATTTTTATTATTTGATATAAAAAATTACATTTAATCAACCCTTGTAATACACCGGGTTTTTAAAGATCTAACATTTTCATTATCTGGTATATAAATACATTTATTCAACCCGTACGATACACGGGATTCTTAAGTATATAACTTTTTTTATTATTATTTTTAATATATAAAATTGAATTAGTTCAACCCGTGTAATAAACGAGGTTTTAAAAATGAACGTAACTGAAAATAAATTTTAACAAATTAACATGTATAGCTAACATATACCATTTGGGTGTTGCGCCGAGCATGAAACACGGTTTTATAACTGGGTATGGGACTGGGAGCACCAATATCCATCCCAATAAAACTTATTTTCTCTAATGTGTGTCATTTATAAACCAATAAAACTTGTCAATGCATATTATTAATAAATTGTTCGCCGCGAAACAACCGTCGGTCAAACCCACCTTCAAGTAGATCCTGACCGTAATAATTCAGGTGGTTACCTTCAAGATTTAATCTCATCCGTTCAAACCCAAAAAAAATTGGCAGTTTGTTTTTTCAACGCAAGTTAAGTTTTGCTGTGTTTTCTGCATGTTTCTCGCTACGTGGGTACGCTCCCTCAACCTTGTCGGTTCATCTTGGATAACTTCTACGTGGTAGTTAGCATACAAGATGTATATATATGTCCGTGCATGCTTTGCATTACATCCTTTTCAATAAAGCATATCACTGTAAGGTGGTTACATATTTTATGTGTTTACGATGTTTGTTATGTTTCGATAATAATTTCTTATTTAGTTTGTTTGTTTTGCTTCAGTTATGATCGATGGATAATGCTGTGTATGATGAGGATTCAATTACGGGGAAAAATGTAAGTTGTTAATTTATATGGTATTGTGTTTATTTAACCATGTTTGTTCATTTGAATAATGATGCTTTGTTTTTCAGTTTGTTGGGTTGGACAGCGTTGTGGAAATGAAGCAGCCAACATATATGAAGTCTTCTTGAAGGGGTAAGGTCCCAAAAACCTCATAAAAAGGATTTGAGACCATACCACAAACCAACCTTTTAACCTTTTGACCTTGCGCGGCCGCGCATTGGTCTTACAAGAAGAAGAAGTAATCAGCAATCTACAATCGCACGCCCAAGGGAAAACATAAATCCTTGCACCTTCCCCCATTAGCAAAGGATAAAAATCCTGAGATCAATACTTCCGCCCAAATATCCAGACTTGGATATCATTTTACCCAGACTTGGAATTCATTCGTCTGTGTCCACACAGCAAGGTGTCACACCAGATTACAGCAGTAATCTTCTAGAAAGAAATACAATCGTGCACCACCCAGACGGTTATAACCGTCTGGACACGTGTCATTACCACAGACACCCCTGAAATCACAACGAAGGCATGCAAGTGAAGAATAATCTCCACTTAATCACTTTCCACGTGGCATTTCCCCAGCCATAGATCAAACCACGATCCGTGTGCTTTCACATCGGATCGAGACAACTTGACATCTGATCAAAGAACTTAACGGAAGAAAATATAACCGCTACGGTGTTAGCATCTTCCGTTATCTTTTCAATAACAGGTTTTCCCTCCCAAACTCCCGGTTATAAATACAGAAACTATTCAGGTATGAAATCAGATTACACCCACTTCTCAAATACTTTCTCTTCTCCATTACCAATACTTATTCTCACACCGGAGTCGGGTCAAGGAGAGAACCCTCTTCTCCCCTTGGCGAGGCTAACGGTGCTCTTTTTTGCAGAATCACCGGAGAAGAAGATCAGCTGTGACTGAATCAATCGAGAGAGAGCTAACCTTTTTATGCGGATTCAAACCCCCTAACTATCTCGGTTCCGACCATTTAGTTAGTGTTTCTTCATTGGCGCCCACCGATTCCTCAGTTTTCTAGTTTCTATCTCGTTTCGATTCAGTTCATTCCATTTTCTGTTTTTGCACATGGCAGAAAATTCGTCATTCCACCGGCAACCTGGTCCTCGACCAAACGTCGGAAACAATTTACAAGTAGAAGGAATCGTAGAAGAGGCCTCAGACGACAATGAGGTTCAATCCAATCGAGCAAATGATCCTGTTACTCCAGGAATGTTACCAGCAAACCCTGCTCAGTCAATTTTACCACCAGGTGAAACTCCGATATCATGGTATGTCCGGTCCCAAGGGGCATTAAACGCAGTGTACACACAGTTGTGTGCTCAAACTGCTCCCGTGACCCAATCACGGAGGCCGGGATCTAGAGCTCATGCCTCTCAGCGAGAAGAATCAACTTATGATGATACAGGCGGTTACCAGAGACAACACCATGGTGAACCACACCCTCGTCGAAGGCAATCGGTTCATGATAGGTTGGGTTCCCAACGGGACACTCACACTGACGAATCCGATCAAACATATCGTTTGAGTGCAAACACCAGCGTATTCAACAGACTGCAGCCAAACTATAACAAATGCAGGCCTCGAGCGGTTTATAACCCTGAGGCAGAGCATAATTATGACTTAGTTTACCGCCCTGCAGAAGCAGCGGAAAACTCGAAGTTCATACTGGAGATAGCTCTGGCTCCATTGGAGAAGGCCAAATTACCATCTAACATAGGGAAATTCAATGGGTTAACTGACCCCGATGATCATCTGAGGGTGTTCACCAGCGCGGGTCTAGTTGGAGGTTGGACCCTTCCGCTGTGGTGTCATTTGTTTGTACAAACACTAACTGGTCCAGCGCGAATCTGGTTTGACAACCTACCAACTGGACAGATCGAATCGTGGAAGGATCTGCGTAACAAATTCTTAACACACTTCAGCCAGTAGCGGCGCTCCATCAGAGACACTTCCGACGTCATGAATATATGGCGTCGTGATGACGAAAATCTAGAAGATTTCATTACTAGATACAATAAGGAAGTGTTGGAAATTGGCGGTGTTCACGAACAACTAATCCGTGCTCAGTTCAAGTACGCGGTTAGGTGTGATGACATGGTTAAAGTCCTATCCGGAACAGAGGGACTCCCAACAAGTTGGGAAAATATAATGGCGGCGGCCAAAGTTTATGCGCAGACCGAGAAAAACCTCACAACAAACAGGCCACCACCACCACACAATAGGCCTGCGGACTTAAGCTTAACCGGTGAAAGGAGGTTCAAAAAATCATGGCGCGAATCATCAAGAAGTCGTTCCTCTGAAGATGCCCGCACAACAAGTAACAAACTCTCTGCACAAAGGGAAAGCAAACAAGAAAATAGGGTGAGGCAGTGGACTCCCCTAACAAAAACCCCGGCGGAGGTTCTAAGTACTGAGGACTATCAGTTCAAACCTCCGATCCCGATGAAGAGTAAACGTGGTCAAGACCCGGCGCAATACTGCGAATATCATAAAGACAACGGGCACACCACGAACAACTGCATATCTCTGCGCACGGAAATAGAGAAAGCCCTTAAGAATGGAGAACTCACGCATTTACTCCAGAATATGCGCAAGGAGATTAAGCAGATAACCCGGGGAGAAGAAGGTCCAAGCAAACGGGCCAAAACCTAAGTCACGACTCTATAAGTTTCCCGCAGAAAGACATGACTCATCAAATACGGCGGAACTATCAGAGAGT
This sequence comes from Helianthus tuberosus, assembly GCA_030545235.1. Taxonomy (NCBI): domain Eukaryota; kingdom Viridiplantae; phylum Streptophyta; class Magnoliopsida; order Asterales; family Asteraceae; genus Helianthus; species Helianthus tuberosus. The sequence continues at coordinate 32,662,676 of CM060388.1, read as the reverse complement.
AAGTTAAGTTCCATTTAATTATCAAAAAAGCTTTGTAAAGCCTCTGAGCTCTATCCATGAATAAAATTACAAAGTTTCTATTATTTTTGTGTTTACAAAGTGCATGCAATTTCCTTTTAGTAAGCGCAAAAACATTATGGTAGTATAAAACAAGCTCCATGCAAGGTCAGTGATCACGTCACAAACAACCATAAGTTCACACATGAGCTTTACACCAAACTTTATTCGCCTTACTCAATAAAAGCAATTGTACTCATGCAAAATATTGTAAAGTCATTAAACAAAACAAATAGAAACATACTATTTTCAGCGTACAGATACGCCCTAAAGAGTTTCAAACACGGCAGTGTTTAACATACTTACGCAACAGCGCACCATCAAAACAGGGATTTACATCCCGCATAAAAAATTGTTCAAATACAATTTCATACTACTCTAAATCATCACCCTCATCCGGGAAGATTTCTTTGAGTTGCGCCACGTGATCATCCGATTGCAGCGCCACATTTATCACTTCCATAACTGGAAGTTGCAAATTATTAAACTCTGTCTTCATGGAAGCAAGCGCGGCAGCAGTATTCACGCCAAAGGTAGCAGACTTACTATCATCCCAGTTAACCTTCAATGCGCTGTTCACATGACGGGTACATTCCGCATAATCTTGCGCATACCCATCTCGTCGTGCAGCAACCATCAAATTCGCAACAGTTTTATCCAGTTCTTCAGAGTTTAACACAGATTCAGCAACCTATGAAATCAAGCGAAAATAAAAATGTCAAACAAGCATATATATGATTTCACAACAAAAAGCAGAAAAGGAACTTACACAAGCAATCCCGCGATCCTTCAACCAGGCCATATCATTCTTTAAAGGTTCAAGCTCGCTTTCCGCTGTAACCCGCGCCGTTTCTGAATTTTCCATCTTCTCTTCAACCTCAGTCAAACGGCGGGAGGTTTCAGTATTCTCGGAATGCGCAAGCTCCAAATCCTTCTTTAGTTGTTCCTGGTCAGAAACCAAAGCAGTCAGATCCTCTAACTCTCTATCTCTAAGGGCAAGAGTGGCTAAAGCTTGTACCTCCCGTTGCTCACTACGCTCCCTATGAGAACGCGCTTCCACCAGCGCAGCTTCCACATCAGCTTTCTCTTTCTTCAATTTTTCTATCTCCGCATCTTGATTCTTCAGATTTTCAACCTCAGCCTTGAGGTTATTTATAATATTGCGAAGGTTTGCCTTCTCAGCATTATCCTTCCCGCAAATTCTCCTCCAATTTTTGCGTTCCTCAGATAGAAGCGTAGCTTCAGCTTCAGCCTTTCTTTTCCAACCAGCAACAGACCATTCCTCAGTCTTGCGCTCAGCTTCAAACTTGGCTTGCTCAGTCTCTAATTTAGCCTTCAACTGTGCCACATGTTTTTCATCTTTAGCAAGCTTCTTTTGGGATGCCATGAAAGATGCCTGCTCCTTATGCATACTATACCACTCACGCACTATACGGTGAGTAGTAGAAACATGAGAAGCAGTTTCGGCAAGATAAGACTGATAGATCTGATCATAAGGCTGACTTTCCTGAAATTTAATCTCGCCAGGCGGAAGTATCCCCTGTAACCAATCTTGGCACACACGCCAATCCGAGAAGGTATCGCTTTTCTTTACATTCCAAACAGGGGCATGAAGATCAGAAGCATCTTTGTCCGTATAAATCCGATAATAATATTCTCCCAGAGTTTCTTCTGGACGAATTGGAGATTGTTTGTCAACACCAGCAGATGAGCCTGGTTCCTCAGTTCTAACCCTCTCGGTATGTTCAGGCATAGATTCAGAAAGTTTAGGGGAAGAAGCTGAAACTTTTTCAGCAGTCTGCTCTTTCCCCAACTCTTGAACAACAGCTTCAGGGGTTGGCGGATTATCAGCGCCATCTACCATGTTCGGTTCAACAATCTTTTCAGCCTCTGTATCAACACCAACAGGCTTCTCAGCCTCAACAGTTTTCTCCACACCTCCCTCAGCAACCTCTGAAGACTCTAGCGGGTCCGCAACAGCAGCGCGCGGAGGAGTAGAGGGAAGTTCTTCATTTACCACAGTTGGCAGTTCTGTGGGAATAGGGGAAACAAGAACTTCTGGACAAATAACAGAAATCCATAAAAATTAAGCACGCATAAAGAAAGCAAGGGAAAACAACACGTACCAGGAACAGACTCTGAAACAAAAGCATCAAGGTTTCCTTTTCTGGTAATTTTCTTCCTCTGCACTTTCTTGGGAGGTTGACCCTCCGCATCAGTATCAGTTTGCTTTCTTTTACCAACCTTCCTATGAACCAAATGTTCGGGACTGGAATCCAGATCGATAGGCTCATTTGGGTTGGAAGGGGGAATATCGGCAGAATCCTTTGGTTCAGGCTTCGGTTCCCGCATAGTCACTACAGGAGTAAGACCCTCCAAAGAGTCAGAAACCACCACATAATCACACCTGGAGACAGAAGAACGGCGCGTACCTTTCTTCTCTCCAACATTCCTCGCCTTCAAAGGTTGAACTTTAACAGTTTCACTTCTCTTCGGCGCGGAAGTAGAAGTAGTTGCGCGTTTTTTCTTTTCAGGGCCTACGCCCAAATTCAACAATTCACCTATAAAAGCGCAAGGCAAAAAATTACTCACAAAAAGCAAAAAAGGAAAAACAGATATAAACTCACCAGCACCAGCAGCTGGTTGAACAGATAGGTCCGCATCCCGCGGAAGAACAAAATTTCTCACGATACGATGATACCAAAGCTCCTATTCAGGCTTCTTCTTGATAGTACCCATTCTTCCGCCTTCCCTCTTGAAGGCAACAACATACAGAGAAACAACTACATTTGAAGAAAGAGCAGGTCAAAAAAAAAAGGAGGGTTGTGTTAAACAGACCGACACAAACATCAAAAGAAAGGATACTCCCAAACTTAATCAACAGCAAGTTCATCTTCAACACCTATGTTCACCGGAGGTTTCTGCCGACGACGATAATACACCAACTCACACTTACTCGGACGGAGAGTTGGGAAACGAGCCATTAAAGCCTCAACCGACAGCACAATGGTCTCTTTATTAGCCTCCGGTAAACGAAGATCGACATCAACAGGCCCAACAGCAGACGTCACCTCATCAGTTCCGGTAAGAGGCGGTGACGGAGAGTTGGCAAGCAACATCAAGCTCTCGGCGGCATCGTAAAAATTCAAGATATCGTGAAGTCGACGGGTACGATATAAACCCTTTATCTCCATAATTTCCAAAATAAGAGGATAGAATACACATCCTACAAATATATAAAGGGGATAACACCTTGGAGAAAGGGAAACTGGATCGTTATGATTAACTGTCAGAAAGATATCACATCCAAGCGGCGCTACTGGAACAAGAGTCATATCCTCATTAATAAAGTCTGACAAAGCGCCACTACAAATCCCAAGAGAGAAGAAAAAATGCACATTCTTACTGACAGATGCCGTCATCACACGTCAATACGTAAGTACAATTTCCCCTTAAAAGCTTTTTTAGCAACATTCAAACTTCTCACAAAAGATTCCCTACTCAGATAAATTCAATCTTCTCATAGAAGATTTCTTATTTTTTTCGCGCCCAAAAACATTTCCCTCTCATAAGTACAGTGCTCCACTTATTTGCATAAGTACAACACTAGACTGGGGGGACTTGAAGGGGTAAGGTCCCAAAAACCTCATAAAAAGGATTTGAGACCATACCACAAACCAACCTTTTAACCTTTTGACCTTGCGCGGCCGCGCATTGGTCTTACAAGAAGAAGAAGTAATCAGCAATCTACAATCGCGCGCCCAAGGGAAAACATAAATCCTTGCGCCTTCCCCCATTAGCAAAGGATAAAAATCCTGAGATCAATACTTCCGCCCAAATATCCAGACTTGGATATCATTTTACCCAGACTTGGGATTCATTCGTCTGTGTCCACACAGCAAGGTGTCACACCAGATTACAGCAGTAATCTTCTAGAAAGAAATACAATCGTGCACCACCCAGACGGTTATAACCGTCTAGACACGTGTCATTACCACAGACACCCCTGAAATCACAACGAAGGCATGCAAGTGAAGAATAATCTCCACTTAATCACTTTCCACGTGGCATTTCCCCAGCCATAGATCAAACCACAATCCGTGTGCTTTCACATCGGATCGAGACAACTTGACATCTGATCAAAGAACTTAACGGAAGAAAATATAACCGCTACGGTGTTAGCATCTTCCGTTATCTTTTCAATAACAGGTTTTCCCTCCCAAACTCCCGGTTATAAATACAGAAACTATTCAGGTATGAAATCAGATTACACCCACTTCTCAAATACTTTCTTTTCTCCATTACCAATACTTATTCTCACACCGGAGTCGGGTCAAGGAGAGAACCCTCTTCTCCCCTTGGCGAGGCTAACGGTGCTCTTTTTTGCAGAATCACCGGAGAAGAAGATCAGCTGTGTCTGAATCAATCGAGAGAGAGCTAACCTTTTTATGCGGATTCAAACCCCCTAACTATCTCGGTTCCGACCATTTAGTTAGTGTTTCTTCACTTCTATTATAGTTGGAAATGTAATATCATTTTGTTTTGTCAAGTAATGGGATTTACATAGCATTGTGTTTTTTAATATTATTTTTTTGTTTGTAGGAATCTTTTGTGTTATTATAGTAAAAAATCATTGACATGCTTTTTTTGTCAGGTTGTAGCTGACGAGTGTGTGGATGGTTATTTGCATTAATTTTCTTATTGCTCTAATGAGAATGTACATTTAGAAGCAAGTTTATGATGAAGTTTCTGTTATTATTTATGATATTGTGTGTTACTTAGAATTATTGTGTTATTTACAGCTATTGTGTTTTTTGTGATGGTTTTTTTTTGTTTTTTGTTTTTTGTTTTTGTAATATACTATGACAACAGTGGTTGACAGTTGTTTTTTTTTTCTTTTCCAAGTGGTGGCTGACAACATTTTTGTGGATGATCATTTTCAAACGTTGAGCAGGACATGTGATGAAGTTGGAAACGTGCGTAATAATTCTTGTAAAATATTTTATCATGTTGTTTATTTTTAAAAATCATTGTGTTTTTTTACAGATACTGTGTTTTTTGGTTTATTTTTGTAATATACTATGACAACAGTGATTAACAGTTGTTGTTTTTTTTTCCAGGTTGTGGCTGACAACATTTTTGTGGATGATAATTTTCAAAAGTTGAGTAAGATATCTGATGAAACTGGAGATGTATGTAATAATTCTTTTATAACTGTAAGATAACATTGTTTTAGTTCAACATGGTAGTTTATTTTATTAATGAGTATATTGTTTTTCAGTTTGAAGAATTGTTTGGAGTACTTCCTGACTTGACTATGTCTTCAATCAGAGCTGCAAAGGTAAATCGTTTATGTTAAAGTATGTAAATTATTTTGTTAGTGATAGTTGGTGATGTTTATGCTGAATCTTATTATGTTTGCTTATATTTTGTTTTGTAAATTTCAGAACAAATCTAAAGGCTTTGACTTGGATTTTGGTGCTTTGGTTGGATGTCCCGACAATTCTATAAAGCATGAGATGAACAAGGTTGGTTCCATATCTATATATTTAGTTAATATTCTAGATGAGTGGCTGACATATTATTCTCTAGCCTCGTAATTTCAGAAGAATTAATCAAAGGGTAAAGGCGCTGAAGAATTGGAAGTGGGATGAGGTAACTGAAATCGACAGTTTTGGCGAAGATTAGTTATGTTGTTTTTTTATGTATGATGATGGTTATTGTATTTTGGTAATGATACTCTGTTGAGTTGGAGTTTTTTTATGTGTGTATTTTCCTTTCCCTTAAACATGCATGTTTTTCTTTGTTTGTAATATTTTCGTTATAATTTAAAGGGTAATTAATATTTTCGTTGATTCATGCATAGTTAGCCGTGTACCAGTTTAAGTTTCCCGTGTTTAATTAATGGTTTGTGTGTTTATAGTAATAATTGTATGTAAACGTGTGTCTCTTCAGTTTTTTGTATGATTGTATCGTTTCCCGGAGCAATTTTTACATCATGTAACCGTTGCTGCCATTAATAGTTCCGCGTTAGTGTCCATAAGCCTTTTATATATATATGCAGACATTTATCGTATCTCAAGTTATTTAAGTTTTACCGATTTCTAATTAAAAAGTTAACTTTTTTCAATGGCTTCATCAAGTAATCAAGGAGAAGATTTGAAGGAACTGTTTTATAAAGCAGTGATGGAAGATTTGGAAGCTGAGTTAGAGTTTTCTAAAGATCTAAGGAAATGCTTTCATTCTTTGAAGACTGGAGTTGGCTCTCGTGATGATGTAACTGAGACGTTGCGTTTATTGCCTCCAACTGCTGTTCGTGACCTGGCACTTTTGAATAATGGTGAGAGTGGGAACAAAGATGTTCAGTTAGTGGCACAGATGTTAGAGATATTTAGACAAGTTAATGAGTCAATGGAGTTGAAGCGTAGGTTTTTACTTTCCTTATAAGTAGTTTTGTTAAGTTTAGTGATAGTTGTTATAGTGAAGTGGTATTTTTATTTTAATGGAATGTTTTGTTTTGTTTCTTGAAAGTTAGTCTGGATGAATTGTGTTTTTTATTATGATCGTTTTTTATTGTGGTTATTTAATCATATATTATTTCAAACATTTAATTTCTTCGAGTGACCATCTGGAGAATTGTAATTGATTTGGTTTATTTTGATGTTAAATTGTGCCTGAATATAGAGTTGCACTTGCACACATGAAAAAAACATTATCTATATCATAAACATCTAACTTTGATAGATCTCATCTATCTTTATTTAAAGGTGTTAGCAATTGCTATGTTAATCAATTTAAAAATAGTTACTTAAAAAGTTTTAAATTGTGTGAATTAAATGTAAGAATATAAGAGCAGTTGTAGTTACTAATCGCAATCGAATAAAAAGTCATTATTATCTTAAATATAGACATGGTTATTGATGTTCTTAATAGGGATGTAATGCAATGATTCATCTCAATTGAATAGGCGGACCACTGTTTTGTTCAAACATCTGCTCTGTGAAAAGCTGTCCACTGTCATAACCACTGTTTTGTTCAAACATCTGCTCTGTGAAAAGCTGTCCACTGCTGAAAGTCAACCCCTGTTCTCTCATTTGCTTGGATATCATTGTTGTTCAAAATCAGTGTTTTCATCCACAGATATGTTATCCACTGATAGTTAAAATGTCCCACTGTTTTCATTATAACCGTTGCAACCACTGATATTGTTCAATCATGTTTGTTCATTTGAATAATTATGCTTTGTTTTTCAGTTTGCTGGGTTGGACAGCGTTGTGGAAATGAAGCAGCCAGCAGATATGAAGTCTTCTAATATAGTTGGAAATGTATTATCATTTTGTTTTGTCAAGTATTGGGATTTACATAGCATTGTGTTTTTTACAATCATTTTGTGTTTGTAGGAATCCTTTGTGTTATTATAGTAAAAAATCATTGACATGCTTTTTTTGTGAGGTTGTAGCTGACGAGTGTGTGGATGGTCATTTGCCTGAATTTTCTTATTGCTCTAATGAGAATATACCTTTAGAAGCAAGCTTATGATGAAGTTTTTGTTATTATTTATGATATTGTGTGTTACTTAAAATCATTGTGTTATTTACAGCTATTGTGTTTTTTGTGATGGTTTTTTTTTTTGTAATATACTATGACAACAGTGGTTATTATATTAAATGAAATATTTAATATGTGTAATTTTAATATCTTCACAACTGTTTTCCCATCCATGTTCTGACAGTTAGTCAGGATGAATTGTGTTTTTTTATTATGATCGTTTTTTTATTGTGGTTATTTAATCATATATTATTTTAAACATTTAATATATTCAGTTTAATTTCTTCGAGCGACCATCTGGAGAATTGTAATTGATTTGGTTTATTTTGATGTTAAATTGTGCCTGAATATAGAGTTGCACTTGCACACATAAAAAAAACACTATCTATATCATAAACATCTAACTTTGATAGATCTCATCTATCTTTATTTAAAGGTGTTAGCAATTGCTATGTTAATCAATTTAAAAATAGTTACTTAAAAGTTTTAAATTGTGTGAATTAAATGTAAGAATATAAGAGCAGTTGTAGTTACTAATCGCAATCGAATTATTCTATTAAATGAAATCTTTAATATGTGTAATTTTAATATATGGTATGTTCTAGCGGTTTATAATACAGGATATTAGGTTAATAAGTTGTTGTAGTCTTTCTTGCATGTTGTCCTACAAAGATGGAAAGGTAAATTGTTGTGTTCATTTCTTAATAAACCTCTCTTAACCGATTCTAACTCAATTTTGATGTAGAGGTAGTTAACTGGAATGGTTATTATTGTGTAATTTTTTAAGAAATTGTGTTATTTTATGAAGAATGATATTTTCTCTTATTATATGACAATGTATGTGTTAGAACTTTTGTATTCAGGTTTAACTTTTCTTTTGTAGTTGTGTGTATTATTTTATATTATTGTATATCATTAAATGTTGTGTTTATAAAAGATTTTAGGTTAATAAGTTGTTGTAGTCTTTCTTGCATGTTCTCCTACAAAGATGGTAAGGTAAACTGCTGTGTTCATTTCAAAATGTTTGTAGAAAGGTCAATATTTGCTAACATCAGCAGTTGTTTAAGATTGTGTTAATACAATGTTAAACTGCTTTCATTAACAGTTTTTTTATATAAGTTACGTGGTTGGTTAGTCTTATTTTATCACCCGGTTGTGTATGAAAAGCGGTTGTATACATTGTGTTTATATATAAACATTTACATATCAAATTGTCTCAATTGTATTTCATTTATTATATTTTATATTGTAGCCCCATAGATTATAAAATGGAAAAGCTTGGGTTTGCATTGATCGTCGATGAAATATTCACAAGGCTCCCTGCCAAAGCTATTGGTTGTTTGAAATGTGTTTGCAAAGATTTCCGAAAGGAACTGTCAACTCATTTTTTTGAGATGATGCATTCTTGTCGAATTGGAAATTCACACAAGAAATATCTCTCCTTGCCAGATTTGTCAATTGTTGTTGACAACGTAATAGGTGGGAATTTGGATGTGGTTACAAGCAAACAGATCACTTTTCCTGGCAATGTTGACCCTAGATTCTTACGTATTCTAGCGTCGCTTAATGGGCTGTTGTTAGTGTCCTTTGAACCGAGATGTTGTGAGCTGATCCTTTGGAATCCAACAACCAGGTGCCATAAGTTGTTGTCCGTCTCAGACTTTTGTCAGTGGTATTTTCGAAACTGTGATACATGTGGAATGTATTTTGATGAAACCAATGATCTTAAAGTGCTTCACATCAAATATTATTTTTTGAATGTCGTTACTACTCGTGTTTATTCACGACGTCGTGAGACGTGGAGAGAAATAGATTTCTTGAGGGGAGGTAATTTCGGTGGTCGGGGTTATTCAATGTCTTCCGGAATTTATTCTGGCAAAACCATATATTTCGTGTGTTCAAGAAGTTGGTATCCCGGCCCTTTGGAGAGGTATATAGTTGCTTTCGATGTTATTTCCGAAACTTTTAGAAGCCTTCGTTTTCCTGAAAGTTTGGAAGTTACTCCTTGGCCAGGAGAATTTCTGAGCATTGCAAAGAAGCTCCATTTTATTGTTGTTGAAGGGTCTCCCGAGTTATCTGTTGGTTTGTACAAAGTTGAAGATGAAGCCTTCATCAAGATGTTTTCTATCAATAATATTCATATTATTAGTTATGAACAAAGTTTCCGTTGATCCAATATATTTCAAAACAACAAGCGGTTGATAGTAAATATTTGGAATCGTCCTGTTGAAGTTGACCTGAGCAATGAAGTTTTTAATTACCTTCAACATGTTGATTCCTACATTGGTGCGAAACGAGCATTATTTATCGAGACCCCTGTTTCGTTGATTGATTAGAAATTATTATGCTATATTATAGGGAATGGTGGTCGTTTTTTTCGAATTTTGTTTATTGTTTCAAGTAGTTCCATATGTATAAGTGTATTAACAATTGTCTGCATGGATATTTATTTCCGATTGGTGTTAGTTAATCATATATTATTTCGAACTTTTAATATTTTCAGTTTAATTTGTTTTACTATATATGTAGGTGAAGAAGTCCTACAAACCTGATATCATCAATTGCTTTTTTTTGTATATTTATCATGTATGTTTATCATTTAGTACAACTCATGAATGTGTGCTAAAAGGCAGTTGTAGAAATAGATGGTATGTTTATCATTTGGTTCTATCCTTCTTTTGTATAATATTGTGTTATTATATTAAATGAAATCTTTAATATGTGTAATTTTAATATATGGTATGTACTAGCGGTTTATAATCCAGGATTTTAGGTTAATAAGTTGTTGTAGTCTTTCTTGCATGTTCTCCTACAAAGATGGTAAGGTAAACTGCTGTGTTCATTTCTTAATAAACCTCTCTTAACCGATCCTAACTCAAATTTAATGTAGAGGTAGTTATCTGGAATGATTATTATTGTGTAATTTTTTTTAAGAAATTGTGTTATTTTATGAAGAGTGATTTTTTCTCTTATTATATGACAATGTATGTATTAGAACTTTTGTATTCAGGTTTAACTATTCTTTTGTAGTTGTGTGTCTTATTTTATCTTATTGTATAACATTAAATGCTGTGTTTGATGTGTAACAAATATTTTGTGGCAGAGAAATTAATAAATTCCCTTATTGGATTATAAGCTAAGTATCCGGAGTGTTTATGATTGTGTGTTTATATAGTATTGTGTTTTTATTTTATATGGTATTATGATTGTGTTTTTTCTATATTATTGTTTTTTTATTTTACATGCTATACTTTATGTATTATTTGTTTTACAACATGGTATGTATTAAAAATCATTGTGTTTTTTTATCATGTTGTGTATTTTTAAAAATCATTGTGTTTTTTTAACCATGTTTGTTCATTTGGATATCACTGTTGTTCAAAATCAGTGTTTTCATCCACTGATATGTTATCCACTGATAGTTAAAATCACCCACTGTTTTCATTATAACCTTTGCAACCACTGATATTGTTCAATTAGCGGTTTCATAAAACAACTGTCTTACACTACTCATCAAGGGTTGGCACGTGGACAGTACATAGCCTTCAGATTTTTTTAACCGCTGCCACGTCAGCTTTCTCTTTTTCCTTTATAAAACCCTGAGCAAAACCCCAAACAGGGTTTTTACTGTCGAATCGAATTCAAAAATTCTTTTCTCAAAGCAGTTATCATCTATTTCTCTCAAATCATTCATCATTCTTCTTCCTCAAAATGGCAAAATCATCGTCTTCATTATCTGCAAAACCCACTGAAAAAGCCATAGAAATTCCATACAAAGCTCCTCATAACTACTTGGGTCTCTTGACAAAACCAAGTAATAGTCAAACCTTCAATTCCATCATAGACGCACTTTCGTCTTCAAAGTACAAAACTTTGTTGACCGCTGATGCTCCGATTTACGAAAAAACGCAGAGAGAATTTTGGAAGAATGCCACACTTGAGTCTCAAGGTGAAACAATCATAGCCATCAATTCCTCAATAAAGGGTAAAAAGGTTCAAATTACACCAAAATCCATTTCAGAGGTATTTGAACTCGATGATCTGCAAGGTAAAACTTCTTTTCCTAAAGTCGAGTATAAAACTGATTTTATTGAGAGGGGGTATGCTGAGGAAATGAAAAGGTGATCACAAGTGCAAAACAACTGCTGTGAAACCCACACCTAAAACCACCAGAAAACCAAGACAAAAGAAAACTCAAAAGCCCCCCAAACCTACAAGAAAGGCAACTCTGGAAGATGAGATCCCAGATCAACTGCCAGTGACAACACATACCTAAATCCATTTCCGTCCTTCTGTCGCTTAACTAGCTTCACAACTGTTTTCCCATCCATGTTTCTGACATTCATCTGATGCACCTTCTTTGTTAGCCTTGCCCTGTTTACAACTTCTACAGGTAATCGCTGCATTGATGTTAGAGTTAACAAGTATATTAGCCGTGTTGGATATAATTGTCAGCGGCAACAAATATCAATTGTTAATTTTCGAATAAACATAATTTAGTATCTATTATCTATTATAGTTATTCTATGAAGGTTATAAGTAAAGTTATACTTTATTGTTTAGAAAAAAAAACAACTGTTTTAAGGTTTTTTGCTGCAAACCAAGTTCAATTGTTATGTGTTTAACTGGTAATTCTGTACGTATAAATAGCCTCATGAATGGTGTTCTAAATTGTTCTCATTAAATAACAGAAATGACATACCATTCGATAATTTGCTTTCCTGTTGAATTGATACGCACCACTTTCTTGATCATAATTTTGATGTGCAACACGTTTTTCGTCTTCATTGCTTACCTTCAACGCCATCCGACTTTTTTTCCCGTTTTTGTTAACCTTATCATTTCAAACATGCATTTCCTTTCAATATATATATATATATATATATATATATAGTATATATGTTAATGTATAAGAAATATTTATTGGAATATTTTGTTAACTTATGCTTAACTTACCAAACGATCTTGTATTTGTCGTCCAGTTGCTGACACGGTAGAATGATCATAAGTTGTACAACATATCAGTTGTTTAGGTTCTTCAGATGTAGAATCGGATGCAATCTGTTTACCTTTCTTTTTAACCTGTTATTACAGCCCGTAACATTAAATCAAATTAAACTACAATCGTCAACTAAGTATGTATAATGATATGAACAAATAACTTATCCGTTATTATGTTTCAAAGACTTACATCTTCTTTTGTCTGGTTGTTATTTCCTTCACTTACAAAACTCTTTCTTTCAGACTTCAATTTTTCTTTTTCAACACTTTTTTTATTCACTTCATGTTTCTCATCATTCATCTGCATCCAAGATTTTTAAAATTCATTAACATCTGAGGATCAATATATTGTATTGTAAAAATATGTAAACTCATTACCCCAGTAATCAATTGGTTGATTGAGTCTTCTTGATCAGTGAAGATCTGTTATACGATAACATCCGTAAATAAGTCGTATTGACTAGCAAACCATTTTAACTTACTTTAAATTACTTACAGAGTTGAAGTGTTCATAGTATGTGTGTTTAGGTATTTCAACAACTGAGTTGTCTTTAGTTGTCTCCCTCTTTCTAAAAACAACCTCAACTCCGCTACGATAAAGTGTCAAGTCAAATGATTCGCTGTCTGTTTTCATCAACATCAGTATATCACCGTCTTCTATGTTAATATATTCAAACATCTCTAGACACCCTTTAGCAAAAAACGTAGCATGCATTTATTTTTTCGGTCTCAACTTTCCAACACTAACCTGTTGAGTATATGTTATAAGAATCTTTTACTGGTCAGTAACAGTAAAATTTGTTCACATAAGCTTCTGGAATGACCTGAAAAGTTGTGTAATATTTTATAAACATATATTCATTTATTCCATTTGTTGACAAGTATAACAAAAAACAAATTCCTACTAACATATAACTATACTTACTATGATCTTTAAATCTCCGTAACGGTTGACTGTCAAGAACGATTCATCACAAACGTTTTCTATGAAACAATGTATTTGTAGACATTTTTCTTTGATTATCCTCAAAACCAATAAGGTGTTCTTTGTCAATTTAAGACCTTTTACAATACTTATCCATCCGTCAGTGACAACACTTTCACCTCTTACACTTCTCAGCCATGCTGTACAGCTTATTCCGCTTTCATGATTTATCGTTACCTTTGTCCGGTTCTAGTAATCTCCTCCCACAAGCTTTACAAACTCAATTGGTAATGCATGTAGTTACATTTACTAATTTCAGTTTACGTAATGAAGTTTACACTTACTTATTGAAGGCATTACAGCATACCAGTTTCAATGATTTAGGGTCTTGTAATAGAGACAGGCAGGACGTAATCATTTTTGTATACCTGTGATATATAACATTTAATATTAACTGTTAGTATTAATACACAATGTGTTAAAATGTAATCTTATGTCATGAGAATATTATTCATAATTCATAATGTGCAATAGATCTCTTCTGTATACCGTTTCAATATATCAGTAAATATATATATATATATATATATATATATGTATTCGTAAAATATCTCTTTTCGCGTAATCGTACATGGGTTAGGTTATTTTGGAGCAACTTATATCTTATTGACTTATAAAATTTAATAAGTTGTGTTTATAGTGTTTGGGTTAGCTTATTCAAGTTATTTTTGTGTGTTGAGAAGTTGTTTTTGATAAGTTAGTATTTGTAACTCCTCACTTATGACTTATATAAGTTAATAAGTACTTTTAGAGAATGAACCCCAAAAATAAAAATTTTTATAATAGAATCATAAGTTTTCATCCATGTGTGTTTGGGATTCCTTCTTAAAAATGACTTATTAACTTATATAAGTGGCAAGTGAGAAGTTAGAAATTCTGACTTCTCAAAAATGGCTTGTCAACACACAAAACCCTTAAAAATAAGCTAACCCAAACACTCAAAAAACAACTTATTAACTTTTATAAGTCAATAAGTCATAAGTTGCTCCAAAATAAGCTAACCCAAACACCCCATTGTTTGATTGCAACCTTTTCATATATTATTATCATTATACTGTAAACATTAGTTCGACAATGTCCATAACATGCAATACATAAGATATATATCAACTATACATAACATATGAGAGGTTGAAGATGATTGAAACCTAAAATCAGATTTGACGTCTACAAACAAGTTATTCGCCGCAGTAACCATCATATGTCGCTGATTAAGTATCTAACAGAGGTTTAGAAATCTAATAGAAATTAAACCGTTAAGATTTACAATCGGAAGTTACCTTTTTGTCGATCAAATCTTCGGTGGCGATGATCTTCAAGGAGATATGAAACGCCGGTGATGATGAAGTTGTTTTGATTGTGATAGATATGATGTTGATTGCGTATCTTTTATTATCTTTTATATTTTATTGTTTGTTTAATTAAATAAAGAAATACTTGAATATTGGTGGTATGGATAGTGTTAATATTAGCCATGGTATTGCAACTGATTCTATATATTGTGTTATTGCGTCTGATTATTGTGTTTTGCAACTAGGTGGGTTTTCTATACATTATGTTATGTGTTCTTGTCATTGTGTTTACTTTGTATCCAATGGATATTAATTTTATTAAATTAAATATAAAGAAGGATTAAAGAGTGAAATATGTATAAAATATTATACGCTACAATTAACACTTCCTAAGATTTCAACGACTCTCGCCTTCTTCCACGCGATTTCATTCTTTCTTTTGTTTTGCAGATCGGCTAGGATGCGCAGATTTTCTGATCCTGTTTCAACAGTTGTGTGATAAACTCTTCTGTGTTGTTCTTGAAATCTGATGGGGGAGAGTGGAGGACTTCATCAAGCTATCCGATGCTGCTCCAGGTTCGCTTGTAATTGTTATCACTGATGATGCCGACTTTTCTGTTTAGTTCTTCATATGCTCCCTTTTCTTCGAGCGACCATAGAGAGAATTGTAATTGATTTAGTTTATGTTGATCTAACTTTGATAGATCTCATCTATCTTTATTTAATGGTGTTAGCAATTGCTATGTTAATCAATTTAAAAATAGTTACTTAAAAATTTTAAATTGTGTGAATTAGATGTAAGATTTTAAGTTAGTACGTATTAGGGGTGTGCATGGGTCGGTTTAGGTTGGTTTTTACTATTATCCATAACCATAACCGCTAGTTCGGTTATGGAGTTTTGGTAACCATAACCATAACCAAACTTCGGTTATGGTTAATCGGTTATGAAGTCGGTTATGGTTCGGTTTTCGTTAATTTCGGTTAAGTAACCAAGCAAGGTTTGAAATAAATAGGGTTGTGCACGATTTGAACTTAGCTTGAGCCTATTTTATAAGATAACAAAGACTAAACTTTTTGGTTAAACTACCGATTTAGAGTTCTTTTTAATAAGGTAATTCTCAAACAAAAACAGTTATGGCCATAACACCTTAGTTTTTTTTATCAAAATAAATGACATCTATATCAAGATCATTTTGTTACTAACATACTTTTATCTTAGTAAAAACCCTCTATATGGTTTTGTAAAACACAAATCGATTATATAAAGTTAACATCACAACTTCGGTTCGGTTTCGGTTATATTCGGTTAACCAAAGCTTCATAACCATAACCATAACCGATTGAACGGTTATACAAAGTTTCATAACCATAATCATTGGTTATATTGGTTATCGGTTATTAGTGGTTCAGTTATGTCGGTTATGGTTCGGTTATCGGTTATGGTGGTTAATTTGCTCACCCCTAGTACGTATGACAATTCGATGTATAAGAATATAAGAACAGTTGTAGTTACTAATCGCAATCGAATAAAAAGTCATTATTATCTTAAATATAGACATGGTTATTGATGTTCTTAATAGTTGGATAATAAGTCATTGTGTTTTTTACAATAGTTTGTGTTTTGCCAACGAAATTGTATATTATAGTATATATTGTGTTTTTTTGGCTTTTGTGTAATATCCTTGGGAGATCCTGATAACATCAATTACTTTTTTTGTATATGTATTCTGCATGTTTATGATTTATTGTATATTATAGTATACATTGTGTTTTTTTGGCTTTTTTGTAATATACTTGTGAGATCTTGATAACATTATCTGCTTTTTTTGTATATGTATCCTGCATGTTTATCATTTATTACAAGTCATTATTATGTTAAATGTAGACACTGTTATTAATGTTCTTAAATAATATTCTCATGACATAAATATAATCTACATTTGGTTGTGTTGATAGTTTTTTTTTAATACTTTTGTAAACATGTATCATTGATAGATCTCATTTATCTTCATTTAATGGTGTTAGCAATTTCTACGTTAATCAATTACAAATAATTAATTAAATATTTTAAATTGTGCGAATTAGATGTAAGATTTTAAATTAGTATGTATGACAATTCAAGAAGAGTTGTAGTTATTAATCGAAATCAAATTAAAAGTCAACATTATTTTAAATATAGACATAGTTATTGATGTTCTTAATAGTTAGATAAGTAGTCATCGTGATATTAAAATATACAGTGAGTTTGGATGATGTTAATCATATATACCCGGACAGCAGTGAGTTTGGATGATGTTAATCATATATACCCGGACAGCGGACGGGTAAACTACTAGTTCTTCTTTGTTAGCCATAAGTCAAGCTCCCTTCTGCCTCAGAGAAATAGATACTTTGATATGTCTCTTGTGAGTAAAACATGAAACTCAATACATTTGGGATGGGTATTTGGGTATGGGGTTACTTTTGAATTTTTTGTGGGTAAGGGAGCTTAGGTGACCTGATTACCCGAAAACATCCCATTTACCCAAACCATATACCGATTCAAATATCTGATTTTTTATTTTAGTCTAGTAATATTTATATTTTTTATTATATGAGATATTAACTTATATTTGAGATTTACATCATCATAAATTTTACAAATTTTAGATATTTCAAACTTTTTATAATGGTAATTATATGAATGTAATTAATCATATTATAATTTATTGTAGTTGTTAATAATACAAAATTATATAAAAAATAAGAATGGTAAGAAAAAATGTATTTTAAAATCCCATGCATCTTTTAAAAACTAACGGGTATGTCCGATACCAGGCGGGAAATTACTTGACATATACCCAACGGGCATCGAGCCGGGTATGAGACACAATTTTACAATCAGGTATAAGACTAAGATTACCAATACTCGTCCTATTCCCATCACTACATGTAAGGCTGCAAGATGCTAAGGTCTTGCTTAAACAGTAATGTAAGAACAAACAAGAATAATTAAAAAAAACCAAGTTGTAACAACTAACAAGTAGTAATCATTTCCTTTAACATAAAATTATCTTTCTGTCTTTACAAAAAGTATGTTTTTATAAAGTGTGAGGATACAACTGATATCAAACATTATATAAATGTCTTTCAAATATATCCTCCATTTTATATAAAGCTCCATTGAATCTCCATGATTACCAAGGAAAGGAGTTCCTTAAAGAGAAGCACACAAGTAGCCACACAATATATCTGTTGGTGCATACATCTGTCGTCTTCGTCTTATGTCAAGTCTCGGGTTCGTTGCAGATTTGAACAAGCATGAGGTCATCATTATTGATGATGACATCACATAGATGACATCATCATATGCATCATCACATAGAATTCACAAGATGACAAAATGGATTGCATGAAACAAGTATTTAGTTTGACCGTTTGAAGGCTGCTCGTTTGAAGAGTGTGACCGTTTGAAGAGTTTTATGCCACCTTCAAACGGTCAGGGTCTTCCCTATATATACCCTTCAAACTTTCATCATTTGTAACGTTCTAGTTTCCGACGCCGAGGTGCTGTCGAAGTGTCTCCAGCTTGTAAATTGTTCAGAGATCAATATACGAGACATTTAATAGTGAATCCAAGCTAAACGAAGACCGAATCAATGAATTCCGCCTCTGATTCTGCCTGAGCACTCTTCTGATCGACTCGTTAGGTCGTTTCACGATCCTACAAGTGGTATCAGAGCTCAGGAGGAAGAGTTCTTACCGTTTAGCTCGTTTTCGCTAGCAAATTCTGATTTTCTACACCTTCTTTCACAAAATTGATACTTTTCACGGTTAAAATCGGCTAAAACTTTCACAATGTGTGCGTAATTGTGTTTTAACAAATCCTTGAGAATATCATATCAAAACTCGAAGTAAAACTGGTAAAAATGGCTTGAAAATTGGTGACCGTTTGAACGAAGTCTGACTGACCGTTTGAAAATGCACATTACCGTTTGAAAAATGCACCTTACCGTTTGAAAATGCACATGACCGTTTGAAAATACATGGTTGTCCGTTTGAAATTGACCTTACCGTTTGAAATTGGGCATGTCCGTTTGAAAGTATCGTTGACCTGAAACACGACTACCGTTTGAAAGTTCATCGTTTTGTGTGAAACATTAAACGAGGGTGTCAGTGTATGTGATATTATCGAAAGTGCATTGAGTAGTGTGAATCGATTGAAAGTGCATCGAGTGTGTGAAACATTAAACGAGGGTGTCAGTGCATGTGATATTATCATTTCGGGTCTCGTGCTTGGATTGATAAAACTTGTCCAACATTGAGTATTTTTGAATATTGAATCATTAATTGTGAAGTCAGATTGCATGTGATTATCTCGGTTTAAACAATCCTTATGTGTATATCACATTGATCAAGACTTCCGACCCATGTGATTCATAGTTGAGGTCCAATCAAATTTTTGCATAAAAGGTGTCGGCCACTCTTGATAAATCAGAATGGATTAATATGTTCACGTGAATTTTGTTTTGGTCCAATGGAATTATTTTGGTTTTAAGTGTTGTCGGCTAAGTTCAAAAATCGAAACAATTGCATACGAATATCATGTGATCATGTCGGCCAGTTTTAATCGAATATATTAGATTTTGATGTGATTAAAAAGAAGTTGTTGTCAGTTTTGCATATGAACAAGAAGTGAAGCCCAATACAAATCATAGCTTGTTTAGAGTATAAAACATTTGCCGACCCATTAGTTGAACATATTGATCAGCCCAATTAAGTGTTGTGTGATTAAAGTTCTCGGCCCAATCACTGTTTAGTGCAGTCTACTTCATACTCGGATTTCGGAACAATTGAAAAGTGTTTTGTTTGAAAAGTGATCTAGCTTGGACTTGATATTTCATTTAACGGGACGATCTTGATAAACGTGTTTCCGAATCATGGATATAAATTTCTTTAATATGAATAGTGAAACAGTTAATAGAATAAATGTATTAAAGAAAGAGTTTGATTCGTTTTCAGGTTGTCCAGGAGAAAGTACAAAGAGTATCATTGAGAGGTATAGCCATCTTGTTCGATCAATGTCTGAGAAGGGTATTCAAAAAAGTCCAAATGAATGGGTTGAGAGATTAGCCAATTCCATACCTCAACAAGAATGGGGTACATATCTGTTGGATTTAAAAAGAACTGGAGAATACTCTAGATTGACAATTTGTCAATTCATTAAGAAACTTGAAGAACTGATGGAGAGGAATGCTGAGAAGAAGAAAAGTCAAAGTGGAAAATCAATATTAAAGAAGAGCAAGAGTAAAGGTGTTCAAGTGGGAGAGGAACAGACTGAAGAGATTTTAGCTTTGAAAGACGAGAAGAAAGCTGATAAGAAACAGATTTTTGATTTGCAGGAAAATTGTGAGAGGTTGAAATTTGAAAATGACAAACTGTTAAATGATTTGAACAGTTTGACATTAGAAAACAAGATTTTGAAAGAGAAAGAAAAGGATTTTGAAAGCAAAAAGAAATCTTCAGAAGATGAAGATTTCTGGATAAAGCTGGAGAACAAAAATCTGAAAGCAAATGAAACAAAATTTCAAGAACAGTTAAAAGTTTTGGAAAATGAAAAATCTGTTCTTAAAAACATTAAAATTGAAAACGAAAAAACAATCAAGTCTCATCTTGAACGAATATCTCAGCTTGAAAATGAAGCTGAGAATTCAAGGAACAAAATTGATGAGCTTGAAAAGAAATTGAAAGGTTTTGTGAATTTATCTGTGTTCCCCTGTCCAAAACCGATCAATTCTGTTCCAATAAGTGACTATGTCACAAACTTTGACAAAGTCAAGGTTGAAGATTGTGATGAGAAAACTGATGATGAAAATGAGGAGTTTTATTCAGCAGACGAGTCTGAGTCTGAGTCTGATGCTGAAAATGAGAAAAAGAAAATATTTTTAAAATTAAAAGAAAAATTTCTAGAAACTGTTCTGCAATCGACTGAAAAGGGTGAATGCTCTACGCAAAAACCTTTGAAGAAGAAAGTGGAACAGAAACAAAAAGTTAAAAATTCAGAAAATGGTCAAAACAAGAATAAAAGCTCATCAGTTCAATCATCCAATCATTATAAAAAAATCACAAAAATCTGAAAAACAAAACTCAAAAATAGTTGGTAATGAGTGGTGCAGGTTTGACCACAGTGCTTCAAAGCCAAATCAAGTTTTCAAGAGGAGTGATAATCACTACAAAGCCAGACAATGCTATGATCTGAATGTTTGGACTGAAAGTGGTGATTGGTACGATAACAGAGTGTGTTACACTTGTGGTGTGAGAGGACACATTGCTGTTAACTGCCAAAATCAGTGGTTTGAGACGAGGAGATGCTTTGAATGCCATATCAAAGGTCACATTGCCAGAGATTTCCCAATGAGATCAAATAAAAGATCGAGGGCTGATTCTCAGAAAATGGCAAAGAAACCAGTCAATGTCAAGCCCAAAGAACAAAAAGTGGAGGAAAAGAAAGTAAAACTTTCACAGGGGCAGAAAGACAGACTGAGGAAGAAAGCGAGAGAATATCTTGAAAGGATTTTGTCCTCGGATATAACTGGTAAAACAGATAAAAGTTCTGATAAATCGTCTTGCTCGCCAAAGAATGACAAATCAAGCAAAACGAATTCATCAGATACAAATCTGAGGACAGAAAAGAGAGTAAAGAAAGAGAAGGCAATTAATCAAGAAATTAACAAATCTGGCGATGAGTTTGTTTCTTTGGAAACAAAGGAGCCACATGTCGGCGATGAATCTGGCTCATTAAAGTCAGACAAGCCACATTTAGGCAATGATTCTGGTATGTTAAAACCAAAGGAGCCATGTGTTGAGGTAATAGTTGAGAATTCTGGTCTAACAATGGATGATGCAAATTTTCCACCATTGTTGAACAAGAATTCAAAATCACCCAAGGACCGTCAGGCTTGGGTGAATCTGTTTAAATGAAAAACCTGACTTGCCGGAGTTCCCAGGTTGGTAAGCGTGGAACATGAATCGGCATTTTTCTTGAGAAATTCACGTTTGTGATATTTCAACTTACAAGTGGTAAATCAGGGACATTAAGTTGTACTTGATTTTCTACAAGTGATGTTTGAGGATTGATCTTAAAAATGTTAGTTTTTACAAGTGATTGAAGAAAACAAGGTGATGAATGATCCCCAAATTTGAGAATTGACACACAAAACTTATTTTCCGGAAAAACCATTTTGATTAAAACAAACTTAAGTGTTTTGAAATCACTATGGGAAAATAGTTTGTTGTCAGGGGGAGTTCTGATTGTTCAAGCCAAGTGAATGGAGAATTGAAGTAATTCTCATCATGTTGTCATATTTCTTGTACAGTTTATTTTCAAATTTTCCTAGAAAATCAAAATTGAGACATATTTTGATTTTAGGGGGAGTAAAAATTTTTAAAAAATTAGAAAATTTGAAAATGTCAAAAAAACATTAAAAAATGCAAAAATGAGTTTTGTTGTGAAAAAGAGGAAATGATAGTAGATCAGTTGGACTGTCACAGCATGCTAAAGAAATGGAAAGATATAATGTGATAAACGATCTCACTAAAGATGTGACGGTAGGCTCAGCTAGACTAGTAGATTTGCGATAACGACACAAACCTAAAGCAAAAAGCCTAGTTCTAGTGGGAAACATGATTGAAAGCATAGTACTTAGTTTTGTCCTTCTTGATTGTGTGCCTACTTGGTAATCGCTGATTGTCGAAAGACATAAAGCTGGCTAAGTTTGTGAACTTTCACAACTTTGCTAAAAAGTCGTTGTGATTGTGCATTTCATTTTGCAAAGATTTAAACTTGCTAAAAAGTCGTTGTGATTGGACATCCTCTGCGTATACGTGAGTATCGACCTGGATGTTATTGCCTAAACGTTCTGCTTTATTTTCTTTGGTGTTACGTTTAAGCTTTGGACCTCCTCTGTGTATACGGAAGTATCAACCTGGTGGTTAAAGCCTAAACAACTTCAACTTATTTTTATTTTCTTATTTTGTTTAAACATTGGACTTTCTCTGCGTATACGGAAGTATCGACCTGATTGTTAATGTTTAAACATTCTGCTTTGTTTTCGCACAAATCACAGTTGATAAAAGTTTAAAGGCATTACTTGAGTCAGTGTATTGCATGATGAGGGGATATGCTGAGATTGTGGGGTCCATAAGAGCTTAGTGCAAAATTAATATACCTTAAACGTATTGGTAAGCATGTCGAAAGTTTTTAGATTGAGTTTATGTGGACAACAATATCGTCAATCAACGTGAATCGTTTAGAACTGTAAATGTTTAAAGCTTAACGGTGTTGGTGATTTGTCTCAAAACTGATATGATCCTCTTACACAAGCTCACAAAAAATAGTGTCTGTAAATATTTCTTTACTGCAATCCTTTGTTATTTAAAAAAAACCAAAAAGATTTTAGTGTGTTTTAGCATAAATTTTGAAAAATACAAAAATATTTTCGACAACTGATGTTGAAGAGCTGATTTTCAAAATTTCAAGTGCTGAACATGATGAATTGGTTTGGGAGTGTACGTTTAAAAGAAGAAACTGATTTTGAGAAAGAAAGTTAGATTAGTTAATCAAGGTCGAACTTGATGTAACTATTACTAGTGAGTTTTTCTTATTGATTAAGTAAAAACTTATGTGTTTGTGAGAAGATTGTGCAGGAAATGAACTTAAACAGAGTTAAAGCCAGGATGCAATCTCAAGGTGATAGCTAATTCCAGACAGCGATCCCATCATGATGAGAGGGGGAGTCTGACGAGGTTAGAGCCAAAGAGAAGATCCTGGTATATGCCAAGAAAGAAAAGAGACTGATAAAGACTGAAGATGCGAAGACTCGACACTTAAGACTCGTCAACATCTGAGGGGGAGTCTGTTGGTGCATACATCTGTCGTCTTCGTCTTATGTCAAGTCTCGGGTTCGTTGCAGATTTGAACAAGCATGAGGTCATCATTATTGGTGATGACATCACATAGATGACATCATCATATGCATCATCACATAGAATTCACAAGATGACAAAATGGATTGCATGAAACAAGTATTTAGTTTGACCGTTTGAAGGCTGCTCGTTTGAAGAGTGTGATCGTTTGAAAAGTTTTATGCCACCTTCAAACGGTCAGGGTCTTCCCTATATATACCCTTCAAACTTTCATCATTTGTAACGTTCTAGTTTCCGACGCCGAGGTGCTGTCGAAGTATCTCCAGCTTGTAAATTGTTCAGAGATCAATATACGAGACATTTAATAGTGAATCCAAGCTAAACGAAGACCGAATCAATGAATTCCGCCTCTGATTCTGTCTGAACACTCTTCTGATCGACTCGTTAGGTCGTTTCACGATCCTACAATATCAATACTTTATTATCTATTATAATAAAGTATTTAGTTTTTTATATAATGCTTGAATTTAGTAATGTTAACTATTTATACAGCTAAAATTATAAAATGCATTTAAATATAATACGACTAGGTTATAACCCCGTGTATTACACGGGTCGAATAAATGAATCTATATATTAAATAATAAAATAATATATCTTTAAAAACCTCTTTTATTGTACGGGTTGAATAAATATAATTTTATATATTAAATAATAAAAAGTTATATCTATAAGAACCATATTGTACGGGTTGAATAAATATAATTTTATATACCAAATAAAAAAGTTATATCTTTAAAACTGCTTGTTTTACACGAGTTGAACAAATGTAATATTGTTTACCAAATAATAAAATAATACATCTTTAAGAAACCTCATTTATTACACGAGTTGAATAAAAGTAATTTTATATACCAAATAATAAAAAAATGACATATTTAAAAATATGTGTATTACACGGGTTGAATAAATATAATTTCCTTTACTAAATAATAAAAAATATATATCCTTAAAAAACCCCCGTGTATTGTACGAATTGAATAAATCTAATTTTATATATCAAACAATAAAAAGTTATATCTTAAAAAACCTCATATGTGTAATCTATTACACGGGTCGAATAAATGTAATTTTGTATAGTAAATAATAAAAAGGTAACGTTTACAATGAATGATAGGTGTTACACATTAATGTTTTATTATATAGTATAGTATAAATATATATATTTATATTGATATAAATAGATTATTATATTGTAGTAAAATTTGTTAACAAAGTTTCAATAAATTTAACCCTTTATTTAAAACTTGTAAATGTAGCGAAGTCTCAATAAATTTAACCATTTATTTAAAACTTGTAAATGTAGAAATGATAAATAATATTAGTTAATTTTATTTTAAGTTTCGTAAAATTTATTTGATACCAAACTAAACAAAACGTTCAAATATATAGTTAATATCAAGAGTAAATTACGATTTTGGCCCATTTGGTGATATCATTTTTACCCTTTTAGCCAAAAAACGAATATTTTAACATCTGAGCCCACGGCGTCTTTTTTTCTAACCCTTTTGGCCCCTACCAAAAGGGTTAGAAAAAAAGACGTTGGGGTCCAAAAGGGTTAGAAAAAAAACGTTTAGGGCTCAGATGTTAAAAAATTCCTTTTTGGGCGAAAAGGGTAAAAGTGATATAACCACAGGGGCCAAAATCGTAATTTACTCTAATATTAAATTAGATAACTAAGTTTGAAATTTGAAGTAAATAGATAAATATAAAAGTAATAATTAAACTAAATAATATTTAGTAGAATGATTATCTATAATTAATTAGAAGAGATTAAACTAAAATTATAATTATCCATAAGACATGGCCTAATATGATGACAAGTGTCCTCAAAGTGGTTTCTTTTATTATATGTATAGATTGGAGATAATATATAAATTCTAAAACTAATTAGCTTAGGGTGAGGGGGGCACTCCCCTAAGAGGGGAGTCCCCTCTCTTACGCACCACCAATCAGCTAGTGCCACGTCAACTCCCCTCTTAAACTCCCCTAACACCCCATTTTGATGGCGGCACTCCCCTCTTAGGGGACTTGGGTTTTTTTTTTTTTTTTTTGTAAAATTATGCATGTTTATAAATTAAAAAAATATTAATAAAAATAAAAATTAAATAAAAGACATTTCATTAAATTAAAAAAAAAACAACCTAGAAAAATAAAAATTACATTCAAACTAGAAAAATAAAAATTACATTCAAACTAGAAAAATATAAAAACAAACTACTCGTCGTCGGAACTCACACTTCAAGGTGAGGTAGATCTAAACGTCCGAGATGCTCAACGAGATCGTGTTTTAGTCTCCAATGCGTGTCTTCGTCAATGAGCTCGCTATAAGCTGTTTCAGCGAAGACGGCTTCGACTGGAGGATCTTGAATGTGTACCGGTGCTATCGCCCTTCCGTCGTCTTTTATAATCATGTTATGTAAAATAATGCACGTATACACGAGTAACCTTATCTTTTTCACTGTTTTCGAACGCATTGGACGATTTAGTGTTCCACATCTTTTCTTGCGGCCTCGTGTTGCCTCTTGAACTTTTTTTCATTCGGGATGTGAGGATATGGAAAAGACTTCACAAACACGGACCAGCTAGGGTAGATCCCATCAGTAAGATAATACCCGCGTTTGTATAAGTGGTCGTTCACCTGAAATGGACAATATGGCGCCGTTCCGTTTCGTTGAGCAAGAAATAACGGAGATTGTTGGAGCACGTTGATGTCGTTTTGTGAACCCGCCGGGCCACAAAAAGCATGCCAAATCCACAAATCTTGAGACGCCACCGCCTCTAACATAACCGTCGGGTATTGATGATCGCCTCTCATATATTGTCCACGCAATTCTGTGGGGCACATTCTCCAGACGAAGTGTGTACAATCCAGACTACCCAACATACCAGGTAGATGATGTCTCTCCTCATGAGC
This sequence comes from Helianthus tuberosus, assembly GCA_030545235.1. Lineage (NCBI taxonomy): Eukaryota > Viridiplantae > Streptophyta > Magnoliopsida > Asterales > Asteraceae > Helianthus > Helianthus tuberosus. The sequence goes on along the minus strand of CM060388.1, from coordinate 32,635,912 downwards.
CTGATACAATAGCGCAACGTCGTGGCTCGTTGGTCTACGTAAGAATTCACCGGCATACATTGCACAGACCGTCTGGCAGAAATATTCAAGGCACTCACGAGAGGTCCTTTCAGACATCTTTAAATACTCGTCGTTTTCGTCTGGTGGGTTACCGGTTGCAAGTTGTTTAATCGCAGAAGTAACCTTTTGCAACGGCGTGAAACTTTTCTTCATTCTCCCGTCCAAACCCTCTTGAAACCACTCGTCGTTCGCTTCGACGTCACTAACAATTTTTAGGAACAAAGACTTGGACATACGAAACCTCTGACGAAAAATATCGGCATTAAATTTTGGATTTTCTACAAAATAATCGGCCATTAGTGTTTCGTGGCCACCCTCACGATCTCGAGGGACAACTTTTTTTTTACTAGACGATGCCGTGTCTAGTATCTCCGCTTGTTGGATGAGATTTTGGAAGAAAATTAAGCTACTATCGTTTGACGGAGAACCTTCATCGTCGGGAAAGTCGGGTAGGGGAGGAAAAAACGGGAACTTGGGATCCATTTAGTGAAGTGGGTGTTGTTTGAGAGTATAAAAAATAAGAAGTGGGTGTGGTTTGAGAGTATAAAAAATAAGAAGTGGGTGTGGTTTGAGAGTATAAAAAATAGTGAAGTGGGTGTGGTTATTTATATTTGTTTAAAAAGTGAATTTTTTTTTTTTTTTTAAATTCGACCGTTTAAATGACCGTTCCTCAATATGCGTGCCATTTCAAAGCGGTGAACAAGTGCCGAAACCACCCCCCGAATCGGGTCCCCGCGGTGATGGCGGCGGTGTTCCCGATCGGGGAAGGTGGTCACCGAATTGGTCCCCGCTGTACGCCCCGGACACCCTTATAAATTTATTTAGAGTGACATCTTTCAAGAGTTTCAATCCCAACTTAAAAAAAAAAAAAAAAAAAAAAAAAAAAAAAAAAAAAAAAAACTGCACAAACACTTACAGCTTTACCTGTGCATTTAAACATATCAATTTTGACAAAAATGAATACAACTTATAAAATGTCTCCAGAGTCCAGAAGGCTAACTGCTATGCAATTATTCATTGATAAAACGAATGACAAAACCGTCATAATCAGATTAGTAACTCAAACCGAGCTGAAGACCAAGATACGCATGTACCAGAAACAATGTCATAATCCCGCTACCTAATATCCCATGAACATTCCTTAGCCCCGGATTTCCCTACAATCATCAGTATCGTATCATTGTCATTTCAGTTACATATTTATATATCAAATATAAATGTCATTCTAATAAAAATATGTAACTTTAGTCAAGTTACTAAATGTAGGTTGACATGCTAACAATATTTCTATTAAATCCACTAAGTTATGTTAGTTAATTCAATTTCACTTGTAAAAAATTGAAAAAAAAATACCTGAAAATATGGATGAGAGTCGTGTTTACCTCGAATAATGTTGGCAATGCTGTTTGAATGGCTAAAAGCGTTAGACCGATTAACCCTGTCACAGCATGAGGACTGCAAGAAACCAACGTATAAACAATGTATAAGTTAGTTTCCGAAATACTCATATACTGTCAGCAATGAATCTTAAACCTACAACATTATATGCATACACTGTAATGGTTACCTTTCGAGGATGGGCCTGTCGGAAGTAAGTAGAGAGGTCACACCACCAGTGGCTCCGAGAGCGAAGAAGAAGAACATTCCGGTAGGATGCAAATCTTTAGCCATTGCCTTTTCCTCCTGAATTCATTCATCCAATGTCAATCAATAATTTTTATTTTATTTTCTGCTATTCATGTACAGTTTTTATTTGGGTTAATACCATAAAAAACCAACATTGCATGAAAGGACACTCAATTTTTGGTTTGTTAAAATCACTAAACTCAAATAATGACTTGTTAACCCTTAAATGGGTCAAAATTTGATAAAGAGGCAATCCAAATATGCAAAAATGCTGACATGGCGTATAACTTTGTATATAAGCGATAAAATTAATGAGTAGCGTTAATGTCAACAGACATGACATCCACGTCAACAAAAATCACCATCGACATAACCTCCAAATATGCAACGAGCGTGCTGATAACCAACGTTTATCATTGATTTCACGAATGCATTATTTTAAACAAGTTCAGAGACTTTAATATACGAAAACCCTGTAAAATTAAAAAGCATATTGGTTTTTTTTTTTACTGTGTCAACCCTTTCTATTTTATAAATCATGATTATTAACTAAAATCTGTAGTAAAGATTCTTACCACATCATCAGAGAACCGAATCCGAAAACCTAAATAAGTTCCATAACCACCCATGGCGAAGAGCACGACTGCCTACAAGATGATGAATGAAATCAATCACGTCACTATTAGGGGTGTGACTTTCTAACACGACACAAACCTAACACGACATTCACGGGTTTGGGGTTAGTCTAAACGGGTTCGGGCCAACTTCAAGTTGAACCCGCAAACCTGTTTAGCTAAACAGATCTAGTTTGTTTCAACCCAGCAAGTTGGCAGGTTGACCCGCTTAACCCATTTACATTTTGTTTGTATATTTTTAATATGTTTTATGCCATAAATTATATTAGTTGGGTATCTCATGTCATAATTATAACTTAAAAGAGAAATTAACATAAAATTTTTAAGTAAAATGTAAGTGTTTTATATACACTTGTAGTTATTCTAATTTTAAAAATATTCATATATGTGAAAATAAATCAGGTTAAACGGATGTTAGACCCATCAACCCGCGAACACAGCCCGTTTAGCAACCCCCTTGGTAACTATGTCAAAAGACGATAAACTAAATTTTTATCAAACTGAAAGTAAGTAACTAGTAAGTATACCATGTTACCAGGATGACCCCAATGGACAAGCCAGTCAGGCAGACCCCATGACTTAACAAGCTCAACAAAAGGCCCAAACAGCGATCTAACCGTCCCAGCTAACATGATTCATATAATCAAACAATGCACACACAATTCAAGATACAATTCATTAAACCAACCAAATGAAGATAGCATAAGCTACATTGTTATTTGTCAAGTTAGTTAATCACACCTCCTGGAAGGGCTGCAAGTAGGAGAAGAGGGAGAGGGGAGACCGAGTACAACACGGTTTCGGTTTCGGTTTCATCAGTCTCCTCCACCATTTCCATTGTTTGTTGTTGAATTGGTTTTTTAAGTGCAAAAGTTGTAATATAAGAAGACTTGTGGCTAGTGCTGGTTGTGGGTATACATTTGGGTAAGGATGAAGCAGTGGGGAGTGAAGTGGAAATGGAGGGTGATGAGCAAGTGAGTCTGTGAAATGAAGCACTGCTCAACATTGTTGCCATTTTTTGAAAGGTTGCTGGTTTAGTGTGTGTGTAAGTGTGTGTGAGCTTAAGGGGTGAAAGAATAGAAGGGGAAAGGCAAAGAAAGAGACACGTTTTGGGTATTTTAATGAAAAGTCGTTAGTGGGACGTGGTCTCCACGAGTTCGTTCTTTCCACTAGATATTATCCTTATGTTTTTGCTTTTTTTTAAGAAAAGTGTTTATTCATTAGATTTTTCAAGAACATCGTACACCTGTTTTTATCAGATCAGGTAAGTTAATGTTTTTTGCTAGAATATTATTATTAACTTTTAGTGTAAATAACTAAATATGGAGTTTTTTATTTGATTTGTTTCGTATGGGGTTTCGAAAGTGATTTCAATTTCAACTTGTTTTATTAAGAGGAAATGTTTTTGGTGCTTTAAAACCTTGTTTGGAAATTGTAAAGAAAATATATATTTTTTTATACAAGAAAGACACTTTACCATCACACCATGTCTACTGATTATTGTTTAAGATGGTAGCCTAACTGGTTTTAGGGGCGTAGCATTTAAGGGGCCGGGAGGGGCGCCTGACCCCCCGAACTTTTCGCTCAGTAGTGTTGTACATGTAGTTTTCGTATATAAATTTTTGGGTATATACGTTTTCGACCCCCGGTTCTATAGAATTTTTTGGGTATATACATTTTCGACCCCCTGACGAAAACTTCAAGCTTCGCCACTGACTGGTTTCATCCATGTCTTATGGGGTCTATTTCTGGTATCATAAATTGAAAGACCAAACAACAAATGTGTCCTGACAGTATGAAAGTGGTTGCAAATTCTTACACACAAGCGATATCTTATATGACAACATGATATGCGACGACGCACTCCTTTCACTATAGTGCAGATCTAAATGAGGAACACCCCGGAGTCATAGGTCTTGACTTGTGGAATGCATCTTCTCACGTATTTACACAGTATTACTGTCTGTCTCTCTCTTTGAAGATTAAGTTTACCTAAAAACCAATCTCATTCTTTCATATTTTAATCGTAGGCATTTAAATGGATAACATAACATGGATCGAGTTGAGTTGCAATACAGTATTATCACTTTTCCGCCATTTCTTTTCTTACACACAAGCATCACCAGAAGTGGTCGAACCAATCCTCGTGTATATTGACGGGCTCAGGGTGGTTTTATTACTATATATGGTCCATGAGCCACAAGGCCCCACCAATTCGAGTCCAAGGATGACAAAACATGTTAATCTTTCTAAGCAGGAATGTTAAACCCTAACCGCATTATGAATATACAAAAAAGTGCTTCATCATACAAGACCCCATCTCAACTCTCCAACTTGTGAACCACTGCCTACATGCTGATTGTACCACACCCATTAACAGTCACCTATCTAATCATCAACATCTGACAACCGAAGAAAAACGAATCATCTCAAATTCTTTCAAAAAGACCACATTAAAAAAGGAAAGAGAGAAGTAGAAAAAAAAAAGCTTATGATACCTGAATGGTATGTACACATGGCATTATTCATCATCATCTATCAACTCGAAGAACATTGTTCTGTATGGATCCCCGGGTTACCACTTCTTTCATGGGATCAATCATCCATTTGCCATCAACAATAAATTTTATCTGCATGTGTTGCAAGCTTTAAACAATACTTCTATTTAATCAAGATAATAAATTGATGCTAGTGAATCACATACCTCGTAGATCCCAGGATATAGCCACAACATGGACCTCCATAGCCTAGTATTCCTGATATAAATATATCATTCTTCAAAGTTAAAAGGTGTCTTTAAGCATATAAGTGGAAAAAAGAGAGTAAAATGTCATTTTCGTCCCTGAGGTTTGGCGACTTTTGTCCAAAGGTTTGTTTTTCTGCATCTGGATCCAAAAGGTTTGAAATCTTGCCATCCCCATCCGGCTCAAAAACTCCATCCATTTTTCTCCGTTAAGTCAAGGGTAATTTCATCCTTTTTGTTAACTTATAGGGGTCTTTTTCAGGGGTATTGTGAAAAGACCGAATTGCCCTTTAAGTTAACAAAAAAGATGGAAATACTCTTGACTTAACAGAGAAAAATGGATGCAGTTAACGAGCCGGATGAAAATGGCAAGATTTTAAACTTTTTGGATCCAAATGCGGGAAAACAAGCCTTTGGACGAAAGTCGCAAAACTGGCCAAACCTCAGGGACGAAAATGGCATTTTACTCAAAAAAAAAGTTTTGCTATTATTATTTTCAAGCTAAAGTCAATGTCCAAGAAGTTTTAACCCTAATCTCTCACTATGTAGAGGTGGGATAATGGGTGGGGTGGGTAACTGGTACGGGTCAAAATGGGTTGGGTTGACCTGAAACACTTTCTGTTTACAACTTTAGAAAAGTTAGTGTCAAATACGATTACAGAAGTTATATATAAATGAATAATAAAGTTAATCTCTGAGTAAAATGATTTAGAAGGTTTTTGTGCATGGAAAATAAACTTCGGGCCACAATCAACCCCTTTGACTCACTTGACCTGTTTCCTTTTGAGGTAACCATATTGAATTTAATCGTTTCAGCAATTAGAGAGTTTAAAACCTCAATTCAACAGGGTCTGTGATATTTGAAGAAGGCTGTGGATCCAATGTTACACCATGATGCCACCCATTAAAGCTACCCGCCACCTGTACAGTCTCACCTTCCCCCCAGTATTCAACTTGAACCTAGCGAAGTGAAAGCCTCCATTAACATAAAAATTTGCCGTTTGTGATTGATGATGTAAAATAACAAACGGTAAGTTACCTGTTTTAATCCAGAAAGGCTTTCTTCAGCTGCAAGTAACTCTGCATCTTTATCCAAGAGAAGTTTATGTGCTTTACTTATCTCTGTTTCGGCTTTAGCTTGTAGTTCAGACAAAGCTTGCTGTGCAAGCAATGTACATTGATAACCAATTATTAGTTGTGGTCTTGTTGGACACAAAAGATGCATAACATAGTGAACATTCTATATACTGCCATATATATTAACATAATGATTCAGTGTAAAACCAGAAGAATTACCTTGTTCTTCTCAATTTGTTCCTTCAACTGAGACAATTCCAACTCCTTGTTATGCTAAGGACATAAAAAAACAATTAGAAAATTTACAAAAGATATGAAGATCCAATAACAAGCTCATGATGAACGAAGAGATAGATATAATACCAACATAACTTTGATACGGTTGATTTCAGGTTCATCCTCCTTTGTTATCATCTATCTCACACAAAAAGATCACGTGAGCATGGCCGTGTGAGTGTGTGTGTGTGTGTGTGAGAGAGAGAGAGAGAGAGAGAGAGAGAGAAGAGAGAATTTGTATACGAAACAAATTAGTTGATATGAAAGACCTCGAACTCAACTTCCAAGTCCTTATCGGTGTTAGCAGCCTCGTCACTTGCTACTTGATCGCTGGAAGTAATATTCCTACGAATGATGTGAATGTATGAATAAGAATCATTAAACCATATGATCAAGCATACAAGCAGGTATAATTAAAATATACAAATGTGTAAGTAATGTAGCAGAAGTAACAATGCAAACCTCAATTGAGAAGTTGAATCAACAAGCTGGGAAGTCAATACACTTCCATTTTCTAAATCTAAACTCACCGAGTCAGATTCACAAAGAACTTTACTGCTTGGGTCCTCACTTCCTGAACATCAACAAGCACCGTGAGGTAAACTTATATTTGAAGAATTAATGAAATAAATACAAGGATAAATATTATTTAATGGACCCCAAAGGACAAAAATATATGCCTTCAATTTCTTCCAGTTCTCCACTCTGAATAAACTTTGCCACTTTTTCCTGCAATGATAATTTCGTTGAACCTTCACCTAACATGTTTTCATGTGGAGATAACATGTCTTCATGTGACGATGACATGTATTCAGTCAACTCTTTTATATTCTCATCCGGACCTATAATTATAGTGATTGTTCAGTGGGATTTTATAACATAAATAAATGAAAAAAAACAACAGAATCTACCTGTCAGTTCATCTACTTCTTTATTAGCTTTATCCTCGGTCAAGCTCCCTTCTGCATCAGAATCAGATACTTTGATCTCTTGTGAGGCTGCAAGAAGCTCTTTAATAAGTTTATATCCTCTCCGTCTCACAATGTTTGCAAGGTCTTGCCTATACAATAATGTAAGAGCAAACGGGAATACTTCAAAAAAAAGTTGTTACAAGTAGTAATCATTTCCATTAGCATAAAAACTATCTTTCTGTTTTAACAAAAAGTGTGCTTTCATAAAGTTGTTATATGTTGTCATAAGATTGGGGGGGAAACACATTGGTATCATGAAAAGTTTATATTGAGAAAGTAGTTAATGCGGTAAAATATCGGATATCGGTCAAGGACCGATATTTGAGATATCGGTTATCGCGGTAGGATATTGGTGGGATATCGGTAATTTTAATATCATGCTAAATTTATATATATAGCACTTTAACACTAACAATTCAGTATACTCTCCTACCATTAACAAATTAACCTTTTGCAACTTGCAAAACATTAACAATTGTAGTAAGTAGGAACTTACTAAGACTTAAAACACTAACATTTAACAATAACAACTAACAATTAAGACTTAAAACACTAATAGCAACAATAAGAAAAAAGACAGATAGTAGAACTAAGAAGAAAGGTACTGATATCGGGAAAATCGGTGATATATTGGTCAAATCTCGGTCCAATATCGGTCAAATATCGGTCAATATTGCTGATATTATCGGTACCGATATTCTGACCGATATTTTGTACCGATATCTCGGCAGAGGACCGATAACCGATATATCACTGATATATCGGGATATTAACTACATATTTGAGATGTCATGAAATATTTAACCAGTTTCCGTATGAAAAGCGAGTCGGCATTCCTAACGTAGAATATTTTTGTTTATTTATTCACAGCTCAACTAGGTTGCTCTACAGCTTGTAAATTTTCGGTTTTCCGTTATTAACTTACCTCAACTAATATATGATAATACTCTCATTACTGTTGATAATACAAACTTGAGTTCAATGCAAGCCAAACATATACACAAGGCCTTTAATTAACTGTACCTAATTGTCCAAGCAATTTCTAGTACCATGACTGCTAAAATAGGTATAACATTCATATCAGCAGCATAGGTGTGCAACTGCAAGCAATCAAACTAAAATCAGAGAGAGATAATGCAACAGAGTAAACCTGCCATGCTGCGAAAGCTCCTTCAACGAAGGCACATGTCCATCAGGAAGTCCAATTTCAGAAATAAACTCACGTAAATCGTTACACAGATCTGCATTCGTCTTCGTCTGTTTCCTACGCCCAACACTAACACAACAAATCAAAAACACTCTTAATCGATACTCAATTCACAACAAAATCAACACAAACACACACACACACATGCAATTGAAAGTGAATTTGAAGCATAAAACCTCGTTTTACTCGGTGACGAAGACGAAGCGCAAACTCCGGCGAGAAACCTGCCGCCGTGAGGATGACGGAGTTGAGAGAATCGAGGTTCTGGAGCGGCGAAAAAGAACGAAGGAAGGATGACGTGAGAGAGAGTGAGGTGTGGCGTCATGGTGGAAATTATATGTGGACAGATCCACCACTGCAACCACCGGTTATTCAGGTGAGAGATGGTTCCCTATCTCTTCATCCTTTCAGTTACTTAATTACGGATTAGTGTTAGTGGAAATATAATTAATTACACACTAATTATCTCATGTAGCCGTGGATGCAAAAAGAAATGGTTCAAATGTTCCCAACAGATATCTCCAAAATAAACCCCGTCCCAGCAAGTTGCTACAAGTTTAACAGGGACAGAAATTAGAGGTGTTTAGTTATTCATTTAAACGGAGTATCGGTTTGGTTTTACAGTCGATTTTTGTCTAAATTTTCGGTCAGTCAATTTCATAAAGGATAAATTACAAGTTTTGTCCTTTATCTTAACACCATTTTGCAGGCGGTGTCCGTTTTTACAAATTGTGACAGGCTCTGTCCTTTGCAGCGAATTTTGTTACACGTTTTGTCCTTTTACCCTAACCCAGTTAGATTTTTTTGTTAAATCTCATCACGTGCAAGTCACATGAGGGTAGTTAAGTCTTTTTACATATAAAGGACGATTTTTGTAAATACTCACATATGTATATATATACCAGATTTAACATTCCTCACCAGCAACCACTGAACCACCACCCTCACCAGCAACCACTGAACCCCCACCAGCAACCACCGCCCCAACCAGCAACCACCGCCCCCCATACATGTAAATCATGAACAAAAGCGCCCCAAAACTTCTATCCGACTGAATCGTAAGAACCGCTAGACAAAACGTGTAATTTTTACAAAGAGATTGAGAATCCACCAATCAATAAATACACACCTGCATCTTAACCCCTTTCAACTCCATCCCGTCACTTCAGATCTACATCTTGATTTCTCTTCAGGAACAAAAACCCAATCTCAAAATCAAAACTTTTTCAATACCCGTTTATTATTTCTCGATTTCAATCAATACCCACTTACTAGATTTCACAATAACCCACTTCACTTTCACATTTGCAGATTTTGAACATCAATGGTTCCATTTCACAATAACCCACTTCACTTTCACATTTGCAGATTTTGAACATCAATGGTTCCGTAACCCTAAACCCCCAAATCGCCAATGCCGATCCAAATCCCAAAAATGTCACCACGAAAACACCATACAGATCTACATAGGCTACGATCCGAGAGAAGATGTGGCATACGAGGTTTACCGGAGGAAGAATTGGTCGCCGATGGTGTTGTATAAGTGGTAGATGAAGGCTGAGAGCAGTGTTGTAAGAATCGTTAGGCGCTAGTCGGGCGGTGAGGTACCGACTAGGGATTAATCGGGATTAATAGGGATTAATCGGAATTAATCGGATTGAGATTTTTATATGTAATTTTTAGTTATATATATACACACACATATTTATATGTAGTTTTATAAAGTAGACATGTTTTAACCCCTCATTGATCCATTTTTTAAAATAATGGGAAGGTATTTTTAAGATTTGGTTGAAATTTGGCCGGCGTCTAGCCAAATTTTAGCCAGAATAGGACCGCCATTGACCGCCTAGCAATTAATCGGCCATTAATCGGTGAACCTCTGATTAGTGATTAATCGGCGACTAAGCGGAGACTAGTTGGGATTTTTACAACCATGGCTGAGAGAGAGAAACAGAGAGAGAATTGTGTGTGTTTGTAGAGTGAGAGAGAGAGAGAGAGAGAAAGAAGATGAAGGGGTTATTTGGCAGTGGTTGCAGTTGGTGGTGGTTGTACGGTGGTGGATACACAAAGCGGAGGGGTAGTGAGTGGTTGTTTTGGCGGCTCTAAGGCGGTGAAGATGGTGGTGAACCGATGGATGGATGGTGGCGTCGCCGCCGTTGTTTCTAGGTTGGGGTTTAGTCGGGTGGTGCTTAGGCGGTTAATGGTGATGAGAGGAGGTGGGAGGTGATGGTGGGATCTAAATGTGAGAAATGTGAGTGAGAGAGTCTGGTAAAGATAGAGGCAGAATAATAATAATAATAATAATAATAATAATAATAATAATAATAGTAATAAATAAATAAAGAGGTAAAAGACTAAAATACCCTTGGGTAACCAAATTTTAACAAAAAATCTAACTGAGTTAGGGCTAAAGGACAAAACGTGTAACAAAATTCGCTGTAAAGGACAGATCCTGTCACAATTCGTAAAAAAGGACACCGCCTGTAAAATGGTGTTAAGATAAAGGACAAAACTTGTAATTTATCCTTTCATAAAATGCAAACCGTAGTAAATTGTTTGGTTGTGGTTTATACCTAAAATCGGATTGGATTGGACCAGACCGTAAAGTTTAAGTCTATTATTTTTAGAGTAAATTAGAAGTTTTGTTTTTTTATGTTTGTAGCAAATTGTAGACAGTGTTCTTTGTCTTCAAAACTGACCGGTTTTATACTTAATGTTTCAAAATCTTACATGTTTTGTCATTTATGCCAAACCCAGTTAGAAATTTCAGTTAAATTATGTCACGTGTGCCGCACACGAGGATGGAATAGTCTTTTCCCCTGACAATGATTGAGGGTTTTAAATGGGGGAAATAGAATGGTTAGCGGAAAAGACTATTATACCCTCGTGTGCGGTGCATGTGACATCATTTAACTGAAATTTCTAACTTGGTTTGGCTTAGGGCATGTTTGGCTAAGCTTTTTAAAACAACTTAAAAAAGCCAATAAGTTAAAATAATGTTTGGATAAAGGAAAGAGGCTTTTCAAAATAACTTTTTGGCTAAGGTGGAAAAGTCATTTTAAAAAGCCAGAATATCCTGACTTTTTAAAATTTTTTGGCTTTTCCCACCACATAAGCTAATCCAAACATTTTTTTAAAAACTACTTTTCAAAAAGTTACAAGTCAATAAGTCATTTTAACAAAAAAAAACTTTTTTAGTTAAATAAGCGCCAAACATGCCCTTAAAGGACAAAACGTGTAAGATTTTGGCAAGAAAAACACCAAATATAACAATTCAAGACACAATGCAATGAATTCTAGGCTTAAAACTTAAAACACCATGCCAAGAACGTTAAGTGGTGTGTTTTAAGTGTTAAGTAGTGTGTTTTAGTTGTGTTTTAAATTTCATGCCTATAATTCTTTGCATTGTGTCTTAAATTGTTATGTTTGGTGTTATTTTTGCCAAAACATCATGCCTAACTCCAAACTCCAAAACATAATGCCTATATGTCAATTCTTATGTCTTCTCACGAAAAAATTCATTTTTACAGGAACCTCACCTAACACATATTTAACTATTAGTATTTTGTAGTTTATACTAGGTTTAATAAAAATGGAGCTGAGACTATAAATTGAAATGCAGATTCAGCCCACAATCCATATCCCTCATAATCGAATTAGCCATCTCATTTACATGTATTTGTCCTTTGAACATATTAACAAATGAGTGCTTGAACCAATTAAGATATGTTCAATTATATGAAAACATGTATTATGTATTTTTGGATAGTTCATTTCATTTTTATTTTGTGTATTTCATATAATAGCTCAATAAAGCCCAAACCGTGAAATCAAACCCAACCAAACCGTTAGCAATGGTTTGGTTTCGGTTTTTGATAATAAAAAATTGTTACTAATGGTTTGGCTCACAGTTTGACCTCAAAACCGTCAAAACCAGACCGTAAACACCCTAATGAAAGGTTTGGCTCACATACGACTTTAGGGTTTTTAAGTTGTAGGTTTAATTACCAATTTACACAATTCCCCCTCAACATTTGCCTATAATTCAGAGATAACCTAGCTTTCATCACACATTAGCCACTCTAACGATCCGCTTAATCGAGCCGTGAAACCGAAAACGGGGTGTAACATGTCTTCCTCCGAATCCTCAATACAACGACACACTTGTGTGCTTCTAAAATCCAATAACACGAAAACACCCGTTTTTAGCGGCTTCATGTACCGCAGGTTAACTTGAGAGATCACAATGATTTAACATAAGTTTCAACAACTTAAGATGTTAGTACTTGGTGAGCAATGAGACCATATATTTATATATATGGTATAATCTTAAACATAAATGACATGCTTCGAATAGACAGTCGAAAAACAAAAAAATTAAAATAAACTACCATAAATTCAAATACAAAAAAAAAAAAAAAAAAAAAAAAAAAAAAACATTATGATCCATATATGAAGCACAAATCCGCCATTAGCAAAGCAGAATATGAACACACAATATACAGATATAGCAGAGGTTGTATCTGACTAATGCTCATACTTAACACGTCCCTTTAGTATACCAGGAAGTGGCGGCGATGGTGATGGCGGAGGTCTGGCGGACCTTGGTGGCGGCAAAGGAGCGGGAGGCTGAACCATGGCAGACATGCTGGACCCGACACCTCCGTCTGTACAAACATTGTTTGATCCCCCGCTTAACTTCATGGCCTTGAGGACATAATTGTCATCATGTAACTCAAACGGTGTACTGCAATTATATCAAGAATAAAACTTAATACTTACTGTGGTAAATTATAATTTTTAATAAAGTAATAAACCAAACGCGCGCTATGAGCTAACCTGTTGAAGTCAAAATGAACGAGTTGCATATCTTCTGAAATTTCCACCTCGACAGTCGCATGAGGGCGGGTCTAAAATTACCAGACAGCAAAAAGCTAGCTTACATATGGGTAAAAATTCATAACAGTAATTTTATGATCTGGTCAATACGTTTTTCGTTGTTTTGCAAGAAAGACGCAAACAACCTTTTTGAAGAACCGTACCTGAACCAGTATAAAAGGTAAAGCCACTCCACCACTTGGTGTGTCTCCTGAGCCATATAACTGCTCGTTCCGTTTAATTAGATTTTGAAGACCTACATGCTTTATGATAGAAAAAACAAACACTTCAGCAAAAACTTAAAAAAGAAGATTAATACTCGATTGCAAATATAAATCATATAAGCTGTTTCTCACTTGATCTTCCAGTTCTCGCAAATAAGCAGTTTTCTTCTCAATTCTGTTCTTGAGAGCAAGACGCTCACTCTGAGACATTTAAATGACGTAATATTTAATAAATAAATAATCAAACCACAATATATTCATAGATGTCTTGATATGAACTTTCAATACAGTTATCTAAAGATGGCAAAATATGATCCATTTACATACAAATGGCGATCCTTGTTATGTTTAATCACCAACGGGTTAAATGGGTGATATGAAAAAAGTTAGCTATACAGAAAATGGGTTGGGATTCGCCCAAAACTGCATTTTTAATGCATAAATACTTCTAAATTGTTCAAATCGACACACTAATTGTTTATTAAAAAAACCAAAACTTTGAACAAAAGGTGCTTTCCTGATCATTTTACCACCTCAACATTAGTTAAGTAAAAAGAAACAAATGAGACCTTTAGTTCTTCTATATCGTTCAGACTAGTTCGAGGTAGACCACGCCACTGTATTTCCTTTTTATCTTTAGAAATGATATCCATAGCCATGAGAACATTTAGTGCATCATATACTCGTCTACGGATATTCTTCTCATCATATTGTTGCTGTGATGAATATTCAAAAGTTAGAGAAGAAAAATATAAACCAAAATACAATAATTGCAAGGTAAAATGATCGATGATAAAACTCATTAAATCTTGTGAGTTTTGTTACAGATAAAAAAAAGTACATAAAGAAACCAGCGCTGCATTTAAGCAACATGTTTTATTGTCATCAAACGGAAACGGAAACTAAAACTAACAATAATAAAAAAAACACGCCATACTAATTTTCTTAACTGTGAGTCGGTGATAACATTTTCTAGTAATATTAAGCTAAATGTGTCTCTCTAGTCTCTATATGTAACACCTTGTTCCCAAGAAAAGTTTTCAAAGTTAAAGTTACCTGTCTGACTACTGTAACTAATAAGTTTTAACTGTTTTAAGTAAAATGTGGTATGTTTGACCCGTTTAATTATGTATGGGTTGATTTGAATAGTGTTTTATCTCAAACCAGATCAATCGGTCAAATCACTTAAGATAAAAGAGAAACGGGTCAAACGGGTTGAGAGTGGCCAAACATCTCAGTTAACACATAACCTATTTATAAAACCAACACATCTAAATGTAAAGTTGTTAAAGTGACACAAACCTGGTCTGGAGCTTGATCACCATTACCGGGATCTGAAAATTCAGCTACAAGTTCATCTGCAACCTGAAAATCAAATTTTCTATTTCAGTTTTTTATAACACAGTTCATTTCGAAAAGATATGAAATATGTTGGTTCGAGTGTAGAAAGTACGTCAAGAATCAGCATTACACATTAGTTTCTTCAAGCATAGAATGCATGCAAAAACATGGAACTAGCATTTACTTTTAAGGTTCATGTGAAAAAGAAAGGCTACTAATCTAGAAAACTAGAACTAAGATATGTTCATATCTGCGTAATATTCAATTAGCAGAAATCGATAATCGGTTGTAATAAAATAAGTCACAAAAGATGGCGTTTGGATGTGCTTCTGCTATTTGAACTTGTTATAATCATAACCAAAATCTGTTGTCCAGATACTTAAAACTTATAACTGCAACCTCAAGTTACCGTTTTAAGATAATCTGTTCTAAAACACACATACCAAACACCCCTAAAGATATAAACTGAAAAAAAAAAGATTTTAAATAATACAAATACGACACAATGAGGACTCGAGAAGACGATTAAAATGAACCCACTGACCTCATTATAAGTGGTTCTTCCCTTGCTTTCAACTTTCTCGCACACTAGCCATGACGAAATCAAAGAAAGCATTAGCTCACAGCACAGCAATTAGTGGTTTGGATAACGGGTCAAAGCCTTTGTCTTTTCTTTTTCGAAAATTATAGGTTATTTAAGCTTTCCAACAGCATACGCTATATCTGGTCTGGTACTGATCATAGCGTACATAAGTGATCCAATTGCTCTTGAGTACTCAAGTGGAGATACTGCAATACCTTTATTAGGTAATAGCTTCAAACTAGGATCAACAGGAGTACTTGCGGGAGAACAATCCTTGAAATTAAACTTGTTCAGGATCTTCTCAATATAGTGGGATTGAGAGATTGAAATGCCCATGTTCTCACGTTTGATTTTAATACCTAAAATCACCTCAGCCTCCCCCATATCCTTCATAGCAAACTTAGATGATAAAAATTCCTTTGTTCTATCAACTTGATCTTGGTTAGTACCAAAAATCAACATATCATCTACGTACAAACAGATCATGACTCCGTTTCCAGAAGCATCAAACTTGCTATAAACACATTTATCTGCTTGGTTTAAAACAAAACCATTAGACAACACAATCTCATCAAACTTTTGATGCCACTGTTTAGGTGCTTACTTCAAGCCATAAAGAGATTTAATTAGTTTACACACCTTGTTTTCACTTCTAGGCATAACAAACCCTTCTGGCTGTTTCATGTAAATCTCCTCGTCTAATTCACCATTTAAAAATGCAGTTTTCACATCCATTTGGTGAATTTTAAGATTATGTATAGCAGCAAGTGCTAATAATAATCTAATGGTAGATATCCTTGCTACAGGAGCATATGTATCAAAGAAGTCAATACCCTCCTTTTGTCTAAACCCTTGGATTACTAATCTGGCTTTGAACTTATCAATAGTACCATCCACCTTCATCTTCCTCTTGAAGATCCATTTACTTCCCAATGGTTTACAACCAGGAGGTAAATCCACCAATTTCCAAGTGTTATTTTGCAAGATAGAATCCATTTCATCTTGGATGGCTTCTTTCCAAAAAGAAACATCCCTTGAAGCCATTGCTTCACTATATGTCTTTGGATCCCCAGCTCGACCCCAGCCAGGGGCTCTGCCCCTTGGACCTCGCTTCTCTCGGAGGCGCTGCCCCCGAACCCCCGCCAAGGGGGTGCTGCCCCCTTGGCCCCCCCGTTAGTCCCGATGACATTCAAATAAGCGTGCACTCTTATTTGTATGTCACACGCAATCTCAAATTACACTAAAATATCCAACAACCACTCACGCCCAAGCCCTTGGCACCGAAAAATGGTGAGGTGGCGGTCGTGACTCCACTACGTATATACTAAAACCATGTGCATGATGACTAAAATCATAAAACAATGTATGATTAACATTTAACCAACATCCTTGAATCTAAGGGTGGAGGGTATAAGGGTGTTTGAGTTGGGTGTTTGAGTGGATAAACACATCGGTGACTATACCCTCCCTTCAAATGCATTCGGTGACCATGAGAGAGACTCTCAAAATCGGTGACTATACACCGATGTGAATGAGTGTGTTTGAGAGGAGAGGAGAGAGGAGAGAGATAGGAGGGACCAATGAGGTTTTTTTTTTTTTTTTTTTTTTTTTTTTTAATTAAGGGGGTTTGACTATACCCTCTGATTTCACTCAAACACACTAAGGTGTTTGAGTGTTGACATGGCATAATATTATTGGCTAGAATTTCACTCAAACACCCTAAAGTGTTTGACTATACCCTCCACCCTAAGCTAGCTACACATGTTTCAAGAAAAACCCCCATCAAAACCACCTGGTACAATCCAAGCTCTATAATCAATCATGCATTTTGACTTTTATAGTCAATATTCAATTTACAGATCCAATATGTGTGATATTATTTGTTTAATTACATAACATTTAAAGATCTCTATACCTGCCATAACCATTTATTTCACCTCTGCACAATTATTTGCTCCCACAGGTTCTCTCAAGCAACTAGATATTGCCATTACTGCAGCTTCAACAGATGCATCCTCACCCTGTTATATATATATTTTTTTCAAAACTTATTTACTGTATTTATAAAAAACTAGGACAATTATCAAAGATTCAAAGGTAGAGTTTATAAAACTGTTTTACCTTCTCTTTCCAGTAAAACATGTTTCCGTATTTCCCTGCCAAACGACTCCAAAAGCTACGCGGTATATCCAAATCCACCGTCTCCCCCACGTTAAAATTTAATATATTTCCTGCTCGGTTTTTAGATATTATATTATTCATCAGAAAGAAGAAACTAGTGCAGGATTTGGTGTATGAAACCCTTACCAAAGGTAGGATCAGCAACAAAAACAATGGTTCTATCATCCACTTGCCAGAAATCTTTAATTGCTAACCCTGTAGATGTTAAATAAAGTGCAGGATTAAGCTAACATGATCAAAATACTTATTACATTTGATACAAAGCTGTTACAAGAATTTGCGTACGCATATTTGGAGCAAGTGGACTGAAAAAGGGCCAACTTAAAACGGGCATAACTTTCGATCTGTTTGAAGTTTATGGGGCCCATACGCGGTTTGCCTGATTCTCAACGTCTCAGTCAGACCCAGATTCCCTTTAGAGCCCCATTTTCACTAGTTTTTGACAATTTTAACAATTTTAATTATCTCGTTTTGCTTGTAAAAACGCAAAAATCGTGGAATATACCCATTCATGTGTTTATTTAGTCATCTACTTAATGTGTAGGCTGCCAATTTTGAATTCCCAAGATAAATTTTAAAAGGGCTTGATGTAATGATTTTGTTCATTAAAGATTTATTAATATTTCCTTGAATAATTTCTCTTTTATCTTTTGTGCTTCCGTTTTGCATCAACTATAACGATAAAATAGCATACCAGGTGTGTCAGGATAGTTCTGAGCTAGAACTCGAAGCTTGAATCCTGTATCTTTTTCGATAGAATCAATCTCCTTTGCAAGTCTTTTCTCCTAAAATCAGGTGACACAATATGTTAATACAATAATACTTAATACGGATTAAACTTCTTTATATTCTTAAAGATGTCTAATCTTAAAATAATCCAATAATACTTCTCCTTATATACCCTCAATCTATCTTTACCAACTGTCTGAGACCTTAATCAACTAACCATTTTGGGACAGTGAGATGTTGTTTGAGGATGATAAGGTCACTATGCAATATTACAAGGGGCACGTCATTAGACAATTAATTAAGTTGTAACTGTTCGAAAAATGTGTCACATAATTTCACAAATTTTGACACATTTGATGCCAAAATAATTCTATGCAGTACCAAATTGGTGAAACAAGAACGAACCATACCTGACCGTCTGAGAGGAAACCTGCAACATCAATAACTGTGGTGAATTCTTTGGGAAGTAATTCTGGTTTGTTAACCCCAACTTTTGCCTCAGCAAATCCAACTCCTACATAGTTTTATAGGTTTTTGTTCTTTTATGCTCTGCACTCTGATTCAGGAAACAGAAAACAAAAACAACTCCTAACAAGCTCATATTACTAAAACCCAAAGCTGTAATCTCAAGTGGATCAATACTACTAATATGAATCTACACAATGTGCAAAATAAACATTCCGTTTGGCAGGGGCGGACACCCTTTGGCCAGGGTGGGCGGCCGTACCCCTCGAAAAAAAAATTTAGTGTATATTTTAGGCAAAAAAAAAAAACGACCGCACCCCTTGAAAATACGGTTAAACACCTCATCCGCACCCCTAGCAAATAATTTCCGGGTCCGCCACTGCCGTTTGGACACTCAATAACTTTATTCTGATTAACATGGTCTATTTCTCTTTGTTTGCAATCGATTCCTACCTCAATTACCAGATTTCCTAATGCTGGATTCTTGATTTAAAAAAGTGCGCCTTAAGCGGCGCAAGGCTCAAGCCGCTGCGCTTTTGGTGGCAAAAGGCGCGCTTTTTCAAGAAAACGCCCCTGAGGCGCCTTTTCTTGGCAAGATATGGACCATGAAAAGCGCGCCTCATGTATTTCCCTAACTTCTGTGCAGCAGGTTGTTGTAAATCTTGCTTTTCAGGTTGTACATGTATGTAATTTCCATACTAAAACATATATAAAGCTTATGTGTGCTTTTGATCTCTAGGTTTTAGAACTTGTAGATTCTGTGTGCTGCTTTTTTAAAACGAAGGCTTGATTAATCGGATATATCATACCTGAAAGAGCTACTGAGAGAGCTAGGGTTCCGGAGAGTGCAAAAGTGAGAGAATTGGATTTAAATTTAGAAACTAATCGACTAAAATCGTTTGATTTGGGCGTCGAAACAGATTGATGTAAAGATCCAGATGATGATGATGCTCTGGTAGCAGCTACACGAGTGAAATTCGTCGAGGTGTTTCGGAATCGGAAAGAAGGAAGTTGAAGAACCGCCATTGTTACAGCTCAATCTGTATGCTTGATGCTTTATGGATAGGATCGTCACTGGAATCATGCAATATATTAAAACACAGAAATGCTCCTTCAAATTTTGCAAATTTTCAATTTTGGATACGAAATTTTAGAAAATTACATTTTGGGCATGTTTGGCTAAGCTTATTACAGTTAAAAAGGACTTTTGGAAAAAGACTTTTGGGAAAAGGACTTTTTGAAAATGAGTTTTAAAAAAAAATGTTTGGATTAGCTTATTGATGTAAAATGACTAAAATGGGCATTCTTTTAGATATAAGGGGGTAAAGAAGGGGTATATTGGTAATTTGTAGTTTGAAAAGTTAAAAGCTGGCCAAGAAGTCATAATATTGTGACTTCTTGAAACCTCATTTTTCTTCTTCGCAAAAAGTCATTTCTAAAAGGACTTTTGGCTTAGCCAAACACAAAAACAACTTATTGGCTTTTTGATAAGGCAATAAGCCAATAAGTTGTTTTGAAAAGCTTAGCCAAACATGCCCTTTGGCACGAAATTATGACTTGGTGCGTATTAGAAGAAAGTATTAGTTTGGTTTTTAAGATGACTTATCAATTTATAAAAATTTGAGTATTAATTGTTAAAAATGTACGATTCTTAAATTGGACCTGTCATTGGTCATGGTTTTGGTTTCTTGCTTAACAAGTAATGGCGGACCCAGAAATTATTTGCTGGGGGTACAGATGAGTGGTTCAAACATATTTTTAAGGGCGGACCCAGCGGTCGGTTTTTTTGCCTAAAAAATACACTAATTTTTTTTTCAAGGGATGCTGGTTTTAGATCATAACTTTGGTATCGTAAAACAAAACAATGGAATACAACCAACCAATCTCCCTTTGGTTTTGATCAATTTCTGACTGATGTGGTTCCAACCGATAATCGACTGGCCTAAGAAAATAGAAAGGAACTTGATAGAATTTTAGAGAGATATTTGAGACTAATTTTCTTTAATGATCCATTAATGAAAAACCATTTCTCCTTTTAAGGAGTAAAAAAACAACGAAGACAAACAATACTGAAACTAACCACTATCTCCTAAATCTATGACACTACTTGGGATAATGGGCAGCCAACTATTCCCATTATTTTTTACCACATGCTAAATTAGTCATTTAAACCAAAATAAGAAAACAGTTAAAATAACTCGATTTGCATTGCATGAACTCTTGGCACCTACTCGGACCCGGGCACGTAACACTGACCCATGGCAAAACCATTGATGGCAAAAGAGACAGAAGTAACAAAAAAACTTTTGTCTTGCAACAACATGTAACTATTAATCATGGTGACACACATGAGCGGCATGTCGGGTTAGATAGGTTGAATCAATGAGCCTTTGTTTTATCAAAAGGCAAACCTAATCCTATTCTAAAATAAATAGATTTTTGTTTTTAAAGGACCAACTCACACAACCAATAACCTTAATCCAAAATTTACACCAATCTCCATTACAGGACTAGATTCACTAGAACCGTCAACCACTTTAGGAGCAACACCCTCACTAAACACCTTGGTAGCAATTTGGATACACTTGATCAGGTGTAAACAAGTTAAACAATCCATAAACGGGTTGATGGGGTGTAATGAATGGTTAAACAGGTTGTAATCCATTCTAATTTTAGTCAGGCCCATCGTTTACCGTTAAATGGTCTAACCAAGTCAATCTAAACACTGACTTGTTCATATAATTGGGTTAAGTAGACCAACCCAAACACGGCATCTTTATTAAATATGTAGCTATGTTAACCCAATATCTGATTATATCCGTGTCTATCACTCTTAGTTTCATCAACTTGTTAACGCTTATCTTCGCCTACAAACGATCAAATGGCCACTTACAGCACCAACGCTATCTACAACCACTTGTTGATATGTTAAAAGAGGAACAAACTCAAAACAAGATAACTGTATGTACTGCTTGCATGCAGAAACAGAAATATCAATTTATAAGCAAATTGTGGCCAGACCAGTCTCACATGGCTTACAACTTTTAAACAGGATTCCCATCATATTACTAAATCCTTAAAGCTTCTTTTGCTACCAATGGTCAAAACCTTATGGGAAGTAAACCGGCCAGTTGAAGTAGTATGAGTCACGAGCCGCTCTGCTCCAGTTCTCATTCCACTGTAACCAAAAAAACATAATCAAAAGACAGTCAACTTAATCTCAATTTAACAGCACGTTTCCGTTACATTATTCATTCAAACACATGTTCAAACATACCGAGAATTTATATTTCTGTTTCTTTTGCAGAGCCTTCTTCCAATGGTATTGCTCAAATAGCATCGCGTGATCATGCCAACTGAAATATTAAAGTATAAACAATGTTAAAACAACTAAACAAGAGAGGAAAAAATATTGAGAGACGAACACCATAATTACAAATAAACGGGCAATTGAGTATAGCCTAACTAAGTCATTCATGGGCAATGTCTACAAAAAGGATGTCAAAATCGGACTTCATTTCAAGATTAAGATAAAAAACCTTCCTAAAAACTTTTATGGCATCTTTAGTTCAAGCAAAGATGCTTATTCACATTTATAGCACGCCTCTAGCACGTGAGGCGATAAAATAAACGCCTCACGTCCTGAGGTGGCCCTTCATGTACATGTACAAAGTTGATCAAATATAGGGTTTGGAGCATAGTTGTCAATAGCGAGCGTAGCGATCGCTATAGCGCGCTACGTAACGTATAGGTCTAGGCTCGCTATTAGGGATGTAGCGACAAATAGCGATGTTTTTTTTTTAATTTTGTTTTTTTAAAATATAAATAGCAATTAAATATAGCTATAAAATAGCTGGATTTTAAGTTTTTTGTTAAATATACATGTAAAATAGCATATATACCGGGGTATTTGATATAATATACATATCAAATTAAAAAAAAAATTCTAGTGCATCGCTATTTATAAAATAGCCGCCAACTACTTATCGCTATTCGCTATGTAGCAAATAGGTACTTATCGCTATTTGTCGCTATTCGCCATTAACAACTATGGTTTGGAGGAGGCGCATATGTAAAAACCTATGCAGTTAATATCGGTGATATATTGGTTATATCGGTCGCCTAGTAAAATACCGGTTTCAAATATCGGTCAGAATATCGGTACCGATATTGACCGATATAACCGATATATCACCGATATTTGACCGATATATTTGACCAATATAACCGATATACCACTGAATTATTGGTGTTAAATTGCTATATACATAAATTCTGCATTATATTAAAATTACCGATATCTCACTGAGATAACCTATCTCTCAAATATCGGTCCTTGACCGATATCCGATATTTTACCGCATTAACTGCATAGGTAAAAACGACCACTAGAAGAAGAGATTGTGAACCCTTTTAATTCTACTCTTGAATTTACACCTTTTGTCCACCACAACACTTGAACCCTCACTACTTGGAGTCGGAGGGACACGTTTTCCAATACCTTCGTATCACTAGGCCAAAGACCCTTTGGTTATTAAGAGGTTGTGTAAAAAGATACGATCGACGGATCGAGAGATGCAACTTTTGGTTGTACATAAAACTTATTTGGTTGCGCATAGAGTTGCGCCTTGCGCCCCGACTTTTAAACCTAAACGCCTACTTGTCTCATGCTTAATAAAACCAAGATAACACAATCTTTATGCTCCATTCAGTATCACCAAAACATGTTTTCCTTCAATTCTGCTTTATCTTGAGATGGTAAAGTAATATTTATTAATATTGAGCCCAATTGTTGATTAAACATAAAACAACAGCATAGAAGACCTAATCAATTATCTCACTGTGTTTAAACCAAAAGTAGCAGCAAATTGAACATGTCTGATGAGAAATTAAACTAACAAAACAGCTAAAATGGAACATATAACAATTAACATGAAGCAATTGAGGTGAATACTTGTAACGATTGGAGGTTTGCCAAATGTAGGGGTGTGACCAAGTGATAGCTGAGAAAGCGATTGACCCGATCCATATGCTCAGGAACTTTTCTTGACCCGAATGAGGAACCCCTGGGTCTCCTCTGTACGCATTCCCAAAGTATTTCTCCATTTCTACTACCCCTGTGAGTAAGCTAGGGTTTTGTAACGGAGAAGGTGTGGCTTTATCTCGAGTTATCCGCTTTTCTTATCTTCTGAATTACATTTTTCTCCCTTGGTTCTTTTGTTATTTGCTATTATGCCCTCCTAAATGTATTAGTTAAGAAACTCGGGCCGTGATTCTGAATGCTTAAGTGCTAAACCAGTAAGATGTCTGAACTATTAAGTGCTGAACCAGTAAGAGGTCTGAACCATTAAGTGTTGAACCAGTAAGAGGTCTGAACCATTAAGTGCTGAACTAATAAGAGTTCTGAACCACTAAGAGTCAGTATAATGCTTAACCGTTCAGAGGCAAATGTCTAATCAATTCAGATTAGAGATCTTAACCATTCAGATTCAGTATAATACTTAACCATTCAGAGGCAAATGTTTGAACCATTCAGACATTTGTTCATGAAACAAACAATCTGAACCATTAAGTGTTGAACCAGTAAAAGTTCTGAATCATTAAGAGTATCCATTAAAAGGTAAACAAACAGCCTCCAGACTCCAGTCTAAAAAGTTATTTTTGTGTATCAATTTTCGTTTCAATTATAACTAGTTAGATTTCCCCGCGCTTCGCGGCGGTCAAGAATGCTTCTCAAGTTTCTCAATTAGCCTGGTGTTTCTCACATGATCCTAACCCTATATATATATATATATATATATATATATATATATATATATATATATATATATATATATGGTATCGTTTATGCGAAAAACTCGAGAACCAATGTAAACACAACAAAATAAACCCACTACACCACCACCCAAAACCTAAAAAAAAACTACCCCCCCCCCCCCTAATCCAAGCTAAATGCTAAAAAACTAAACCATAACGCTAACCCCACAAAAACCTAAAAAAATTTAAAAGAAATTTTTTTATGACAAAAATTAGCGATTTTTTTATAAAAAACATTAAAAAAATTGTGTGTTTTTTAGATTTTTTTTAAGTATTTTTTTTTTTTTTTTTGTATTTACATTAGTTCTCACAATAATGTAATAAACCAATATAATAATGAAACCTTAGAAAAAATAAATATTAAAAAAAGAAACACTGTTCATCACATGTTTCTGTTAATATATAGAGTGAATTGCAAGTTTTGTCCTTTATCTTTAGGCCATTTTGCAAGTTTTGTCCTTTATGTTTAAAGTTGACGAGTTTTGTCCTTTATGTTTGAAATCAAGCACGTTTTACCCTTTGGGCCTTAAAAATCAAGCACGTTTTGTCCTTTATGTTTAAAAATCAAGCACGTTTTGTCCTTTATGTTTAAAGAATCAAGCACGTTTTGTCCTTAAAAATCAGGCACGTTTTGCCCCAAAGGGCAAAACGTGCTTGATTTTCAAACATAAAGGACAAAACTCGTCAACTTTAAACATAAAGGACAAAACTTGCAAAATGGCCTAAAGATAAAGGACAAAACTTGCAATTCACTCTAATATATATAATATAATACAGTTTACTAACTTCATCCAACTTTTTTGTTAATTTTTTTTTTCTAAAATACCATTGTATATTGAAAAAAAAAATGATATATAAATATCAAACCCCAATTTTATTAAACCGAAAAACTCTCTATTCTATTCCAAGAAAATGAACCGTCGGCCACCTTCACCTTGAACCCCCATTAATCACTAGAAACATGTACTCTTTTCGTGAACAGACCACATGTAACCATCCCCTCGATCAGTACACCTGAACAAACATTCACCACAATGTACTCCGATTAGGGGAGATATAGCTGAAGGTTCTGGTCGCGGCATCAGGTAACGGTGTGGTGTTGTGATGGTGGTTACCGGTGGTAGTCGTCGTCGGTGGTGGCCAACGTTGTTGAACATAGATTCTTCAAATTGTGTGTGTGTGAGAGAGAGAGAGTTTAAATTTCTTAAAGAGTTAATTGCCATTTTCGCCCCTGAGGTTTGGGCACACTTGCCATTTTCGTCCAAAATGAAGGTTTTGTACCATTTTGCCTCCAACGTTTGTAACTTTTTGCCATTTTCATCCAAATACCTAACCAAGTTACTTTATATCTTATTATGGGTTATTTTTAACCTAACCAAGTTAGTTTATACCTTATTATTGGGTATTTTTGAAATTTATCAATTATAAGGGGGTAATTTATAAATTATGTTCTAGTTATTATTTATCAGCCTTTATAAATTATCTTTAATAAGGTGATTGTTTTTCAACCAAAAAGCTTGCATCTTGTTGATCTTTTACTTTGATTCGCAAAATTCAAGATTTGTAATATAAAAATCGAATCTTGTTGTGTTTTTTCCTTTTCAGATCCAACATCCATCTGGGGTTTCTCAGAGGTTTGATTTATGTTCATGACAGTTATATATAATCACATTGCAAGTTCACAAGAGTGATGATTTTTTTTGAAGGGTCCGGATGCCTCTAAACCAGACTTCAAAAGTTTGACCTAAATCAGGCTTTAAAGGTCACCCTTCCCAACTTGTTAGAGCCAAAGGTTGAGATTCAAAGTCAACAATTAGGGGCTGCTAAAAAGTTTGAATCTTTGTAAATCACAACCGGATTTTTGGATTTCTGTATATTCTCCAAGATTTCATATGGCCGTTGCAAGGAGTGAAAACGATTCGTCTTTTAAACTCTTCAACTGCTACAAAGTTGAGAACTTGACTGAAACCATACTAGAAACTGACCGAATCTCGAATTTTAAAGATCGATATGTTCTTGGAGATCAATTGGGATGGGGGCAATTCGGTATAATCAGAGAATGCTCTGATAAACTAACAGGAGAGGTATTAGCTTGTAAGTCAATTTCCAAAAACCGACTCGTAACTGATGAAGATGTAAGAAGCATCAAGCTCGAGATCGAGATCATGACTAGGTTGTCCGGGCATCCAAACGTTGTCGATCTCAAAGATGTTTACGAGGAAGAAGATTATGTCCATCTGGTTATGGAGTTTATAAATTACCCCCTTATAATTGATAAATTTCAAAAATACCCAATAATAAGGTATAAACTAACTTGGTTAGGTTAAAAATAACCCATAATAAGATATAAAGTAACTTGGTTAGGTATTTGGATGAAAATGGCAAAAAGTTACAAACGTTGGGGGCAAAATGGTACAAAACCTTCATTTTGGACGAAAATGGCAAGTGTGCCTAAACATCAGGGGCGAAAATGGCAATTAACTCTTTCTTAAATAGTGAGTTTAAATTCTTTGTTTCAATATTTTACCAACAAAGGTATTATGTTCTTTTACACAAACTTAACAATAAATTGGATGTAATTAGTGGAATGGACTATAACTGATACGAAAATCAAAATTTTGTACAAAAATGGATATTTGTGTCTTCTAGACTAAAATGGGAGTTTACTCTTATAAGAATGTTAGTTGATGAATTACAAAATATTTTTGTTAGGTCCAAGTCCAATACCAGCTTTATGATCATTCAGTTTAAGTACAATTGCGGTCAAGGATGAACTCGGCACCGGTATCGAAAATGCTTTATATGATACGGTACTGATACGGTAAAGTAGTTCTTTTTTGTTTTAAACTAGCAATGAAACTATTACAACAATTCTTTCCAAGCGTAGTGTTTTAGCATCTTTCTTGATTTTAAATTACTCATTATTTAAATTTACACGTCAAAGTTTTAATATCAAACTCTTCACAGTACGTAACATGCATGCATGAGCATGCCCCAACCTACGTGCTTTGCAAATCAATTCAACAAATAACCAAGATTTACTATTAACCGTCACAACCATTCAAAAACGAAAATGAAAACAACTATTAACCGTCACAGCCATTCAGAAAAAAACAGAAAAAAAAGAAAAAAACTCATTAACTGTCACAAAACCGCCATGCAACCGTCGTACCCGTTCCGAACAGGCACGTACCCCTACATACTCATATATAAACAACACACTTTCACACAAACAAAATCAGCGAGATACACATAATTACTTTGTCCTAAACAAAACAAATTCGAGAAGAAGATATGGAAAACGTGGAATACGGTTGGGGCGTTGGATCGGTCGTCGCGATGCTTTTGGTGGTCGGATGCTTGTTGTTTCTGCCGCTGGGGATGGGACCAGTATTGACTCCACCGTCGATTCCGGTGATTGTTTTGGTTCCTGTGTTCTTGGTGTTGGTTATCATCTTTCTCTCCGTTGCCTCTGACCCGAATCGTTGATTAGTTTTGTTCTTCTCGGATGTATCTCGGATCGATATGATATTATGAATGTTGTGATTGCATGTTGGAATTGATTATTATTACTATTATGAGTAATATGTATGCCAGCATGTTGTTTTATCTGTGTTGAATCTCAGTTTCTTTTTATTGATCCAAATTTTTAAAAATTAATGACTTAACGATTAAGTGTTTTTAAATCCGTAGAAAACACTCGGTTGATTCGAAAAAGTTGTCGCTGTGTTCTCCAAGTGCATTTCATTTGCGCGTGCGTGTTCAGTTTCCGGTCTGGTCTGAAACCGGTGTATATATGTTTGTTATGTTTATGAAGGTTGATTAGATACATATTCAGATCAATGTGGTTGGTTTTTGATATTTATATATATGTTTTAAGATTCTGTACAATACAGTTTTTAGTTATTAATACGATGGGATTACTAAATCCTCATGTGTTCGTTTGAATATTGTGATTGTATGTTGGTATTCATCATTATTAGGATTAATATATGTATATATGCCTGTTTTATGTGTGATAAATCCCTGTTTTTTTTTAATCCAATTTTTTATGTTAGAAGCAGAAAATTATGTGATACAATCGTCGGTTTTGATTAATGAGTAATATATATATTTTTAAATCATTTACCGATGTTATCCGATTAAAAACCGGTGAGGTAATCTGGTAATTGGTATGCAACTAAGGTTTTTTTCATTTTGAATACACGTTATATTTAATTAATTTTAAAAATTATATTTATATATAATCAATCAATGGGTTTCATCGGGTTTAAACAGTAAGGCGGGTTTAACATGCGTAGACACGAAACCTGTATATCCCAAATCCAAGCCCGTTTAACTCTACATTGTTTTCGTAGGTCCTTATCAGAAATTACCAGCCCTACTTAATTGCATTATATAGATGTGAGGGTGTGTGTTTGATCCCCATCTACTTGTTATTCAATCTTGGGTAATTTATAGGGTTTACTACTCAAACCTAACAAAATCGATTTTTCTAAGATCTCTAGCGTCACGCTTTCATCGCAATTGTGAAATTCCAGTCTGAGTTTGTACAGATCCACTTCCAATTTCAAATTCCCACAAAGCAAGCAGTACGCTCTAACGTTCAATTTTGTGTTGTACATAGCAAATTGCGGCATTAGCAATGCATCTACATCGCTAAGGTTCCAGTTCTTCCAAATTCTCCATTTCGAATGAGTACAATATTATTGTTGCAGAGCTCTTAATGATACGAGTGGCAATGGAGGTAGAGCAGATGAATTTACTGAATTGCCCATGATGACATTCATACAATGTAAGGGGGCTGTTTGGCAACTTCTGAATGGTTAAGTGCTGAACCAGTAAGAAGTCTGAACCATTAAGAACCAGTATAATGCTTAACCGTTTAGAGGCAAAGGTCTGACCAATTCAGATTAGAGGTCTTAACCATGCAGACTCAGTATAATACTTAACCATTCAGAGACAAATGTCTGAACCATTCAGATACCTGCTCGCGAAACAAACAGTCTGAACCATTAAGTGCTGAACCAGTAAGAGGTCTGAACCATTAAGAGCCTCATTAAGAGGTAAACAAACAGTCCCCAAGTTTCTTTAAGAAAGTAAGATGTCATTTTGACCACTGAACAAGTTATTAATGTGATCATGTGGTTGCAAAGATGATTATGGACTTGAAAACAATCAATGAAGAACTGGAATGTGCTGTGAACAAAATAACTAACCGAAAACAGAGAATTCAAAGTGTTTTTTAACATCAAAGAACAAGTAACTTTCGAGCTATTGTCTGTCTAGCACAATACAAGTTTCTCTAAGATCCCATGAAATGGATGCTACAAAAGACAGATTACAATTACCGTGATAAAAAGATATCTAGTCCTTTTCACTTGAGCTTCAAGCCGGTTTCCGTAGGGAATGCCCTTCCACGATGATTGAAGATCATAAAGTTCATGTTCGAGGGTAGAGACACCACCCTGCATTCCAAACAAGTTATATAATACCACAATGGAAGATTAATACATATCACACAATTGTTTATATAAACTTTAGGTTATAAACTTTTGTTCAATGTTTCCGAACACTCGAACAAAGTCCAATGTTTCTTTACACATTCTCCCTAAATGCCAGAACATATAAGCTACTAGTTTGATAGTGAAAACGAATTCATGTATATACTAGTCACAGATAGTTGCAACTAGATGCGATTAAATCCGGCTGTCACACGCTTTGTTGGCTTAAAAACTTTATGATCATATAACCTACTTTATTTTCTGGTTTCATAAAAAAGAAAAAAACTGATTATGCAGAAGTGAAAGCCAATTTACACGAAAACCGACAAATTATGGCCTCTATTTAAAAACTTTAAGAACCAGCTAACTGGGGCCTGTTTAAGATTTCTATGTAGAAACTATAAGAACTAGCACATTGAGGCTTATTTCTAGGGGGGTTTCAGTACTAGAATCGAAATCCGACTCGAATCGAACTTGAATTCCAGATTCAATTCGATTTTTGAGTATTCGAATTCAGTTCGTATTCTGTTCGAATTTGGTAATCAAATTTCGAATGGAATACAATTTTGTGATTTTCAGTTCTATTCAAAATTCAAACTCAAATTATGCAATATATTTTTATATTATATATATAGATACATACACACAATTATATATTTACACACACACACAAAACTACATAGGGCTCCTAAGACTTTAAGTTCTAACATTTGTGCCTTCTAACATCTAATATCCAATCAAATGATCAACCCAATAAACAATTATCCTAAAATCACTAAATCACAGAACAGTAAGTCCATTTATAGTTTAAGTTTTCGATTACAAGTCATTTCATTCGTTACTTTTTTCAATTTCGAGTTCATTTACACTTTATCGAATTTCGAATCGAGTTCAGTAGTCAAATTCAGCCAACATCAGAAATTTAAAGTTATATTCACATTCGACTCGAATCAAGCTTCAGAATTTCAAAATCTGAATATTTCAATTTAAGTATTCGAAATGCAATTCGTAGAACACCCCTACCTATTTCTATGCAGTTAATATCGGTGATATATCAGTCCCGTAGTAAAATATCGGTAACGATATTATCGGCGATATTGACCAATATTTGACCGAACATACTTGCATACGAAATCAAGTTTCAGAGGCTAAATCAAACACTACTTTATACACAATAAGTACCTATTCTCATCGGCATCCGGTAAAATAGACCGGAAATTTCCCTGCACCGTCAATCCAGCAAACAAACTCAAAATCATCACTAACACCAACTCAACCAGCACCTGCAAACAACCCAAAAAAACCACAAAATCAGATCTACAAAAAGCCCTAAAACACAAACACATACAAATCACGAACAAATAGAGAGATTATTACTTCAAAAGGAGGTCCAGTAAACTCATCTTCAGTGATCTTAAGCAAAGCTCTATCTAATCATCAAAAAATAAAGAAATATAAAGCATTTGAGTTTTTGATCTACGATTGAAAATAA
This sequence comes from Helianthus tuberosus, assembly GCA_030545235.1. Classification (NCBI taxonomy): domain Eukaryota; kingdom Viridiplantae; phylum Streptophyta; class Magnoliopsida; order Asterales; family Asteraceae; genus Helianthus; species Helianthus tuberosus. The sequence goes on along the minus strand of CM060388.1, from coordinate 32,604,100 downwards.
TAATAATAAATAATAAAGATGAAAGAGAGATAGTTACATTGAATGGTTTGATAAGCAGCGTGTAAGAGCATCAGAACGGCAAGTACGCCGACGCCGAAGCTCACGCTCATCGTCATCGTTGAATCGATCGCCGGCGATTGTGGAGATTGGATTTGGGGGTTTTGGTTTTAGTCTCGGATGGTGATGATAAGAATAATTGTTGACGAAAGTTGCCCTTCGACTTGTGGTTGAATTATCGATTTTAGTCCTTTGGTTATCGTTTAGCTTTCATTTTAATTCATAGTTTTTCTTGAAATGGATCGTTAGGCATAGGGCTGTAAACAAACCGAACGAATATGAAAAAAGTCTTGTTGGTGTTTGTTTGTTTAAGAAATAATGTGTTCACAAACTATGCACGAACACTTAACGAACGAGATTTTTTCTTACATAAATCCTACTAGATTCTTATTTTTATTTTCAAATAAAAGATTAGAAAATAAAAATACCCAAAACTCACAATGAAAGCGTCCATTCTCTATTGGATAGGAATTATCCAAACACACTTGAGATACTCTTGATATCATAATTACCATAAAATAATGTCCAAAAAAAATAATGATATTTAACCAATGTTTTGAAAACCGGACCAACATCAGGCCGGAGGTCGGGCCGGCGGGTCGCATAGGGTCGGGCCGGTCATGGTTTTTTTTTTTTTTTAATTAAATATGGAATAAATCACTTCAAAACCTAATCTAAAAAACTCAAAACAAGATTTGACACTATGTTTGATAGTTAGTTGCAAGATTTGGTACTTTTGAATGTTTTTGGATGACTAATGGTTGTGTTTTTAGTTCCTTAACTATTTGGAATTTTATCTATTTTTTCTATGTTTTATATATATTTTTATATAATTTATGACGTAATCCGGTTCTTAAATCCGGTCGAACCGGTCGGACCGGTCCGACCTTTGACCCCGTAAGGTGACCGGGTCGACCTCCGGTCCGGTTCTGAAAACATTGTATTTAACTTGAAGTCCTCATCTAATCTATCCAAAATAAACTCAAAGTCTTCATTTGGTCCACCCAAATAATAGTTAATTAAAATAAGTGAAGTAATACTAATATTTAGGGGTTGTTTGGGATTGCTTATTTTCACCAACTTTTAACTTGTTAACTTTATGAAAAGTTAATAAGTTGTTTGGGATTGCTTATGTTATGAGAGAATAAGTTAATAAATCACAATGTTCTAACTTATTAACTTTTGGGAGAAGTTAAAATAAAGAATCCCAAACACCCTCTTAATACACTAATATTTATTAAATAATATATTACTAGGAATTTTAAAGTACTTTAGTTAAAAATAGAAGTTAAAACTCTAATAAACTATCAAACACAAACAAACAAACATAAATGAACACGTTACCGAACGTTCACGAACATAAATGAACGAATGTGGCCTCTGTTCATGTTCGTTTGTTTAATTAAACAAATGAAATTTCTTGCTTGTGTTCGTTCGTTTATTATACAAACGAACACAAACGAACTTCCCGCCGAACGGTGCACGAACTATTCACTGAACGTTTGATTCGCTTGAAACCCTAGTTAGGCATATTCCTGCAAAAATAACGATGCTTTTTGTTACTAACTAAAACCATTTTGAGGTATAGGAGTTGTATTACTTTGTTTTTATGGGCAACAAATATGCAGCTTATAGATCAAATATCCTCATTTACCCATCAGACTGATATTTTCAAGTATTTCTCGTGTTTGGGGTATAACATTTAGTAATAGAGATGTTTTGGGATAAATAAAATAAAAGGATGAAATTTGAAGTTATAACAAATCATATTGAATTATGGTGAATATTAATCTAATTATTAATATACGTATTAACCAAGCATTAATTTTGAAAATTGGTTTCTAATACAACCCTACCACATAAAGTCTACTCCAGGAAACGTAACTGGATCAACCCAGACCTAGACCCAAATTTAACCCAGTCGCAATTGATCTTTGGTCGGTTCCTATTAGTGGGAAGAGTTTATTGAGCGGGACAGTTCGAATTGTAGTAGGAGTAATTGCAAAATTGTCTATAGTAGTAGTATAAGCATGCTTTTGTTTTATTTTGATGGTGTTCTTGTTTTTTTAATCAAAACTTTGGTTGTAATTTGGAGATCTTGCCCATCTCAAATCGTGCCTTTTAATTCAAGTTCAGTGTTGTTTGCCTAGTCTTAAATCTGAATCCTTATCATTGGTTCCATCGTCAGGAAATCGAAATGGAACCTTCTACCTGGAGTAATCACGAAAGTGGTGGTTCAAGTTCTTATCAGATAACCACCCGATTGGCAACACTCGCATCTTGCTTAGAATCTATGGAAACTCTTAATGGTGATGTTGCATCCCTTAAAGCCATGCAATTTCTAAAGGGAAGAATCACAGTGGGCCAAGACGCAATGATTAGGGTAACTCCTCAGAGAAGAATACCCATTACCGAACCTCAGTGAAGATCCTTCTCCCTATATACAACAATGGTGATCCTCGATGTTGGTTTCTTAAAGCAGACACTAGAATCTGATTAGAAAATATCCATGTGAGGTTAAATTGTAAAAGAATAAAAGTTTTGGCTTTAAAGTAAAAAAAAAATCAATTTTGTGAAGTTAAAATCGCAAGAAATTCAAATATTTTGGTTAAAAGTAAAATTTCATTTTTTTAAACCACCCAAAACATATGGTATAACAACTTATGCATATAAAAGTTACTAATTTGTAGTATATAAATATCTCATGTATTAAATATCACATGTATTAAATAAGTGGACAATATGGTAAATGATCACTTGTTTAGACATTAATACTTGTACCAAATGCATGAAATTTTTTTAAGTGTCTTAAAAATGATGTTAAATTAAGGGGAAATGGACCGTATCACCCTAAACTATGCAAAATTGGCCAATACCACGCCCAACTTTTAAGTTGGCTCCCACCACCCTCTACTCGACATTTAGGTGCCAGTGTCACCCCGTCGCTAAATAATCACTAACTGAGTTTGTTGATTTTGCTGATGTGGCTTTTTATCTGAGGTGGCAAGGTGACGTGGCTTTTTTTTAATTATATATATATAAAACACAATATAGTCACATAAAACAATCTCTCAAACTCTCCTTCTCTCTCTACCTTGAAGGAGACGGCGACTCGGAATCCATGGCTCCGGCAAGACGGCAACGGCAAGATCGCTCCAGTTTCAAGCTTGTTTTGGGTTGTTTTTGTTGAAATCCATGGCTCTAGTTCCACTAACCCCCAAATTCATCACCACCTCCACCTTCAGGAACTCGAACCCGGGAACCGAAGACGGAGACGGGTCGGATTCGGTAGCTTGTTCGGCAACAACGGAGATAGAAATGCGGGATGATCTTCTTCTTCTGTTGGGTAGGTTATACTGATACTTGAAGTTACACAGAATGTTCTGTTTTGAGAAAGAGGATCGTGGGCGAGGTGAAATTGACGAGTGAATGAGCAGAGACGCTATGGTTGATGATTGATCGGATTTTGGAACCGACCGCGGCGTTTGATTAAATCTGGTGGGTTTGGAACCGACCGCGGCGATGGAAAGTTAACATCTTGGTGGTGCTTTCAATTACTTGTTTATCATTTGAGTCATGCTGTAATGTTTGGAGCAAAAGTTAAGATCAGATCGTTCAAGTTTTCATCACATTTAAACAGATCTGGATACATTCATGCTTAATTTCTCAAAACGGTAATGGTGTTTGCGTTTGATTTCCGGCGGTGGTTGTCGCCAGAGAAGGTGTCGGTGATGACTCGAGTTCGACCGGGTGGATGATGTTTCCGGTTTCGATACCGATTCTGGAGTTGATTTTGAGTTGAATCTCCAGCCAGTTCGCTTCCGCCATTTCGCCGAAAAAGTGATCGGCCGGTTGGCTTCCGCCATAGGAAGGAGGTGGTGGCTGAGTTGATGGTGGCGGTGTTGAGAAGGGCGAAGGAGGGGAGGCGGCAGAGGGTGGTGGGGAAAGGGCGGTGGTGGGTGGTTGGTGAAGATGATGATGATGATGATGATGGTGGCGGTAGTGTTGCAGTTAGGGAGAGAGAGAAGGTGGGGGATTGATGACTGATGTAGGGTTTTATAAAATAAATCTTTTAATCTTATAATTTTAATCAGTACAAAAGATAATACATAAAAGCCATGTCAGCAAGCCACGTGGGAAAAAGGCCATGTCAACATGCCACGTAGGCTTAAAAACTAACTCAGTTAGTGTTTTTTTAACGAAGGGGTGACACTGGCACCTAAATGTCGAGTAGAGGGTGGTGGGAGCCAACTTGAAAGTTGGGCGTGGTATTGGCCAATTTTGCATAGTTAAGGGTGATACAGTCCATTTCCCCTTAAATTAAATATTTTCCCACATGAAATGTTTTACATAGTTGTATATATATAGATATAGATAACTTATTAGTCTAGGTGGCAAGTAAAACCAGAGTAATAACTAATTGGGTTATTATTTTATAATATAGTGCAATTTTTAAAATAACTTTAAAAAGTAACGTAAAGCCACAAAGTTTGAAATATATATTTTTTTTACCAAGTGGCAATGCTTTAATGGTACCCGGACGACTCTCTCTGTGGGAGGTCATCGATTGGAGTTTTGTTCGTGACAAAATATCATGTGTGAGTTAGGTGTTTTATCACAATGGGCATTCGGGCGATGGTTTTCCCCTGGAATTGGTGATGGGACGGGTCACTGGCGCTGTCTGTGATCGTGGAGGTGGGTGGTGTACTTGGGTAGCTGGACTTTGTTGGACGTTAAAAAGAAATATTATTTTTTTTTATTTTTATTTGTTGAAGATATAACTTAATTATTTTTAGAGTAAACTGCCATTTTAGTCCCTGTGGTTTGGGCACTTTTGTCATTTTAGTTCAAATCTCAAACTTTTTAAATCTGGGTCCCTGTGGTTTCACTTTTGTTGCCATTTTAGTCTAAAATTCAAATTACCTCATATTTGACTATTAAAAACTGGTTATTCTGTCTTTATCCTTAGGGGCAAAATAGTCATTTACATTTTATAAATAAATACAGACCTACCGGTCAACCATTCCCATCTCTTGCTCCCAGATATGCACCATCTCAACTCTCTCTCTCTCTCATATCTCTAAATCTAAGTCTTGACAACCACAAACCACCATCAATTTCCTCTATAATCACCGCAACATCATCAACAACCACCATCATCACCCCCGTCAGTCACACCCACCACCGTCACCGTCAACAACCACAACCGTCACTGTACCCATTAAATGCCACCACCGTCGCCACTCGAAAACCCTAAACCTACCACCACCGATCTGAAAGAAAGGTAGAGACAGATGGTGCATATCTGAGATGGTGGCAGGGGTTGTTTGTTTGTTGGATTTTGCAGCGGGGGTGGTTAATCGTCGTCGCTGCTACTGTTACCAAATCTGTGAGACCTGTAACACAGCTCAAATAATTGTTTTTTTAATCCCCGTCGCTGCTACTTCTGTTCCGATGAGCCACTGCAGTTCCGGTGAGAGTTGTTCCGATCTGAATTGGTTCCGGCACAAAATTCTGTTCTAATCTCACCCCTTTATACGCAGGTTCGATCTTTCACCAGGTAACAATCGACCACCCATTTGAACGCAGGTATGGTTGATATCCACAGGTCCCTTCAATCAATCAATCAATCAATCGAGAGAGAGAGAGAGAGAGATTGATCGGGAGAGAGAGAGATAGAGTGATGGAGACGGTGACGGTGACGTTGTGGTTTTGTGGTGGTTCTGGTTGGAGGCGGTGGTGGTTATGGTGAGAAGGAGATGGTGGCTGTGGTGAGAAGGAGGTGGTGGTAGCGGCTGTGGTGAGGAGGTAGTGGTGGCGGTGGTGAGAAGGGAGGAGGAGGTGGCGGTGGTGGAGATCTCTGCATTTGTAGAATTAGGGTTTGGGTTTTTGCTCTGCATTTTGCATTTGGGGAAAATAACAACTGATTTATTCAGGAGGGTATTTATTTGAGGTTTTTTAATTAAGAAAATGTTTTAATGAAATGTACTTGGACAAAACTACCCCTGCACAAAAAGATAAAAAAGGCATGTTGGAACAGTAAAAAATGAGAGTTTTTGAGATTTGGACTAAAAGGCAACAAAATGCAAACCACAGGGACCTAGATTTAAAAAGTTTGAGATTTGAACTAAAATGACAAAACTAACCAAACCACAGGGACCAAAATGACAGTTTACTCTTATTTTTATTACTTGATAGATATAATAAGTTCTGTAAATAGCAAATACAAATGAGTGTAATATGAGAAGTGAAAAAAAAAGTTAAAATTTAGGTATTTTCATCTACCTAAACATAATATTTTGTTGGAAAATGTATAGAAAAAAATCGTGTATTGCACTAGTAGAATAATTATGTAGTTACTCTAGAGTAATTATAACACCATTGTAGAGTAATTACACATAATTACTCTACTAGAGTAAATACACTTTTTTTTTCTTTTAGATTCTGTACTTAAATACGTGCCTGACAAGATCAGAAAAAGTTATATTTTTAAAAAGAATGACAAGATCAGAAAAAGTTACATTTTTAAAAAGAATATTATCGTCTTCACTTCTCATGTTGAGACTCATTTGTATGTTAGGACTTATTTGTACCGGAACCTTACTAATATTAAGTTATATCTAGAGTTTGAACATGGGTAAACCCGATTAAATTAGTATTAAGAGAACAAAAATATTCTATATTAATATTATACACATTTACTTATTTGTATAGGCGGTGGCTTTTGTTTGTTATACGACTAGAGTTTGAACCTGGGTGTAAACCCGGTTAACAGTGGCGGATCTAGGATTCACGCCAAGCCGTAACGTTTTATAAATAAGCCGTAACGAAATCGAAAAAACATCAAATTTTTCCGAGCCAAACCGTAGCGGAGGTTACCCCCGGTTAAGGCTAGGTCCGCCCCTGCCGGTTAAATTAGTATTAGTAGAACAAAACTATTCTACTCATTTACTTATTTACAAGTGGTGGCTTTTGTTTGTTACAAATTAAAAGTATGGTTAGTAATTTGACGAAAATAATGTTATAAAAATACAGATTTATTATTAAATTAAACTACTAAGATAAACAAACAATACCATAAAGATAAATGTCCTAGCAATATAATATTATTAATAATATAGTTACACTTATCGATTTCCAAGTATATATACTATAGGTTTTGGGTCCAACAAAATTCAAAAGACTCTCTTTCAGAGAAGTTCCATCTTCTTCTCCGGCCATGAACCAAGAAACAAGCCATAACACCGCCTCCGACGAGCGACAAAAACGCAAAGCCGCTGATACTCTAACCGGCGATGACGACGGTGTTAACCACTCTCAACCACAACTCTTGTATGCATCACAAACAATAAACATACAACAACAACAACCATCTGCTTCAAAGGGTGAACCTTCCATTGCTTGTTGTCAATGTGTTAATTGTAAATGTGGATGGCATGAGGCCATGACGACGAAGGCGGCGACAACCGAGGGGGTTGATCTTGATTCTCTTCCTATTGGGTACCGGTTTGTCCCTACTGATGAAGAACTTATTATAGATTATCTTGAGAAGAAGATCAAGAATGAGTATCTTCCGAAGACCAAGATTAGTGATGCTGATATATATGAATATCACCCAAAGGATTTACTAGGTACGTATGATATATGTTTTATGCATGTTTATATGATAATATCAATGATTTTTACTTTCTGTAAAAAAGTTACACATGATTTATTTAATAATTAAAAACATCTTGATATACATTTGTTTATTTTATTTGTATACGGCTTAATATGAAATTTATTGAAACTCGAGTTGTATTCATAATAACGTATTTTTTATACCGTGAGGAAAAAAAATACATTATTTAAATACATCTCTGTTTTGAGTAAAGTTTATATCGATACATAGACAATTTTTTTTTAATAAATTCGTGTATTCAGATTCTTGATAAATGTTAGGCATTACATCTTATCTTATTAGAGATAAAGAAATTTTGAAATATTAAATGCAATTTTAAAAGGAAAAAAGTAGTGTTAGGATATGTCGCCTGTGAAATAGTTTCAAAATCATATATATATAATTATATATACCCCATGATTTAATCATACTCTCTTGTATGTAAAAGAGTAAATTATGATTTTGGCCCATATGGTTATATCACTTTTACCCTTTTAGCCCAAAAAGTAATTTTTTAACATCTGACCCCTCAAGGTCTTTTTTTTTCTAACCCTTTTGGCCCCTAAAAGTAAATGGATGAGGTTATGTTAGGGGCCAAAATGGTTAGAAAAAAAGACGTTGAGGGCTCAGATGTTAAAAGATTCTTTTTGGGCTAAACGGATAAAAGTGATATAACCACAGGGACCAAAATCGTAATTTACTCTAAAAAAAAGTTGGTCAAATATAGTGTATGGTTTTTTTTTTTTTTTTTTTTTTTTTTTTTGTTGTTGTACCTTGCAGAGGAGTACCCGCAAGCCATAGAATATGGATGGTTCTTTTTCACGCCAAGAAACAGGAAGTATCCAAATGGTTACCGGCCAGACCGACAAACTGGTTCCGGCTATTGGAAAGCCACTGGTCCTGATAGAATTATCAAAGCGAATGACAAAACAATCGGTCGAAGGAAGTCGTTGGTTTATCATGAAGGGCGTCCACCACACGGGATTAAAACAAAGTGGAAGATGCATGAATATGTGACCGAAGGTTATGTAAGAACCCGATTAAACTCGAATGACAATAAGGTATAGCATTAATCCTAGCTTGTTTTGTTTGTCATAATGTTTTTATGCTATATCATATGTTGATGTAACTTTGGTTATTGTTTTCACTTTGCAGCTTGATGATTATGTTCTTTGTAAGATCTATATCAATGGTCGTGTAGTAGCCGCTAATAATCTTGATGAAAATGTCACAACTAACGTTCGGGTGGAAAACGAGCAAGCTTCGGTTCCTTATCAACCGGCTCAACATGCGTGTGTAGTCTCTAATCAAGTCAAAAACGACGTGATGGTACAAAATTATCAAACTATGGGATCTCTCTATGACCAAATGCCATCCTACTCGAGGTCTCGCTGTTTTTCAACAAGATTTAACCATGAATACTCATTGCAGCGTTCATATGTTGCACCGACACCTCTGCAGCCTCCTACTCCTCGTGGGCAGGTGCATGTGGTGATGTATCAATCTGGTTCGACTAGCAACCCAGTGCCACCACAGGTAGCACCGCCTTTTCAAGAAGGCGGTGATTGCGACACTGGTAGCCTTTTAAGGGAAAGCATTGAGCGCACGTATGCGCTCAATGGAAACGATGATTTTTTTGGCGGCAATTATCGGTTTGAGTTTGATAATGAACACATAGATGTTGATGAATGGAAGAAACATATATGAAGTAGCAACGGTTGAAGAGTTGAGGTGTTGGTGGAGAATGGTGGTCATAGGTTTTACTTATGTAGATATTAGATTACTTTTTGTTTGAGTCTATGAACTTATTTTAATTGTTTGGTGTCTTAAAAACTTAAACCTCTTATCAGTAGAATATAACAAGTGGTCAGTTTTATACATGCATTAGCATTAATCATGTTAGTTATATATACTTACAAATATTATTTGTCTTCTCCGTGTTATGTGAAAAGTCTAAATGCCCAAGGGAAACATATGGTTTTCGAGCATCCTAAATGCGGATACCCGTGAGTACAATGATGCTTAGGTGAATGAGAGAAAGGGCTGAGGAAGGAGAGATTATGGGCCCGCCGGTTTATCTTTGTATTATTGCTCAACACTTTACATCATATATGAAGATGAATTGCTATAATCTTAGACACTAGTTACATGTTCCATGACTAGAAATCCAATATATGGGTCTAAAACCTAGCTAAAAGCTTTAGAAGCTCACCAAAATGATTCATTCATGTTTCCATTGGGTTGTGCCGTTGTGGAGGGTAGGCTTTACACAACACAACTTATGGACTTGGGCCATAGGCTTTAAACCTCAGCCCAAACCGAACATACCACTTAGGGTGTGTAACTCAAACTGTATAAGGTCAAAGCCCTACAACCTTGGACCATATACTTTATACCTTGGCCCAAGTAATTAAGCACACCTCATTGGCCCGTTCGTGTTCCGTCCATGGGCCAAACTTGACCCCGTCGCAACCCAACCCAAAAAACAAAACAGAGAATTAAGAGTAAATTACTTTTTGAGTCCCTGTGTTTTAGTGGTTTTAACCACTTTAGTCCAAAATAAAAAAAGTTTAACGTCCTGAGTCCTTAAACGTTCATTTTATAACGTTTTGATTCCCTGTGTTTTAGTGGTTTTAACCACTTGAGTCCAAAATCAAAAGTACAAGTGTTAAAAAGTTTGACTCAAAATGTTATAAAATGAGTGGTTAGGGACTCAGGCATTAAACTTTCTGATTTTGGACTCAAGTGGTTAAAACCACTAAAACACAGAGACTCAAAAATTAATTTACTCTGAGAATTAATCAACAATTCTACTTTGAGAATTAATCAACAATTCTACTTTAAAGTGCAGGAATGCTACAAAGACCCATCATTAGACCATGCGTAGTCGTTGGATTTTGGGGCTTTTTTTGGAACAAAAGGCCCCACCACGCCCGAGATGCCGCCCCCGTGGGCGTTTTATTTGCAAAAAAATGTTGGAGCGTTCTATATTCAACGCCGGATCCATTTTGATTTGGCCAATCACCTGTTTCCATACTTCATTTGTCCAATATTTTTTTTGGTTTTTCTTTATTTAATTCTATTACACCACAATGCCCACATCCCCACTACACCCATTTTAGAAAACGCCCCATTGCTGATTGGGTTGCGACATGGCGCAAAACTCCCAAGGGTAGGGGCATTACCACTACGCATGTTCTTAGTAGTTGCATTGAAAAAGAAAAAGAATCCCAGTTTCATGAGTTTCAACAAGTGCATTATTATTCTAAAACTGAAAAGTTATACACCATAAGCAAGAAAATTTTCAGTTTTCAGTAGCTAATCCTCCACTCTTGCAGGTTCAGGGCAATGCAATGGGAAAATTGCATTACTACTCTGCCTTATTGGACCTGCTGAAGATGATGAATTCCCAATATCTTTGAATGGAGACCTCACCCCTTTTCGTCTCCCCTCACTCGATATTTCATTACCGTTTGGTCGGTTTTCCTTCAATCTCGAAATCAATATCCTTTTCTCCCTTGCAAGTTGTTTCCCGAGTGACAACGGGTGCGAGTCTTTCTTACTTTGCTCAACCTTTTCTTGTTTGTTCACTCTACAATTCGACCCGTTCTTTGTCTCCCGCTCGATTTGTTTACTTAAAGAAACAATTGTCTTTTTGGGCGTTGACACGACTTCCTTCACTTGATCTTTCTTTAACTTTTCAAGCTCACCCTTCACCAAACTAACCTCGGTTTGAAGTTCATTTGACTTTGTTTCATACGCGATTGCCTTCTCTCTCCATTCTTCAACCTTTAACCACCAAAACGAAACAATTTCGCTTAAAAACACACGCGGGGTTAAGCATACACATACGCATAAACGTTAGCTTACATTGGACATGAGGGTTTTGATTTCTTGATTGGATGCAAGAGCTTGAGTCTCCCAAAAGTCCTTTGAAGTTTGAAGCTCTTCCATTTCTTCTCTCAGTTTTCCAAGCATATCTTGCATTTGTGACCATTGTTCGGTTTCCGCTCTCACTTGCTCCACTATTTTTCTCACTAACGTCTTGCACCGACCCGAGCATCTGTTGTTCGTTTCTTGTGACACCAACGGTTCCTGTTCCAAACACGAGTTCTTTATCTTACACAAAGAAAATCAAGAAACTTTTGAGTAATAAATCTTGATCAAGTACCTTTACTTGATTTGAGAATCTGTTAGAAAAAGACAAATGGTCAGGAAAATCGATTGTTTTTGAAGTAGAAGCCGAACTAGCAACCGAACTGTTTATGATCGATCCATACTCCTTCTCCATCCGATCTAGCAGCATACCCTTCGATAACCCCTCCATTTTTCTTTCCAGCATGTCCACCTGCATATATACAATATATAATCAAAAAAAAAAAAAATTATAACAAACATTGACATTGACCAAGGGCTTAGTGAAGCTTACATCATTTGACTTAGTTTGACTTTTGTAAGTCAAAGTAACACCATCTTCATTGACTTCACCAAACTCATCATCTGTTAAACCTCCAAGCTTCTCTAATCTTCTTTGTAAACACAACGCTTTTTTATCGAAATTCTTACATTTTAGAAGCTCGCAATCTTTCCTACCGTTATAGCTACTTTGCAACTCCTCCAATTTCTCTGCTAATTCTCTCATTTCTTCCTCCAACACCACCTCCATGTTCTTCCCTTCACAAAGCTTCTTTCTCCCCTGTAAAATGATCAACTTTAATACTCAAATTCACAACTATGTGATACATATTTCTGTGCATTAGCATTAGCTACTCGTACGATTCGGGGTCAAGGGCAGCTCAACCGTAAAATAAAGGCGAAATTTCATATATCGTGCTAAACTTGCAAAATTTCATATATCCGTTGAAATTTTGCTATTGTGTCTTTTGAAGAAACCGTATACAAAAAATGGTAGCATCATATTCTCTCGTGTTACAATCCTAGAGTTAAGTGTACAAATGAGTCTTAACATACAAAATATCCTTAACATAATAAGTAAAGAAGAGATTTTTCTTTTTTTTGAATTTTTTTCCCTACTTATTAATCACGTATTTTAGTCCCAGAATTAAAAAAAAATCATGATTTTACACCAGTAGAGCAATTATGTAATTTCGTGGAGTAATTATAATTACTATACAAAATTGTAGAATAATTATACTTAAATCACAATTTTTTTTTTCTTTTTTACATTTTGCAATTAAACGTCATTTCATTTTTAAGTAGCAGGAAAAAAAATTCTTCATTTGCTTCTTCCGTTAATTCGCTTCTTACATTATACATTAAAGGTATTTTGTATGATAAGACTCATTTGTATTTATCTTTACACTACAATCCTAACAAAAAAAAAAACACATTTCTCTATTACGAAAAGTCGAAAATGGCCGGATTTTAAAATCCGTTTTACCCTTAAAACAGTTGAGCCGGCCCGGCCCGATTCTGGGTTCAAACTGGGAATCAAAACCAAAAACCATAATCTTCAAATTCGATAAAATTTGAATTGAAAACCAAAAAATGTTAAGACAAAAATGTGGTCAAAATTACTTACATTAGCAAGATTTTGCAAAGCAGATTGAAGAGTCCTCTCAATCCTGACTCTATTCTTCTCCAACTTCTTCAACGCCAACTTCCTCTCCATCCTCAAAAAATTACACTCCGCCCGCAATATCTCCGCCTGAAACTTCCACCGCTCCTCCTCCAACCCACCACCACCACCCTCCTCCACCACCATCACCTCCTCCGCCTCCACCCTCTCTCTCCTCTCAGCATTCAACACCACAATACTCGGAGCACTTCTCTCCACCCCAAACAAACTCCCCAACTTCCCTTTACTCCGTACCACCTCCGTCACCGGTGTTATACTGACGGTGGTTCTGGGTTTTCTCCGGCGAGTAGTATGTCTTCTGGGTAGGTTGATGATTTTGGGGCTGGGTGGTGGTGGTGTTGTGTGCCATTTCACTCTCCTACAACTTCTCCTTCTTGTTGTTGACATATTTTTGGTTAGTGAAGTCAGTTTACAAAGATTATATTTGGGTGTTTTTGTAACCTTGGAAGAAGGAAAGAACATGGATTGATTTTGAATTGAAAGTTGAAAGTTAAAGTGGGATGAAGAAGGTGTTTTGTTGTTTGTTGTTTGTTCGAAGTTCGAGGTGTTTAAATAAAACCAACAAGTTGATGAAGACTGAAAAGTAGCAACGGGGGTGATACGGAGCCTCATGCTTTTATTGTTGACACATACTTCTTGTTTGTTTATTTATTCACAAAATGTGTAAATTCATTCATGTGGTTGTTTTTTTTAATGTTTATATGATTTTGTATTTGTAGATATACCTTTTAAGGTTTTATATAATGTCATTTGAAAAAAGTAAACTCCTTAATGGTTTTATATAGTATTATTTGAAAAAAGTAAACTTCTTTAAGACTTTTTTTAGTGTTTAGTAATGAAACGTATTATATCTATATATATTCTAAAGTTTAGTTATATGTTCTATTTTAAAACCAAAATTTATGGTTGTTTTAAATGCATCATCCTATAAAAATCCTATTAATTGCATTTAATTTACATTAAATAAATAAGAGATAAGATAAAAAATAAAATAAAATAATTATATATCAATAATCATTAAAATTAATATCAATCAATAACACATTATACTAAATAATATATTATAGATAAAGGTAGATTAGTTTAAAGTTAACTTTGATCTTAATTTTTTTTAATAATTGGTTTAAAGATAATTATTCCAAACTTATGATTATTCTATAAAATGATCTTTGACAAGGTAACCATAAATTTAAATTTCGAAGTAACTAATATATTAAAAGTAGCTCAAATATAATTCGTAATAAAAACACAACAATATATTTTCAAAGAAAACATATAATAAAAAAAATAGGTAAAGGGATCCAAATGATATCAAATATTAAGAACTTATCCATGATATTAGTATCAGAATTTAATAGATTAAGATAAAATTTAAACCGAAAGATCATAAGTATCATAAAAATATCATTAAATTAAAGTTGAAAAGTAAAGAAAAGAATTATTATTATAATATTAAAATAATAAAAATATTTAAAAAACTATATATATTATTAAAATATTAAAATTACTATTTGTACCGATACCAAACAAGACCGTACCGGTATTTTCGATACCAGTACCGGTTGACACCAAGCTTATCCCACCCCGTGATACTAAAAAATCATTAAATTAAAGTTAAACAGTAAAAAAAGGAATTATTATTATAATATTAAAATAATAAAAGTATTAAAATAACTATATATATATATATATATATTCTAATATATTATTAACAAGATTTTGGCTAAATTAATTAGATTATTATAAATAATAATAATAATTTACAAATAAAACAACACAATTTGCAACAAAGCAATGCATGAAACACCATATTAACATATAGTACAGTACATTAATGCTAGAACCTAATCTATACTATATTATAAAGCATTTCATAAGGATACCAACCAAATTTAAGTAATTACAATCTTTTATACTTATGGTACAACAACTTAATGATGTTAGTAAGGGGTAAAATGGTCTTTCTACATTAATATTAAAAAATAAAAAAAAATTATCTATATCTATATCTATATCTATATCTATCTATCTATACTATATTATAAAGCATTTCATAAGGATACCAACCAAATTTAAGTAATTACAATCTTTTATACTTATGGTACAACAACTTAATGATGTTAGTAAGGGGTGAAATGGTCTTTCTACATTAATATTAAAAAATAAAAAAATAATTAAATGAGAATATAATCACAATTAATTATAATAATACAATAATAAGTTCGGTACTTAAATGCAATTAATAAACGAAACCTATTGGGATAAACCGCAAAAGCACTCCAAAGGTCCAATTTCAATCAATATGTAATAAATTTGATCGATTAAGGAATCTCCTATCATTGCTATAAATTCACCATTTCACTCAACATCAACTCCTTTGTCTACTATTGTGCGAGTTAGAGTCGAAAAGAAAGAGATAAGAAAGAGATAAATTGATATGAAATTTATTTATCTTGGTGGAAAGGTGTGTTCTTTTATACCCATTTCAACATTTATTCGAAAAAACTTTGGTTTGTTTCTTAAAATATTCAAATGGGATAACAGTTTTCTTTTACATAATCTATGAGTTTATATTGATGTTTTATTATGTTTGTGGTGATTTAGTGGTTTTTTTTTTTCAAATTATGATTTTATATTACATATAAAGTATACACACAGGTTATTGGATACAAAAAGACAGACACTTCATACTTCATCAAGGTACCCTTGCATGACTATAGTATCTGGAACCATTTACCAATGTATTGTTTAATTGTTCATAAATTTATAGTCTTTTTCCTTTTTTGCAGCTTCATGTATATGGAGGTGTAAAAGGGTGGGTACGAGAAAAGTTATTCATTTGGAGATAGACATTTATTTGGCCTATTGGTATTTCCTTTTTTAATTTCTACTTTATTATTTTTTTTAAACATATGATGCTTTTGTGTGATTTAATTGATACTATATATAGGCAATATAGATGCAGAGGAAATATTTGAGGAGGTATTGTTTGACAGGATTGGGCAGCAAACTTTAAGGGCTCGGATGTTTTCAACCCGCGCAAAAGATTTAAATTGATTGCGTTTATCTATACTATCGTATAAAGCATTTCACAAGGGTTCCAACCAAATTTAAATAATTGCAACATATTATGCTTATAGTACAACAACTCAATGAAGTTAGTAAAGGGACAAATTAGTCTTTCTACATGAGTATAAATTGATAAATACAATTAAATTGATAACTTTATAAATTAAGTATTGTTAAATACTTGATAAAGAATTAAATCATTTGACTTAGTTGAACATCATCACCTTCCTCATATTTACATTGCTTTTCCGTTTCAAGTTCTCCGTAACCGATTACTTGATTGAATTTTATAATTAAGTCATTATTATTTGGTTTAGTAATTGCTAAACATCATACAAATAAGGTTACAACCTTTTTTTGCAATTTTATCACATAGTTGATGAACATCATATGAAATAAAAATAAAAATAATAATAATAATAATAATTAAATATAAAAAAACTTAATCAACGTTATTATGAATTTAATTATAACTATAAATGGTTTTAAAACTTAAAAGATGCTAACCAATTAGAAACGAAAATTACTAAAAGGTAATTTCATGGGGTATTATTATCTATAATACCTAATAATTGCAACAATAATGATTAAATAATGAACTTAATTACAGATGGTTTAAAACTCAAAAGAATGCTCCTTGCATCTTACCTCAAGTCTCATGGAATAAGGTTCAAATGATAACCATTGCATAATTAGGAACCACTTTTTAGCCCTTGGATCGTATTTTGATGGTTGAGATCTTCTTGGCATATATTTTTTCTAATCTATGAATCATGACCAGGTAATCAAAGGCTAAGAAGTACTTCAAAGTTGTTGAGTAGAGTGGAAGAAGGCCCATATAATACATTTATATGTATAAATAATTCAAAGTTGTTTTTTTCTGTATATTTAATTTAGTTTTAGAATGTCATAAATTGAATAGAGTTTAACTTGTTATAAAAGTTGTACGTATTATTGTTGATAAATTTAGTATTTTAGTTTATAACTCAGTTTTATTACTAAATGATTTATTCATTTTAAATGGTTAACTAAGGAAATAAGTTTGTTATTTCTTATGAAAGCCTAATCAGAATAGTTAAAATTTATGTAAGTTTGTTATGTATAATTTGTTTGGTTAATGCGATTACGCCATGCGCCCACACACCATAACCATACATGAACCATAATTTCGGTTAACCTTATGGTTTAACTAAACTAATCTAAGTGTCAAAAATAACTTCTCCCTAATGCAAATTAATAGTTACATTACTTTAATCATTTGTGTCAAAAATAATTCCACAAAAATAATTCCACAAACCCTAGATCATCTGATAATAACAATAAGAAGAAAGCACCGGCCGCACACAAATCTCCGGTATTCGACTGTGATTGCTTCGATTGTTACACAAACTACTGGTTCCGGTGGGACACGTTTGTTAACCGAGAGCTAATTCATCAAGTAATTGAAGCATTTGAAGAAAACCTTACCAGTAGTGAACATGTTAACTGCCGCGGCCGTAAACCTAACCAGAAGAAAGAGAAGGCGAGTCATCGGAGGTTCGCCGGAAAAGCTTTAAGTCCTCCGCCAGAGGTTTCGGTTTCGCCTCCGTACGACGTCTAATTAGTTGAAGAATGTGCAAAGGAAAAACATGAGGTAGTGGAGGAGTCGCCGGAGACGGATGCAACGGCGAGAAGAGGACTTCCGGAAGTGAAAGGGTTGTTTAACTGGCGTTTATGGGGACTTTGGAGTTCGTGATATTCATCCTTCGCCTCTCAATATATGCTCTCCAATCCATAATTAACTTCTCCCCAATTGAAGATCTTCATTGATTAGGCACACAACTCTCAGACATATATCTTCGATTGATCTCCTGCACAGGCTCGCCATCAGGCTCTCCATCAGTCGGCAACTCAATTGGAATCGTAATTAACTTCTCCCCAATTGAAGATCTTCATCGATTTGGCACACAATTCTCAGACATATATCTTCGATTGATCTCCTGCACAGGCTCTCCATCAGTCGGCAACTTCAATTGGAATCAAAATGGGTCATTTACTTGCTCCTTTAATTACACATCATCCTCCGACTCTCCAGCAACCTTTAAGTGCAATATCTATATCTCTAAGATGAAGATAATGTATGGTAATGAAGATTTGGAGCAGCAAGAGGTAAAAACAGCCCGAATTTTTCCTTTTATAAATTCGATTCGATTCGTGAGTGTTAGTGTGTGTGTTTATATTGATTAGGGTTTCATCAAATGCAATGTGAGGGTTTCCAATCGGTGTTTATACAAATAATATAGAACCCAATTTTTATGTATGTGTACGCAGTGTGTAGTATGGGGTCTTGCTTACCTCATTCAAGGAATAACAATGAAAAACAGGGGTCATTGATTTCGAAAAACTCCGCCACTTTGTTCGCCTTCTTCCTGATTTTAAGTTACGGTGAGTCAATTTCCTTTTTTCTGATTCTAATCGATTAAGAACTATACGTGATTAACCAACGAATTGTGGTAGATTTTATGTTTCTATTGCAGTATTTGGATTGAATTGACTGTTGCAATTTAATAATCGTCAGTTATAGTTCGTTTTTTGAATATAGAGAAACACTGACTTATTTAAGGTGCTTGATTTGGGTGAATAGTAGCAATATAAACTGCTATTGTAATTTGGTGTGATATTCAATTCAGTATCAGCAACCTAATCAAATTATTCCCTAAACATAGAGTAAATGTGTTCACCAGCAAGGTAATAATATGTACTAATTTTCAATTATCAGAGACTTCTAATAAGGAAATATAGCTATTAGGTTATGTCAAGGTAAGCATAGTTTATAAAGAATATGTTGCAGAATAAAGTTAATACAACATTTTAGTAATAAATAATAAACTGCTTTCTTATCTATAAAAGGGAACAAAACCTGCAATTTGACTTTTAGATGTCAAAACTGAATTTATATGTATATGTGTATGTAGTATAATATATATATTTAACATCTATTTTACACCATCTAAAACAATGAAAAAGAAAAAAAAAATTTGAAAACTGTGACGTCTTTTGAAGAGGGTTGAGAAACCACACGTCCATAGATTTGAAGTTTTGTGAGACCACATGTGGTGGGGCGCAAACCTCTCTCAAAGCGTCTTAAAAACGCGGGGGAACACTGTACCCTCGGGCGTTTTGGGCCTTTTTTGACTGGTAGTGCTACCACAAAGCGCCGAACGAGGAGTGGAATTTGGTCAAAATAACCATGGTCAAACGGCTAACTTTAAAAAAAACGGTTTTTGTTTTAAAAATCTATACTATATTCGCACTTTCGTACCGTGTCACGCGCTATCTATATCAGTCGTCGTTCCAGGAAAAAACAATAACTATTATGCATGTCGTGCATCGCACGGGTGTTCCCCCTAGTTAATTATTAATTAATTAAGTATATATTAAAATGTGTTGTTTGATAAATAGTTACTCTTTTTGTCATTTAATGCACTTTTATTTACAAAGGATCCCAATATCAAGCAATGTCTGCGGTACAGTTTTAGTTTCATACTTTTATGGGAAACCCTAATCGCAGAGGCGGCAACAACCGGTCATCATTCGATACTGATGATCCGGCTACTCGGACTACTTTCTACGTTACAGATATCTCGGATAGGGTTACGGGTATGAAGCTTCGAGAGGCGTTCAGTCCTTTTGTCTACATAACTAATGCATGGGTTCCAAGGAGACGATCTTCAAAGGGGAAGATTTTCGGTTTTGTTCGTTGTCAAAAGATAAAGGATCCTTTTCCGATTTTGCAGAATCTTAACGATATTACTATCATGGAGTCTCGGATTTCTGTGTCGTTAGCATTGTTTGATCGTGCACATAAGAAGATTCCTTATGTTAATGACGAGCCGATTAAAAAGGTTTGGATGCCTAGAGAAAAGAATGTTGTGGATGCTGATTTTCCTCCGATTACGTCAGTGTATTGTGGATCTTCTGGTTCGAAGAAGTCACTGTATCTTGATGATGGGGAAGCAGTGTATCCGGCACATTGTATCGGTAGGACTGTTGTTGGACGTGCGGACTCCATTGGACGGTTGCACTCGGTAAAGAAAATGTTGGCCACAGCAGGGTTTGTAGAGGTTGCGGTGTCTTATGTCGAAGGCTTGTCAGTCCTTATATCGTTTCGGGATATGGGAGAAATGGACGCTTTTTTGAAATCCAAAGAGGACGTTTGGAAGGATACTTTTGTGTCTGTCACTCCATGGACTGGCCAAGACTTTCCTTTCGAGCGTATTGCGGTGTTGAAGATAATGGGATTGCCGATTGCTGTTCAGGACGGGGCGGTCTATGACAAGGTTGGTAATTTGTTCGGGAAGGTTGTATGGCCGTCTGAGTTCTCTTGGCTTGCAGTGGATAACTCGGTGGGATTCTCTCATGTTCTTACTCGGTTACCGTCAAGAATTGATGAAGAGGTTGCTATTCGATGGAGAGGCTCTGGGTATAATGTGTGGGTGGTTGAGGAACAATCGTCTTGGGTGCCTGAGTTTGCAGAGGTCGAGGCCACTGGAGTTGTGGATGAGCTGGAGGAAGGGGAAATCCGGGACGAGTCGCCGGAAGTAAATGACGGTGGCGGTGATAACGGAGATCCAATAATCCAGGAAGTTAATATGGAAACTAGTAATGACAACGTTGACCTTCCAATTTTTGAGGAAAACGGTTGTGGCGGTAAAGATTCAAACGAAGTGGGCCAGCAAGGGCATTCGGATTCTGGGCCTGTGGACGTGGGCCAAAACTTGCTGTCAACACCTACTGGGCCTGGTATTTTATGTCCAATGGATTTTAATTTGGGCCGTTCGGAGGGGTTTAAAAGCAGGAAGAGATCTAGACTAGTCTTTCATAATTCTCCTGAGGATATCGATAATAACCAGGCACCTTCAGCACCAGATGTACAGGAGGAGGTTCATTTTGTTCCAGATTTAAACGTCGCTGATGGGTTTGTAGAGGCGGCAGAGGAGCCTCTGCCTCAGTCGATCGGAGTTCCTGTGCAGGAGGATTTGCCCTCGGAACCTCCGGCTCCTAGTACAGGTTCGTCTAATCCAGTTTCGGGTAATTTGGATGAGTTGATACATGAGGTTGTTAGTATTAACAATGAAGTTGAGGCCACAGTCCAAGTTAATAGTTTGGTTGGGGTCACTCTTACTAATTTTGTAGGTTGTGTTGCACATGAGATTGTTTCGGAATGTGATTCTGGGGTTAATTAATGAATTTCCTTTATGTGAATGTCCGTGGGATTAGGAGTAAAGGTAAGGATGGGTGGCTTAAGGGATTAAAGTCGACCTATAGTGTAGATTTTATGGCTGTACAGGAATCAAAGTTATCGGACCCTCCGGAGTGGTTACTGGCTAGGTGTTGGGGTCGCTCGGCTTTGTCTTTTGACTGTGTTAATTCTGTTGGTAATGCAGGAGGTCTCATTAGCTTGTGGGATCCCTCTACATTTCGATAGACGGGAGTTATTAGATCACACCATGTCTTGATTGTTTTAGGTGTTATGGTAAAATTGGGACTTGATGTAAATATTGCGAATGTGCACGCCCCAAATGATGCAGGGGAAAGACGAACTTTCTGGAACGAGTTGTTACTGTATAGACGATCATTGAATGGCATGTGGTTATTCTTGGGTGATTTTAATGAGGTGCGGGGTATCGATGAAAGAGTAAACTCGGAATTTATTGCTTTAAATGCGATGCATTTTAATGCTTTTATTGAAGAGGCGGATTTGTTCGAGTATAATATGTGTGGTCACAAGTACACCTACATGTCGAGTAATGGGGATAAATTGAGTAAATTGGATAGGGGGTTGGTTTGTACCGAGTTCTTGTCTAAATGGCCGAATGCGGTGTTGACTACTCTATCTAGACATCTTTCTGATCACTGCCCCATTTTGCTTTCATTGAGGAGTTCGGATTATGGGCATATTCCGTTCCGTTTCTACAACTCTTGGTTACAATCACCAGGTTTTGTGGATTACGTTAGTTCTATTGCTAACAATTTTACTTTTGATGGTCCGGCAGACTTCGCTTTGGGGGCGAAACTTAAATCGTTGAAAGGCAGAATTAAGCTATGGGTGGACGCGGACCGAAGACGTAGATTTGAAAAGTATGAGCAGAATAAGAAACGGGTTGTTGAGTTAGAAAAGATTGCGGACGATAGGGTACTTTCAGAAGACGAATTAGAGGCTCGGGTAATTGCAAGGAAAAATGTGGCGGATGAAGAGAGGTTAAGGGCGTTGGACGTGCAACAAAAGTCCAGAACGCGGTGGGCTCTTGATGGAGATGAAAACTCTAAATATTTCCACGGAGTTGTTAAAATGAATACGGTTTCTAACAGGATCCATGGGGTCCGTTGTGAGGGGGTCTGGCATGATGAGCCTAATGTGATGAAAGATAAAATCGCCTCTTTTTTCATTAACAAGTTCAGTTTTGATGCAGGTCCAAAGCCTTGTTTCATTTGTCCAGATATCCCGCGGCTTTCTTCTGAGGAGATTCAGTTCTTGGATGTTCCGTTTACCATAGATGAGATTACCACTGCCATGTTTGATTGTGATGGCGAGAAAGCACCGGGACCTGATGGTTTCAATTTTAGCTTCATACGCAAGTTTTGGGCTATATTGAAGCTTGACTTTCTGAAGTTATTTGAGGAGTTCTACGAGAATGGTTTTATTCGTGAAGGGTGCTTCTCAGCATTTATAGCATTAACACCGAAGGGACGTGACCAGGCTACTCTTGCGGATTATCGGCCTATTAGCTTGGTGGGTGTGTTAAATAAAGTGCTTTCAAAAGTCTTGGTACTTAGGCTGAAGAGGGTGATGAACCGACTTGTTTCGGAAGAGCAAACCGCGTTCATTAGTGACCGTAATATTCTGGATGGGCCTCTAATTTTGAACGAGACGATTGCATGGTTGAAGAAGGCGAAGCTTAAAGGCTTTTTGCTAAAAGTCGATATTGAGAAGGCATATGATTCGGTAAGATGGGATTTTTTAGAAGACATATTAGTTCAAATGAATTTTTCTTCTAAGTGGTGCGGTTGGATCATGTCTTTAGTCCGGAATTCTCGTGCATCTGTCTTAGTAAATGGGTCTCCAACGATAGAATTTATGTGCCAACGGGGTCTTCGACAAGGGGATCCGTTGTCCCTATTTTTGTTTATTCTATCTATGGAGGCACTATCGCGGATTATGAAGAGAGTGTCTCAACTTGGTGTTTTTCATGGCATTCAAGTGGGTGGTAGTGGGCCTTTGATTTCACACTTTATGTATGCAGACGACGTTGTCTTTTGTGGGGAATGGTCGATTGCTAATGCGAGGAACCTGAGGCGACTCTTAAGGGGATTTTATTTAGTGTCGGGCTTGCGTATTAACTCCAAGAAGAGTTGTGTATATGGGGTAGGTGTGGAAGAGAATGAGGTGGAGGAGTTAGCTTCGGCTATTCACTGTTCACACGGGTCTTTTCCTTTCACTCACCTTGGAGTTCCAATTGCCACAAATATGAATCTGGTGAAAAACTGGGATCCGGTAGTAGACAAAGTCAAGAAAAGGCTCTCCTCTTGGAAGTCAAAATGCCTTTCCTATGGGGGGCGCATCACTTTGCTTAAGTCGGTATTGAGCTCGCTTCCTCTATATTATTTTTCCTTGTTCAGGGCCCCAGTGCAGGTTATTGAGGTTCTTGAACGGATCAGGCGGAAATTTTTTTGGGGTGGCACCAATGACATTGATAAATTAAGTTGGATGGCTTGGGAAAAAGTGGTGTCCCCGCCTAAATATGGTGGTGTCGGCTTGGGTGCTCTACGTGAATCAAACTTGAGCCTTTTATCTAAATGGTGGTGGCGGTTTAAAACAAACCAAAACGGCCTTTGGAGAAAGGTTGTTTGGGCGATTCATGGTAGTAGTAGAGGGTGGTATTGTATTCCGGTAAAACTGTCCCTAGGCGGCACGTGGAAACAAATCGCTAGTGTTCCTAAGTTATTGGGGAACTATAATTTGGAACCGCATAAACTAATGAAAGCATCTTTAAAGAGTGGCAATGACATTTGTTTCTGGTTAGATTGGTGGATAGGGGATGATACCTTACAAAACTTGTTTCCCTTATTGTACGACCTGGACAAAAACAAGTGCTGTTTGGTCTCGGATAGGATTAGGACAGAGCTGCAGGTGACGCAGCTGTCCTGGGAGTGGCGAAGAGCTTACTTTTCTGCACAAGAGCTTGCGCAGCTGGCTGATTTGCAGCTGCTGCTTTCGGGCGTCTCTACTTCAGCTGGGCCGGACTCTTGGGCTGCAAAAACAGATGGGTCTGGTTGCTTCTCTGTTAGTGCAGTCAAGCAGCGAATGTTGGATGCGACACATAGTGCTCCGGAGGTTGTGTATGAGTGGTGCAACTGGGTCCCTAAAAAAGTTGGTATAGTGGCTTGGCGGGCTTTTTATGATCGTCTTCCAACTGCCGATGCCTTACTACGAAGGAACATTCAAGTCAATGCTGTAAGATGTTGCCTTTGTGATACTAGGGTGCCCAGTGGCCTTGGATATTTGGCCGTGTGTATTCTCATGGTGCCGCGTGCCTAATCTTTTCGCATTTCATGTTCGGGATTTATTGTTCTACTATAAAACGGCCAAAACTAATGACCGAGCAAGAAAGGCGTTCAATGGAGTTGTGCTTACTACGTTTTGGAGTCTTTGGAAAGCAAGGAATGATCTACTCCATAATCAAAAGCCGGTTGTCGTGCCTAATGTGTTTGAGGAAATAAAGATTATGAGCTATCTATGGATCACAAACCGAGGGAAGATGTCGGATATGACTTGGGACTCTTGGGGGAGATTTGATACGACCAAAATGGGATAGTCTTGGTTTGTTTTTTTATTGTGGACTGTATGTTTCGGATTGTCTTGTATGCTCGGATTTCTTTTATTGCTAGCATCTTGTTAGCAATGTGATAAATAAAAGTTTCGTTGGCCGTTCAAAAAAAAAAAAAAAACAATGTCTGCGGAAGGTCAGGGATGGACATTTTACGACGGCGGTCAAAGTTTTATGTTCCAGTGGGCTTGCCCCCTTTGGAGAATCGACCATGAAAGCTCTTATTGAAAACCACACT
The DNA here is from genome assembly GCA_030545235.1 of Helianthus tuberosus. Taxonomy (NCBI): domain Eukaryota; kingdom Viridiplantae; phylum Streptophyta; class Magnoliopsida; order Asterales; family Asteraceae; genus Helianthus; species Helianthus tuberosus. Next base: position 32,578,610 of record CM060388.1, on the reverse strand, counting down.
GTGGTGTCACCCCCATCATTGCCTTCCAACCCTATTGTCCAACCCACTATTATTGCAGCAGAGGATTGCGTGCTTAAATGTATCCAATCCTTCCCTAGAGGGACATCTTGTGACAGAGATGGGATGCGGGCCCAACACTTATTGGACGCTATTGGTTGTAAGGGTTCAGTAAGTTCCTCGGGTCTGCTCACAGCTATTACTGGAGTTGTCAACCTATGGCTTGAGGGGCTTTGCCCTAAGGTGTTGGCCGAGTTTGTGGCCTCAGCCCCCTCACCCCTTATTGAAACCTGATAATGGTATTAGGCCTATCACCGTGGGGGGCATCTGGTGTAGGTTGGTCTCTAAGGTAGCTATGAATAAGGTTGGGAAGGACATGGCCTAGTATTTAGGGGATTTTCAATTCGGGGTTGGTACACCAAATGGGGCGGAGGCGGTGCTTCATAGTGCGAACAGGTTCCTGAACTCTTTTCATGAAGATGGGTTCATGGCCTTGCTTACGGTAGAATTCACCAATGCTTTCAACATGGTTGACCGCTCAGCGTTCCTCCAACAGGTCCACCAACGTTGCCCATCTATCTATCGGTGGGTCTAGTTCCTGTACGCCCAACCCACTAGGTTGTATGTTGGCAGCGAGTGTATTGGGGCCACCACTGGAGTGCAACAAGGAGATCCCTTGGGGCCACAAACTCGGTCATGCATGGGGGTAGCTAAGTTATTGTTTGGGTTGCGGACCTGCCAACCCCACTTGATGGCAAATGTGGTATCCTGTTTTGACGATGGTCTTTGAGAGGCTATCGAAGACATTGTTGTTTGTGGGGGGGTCCTACTTCGGTGACCTTCAGTGGCGTTTGGAATCTTTGCCGATGCGTCTGGGTGGTTTGGGACTCCTCTTAGCTCGGGATGTTGGAGTTTATGCCTTTGTGGCGTCTAGAGCTCAGTCGTGTGTATTGCAAGACCATATCCTATGGAACAGTGGGGTTGTTAAGCTTGATGTCGACTACCAACAGGCCCTTGAGTACTTAAGTGTCTCTCTTCCAGACTTTGATATTGGCGGTTTCTCTAATATGGACGCCCCCCCCCCCAAAGCCACAAAAAACTTTGGCGAATGCCCTATTTGACAAAATCGCTTGGAGTCTGGGAGAAGCATTTGATTTGTGTCCCCGCCAGAAGGCAGTGATTGAGTGCTTGAAAGGCCCCCATGCGCAAGACTTTTTGACTGTTATCCCGATCGAGGGGCTAGGGCAATGCATGTCGGCTGTTGAGTATAGGGCTATCCTCAAATACCGACTGATTATCCCTATGTATCCAGAAGACGAAACCTGCCCAATTTGTCGTAAAGCCTGCATGGATAAATACGGGGAGCATGCTGTTCATTGTAAGGAGCTCACTGGTTTCAAATATCGGCATGACTGGGTGAGGGATGTCTTGGGGGATGTCTTGAGGAGAGCGGGGATTTCTTCCAAGAAGGAGGCTCCTGTGGATTTCCTTACAGATCCCATGGAAGGGAGATCTACATTGAGACCAGCGGATCTGCTCGTCTTTGACTGGGCGGGAGGGAAAAACATGCTTGCGTGAATCTCACAGGAGTCTCCCCCTTAGCTGGTTTAAGGGAAAGCGGGTTTGTAGCAGGACAAGCTATAAGGAAAGCGGAATAAAAAAAGATGGATAAACACGCTAAAGCATGTGCTGATAACCAACATGCAGTTGTCCCCTTCGCCTTCGACACCTTTGGCTCCCTAGCCCCAGAAGCTATCCGTTTGTTGACTAGGGTCCAAAAGGTTGTCCACAGCAGTTGCTTATCAACAGGGGGCAGGGGCTTGTCTTTAATAGGCTAGGGTTTGCTATTCAGAAAGGGGTAGCGACGCAGCTTGTTGCTCGCTTACCTATGATATTGATGTAACTCGGCCAGTTCTTATAGCAATTAAAAGTATTATTTGAAAAAAAGTAAACTTCTTTAAGTCTTTTTTTAGTGTTTAGTAACGAAACATATTACACTAATTATTAATTAGTTAAGTATATATTTAAATGTGTTGTTTCATAAATAGTTACTCTTTTTTGTCATTTAATGAATTTTTATTTACAAATTTTGAAATTTTTATATAGTATTATTTGAAAAAAGTAAACTTCTTTAAGACTTTTTTTAGTTTTTAGTAACGAAGCATATTATACTAATTATTAATTAGTTAAGTATATATTAAAATGTGTTGTTTCATAAATAGTTACTCTTTTTAGTCATTTAATGAACTTTTATTTACAAATTTTGAATTTTTTATATAGTATTATTTGAAAAAAGTAAACTTCTTTGAGACTTTTTTTAGTTTTTAGTAACGAAGCATATTATACTAATTATTAATTAGTTAAGTATATATTAAAATGTGTTGTTTCATAAATAGTTACTCTTTTTTGTCATTTAATGAACTTTTATTTACAAATTTTGAATTTTTTATATAGTATTATTTGAAAAAGGTAAACTTCTTTAAGACTTTTTTTAGTTTTTAGTAACGAAGCATATTATATTAATTATTAATTAGTTAAGCATATACTAAAATGTGTTGTTTGAAAAATAGTTACTCTTTTTGGTCATTTAATGAAATTTTATTTACAAAATTTGAATTTTTTTATTTGAAAAAGTAAACTTCTTTAAGATTTTTTTAGTGTTTAGTAATGAAGCATATTATATTAATTATTAACTAATTAATTAAGTATATATTAAAATGTGTTGTTTGATAAATAGTTACTCGTTTTTGTCGTTTAATGAAATTTTATTTACAAATTTTGAATTTTACTCATTTTTTATATTTTTTTTTTCTTTCACATGTTTACATTCTTATATTCTAAACTCTGGTAAAGTTATCCAAAAGCCCCTATACTTCAATAAAGTCTTTTTAACTTTAATTTTTTTGGTTTTCTCTTTTATTTGTTATACCACGTATCGGTATCGTATCGATACCGTAATGAACTAAACCGATGTCGACTGAATTCCCGACTTAACGCGCGGGTAGTTTTACTAGTATATACTAAAAGGCGTGGCTTGATGAAGGGGCCACACCTTTTAATTTTCTCCCTCAACTTTTAATATTCACTTATACACGCCTTGCACTTTATATGATATGGTTCATTTCTTTTTTCTTTCTTTTTCTTTTATTAATTTAAATTCTTACACCTTACTTTAATAAACTTATCACACAGCTTCTAAATTTTAATAAAGCTTTCTTTTGACTGTAATTTTTGAGTTTTCTCCTTCAATTGTTATAGTGAGTGTCGCTAGCATATTGACGTTGATTGAATTCCTACCTAACACACGATTAATTTTACTAGTTTTATGTAAAAAAGTTGAATAGAGTTATCAACTGTTTATATGTTTATCAATTTTTTATACTATATCTCTAACTAGATTAGAACCCCGTGTATTACACGGGCTGAATAAATGTAAATTTATATACTAAATAACAAAATAATATATCTTTAAAAACTTTGTTTATTACACGGATTGAATACATATAATTTTATATACTAAAAAATAAAAAGTTAGATATTTAAAAACCCCGTGTATTGTTGTACATGTTGAATAAATATAATTTTATACATCAAATAATGAAAAAAATTCTAAATAATAAATTATTTATATATTTAAAAAACCCCGTGTATTGTACGGGTTGAATAAATCTAATTTTATATATCAAATAATAAAAAAGTTATATTTTTTAAAAACTCATGTATTACACGGGTTGGATAAATGTAATTTTGTATCGTGATTTATAAAAAAAAGTTCAAATAATAAAAAAATTATATTTTTAAATACCTCATGCATTACACGGGTTGGATAAATGTAATTTTGTATAGTAAATAATAAAAAAAGTTACATATTTAAAAACCCTGTGTATTACACGGATTGAATAAATGTAATTTTGTATTGTAAATAATAAAAAGTTATATCTTTAAAAAACCTCGTGTAATACACGAGTTGAGTTCTAATTAATTTTAGATTTTGATTTCCTGCATTTTCTCTCCTATTAAATAATAATAATTTTTCTCTCCTTAAAATTACATCTTAAGTCATATTCTTATTTTTGTAAAACATATTTAAAAAATATATAATATTTTATTTAAAATAAATAAATTTAAAACATATTACTGATTAAAAAGAGTCATAGACAATTTGAATATATTGCGTAAATTTGGATGTAAAAGTATAAACGTAAATATTAAAAAAAATCTCTCTACGATATAATAAAACTATAATGTAACCTATTCCTATATCTAAGGAAATATAATATAAAAATAATAATTTAATAGTAATAGTATATTTTCTAAGTAAGTTATTAATAGTGTATCTATACTCTATAATAAAAGAAACCATTTATGGACACTTGTCATTCATTGAGACTATCTATTTTTTTGTTTTCTTATTAAATTAAATAATTTACAATTTTGAGGATAAATGTTGATCATCAATTCTCAATTAAAAGATAATATTAAATCAAATCTAATCATTATTATATAATACTAAAATTATTGATTATATTAAATTTGAAAATATGTATTATCAAAAGTCGATTATTTTGAATTTACCCATTTCTTGACATATTATTATATTATAATTCATAGCTTAATATATTACGGGTTATAATTTGTTGTTGGGTGAATAAACGGGTATGCTAGAAAATAATAATCTGATTTCTATTTTAAATATAAAATAATGATCGTTAAATTAGGTTTTTTGTAGTCTACGAATGCCTTATATAAAACAAAAATTATAAATAAAATAACTTATATTTTTTTAAATGGCTAAGTTTTTTTTCTCTCCATTAATTCTAAACTAAATAACTTATATGAGTATAGTCTACGAATCTATATCTATACTATATAATAAACAAACCTATGAGTGACACGTATCATTTATTGAGGCTACCTATTTTTTGTTTTCCCTTATAATTAATAAATAATACTTCGAAATTCATTTTTAAAGACATGTTTTGATGATTGTATGTGTCAACCGATTAAATTACATTTTTAAACTTATATAATACACAGTTTTATTCAACCTTTGTAATACGCAGTTTTATTCAACCTATGCAACACATGTGTTTTTTTAAGATAATTTTTTTATTACTTAATGTATAAAATTATATTTATTCAACCCCGTGTAACACACGGAGTTTTAACCTAGTTATCAATATAACCTAACACGAGTACATGATATAATCTAATAGTGTATAAATCTTAAATAATAATATAATCTAACATGAGTACATGACTCTTTTTATTATCAATATTTTTAATTATTATATATATTAAATGGATATCTCTTCGTATATTTCATAAATAATTATTTAATTTTATATTTTAATGAGCTAAAAAATAGATGGCTTCAATAAGTGACATGTGTCCCATAAATGGTTTCTTTTATTATAGAGTATAGATATTGAACTTTATTCAATAACACATATTGTTAGTGTAAACATTTAAATTACACGGTTCTAATATCTCACTAAATATAAATCACAAAAAAAGTTTAAATTTTTGTTTGGTTTGTATTGATTTAGAAGGTATGCTACATATATCGTTTAGAGCATTGGTAACAGGGCTCCTACGGACGTGAGGAACAGCTAGTGTGGTTGTGACTAGGGGTGCAAACGAGCCGAGCTACTCGAGATCAGCTCGAACAAGCTGAGCTTAAACGAGCTCGAGCCTAAAAACAAGCTCATTTAGTAAACGAGCCCGAGCCCGAGCCTAGCTTATCGAGCTCAAGCCAGCTCGCGAGCCTAAACGAGCTTTCTGTTTATATATTTTTTATTAATATATTAAACATATATTTATATAATAATAATTACCATTTATATAAATATAAAAAATAACTAAATTATATGTATAATAATAATTATAATTAATATAAATTAATTAATAAATACTAAACGAGTCGAGCCCGAGCCAAGCTCGAGCTTGAAAAATTACCTTTGAGCCGAGCTCGAGCTTTCATATGTTAAACGAGCTCGAGCTCGTGCCTGGTCAAGCTCGGACTCGGCTCGGCTCGTTTGCACCGCTAGTTGTGACGGATGCAAAACTCATGAACTTCACATTTTTTTTTGCCTTTTTATATTAATATTTCACATATAAATTATTACTTCTAAAAGGAATTCCTTACTCATGTCCTTTTAAAACAGAGACGATTACAGACTAATGACAGGTAGACAGCCAACAAGTTGCGCCGCTGCCCCTTTCTAAATAGCAAACCATACCATGCTAAACACAAAATTCGGCCCCTTAACATGCGCGGTGTTACTGCTTACCACCTGCTGAACCCGCTTGAGGAACCGCACCGCGTCAAGGGCAAGGGCGCCAAAGGTATCGAAAGCGAACGGGACGAACACGTGCTGATTCTCGATGCAAGCTTTTTCGTGCTTGGCTACTTTGCCCGCCTCCGCCTTAGTTATCGCCTGGCCCGCCACAAACCCGTAGTCCCTTAGCCAACGGGGGGGACACACCTGTCAAATCGACACACGCGTGTTTCCTTCTTTCCCATCCAAAAACAAGAATGCCAGCGTGTCGTAAGGCAGATCTCCCTTCTAATGGATCGGTCAAGAAGTTCACCGGAGCTTCCTTTTTTTCCGAGATCCCCCCCCCCCCCCGCTTAAGGACATCATGAAGCACGTCTCGAACTAAATCATGTCGATATTTAAAGTCCGGTAATTCTTTGCAACGGACTGCATGCTCCCCAAAAGAATCCAAGCAAGACTTCCATCATACAGGACACGGGTCATCAACCGTGAAAAGGGGTACCATTAGCCGGTACTTGAGGATAGCCCGGTATTTGAAGGGAGGTCCGTAGGACAACCCTTAAGTGCCTTAAAAAGATTAAAATCTCATGCTTTACACGTTTAATTGTTTGAACTTGGTAACTACTAGTTGTTTGGACGTGCAGGTGAAAATGGAGCATAAAAGGGAAAGAATTTGGAGCATCAATAAAAAATCAATTTTTGGAATTGAAGAATTAAGAGGATAGCATGATAGAGGATGAAATTACGAGAACGTAGGCGAAAACGGTGAAGAAAACGGAGTTGAAACGAAAAAGTTATGCTGAAAACAAGTTTTCAGCATTTCTTGCCGTAGATCAGAAGAGACACGCCGTAGGACATTGCTGCTCGCCGTAACCTACGGCTGGGGGCCGTAGGTTACGGCACCGACTGATCCCATTGTGTAACTTATGCATTAAAATCACTTTTGATGAGGGTTTTTATGACCAACCATGCTAGTTTCGGTTACTATTCACTTGTGGACGATTTTTGGAGTATCTTGGAGATTAGGGAGTTTGAAGAACACTATCTAATCATTAGTTTTTGTGCTTCGATCTTGATGAACATTGAAACTTTTGTTATGATGTTGCTTCAAGCCATGAGTGGCTAAACGCTTGTGATCATCCTGGATTGAAGGTTTACTTTAGACATTCCATGTTTTATTTCCTAATTTCTAGAATAACAATCCTTATCTTTATGGTTTGCTTGTTATGGTGTGTGATTGTTTGTTAGTAACTTGTTAATTCTTACATTGAACTAATTAGAAACCATACGTTCTTGGTGCCGTTGGCAATCGAGATATCATGGGTATAGTTAGGCTTGGGTAAGGGTTGATTGATCATCGGGTAACAACCTCATGTTCTAGGAATCTGAGTACTTAGTTCCCTTTCATCACTGCAAGTAGTCACACATGAACTATGTCTATGTAGTTCTTTCTAGTGGAATAATAACATGAATGTCAATTGAAACCGAAAATCTAGGATGGTCATTTGTCTCTAATTTGCTTACAACCAAATCTTTTCTCTTTCAATTTAATTAGTTTAATTTAGTCTAAAACCAATTCACTCACTAAAACTCTTGAATTTTACTTTTCTTGCAATTAGATTAATTTAGTCAAGTTAGATATTATCTTACAAATAACACATATTCCACAAACTCCCTGTGTTCGATAGCCACTTACCACTATCTATTTAGTAGTAATTGGATTAAATTTGATTGTGACCACGATATAACGTCAGTATTCCACAGCAAACATACATTGCCCTAAACCTTCGATGGGAACAACAAACAGTAAATCCTGAGCAGGGGGGGGGGGGGCTCGCAAACACTCAAACACGGCTCGCTGTCGTGGGGACAAGGCAAACTTCTCTTCAACTGTCTTGACGATTTCACCATATAAGGCATTCGCCAGAATTTTCTAGGCTTTAATGGGGACGGTGTCTTTAATGTAGAAACCACCGAGATCAAGATCGGGAAGAGAACTATGCAGAGTGTCCAACGCACCCTTGTAATCAGAGTCCAATAACCCACCACCACATTCCCAAAGGATGTGGTCTTGAAGAACCCAAGACTGGGCCCTTGAAGCCACAAAAGCATAGGAAGAGGCATCAGCTGAGCAAATCCCAAAGCCCCCCAAAACGGGTCGGGATGGAAGCTAACCTCCATTGGAGGTCCCTAAAAAAAGGCACCCCCACAAACAACAATGTCCTCGATCGCATTCAGAAGCCCCTTGTAAAAAACAGAGACGGCTTCCGCGACATAAGAATGCTGACATGTCCTGAGCCAAAACAACAGTTTAGCACCCCCCCCCCCCATGCACGAACGAAGCAGGATGAGTTCGCTCTGAGGGTCCCGAAGACGTTTGAGGCATCCCATCAGCTCAACCACACATTTGGTTCTTTTGAGGGCCAAACCACTAATAAACTCCCCATCTCTACTAACAGCACCACCCATTGGTTTCACACCATGCACCGGCCTACCAATCTCCCACGGAAATAAACCCCTTTGAGTCTTCACCCCGTCACATGTAGGCTAAAAACTTCAGTTTTTTTAATGTTGAGAATGAGGCCCAAGGAGGGGCCCTCCACTCTAATGATGTCTAAAGCTTTGGCAACCTGAGTAGCATCTCCAATAAGGGTCCCATCATCCAGGTACCATGCGTGAAAAAGAAGCTTGCAACGATCTCTAATTCGGAGGACAAGAGGGTGTAAAACAAGGGCAAAAAGGAGAGGCCCTAAGGGATCCCCCTACTGAACCCCCGTGGAAGACCAAATATTATCATTCCCCATATAAAGCCTAGCTAGTTGTCCGTATAAAAAATCAACCCAAGCAGATATGGATGGTCACATTTTCCATACCTCATTTAAAAGAGCAGGTCTATCCACAAGGTTAAAGGCATTCGAGAAATCGACAGTAAGCATAGCCAACGACCCGTCTCGGTGGTGCGCATTTAAGAACCTGTTCGCACTATGAAGAACCGCCTCAGCCCCGTTTGGAACCCCGACCGCAAACTGAAAGTCGCCAAGATATTTGGCCATATCCTTCCCCACCCCTTCATCGCTACCTTGGAGACCACTCTCCTCCAAATTGAACCCACTGCAATAGGCCTAATCCCATTATCGGGCTTGAGAAGGGGCGTAAGGGGAGTAGATGCAACAAACTCTGCCAAACTCCTCGAACATCCCCCCCCCCCCACAAAAATAAGTTAACCACAGCTAAAATCGCCCTGAGCAGACTAACCGCAATCACGGACCCTTCCCCACAAAGGGCGTCCAAAAGGTGTTGAACCCTCAAACCATCTCTCCCACATGACGTCCCTTTAGGGAAGGATTTGATACACCCAAGCACACTGTCGATCCGCTACAGGTGAGGCTCTGACGGTAGGAAAACGGGCATGGTCGGGGGGCATGCACAGGTGTTTATCCATGAGAGCCTTTATAGTTTTCTTATCAAGTGGTGCGACCCCAGAAGAACAAAGAACCTTAACCGCAATGGTAAAATGACCATCGACAACCTTACGTAAACACATCTTTACAATAGAACTCATATTCTCACCTTTTTTTATCAGACATTTTCTTAAAACCCTCCGGACCCTCCTTCAAAGGTTGAGCAAACAAAGACTGAATGAGAATGCCAAACCCCTCATGGTTACCCCATTGGGACAACGCCCGTTGTATACTGAGACATTGACCATTTTTCCTATTGCCCAACCTCTTATCTTGGTGGCTGACCGGCGTAAATACATGCAAGGTACACCGAGGTAATAGTAGAAGTCGAATCCATGCATCAACCGAATCAGGCATTGCCACCACATTATCCAAAGCTGTGGTTAAGGCTTGGGCAAATGCTATGTGACAACTAAAGGGGATGCTCTTAATAGTTTTAATAGGAAGAGAGAAAACTCGGTCAAGGAGAGCAACATCAACACGTACCTCTCCAGACGGGGAAGCCTCCGTTGTGACACACGGTCTAGGGACTCCCACAATAAAACCCACTCCAGCCACTTCCGTTGGCACAAACCGAACAACCCGATCTTCATGGTGACACCCCCTCCAGAAAGAATGAATGCACATGCACTCCCTACACAACCATTTTCCAGACAACCTAAGGGCTTCACAAACAAAGGTAAAAGATTGGTGTCTTCAGCAATGGCACGCCTCAAAGTATCTTTTCTATCATCCGAACCAAAATGGTGACGTTTAATATGAGTCATAAGCCGTGGGATCCCCTTAGACCCACCCACCCCATCAGGGCAACAATGGAACCCCTTGAAGGGGCAAGGCCAATAACCATTCGACGTGGCCTAAAACCGAAATGAGAACAACTTCAGCCAAGACACTTAGGCAATGTCTCCACCCCAAAACAAGAAGAGAAAACAGAACTAGAGCTAACACCCGGTGGTTCAAAGGCCTTTTGAACCCGAGCTCATTGAAAAGTTACTCCGAGCATTTCATCGAACACCTTGTGGGCGCAAACCCCACAAGGAAGCGACCAGCCCACCTCTCTGACCCATAACCGCAGCAAAAACCCAACAATAAATCGTATTAAGAAACAATAACAATATATCAAGATAAATTTACTTAACAAAGATATTAGATCTGAATAAGAATCGACGAAAAGTTGGAACCCTAGAAAGTGATTTCTGGAACAGTAGGCGTTGAAAAAGAGGTCAATTAATAGGAAATTGAAAGAATCCGTGGAATTTCATAACGAAATTAGGGATTAGGGTTTGCAAGTAGAGGATTTGATGAAAAGAGGAACACGAGGATATAATGAAATGGGTTGAACCTGGTAAGGAAATGCAGCAAACGACGCCTCTGAACAGATCGCCACAGGATCAGTTGGGGGAGGTGCGGATCAGTTGCAACGATGGTGGTTGTATTATAGTGGCTTGAGGGAGTCGAAGAGGATGGTTCATGTTTGTGGGGATGAACACCCAAAGACAAGTCTCCTTATAGTTATGTTTATTTGAAAATATTGATTGGGTTAAAGGAGGGGGGATGATAGAAGAATTCATTTACACGTCATGTTATGAAATGTTATTTACAGTGGCGGAGTTTGAACGAAAACTCAATGGGAGCCCGACTCTTAAAATACAAAATGGATAGGGGTCGGACTCCTAAAAATCCAATATTTTATACTACAAAAAAAAATTTCGACAAAATTAACACCTCGAGTGGAAAATCGGAGGGGGTTTATGTTTATTTGCAACTAATTAAACACGCCCGCAAATGGTCCACATGGAAAGATGGAAGGCAGATGTAGAAGAGAAAAGGGTGGAGAGGTTCGTAGCTTTGCAGAAGAAACATACATTTTTTAGAGGGGTGGGATGGGTAAGCGTCGGGTTGGGATGACGTTGAAGGTACTTCGTCCTCGACCTTTGATGGTCTTATAAGAGTTGTGAAAAGTAGTAATTCAATTACATTGTAACACCCAAAATTAATGACAGGTCAAATACCGTTAGTGGTGAAAATTTACTTGGTAAATATTGGGATTTAAATAAATAAATCTAATATTAATTAAAAGGAGGATAAATACTTTGAGAAAACAAAGTATATAAAAGGGCCGAGTTAACGAGACTTAAAATAAAACGGGTTAGGTAACACCCCAAAAATATATAGGTTTTATATATATTAAATATTGGTTATGAACAAGATAAAATAACTAGGAAGTAAATAACCTAGTTAATTACAAGTCTTGTAGTTATGTGAAACTTTGGTTAAAACATGTTATATGCAACAAGGGTAAAGTATAGGGGCCAAATATAGCAAACTTGAAACAAGATTTATTAAGTAAAATACCAAACACCAAAACACACACTTTAAGTGTGTGTTCTGGTCGAACTCTTTGGAGAAGCCAGGGGCTCTCAACTTCAAGCACTAACTTGTTCAAATCAATCAAATTGGAAGGCCAAATCAATCCCAAATCGAAATCCAAGCTTATATTAGTGAAGGGATCAAGAGGTATGTTAAATTTTGTCTTTTGATTACATCTTGAAATTTTGTTGAACATTAGAAATCGAAATCTGAGCTTGATTGATTGATGCTTAGATGAAATTAGTAAGGAAAACATGTCTAGGAGTAAACCCTAGTCAATAACTTGTTGAATTAGTGTTTAAATTATGAAGTTCATGATCATCCATTTTGGGTGTTTAATGGGTTTTGTAGAAACATGATGAACACTAGAATCATGATTATCAAACTAGTGTTATTTGAACTCTATGAAGTTAATCTTGACATTTAAGCATGAATTAGATGATTATTTAGTAAAAGATGTTGAAATTGGCATGATAGGTAGTCATGGAGTTTGATTGTTAATTTTATAAAAGTGTGCTCATTAGGTGTTCTATATAATGCCTAAGAGAAAGCCAAATGTTGAAATTTTGAATGAAACGCGCATTTAAATAATTTGACTAATTACGTGAAATATGGGTTAAAACGGGTTCTAATCATAATGTTGATTTAACTTAATTGTGCCTATTGTATGATTAAAGGTAATTGACTTCTAAAAGTCAAACTAACCAATGATGAAGTCGAATAGTAGTTTCGGCATGAAATCCGTAAAATGAAATAGTCATAAGAAATGATGGCTAATCTATTCGTCTTACGGATTATGATAATAGTTTGACGCTAGACTAGCTAGGTGGAGGCTTGGGAAAGAAGCGGGTCAAACGGATCGAATGCGCGGAAAAAGAGCAAAATCGGATACAAGGTAAGTAAAGCTTACACCCATTTGTAGTATAAGTAATTTTTTATAGGCGATAAATACAACAATAGATTATGTCCAAAAAGGGGGGGTTCTGACATGAATCGAAATGAGTCGGAACGAATAAAAACGATCAAAACCAAGGTTAATGGTAAAAGAGGCAAAATGGTAGTTTAGTCATGAATTGACTAAGAATTTATAAGTTTTCTTAAAATTTTCTAGTAACGTAACTAGTAATGGAAAAAGGGATAAAAAGGGTAATTTAGTCACATGATGACTAAATGCAAGTTGAGATTAAATGAATACCCACGGCGTAAGCCGGAATGGGTTAAAAATGTAAGAAAAAAAGGAATATTTGTAGTAAATTCCGAAATGGGTTGGATGTGTGAATAGGTAGTTAAAAACCATGCTTTGTTATAAATGCAAATGTTTGGTCATATAGGCTAAACGGGTCAAATGGTGGTGATAACACCATTTGACAATATTGACTAACGTTGGTTGTTAAGTCGTATGTTCATAGGAGTGAACCGGAGGTGAATAAGTGCGTCGCCATAAAGTAGCGACAAATAAAGCAAGGTATAAATCGGGTCTATACGTTGACCCGAGCCAGATACGCCTAAACAAGTTTAAAGTTAAATGTGCGATTTTTGGTCAAATAATTAGCTAAGGTCATTCGTCGTAAAAGGAGGGACTAAAGTTGACCAAAACGCCCTTGAGAGATAAATTGGGCAATGACCCTTAGAGGTTGTTTAAGAATACGTAACATGATCATGTAAGTGGTAGATAAGCATAAAAGTTTTAGGCATAAGTTTTTTTGGCTCAAATGTCTCATAAAGGGTAATTGCCGTAATTTGACAATCCAAAGGTAGAATTCGGATTAAATAATTTGTATCAGCATATATAGTTGATATCTCTTAAATCTCTATCGGTTACGAATACCAGATGGTACGATAAAAACGCCATATGAGGATTGGTGTATCTTAATATGTTCCATAGAGTGCTTCCATGCCTGATCAGTATGGAGGTTTAATGCATGGGACCACAAAGATATTCCGATGGTCATATGGTACTAAAGTCAGCTAATGGTATTCAAAGATGATATCCAGAATGGAATTGTCCAAGTAAATGTCTCCGATTAAGAAATTCGTGGACTTATAACATAAATGTGTCACTTATTTGACACAAGCAATGATGGATGAACTGGAGCCTGAGATTTGGAAAATCTCTGTAACCTCCTTGTATCTTGATTATCATCTCCTAAGATTACCCTGTTTACCTCCTGAGAGGCAAGTAGAGTTAAGATTTATATCCCATTTAGGGCTGTATTATTATGAAATCTCCAAGACGACTAGTACCATCATTGGAAGAATCGAAACCCTGATTAAGTAAGTTTTAAAATAGAAAATTCATATAGCCTAACTCAATATTCTGAGAATTTAGTATAGTTAATTATGAAAGACGGTTCATCTTGCTTATGCATTGATTACCGCAACCCTATTTAGGCAACAATTAAGAATCGCCATCAGCTGCCCAGGATCGTCGATTTGTTCGACTAACTGTAAGGATTAGCTATTCCTTAAGATTAGTTTTAAGTAGTGGTTGGAATAACCATCTCACCTTAAAATAAGCTTTTTGTAATAGTTGTTATATAAGTATCAAGGTTGCTCCTTTGGAGACCTTGTATAGACAAAATATCAAAACGTCCGTTTGATGGACGAGACTTTAGGAAGTCCAATTACCAGGATCTGAAAGTTGCCTTGGAAACAACAAATAAGATCATGCAAATTCGTAATCATCTGAAAGTTGCCAGCAATTGGCAGAAAATCAAGGATTAATGAAAGTAGCAACCCTCTTAAGTTCTTGTTAAGGAATAAGGTTCAACAAAAGATATCACCTTGGAAGGGTGTGCCAATTTGTTAATTATCAGGCTAGTTAAGCTCTGAATATATAGAATCATTCAAAGGAATCTAATGTATCAAGATCAAATAGCTTATAAGCTAAAACCTATTTAAGGAGCTTGGCGGAGCTCGCAATGCATTACACACTAATGATTTAAGGATGTGTTTCACCAATAAGTCGAGAAGCATTATCACATAATGATATGCAGATGGATGATATGATGAGAAACCTATATCGATTGAGGATCGACAGGTTAAGAAGCTCCAAAAAGAATATATGTATATATTATAGAGGTCAGTTTGGGAGCTTGGAGAGGTTCCAGATAGGCTATAGAAGTTAAGTCCATTATGCGACAAAAAGAACTTCCAGCATTATAGCAAATCTCGAGGTCGAGATTTCTTTTAATGGGGTGAGGATGTAACACCTCGTAAAATCACGTCCAATGATGTATTGACATGTGTAATAAACCCTAATGAAGTCAAATGTTGAATTTAAGGGACTGATTTTTTTGAAAAATTGAAAACCTTGATTATGAAAGGTCTGGAAGTGTTAGCATACCTAAAATAAGTTCCTAAATAACCTCTCACGATAATTATATTCACAAATGAACCACTTGATGATCGAGTGTAGCCGTTTGCGTAATTAATTTAAAGTTTGCGCAATAAAGGGTTAAAAGCGTCAACATGTTAATTCTTACCTCTGAGTGACCTTTTAACAAACCAGGAGCTTCATGATATTTTATTATACTCTCAGGAATGCTAATTATTGGCCGACTAAGGTTTTTATGCCTATAAGTAAAGTTACGCGCAACTTTGCAAGTTAGAGGGGCTAAAAGTGTCAATATGTTTAATTATACCTCTGAATGATCTTTTAGCGAACCTGAAGCATCGTGATGTTTAATAATACTTTCAAGAATGCCTAATATGAATTAGATAAGGCTTCAATGCTATTAATTGATAAGATGCGAAAGTTTGCGCAATAGAGGGACCTAAAGCGTCAACTTTTGAATCTACGCCTTTCGGTGACCATCTAAGCGAACGAGAGCGTAGTAAAATTTAAGTATATGCTTGGGAATGATCAATATGGGCCATGGAAGGCTTGGATATCATTAAACGGCATTTCGCGCTACTTTGCGCAATTAAAGGACTATTTGCGTCAAACTGCAAAAGTATGCCGATTCGTATGGTAACGGACCTTCCGGAATATGAACATGAGTTAAACATACTCTAATTATCCTTTATATAGCTTAGATATAGGCTTAGAGGTGTTTGGTGCGCAAAAATAAACTTTCAAGTCCACCAGGGACAAAAAGTGTCAAAAAGTGCACAAGTTTGCATTTTCGCGCATATCTTACATTCTGGATATATCCGGACACCCAAAAATTTATGTAACCACTAAAATATTTTATTTTAGTGTTCGGCATGATAAAATTCCATTCGTCGCGTAGTTTGGATCGTTTTTCACGTCCGTTCGTGTTTCGTCGTAATTAGACGAACAACGTAACCGTACGGCCAAACGAACCGACATCCGACATGTTTTTGAACATGTTTCATTTTCCCTATGTGTGGGCATCTTAGTAGAGCCTTGAAATGAGGATTTCAGGCCTCAAATGTATCAGAAATGACCTTTCATGCAAACATGGACCAAAACTGTCCTTTTTAAAACTTGTATTGCTGGTCTGGGCTGTGAGGCGGGTCGCGTAAGGCCACACAGACCCTCACGCGGGCCGCGAGGCCTGCACAGATGCAGAAAACAGCTGTTGAACCCTGTTTAGTTGCTGGTTTTGCTAAATAACTGGTTTCCACTCTCAAATTCAATACTAGGGGCTGCCCATTGGATTGTAAAACCACTTTACACCTGTCATGATCTGAATATAACTCCCCGACACTTGTCGCGATCCTACGAGGTCCCGAAAAGTATAAATAGGAGATGGGTTTTCCTTTGTTTTCACACCATTTCCTTCAATCTGCTTGTTCTCTGAATTGGAGAGGATCTTGAACTCTTTTGAGAACTTCCCTCAGTCCTTTGGGCTCTTGTAAGTATCCTTTCGTGCTTAGTTTAATTGTTTAGCGATTAAAAACCGAAAAGTCAAGCGTTTGCGACAAACGTTTTGACTTTCAAACGGTTGAGCCATTGTTCGCAACGAACATGGCTACGTGACCGTAATTAGGTAGGTGTTAAACCCTCAAAATGGCACCTCCTAATTACCACGTTTACTTAGTTAAATTGTCGGGTCAAATAAAAGTCAAACGGGTTAGTTTTAAATAAAATTCATAACTATTAATATAAAAGCCATAAAATCATTTTTCTCACTTTAATAACTTGGTAAATATTAGTTGAACATGCTTAAGCATGATTCAACCCGACAATTCTAAGTATAGGCTCGGTTCGAAACCGAAAGTCGCAAAAGTTTAGTTTTGCTTTGACTTTCAGTTCTGACCCGATTTAGCTTAGTTTAGATATGCCTTAGGATTCCTTTAAGACCAGGTTATAGGTTAGTTTAACCCTCTGAGGTTATACAACTTGGTTCCTTAGTTATCCGATTCATATGCATGTTTCCGTTATATGCCTAAATGTTGACTATTATGCCCTTTTAACCTTAAAACAAAATTTTTGAAAATATGAGAGGATAGAAACCTTCATTACTGATTTATAAACTTGTCCCTAAAATTTGACATCAGTTTGAGGTCTAGATTAGGAGTTATGCTCATTAGCGTAAATGAAAAACTTTTTATTAATTAAACGGCATAATTAGCGTATATCCTATCAAAACCCAATTTTT
Organism: Helianthus tuberosus; assembly: GCA_030545235.1. NCBI lineage: Eukaryota > Viridiplantae > Streptophyta > Magnoliopsida > Asterales > Asteraceae > Helianthus > Helianthus tuberosus. Next base: position 32,560,931 of record CM060388.1, on the reverse strand, counting down.
GTTACCAAAATTTTTACCTACTGATATAAAATAATATTTTGGGATTTTTGAAGATTTTTATTTATTTTTAGGCTGAGCATAACATAGGGTTCTAAGCTTAATTCGGTAATTGTCGGTTTTGCCCTTTTGGCCTATAAAATGAGTTTTACAAATCATTTTGATACCAAACCTTTTTCTACTGATCTTATATGATAAATAAAATATTTTGAGCCTTCTGGAATAATAAAATTATCAGCTTTCATTATTAAACCCGAAAATTGCTTAAAGCCGACTTTTACGCGTTTTAAGCGCATAGTATGAGTTAAAACTATTTTTGGCATATGAAACTTAATACCTGTTTTAGTCAAAAATTACCGAAGCAATTTAGTGATCAAATTAGTTAAGCGAGGTAGTGTGCTAAAATTATGTGTGTAAAATGTGTTAACCAAATTAGTTATGAAAACAGTTTCAGGATACGGCTCAGGATATCAAGCTGTATCAACAATCAAACAATGAGCGAAAATGTAAAGGTTGACACGTGATGTACGAGGAAAGCCCTTGATCTATCTAGATCGCCGGCATAAAACCTCGGGAGCTGACAATCGCAGCTGCCTTGTTCTTCTATTGCTTCAAATATCAGGATACAGTGCAGGATGTGGTGCGGATCAACTAGGTGTTACAATGTAATTCGATTACAAGTGTTTGTGTGTAGTGATTGTTGAAAGCTAGAAAGCAGAAGTGTTTGAGAGTGTGTGAAAGTTGCGTTGTGCCTTAATCTGATCCGCCCCCATATATTTATAGTAAAACAAATGTAACTAACTATCCTACATAACTGGGATCCAACAAATATTCCTTAGTCGAACGTTGTAGACCTAGTCTTTCGGGTTCAACGTCTCTCCTTTAACTAATACGCCCGAGTCTTGAGGAGATGGAGTCCATTTGACCGTTGGCAAGTCCCAGTCTTTAACCTGCACGTGATTAATTCGATATACCTCAGGATATCACCCAGGATGTTAGCAATATCCCCGTCCAGTATCCTGATCACAGATAAACAATTAAAAGCAGGATATAGATCAAGATATGTATGCTTAGAAAATGAGCCATAACAATACCTACTGATGTTCTAAGTAAATTTATATATTTTAACAGTAAAGAAAAGTTTTAAACTCAGATTCTCTAATTTTGACCTTCTAAGCTTATGTGAAATTACCAAAATGCCCCTACGGTGCATAGTTTGGTTATAAATAGTAAATTTCACATATATGCTATACCTCACTATTATAACTTATTAAATTAAGTATTTTTACTGATTATATCAGACCTGGAACTCAGATTAATATTTAACCTCTCTTATAACCTTCAAATTGACCAAAATACCCCTACGGGGCATAAATTGGTTTTAAATTCGTTTTGGGCATAATGGAAGGTATCCTACTGATATCACAACATATTAAAGGCATATTAACTTAGGAAACCTGTTCATGACTCTTTTGGTTACCCGTTACGCACCTTTCGCGTTCGGATCGGCTTATGTAACTAGTTTGCATAAATTAGCCGAAACGGGTCAAACCTTATCATTTTTATCTCAAAATCCAGAATGTGTTTAGTTTACCGTTATTACACAAGTATACAAGCTTGTCGGGTCTAAACCACATTCTAATCTGGTTCTCGCTTAATCATGCGTTTTGAACCGTATCTTCTTTTAAAACTAACTGATCTAAGTTTAGGCTTAATTAAAGACCCGTTAGGAATCTAATAGGTTATTAAAAACCTTCGTTCCAGATTTAGGAGCCCAGTAAAAGCTATTTGTACTTGCTGATTTGATGTACGGCTGGGATTGAATTTATATTTAGCTTAGGTAAATACTTTTAACTTATTTTCCCTATACGGGCTTGGGGTACGGTATATAAAATACCGCTTGGTCGGGCATTGAATTTTTAATTGTATAAAGGTTAATTTATTGAAATGTCCCGTTTAAATTGTTTTGTTTGCTTAAAGCCTTTGGGGGGTTAATGACCATATCCCGGATATCCTTGGCATCATTTTAAGAAATGACCACGACCTAAGCACGGGATGTACGCATACACCCGACAGTGCATATATAAATAATAAGGTATAACCGCCGGTTACGGGAATAACCCGCCGCGGGACTATATCATGTGGTGTGTCTATTAATCTTTAACCCGGCGTCAATCTGGGCTACTGAACGTATAACGAACATGTAATTCTTTTACAAGTTTATATATAAATAATTATCCCAAGTTATATAAAAGTTTTATGCCATGTGCATTCAAATCAATTTTCTTAAACGTTTTCAAAATGAGTCAGTTAAATTGTATTTACCAGTGTAAACTGACATATTTTCCCAAAAAGGCTAAGTGCAGGTACTAATCGGAATAGGCTGGCCTCTCCTAGCATCAAATAAAAGTCTCGCAAGCTTAGTTGAACAAAGTTTCTTTTTATCTTTGATCCGCCTGTGGATCTTTTACAACCGTATTTGTAATACTTGATATTACTCTTTATCGGATTGTAATATATTTATCTTTTGCTTCCGTTGTGCCTTTAAATTGTGATGTTTGACTATGATGATATCAACTACGTCACGATACTCCCCACCGGGCCCACCGGTAATACGTGGAAATATCGGGGTGTGACACTTTAGGATGCCATCTCTCTCCGCTTGGATAGGAGTGTTGCTGCAGATTTTCTTGTTACCAAATCCTCAACTCTCACTTGTACAAACATACAAATCTTTCAATATTTTTATTACAACAACAAAAAAAAGTAAAATAAAGAAATGTACATTAAAACACCTGTAATGACTCCATGACATTAGGTTCCTTGGCTAAACCAATTGTTTTTTCTTGCAACTCCATTGAATCTTTAACAATCTGACTTAAAAAGTTCATGAAACCCTAAATTTTAACTGCCTGTTTCATCAAAATTGAACAACCATAAAGGAGTACCAAAATTAGAGCTAAAAGGATTAAATGAAGGGAAATTAACTTAGAATGCTCGAGTTATCGATCTGATCTGATCGGATGAGAATTGCAACACACCGATGACACAAAACACACCTAAACGACAATTAGGGAAAAAATTAAAAGAATTGAGCTTCTTCTTCCGTTGGTCAAACACACTTGCCACACTTAACCAAATTCGAAAACTGTAATTAAACATTGATTCGAAAAACATCGAATGGAGTCAGCAAAAAAGCCTTACCTGGCAATCGTTTTTATCGAAGCCCTAAGAGACGCCATAAATCGTTAATTAATTCTACTCAAATTGAACGCATCAAATCGATATCAAACATATGAACAATAGGGATTGCAAATTTGTTTTTATCGAAGCCCTAAGAGACGCCGCAAATCGCTGCATAATTCTACCCAAATGGAACACATCAAATCGATATTAAAATATAAACCGTAAGGAATGCAAAACTACTATTACAACTCGTAGAACAAAATCAACAACAAATATATGATACATTAATGCCAAATAGAGAATAAGCAAATGAAGAAGACGTATATGGCTTACCCCATTTGTCTTTGTCGATTGTTGGAGTGACTTTCTGTATCGAATTGATCTGATTGCAAATACAGAACGATTGCAAATATAAAACCTAACTAACATTCAACCATTAACCAAATCAGACAAGTCGAATGATAAAAACAATAGTAAATCAAAGAATACTAAATCGCATACAATAACTGATCATCAAATCAAGTTAATACTATCATTATCGATTATAAAACCTAACTAGCATTCAACCATTAACCAAATCAGACGAATCGAACGATAAAATATAAGAATCGAACCACAAGTAACAGATTACCGTTGATTATAGGGGTTGAAATCCGCTGAATGAAGATTGAAGTGAACATGATTTCATCACCGATGATATTCAGAGAGAGAGAGAGAGAGGGGGGGGGGAGGATGATACGATTAGGGTTAAAGTGAGAATGAAGTTTATGTGCGAAGTTTTGTATTTTAGGTAAGTTAATTATTAGAATCTGGGTATATGCATTTGCTAATCGGGTAATCCGAATATGGTGTAAGTTTAGGATGGAAAAGATATTTGAGGTGAAACAAAGGAGTGACAAGTTTCCCCCATTGGTTTCTTTTATATAACATATAGATATAGATTTCGATATCAAGCATGCAAGCATTTGAATGCAAATGATAACATCATCATGGAGATGTCATCAACCAACTATCTCATTCTCGTGTCTTTGTCATTCGTGTGTCGTTCTCCGGGTCGCACGACTACGGAATTGAACCAAACCAAAACACATCTACACAAAAGTGCATTAACAAAATCCCCCTTGGATGTTGCTGGTGATGGTTCGTTCTTCATGCTGTAGGATCTTCAAATGTCTTCACTTGTCACAATCAGGAGGTGGATCAACAAACTCCCCCTTGAATGTTGCTCGTGAATCTTTGATCTTCAAAGTTTTAGATCCTTGTGGTGTTGATGAATGGTCAACTGCAACTTGATCATCTGATTGCATCCATGCCATGTCGTCACTCCACAGCTTGTCATCTGACACGTTCTCTTTGCTTTTAGTTGTTCGAATGCCACATCTGCATACACAACAAATCTAAACGCGTAATGAGAACATCCGCTGGGAAATTAATCAATCTTAGGGAATTTTTCAGATGAAACCCTCACTAAGAATTAACGTTAAACAATATAAATAGACGACACACATGAGACCAACTCTCATTTAACTACCAACCGAAAACACTTGTCTACTTCGACCATCATGAAGATTCAATTGTTTTCCGACTTTCAATCCGGTTTTAGGTGGGATAGATTCGAGTTCCAACATCGGTCAATCAAAAATAAGATAGAAGCAAAATATTTTTGGCTTTTATAAAGTTTATATTAAAACACACCTAAAATCTTTTTGGTATTTTTGAATTTTCCAAAAGTAAAAACGGAAAGCAATAAATAAATATTTACAGACATTCTTTTAGCGAGTTTCGAGGGTAAGAGAATCATATCAGTGTTCGGTCATGCCAAAACACACTTGTTGTTCAATTAGTTAGCATTTAGATAAGCATCCTATAACGATTATCGATATTGTTGTCCACTTAAACTCAACAATCAGATGTAATCATATGACTTAGGGTACGCTTAGGTATGATTTATACTTACGGACCCGTGTTCATCCACTCACGACACATTCCCGTATCAAGGTATGCACAAGAGTTCATTTAACTGGTGAGTATACCATTTATCATCTGTTTTGACGTATATGACGTGAGATACTCACTAATCTATGGATGAATACAAGTCCTATGTGATAAAATCACTTATTTATGAGGAACTTGATATTCAATGCATACAGGGCACGGGAGTAAGTCCGTGACCAGGTTAGTACCATCGTACCGACAAAGAGACGAACTTGACTCTTGGATGATATATGTGATTTAGAATCACTTATTCGGGGGTGACAGTGATATTTTTATCACTTATTGATGGTCGTATGCAACATTATGTATAGTATGTACACGTATGTATAGCATCATGGAAGTTCTAGACTTGCGTCCCCGTTGTTTTCGGTAAAAGAAACAACCATGATACCTAGATGATAAACAACATAAAGACCACGTATCTCAAAACCTCGGAAATCTATCAAACAAAATTTCAGAACCAATACCATATGCCAATGAGTGTTTGTAACAACCCAACTTTTCGGATCGTTACTAACCGCTATCATTTCCCTTGTAACCGCTTGTACTCCCGAGATTTCGATTAACGCAAATGGGTTTAAACTATATTTTGCAACGCATTTTACTACGATTATTCAAAACGCGGTTATCGCATTTAACGTTGTTTATATAGCTTACTACTTAAATGCACTTTATCGCTTGATTACATCGCTTACTTAGACTAACGCTATCGCAACGCAAACCCGAAACGTGGATTTATGTTATGAAATTAGTTTATATGTGTTAGATTGTGTGATTATTTGTTTAAATGATATGTGGTATTCAACGCAATGCTTATACGCTCACTCGCAACTCGAATAAACGCAACGTAATGCTCAACAAATGAAACGAAAGTTGGAAAACTAACAAACGCACTCCGGCTGTCCGAATGGACATCCGACCGAACACCACTCTCCACCGACTTAACTCTCCTCTCACCCTCTATAAATACCGCCGTACGACTTCATTTCTCTGATGTAGACACTTCCATCCGCTCACACGCACTCATTCACTCTCAGACGCTATTCAAGGCTTTTCGGTAAGCTTTTCTCCTCAAATCTAGTACAACCTTCATCACTCATCACTTCTACATCATCTTCTCCATCAAAATCACACACAAACACCTACTTTCTCTCTAAAATCACTGATTTGGACCTCTTGAAGGTGGTTTCCACCCGTTTTGCTCCGGCAAATGGTTAAGGAAGACCATTGATTGAGATTGGTTCTAGATTGTAACACCTCATAAAATCACGACCAATATAATGAAGACACGTGTCATGAGCTTTAAACGTGTAATGGATTAAATATGAGGGACTAAAGTTGACAAACAAAGAAAGTATGTGTGTAAAAGGATTCAAAGTGTCAACATTTGATAATTATACTTTTCAACAAACTTACACGATGTTTATACCCTTAAACGAATGAATTATGAATCATATGAAGCCGTTTGTGGAAGAAAGTGAAAGTTTACAAACCTCAAGGGTTAAATGTGTCAACATGTTTAATTTATACCTTTGACTGACCTTTTAACGAACCCGAAGCTTTGTAACGATTAAATATGCTCCCAAGAATAAGTGATAAAAATTTCACCAGGTTTCGATATCGTATGAGGAAAATACGTTAACATTCGTAAATAAGGGGTTAAAAGTGTCAACGTTGAAATTCAGGACTTTTCGGTGATCGTATAACTAACCGGGGACTTAACGAAGTTTTTTTATGACTTAGAGTCCTTAAAAGTCAAGTTTGGGGGTCAAAAGTGTAATAAAATCAAGTTAAAACAACTATTAGAAGGACCAGGGACCAAAACAGCAAATTCTTAAACTTGTAACCGGAACCTGGCATTCATACCGGCCGCGTAGGACCCCTCCTATATCCTACGCGGGCCACCTGAAAGTCACCAGCGACCAAAACTCATGACAGGTGCCTGTGCAGCCTGTTACACCGACTTACATGCATGGTTTTCGATCACAGGGGCTGCACCAGTGGTATTTCATGCATAGGGGGCACTTGGACTCATCTGGGATCAATCCTAGACTTGTGTTGAGCAATCTTGTGAGTTTTTAAACCCTATATAAGGAGTTCTAAGTTGCTACATTTTTGCATTCACTTGAAAATCATTCTAACTGAATTTCTGGAGCTCTCTGGACCTCAAACAAGATACCATTAGCTTTTAAATCGTGCTAAGTACTTCAGTAAGCTCCCTTAACCTCTCTAATTAGTGTTTTACTATTTTAATGACCTAAAGTCAAAGCCGTCGTAATTAAGCATTGACTTAGTGATTAATCACTAATGGTCCTGTCATTTTTCGAATTGAAAGTGGCTATGAGTTTGTAATTATGTGGGTAATAAACCCTTAAAAGGGCACCCTCTGATTCCCACTCTAAGTAGGTCAATTGTCGGGTCAAACTTAGTTATAAAAAGTCAACAGGAAGCTATTTTGCAAATAAACACATAATTAACAATGTAGAAGCTATGAAACCTGTTTTAACACTTGTATAACTTGGTAATTAATGTAAGAACATGTCTAAGCATGTTCAACCCGACAATTTTGTGTTTAGACTCGGTTCGGAACCGAAAGTCGCAAAAGAAGACTTTTTCTTTGACTTTCAGTTCTGACCCGATTTAGCTTAGTTTAGACATGACTTATAGTTCCATTAGGACCAGGTTATAGGTTAGTATAATCCTCTGAGATTATACAACTTGGTTCCTAATTAATCTGATTCATATGCATGTTTCCGTTAATTGCTTAAATGTTGACCATTATGCCCTTTTGACCTTAAAACAAGATTTTTTAAAATTTGAGAGGACAAAAACCTTTGTTTCTGATTTATAAACTTGTCCTAAAAATTTGACATCAGTTTGAGGTCTAGATTAAGAGTTATGCTCAATAGCGTAAATTGAAAACTTTTTATTAATTAAACGGCATTATTAGCATAAAGCCTATCTAAACCCAAATTTTGACACCAAACTTTTTACCCACTGATGTAATATAATATTTTGGGATTTTTGAATATTTTTTATTTATTTTTAAACTGAGGATAACATAGGGTTCTTGTTTTAATTCGGTAATTGTGGTTATACCCTTTTGGCTAATAAAATTTTGGTACCAAAATTTTTGCAACTGATTTTATATGATAAGTAAAATATTTTGAACTTTATAAACTGATCAAAAACTCAGATTTCCTATTATAACCCGAAAATCGCTTAAAACCGACTTTTACGCGTTTTAAACGCATAGTATGGGTTAAAACTATTTTTGGCATATAAGACTTAATACCTACTGATGTTTCAAGTAATTTTTATAACTTTAACAGTAAGAAATAGTTTTGAACTCAGATTTCCAAATTTGACATTTAAAGCTTATGTGAAATTACCAAAACGCCCCTACAATGCATAGTTTGGTTATAAATGATAAATTTCACATATAGGCAATACCCTACTGATATGACCTGCAAAAATAATTATTTTTACTGATCATGTTAGACCTGAACCTCAGATTAATATTTAATCTCTTTTATAAGCTTTAAAATGACCAAAATACTCCTACGGGGCTTAATTTGAGTTTAAATTCATTTTGGGCATAATGGAAGGTATCCTACTGATATCACAACATATTTAAGGCATATTAACTTAGGAAACCTGTTCATGACTAATTTGTTTAACCGTTATGCATTTTTCGCGTTCGATACGGTTTATGTAACTAGTTTCCATAAATTAACCGAAACGGGTCAAACCCTATCATTTTCACTTCAAAATCCAGAATGTGTTTAGTTTACCCATATTATACAAGTCTTCATACTTGTCGGGGCTAAACCACATTCCAATTCGGTATTCGCTTTATCATGCGTTTTGAACCGTATACCTTTCTTTAAAACTAACCGGTCTAAGTTTAAACTTAAGTAAGACCCGGTAGGAATCTAATAGGTTATTAAAACCTTCATTCCAGATTTAGGAGCCCAGTAAAAGATAACTGCATTTGCTGATTTGTACATCTAAGATAAATTTGTACAATTTGCTCAGGTAAATACTCTTAACTTATTTTCCCTTATACGGGCTTGGGATACGGTATTATAATAATACCGCTTGGTCAGGTGTGTAGTTATTAAATTGGATTGTGATTAATATAATCACATAACCCGTCTTAATCTGTTTTGTTTGGTATATGGCCTTTGGTGGGTTAATGACCGTGTCCTGGATATCCTCGGCTCATTCAATGAAATGGCCACGACTTAAGGACGGGGTGTAGTCATACACCTGACAGTTGCGTATGTAGAAAAGTATCCCACAATAAGGTATTCCTTGTGGGCATTATACTTGTGGTGTGTCAGTTAATCTTGTCCGGCTCTTCTAACCGGCCCTGACGGACGACAAACATTTAAATCTATATACAAGATTATTTTTAAATAATTGTCCCAAGTTATAAAAGATATTTTGTGCCTTGTGCATTCAATCAATTTTCTTAAACATTTTCAAAATGAGTCGGTTAATTGTATTTACCAGTGAAAACTGACGTATTTTCCAAAAAGGTTAAGTGCAGGTACTAGACGGAATAGGCTGGCTACTCCTAGCATCAATAAAGAGTCTTGCAAGCTTAGATGTTTATAAATCTGTTGAACAATGATCCTTTTAACTTTGATCCGCCTGTGGATCCCTTACAACCGTTTTTTGTAATAATTGATATTACTTTCATTCGGTTTGTAATGTTTTTATCTTTCAACTTCCGTTGTGTATTTAACTGTGATAAATTGTCTATGATGATATCAACTACGTCACGATACTCCCCACCGGGCCCACCGGTAATACGTGGAAATATCGGGGCGTGACAGGTTGGTATCAGAGCCAACATTGAGTGAATTAAACACTAGCCTTTTGTGTTTAATCCCAATGACACAGTTTGCACATTCCTCGACTTCCGAGTCTAGACGAAAAACTTAGGACTAATCCTAATTTATTTTATTTTGTCCTTTATTGTTTTCCTTTGTTGTTTCTTTTGTTTGTTTTGACAGGTTCAACAAAATGCCACCAAGGTTTCGTAGAGGAGGACGAGGAAAGGGGCCATTCAACGCCCCCAACGATCACGAGGCCGGACCTTCCCACTGGCGAACACCGTCTGTTAAAATGAGCACCAGTCCTCAAGCAGACTGGAGGACATATTTCGAGCCTGCGAGGCGATCTGTCTCGCTAAGTTCATCACCCTCATACCTTCATTCTTTCGGGCCGCAATCAGAGAACGAGCCCGAAGATTCGCACCACTCCTTCTTGCCGTTGCGGCGGTCAACCTCGCATCGGGCCTTCCAGGACCCGACCCCGTACTTCCAAACCTGGTTCAACCCGGAAAATCAGGTTGAAGAACCAATGCGTCATAACCCATTGGGCCTTGAAGACCATTTCCCTGAAGCTCAGGGAATGGATATGGATGATGACCCAGATCCCGCCGAGCCACCATTTGGGACACCTACTCACCCCATCGAGATTTCAGATGGGTCGTCATATCATGGATCACCTTATCGTGGTCCATACAGTTATGAGGCAAGGTTTGCCCAATACGATTGGGTGTTTACTCCCAGTTACAACTCACAGCAGCAGCAGCAGGATCCCTCGGAGGATTCGCGTTTTGTAGCGGTTACTCCACCGCCACCACCACCAGTGCAGCAACCGCCTCCAGACCCACCGAGGCATAGGAGATCAGGAGCACGGATGTCCGTGAGAGGGGGATTCCATTTCAGCACCCCTCAGCATTCAAGTGTCAGTCATTACCCGCCACTATATGAAGACCCACAGATGGGTGGGCCTTCGAACCCTGTTTCTGAGGTGGAGTCTTGTCCAGTCGCACCGCCACCAGTGGGTTATGATAACCCAATTCCTGCATACGCCTGTGTAGCAGCGTATAACCCTTTCGGGCAGCCAGCCCATACTAACTACAACTATGCCGAGGCTGACCCATACCTTGTAGCGGCGAACTACAATGCTCTCCATCCTGAAGGACCCTATGGAGGTTCCTGGCAGACTGGATACCCGGCCTATGGGTACCAATACCCGCCACCTCCTCAACCTCTACAACCGCAGCAGCCGCAGCCACCGCAAATCCAACCACCACAACAACAGGAGATTTTACAAAGGTTGAGCCAGGTGGAACGGGAGGTTCGAGAGGAGCGTAGAAGCCACCGGGGATTTCTTAAAGGTTTGGCAAGCTTAATCAAGGGAAAGAGCAAAAGAGATCACTAAATTCCTTATTTGTTTATTTTGTATTTCTTTAATTTTCAATCAAGTCCCTGCGTGGACATCTATTTCTCTATCCAGTCCCTATGAGGACTTGTAGTTTCAGTTTAGCCCCTGCGTGGGCAAGTTATTTCTGTTAAAGTCCCGTTTAGGGCAATATGTACTCTTTTAAATTTTAGTGGCATGTTATAATTTAAATTTCATTTTGTCATTATATGCATAAATGTAATATATATGAAATAAATAAATCTAAAATATGTCATTCCTTTTATAAGATATGCCTTTAAATATTAAATAAGAATCTTAAAGGGTATAACCTAGCCTGCATGTCATTATAAGACCTGGCCATGATGGTAAAACCTGTTTAAAAAGATTCAAATCCTTGTTAACATCTGAAAACATGTTAACACTCCTGGCAGATGTGATTCGTAAAATCACGCATATCATCCTTATATTGGATTCTTCCAATTCCTTCTTTATTATTTAAACATCCATTAGTGATGTAATGCCTACGGGCCATAATCATTGTCATATAAGAAAAAAGATAATTGTAGCCTATAACTCCCTGTCAAGAAAGGTAATGAACTATGATTCAAGCCTTAATGCCTCGATCCTATAAGATCATGGCTATAAATTGAATTGTTCTTGTGACCTGGCCTTATGTGCCATTATAATATGCTAACAAATTATGTCTGAGGATAATTATAATCCTCAATAAACATGCTTAGTTAAATTAACCGATATGGCTTATGATTACCATGGTTAATGAATTGCCATAAAAGACAATTCCATAATGGGCTTTTGAATAAATCTTGTCAATATTTTATGTAGCAATCAAGCTACATGCCTGGGTTAGACGAAGTCAACAGTCACCCAAGGGAGAATCATGACACTTCCAGAGTTAATGTAGCAGGCGCGGAATTGCAGGCATTAATAGATAATGACGTTACGCGAGCTCTTGACAAACAGTTTAATGAATCTAGTGGTACCCATGTCAGAACTCAGTTTATACCACACTCAAAACCATCCTCAAGGACTCATACTCGCAAGAATGAGTCTAATCATTCGTCAAACCAAAGGAGCATCCCGTCTAAGAAGATTGAGCTCAAACAAGAACCACGTGTTAAGTCCTGTTCTTATAAGTATTTCATCTCCTGCAAGCCTAGAGACTTCACAGGGGAGAAAGGAGCCATCGATTGTATGACTTGGCTCGATGAAATGGACACGGTGGTTGATATTAGTGGTTGTGCAGAGCAAGATATTGTGAAGTTTGTGTCACAATCATTTAAAGGAGAAGCTCTAGCGTGGTGGAGATCACTGATTAAAGCTACAGGAAAGGCCCACTTGTATAGCATGTCTTGGGAGCAGTTTGTTGCTCTAATCAAAGAAAATTTATGTCCTCAACACGAAGTTGAGAAGATCGATACCGACTTTCTGACATTGGTTATGAAGAATTTAGACTGTCAGGCCTATCTCACGAGTTTTAATACCATGTCTCGATTGGTTACATACTTGGTGACACCGGAACCAAAACGTATCGCTCGTTTTATTGGGGGTTTAGCCCCGGAGATCAAAGCTAGTGTGAAGGCGTCTCGACCTACTACTTTTAGGTCAGCAGCTGATTTGTCATTATCCCTTACTCTGGATGCGATCAGGCTGAGATCGCTTAAGAGTTCTGAAGAAGGAAAAAGGAAACGTGAGGATGATAACTCACGTCGTTCTGACAAGAAGTATAAGGGGAACTCAGACCACAAGAAGAATTCTGGGTTTAACAAGGGTAACCAGCAAATGGATGAGAAGCCTAAATGCAAAACCTGCCAGAAACGCCATTTCGGGAAATGCAGGTTTGAATCAAAGTCACAATCGCAATCGAAGTCGATTGGTTGTGGGATCTGCAAGTCAAAAGAGCACAAGACTTTGGATTGCAAGAAGTTGAAGGATGCGACCTGTTATGGTTGCAATGAGAAGGGGCATATTAAGACAAACTGCCCGAAATATGCGAAGAAACCTGAAGAAGGTAAAAAGACCAATGCTAGGGTCTTTCAAATGAATGCACGGGAAGTAGTTCAGGATGACATTGTGATAACAGGTACCTTCCTTATCAATGATGTTTATGCAAGGGTATTATTTGATTCGGGTGCAGATAAGTCGTTTGTAGATAATAAGTTTTGTAAGTTATTAAATCTGCCTGTTAAAACCCTAAGCATAAAATATGAGGTAGAATTGGCCGATGGTACCATAGAAACTGCTTCAACCGTATTAGATGGATGTTTCATATCCATTAGGAACCACTCTTTTCCATTGTCTTTCCTTCCTTTGAAACTAGCTGGGTTCGACATAGTAATAGGCATGGATTGGTTATCTCATAACCAAGCTCAGATCGTTTGTGATAAGAAGCAAGTGGTTATCAAGACTCCGTATGGTGAGCCACTTACCATTCAAGGAGACACTCAGTACGGGTTGCCTAAGCAAGTGTCTATGCTTAAGGCATCAAGGTGTATGAAGAAGGGTTGTGTCATTTATATGGCACAAGTGACAATTGATGAACCAAAGCCCAAGATTGAAGACATCCCTATCATTTCTGAATACCTTGATGTATTCCCTGAAGAACTACCTAGTTTACCCCCAGATAGGCAAGTGGAGTTCAGAATCGACATTATACCTGAAGCAGCACCTGCTGCAAGAGCACCTTACCGGTTGGCACCGATGGAGATGAAGGAGTAAGAACTCAACTGGATGATTTATTAGCCAAAGGTTTTATTCGACCTAGCTCGTCCCCTTGGGGAGCACCGATTCTGTTTGTGAAGAAGAAAGATGGATCGATGCGTCTATCCATCGATTATCGTGAGCTAAACAAGGTCACAATCAAGAACATATATCCATTGCCCAGGATCGACGATCTGTTCGATCAGCTTCAAGGAGCAAGCTACTTCTCCAAGATTGATTCGAGGTCAGGCTACCATCAACTGAAGGTGAGAGATGAAGATGTGCACAAGACTGCATTTAGAACTCGCTATGGTCACTACGAGTTCTTAGTGATGCCATTCGGGCTCACTAATGCACCAGCAGCGTTCATGGATCTCATGAATCGCGTTTGTAAACCTTACCTGGACAAGTTTGTCATTGTCTTCATTGATGAAATTCTTATTTATTCAAAGAATCAGGTTGATCATGAGAAACATCTTCGTTGTATTCTTAAACTTCTTCAACAAGAAAAGCTCTACGCCAAGTTTTCAAAGTGTGAATTTTGGCTTCGTGAAGTCCAATTCCTTGGACATGTGGTTAGTGAGCGTGGTATCCAGGTGGATCCCGCTAAGATTGAAGCTATCATGAATTGGCAAGAGCCAAAGACGCCCACAGAGATTCGCAGCTTCTTGGGTCTGGCAGGATATTATAGGCGTTTTATAGAAAATTTATCAAGAATTGCAGCACCCCTAACTTCGTTGACTAGGAAGAATATCAAATTTGACTGGGGTCCTAAGCAACAAGAATCATTTGAGATTCTTAAGCAAAAGCTGAGCAATGCTCATGTGTTAACATTGCCTGAGGGAATAGAAGAGTTTGTGGTATACTGCGACGCGTCACACACTGGCATGGGATGTGTGCTAATGCAGAAAGGCAAGGTTATTGCCTATGCTTCCCGAGAATTAAAGGTGCACGCAAATAATTACACCACCCATGACTTGGAATTGGGTGCCGTTGTATTTGCACTAAAACTTTGGAGGCATTATTTATATGGTACCAAGTGTGTGATCTATTCTGATCATAAGAGCCTTCAGCATCTGTTCAATCAGAAGGATCTGAACATGAGGCAGCGTCGATGGATGGAGACTTTAAATGATTATGATTGTGAAATCCGATACCATCCAGGCAAGGCGAATGTGGTCGCCGATGCTTTGAGCAGAAAGGAAAGGGTTAAGCCCATAAGAATCAACGCCAAGAGCATTTAATTGAAGAACATTTTAAATGAAAGACTGTTAGCCGCGCAAAAGGAAGCCGTATTAGAAGCTAACCATCCAAATGAAAAGCTAGGAGTCACTGCAGAACAGTTATCATATGGCAAGGATGGAATCCTAAGATTGAATGGACGGATATGGGTTCCAATCTATGGAGGACTTAGGGAAGTGATCCTTCAGGAAGCCCATAGTTCCAAGTATTCTGTTCATCCTGGCTGTGATAAAATGTACCAGGATTTGAAGGCAAATTATTGGTGGATAGGCTTGAAGAAGTCTATAGCCACTTATGTGGCCAAATGTCTGACATGTGCTCAGGTTAAAGCAGAACACCAGAAGCCGTCAGGTTTGCTGCAACAGCCTGAACTTCCCACCTGGAAGTGGGAAATGGTGACTATGGATTTTATCACCAAGTTACCAAGGACAAAGTGAGGAAATGATACTATTTGGGTTATAGTGGATAGATTGACTAAGTCAGCCCACTTCTTACCTATTAAGGAAACACACAGCTCAGATAAGTTAGCTCAGCTGTACGTGGATGAGATTGTATCTCTCCACGGAGTGCTAGTGTGTATCAACTCTGATAGGGATACGAGGTATACATCGCATTTCTGTAAAAGTTTTCAGCAATCCCTAGGCACTCGATTGAGCTTCAGCACAGCATAGCATCCTCAAACGGATGGTCAAAGCGAGCGTACTATTCAAACACTCGAAGATATGCTACGAGCTTGTGTTATTGACTTAGGAGGAAGTTGGGATAATCATCTTCCATTGATTGAATTTTCACATAACAATAGCTATCATTCCAGTATTCAAGCTGCACCTTTTGAAGCTTTGTATGGAAGAAAGTGCTGAACGCCCGTTTGTTGGGCAGAAGTTGGAGATGTCCAACTAACAGGACCTGCTATAGTCCTGGAGACGATAGATAAGATTGTGCAGATACGAGATCGTCTCAAAGCTGCCAGGGATAGGCAGAAAAGCTATGCAGATAAAAGGCGTAAACCTCTAAAATTCGAGGTAGGTGACAAGGTATTACTGAAAGTATCACCCTGGAAAGGGGTAATGCGATTTGGCAAGAAAGGCAAGTTAAGCCCAAGATACATAGGACCATTTGAGATCATCGAATGTGTCGGAGCAGTGGCTTACAAGTTAAACCTGCATGAAGAGCTCAGTAGTATTCATAATGTGTTCCACATCTGCAACCTAAAGAAATGTCTAGCTGATGAATCGCTAGTCATGTCACATAAGAAACAACCATGATGGTCGTATGCAATATGTATGTATAGTATGTACACATATGTATAGCATCATGGAAGTTCTAGACTTGCGTCCCCGTTGTTCTCGGTAAAAGAAACAACCATGATACCCAGATGATAAACAACACAAAGACCACGTATCTCAGAACCTCGGCAATCTATCAAACAAAATTTCGGTACCAAGACCATATGCCAATGAGCATTTGTGACAACCCAACTTTTCGGATCGTTACTAACCGCTATTGTTTCCCTTGTAACCGCTTGTACTCCCGAGATTTCGATTAACGCAAATGGGTTTAAACTATATTTTGCAATGCATTTTACTACGATTATTCAAAACGCAGTTATCGCATTTAACGTTGTTTATATAGCTTACTACTTAAACGCACTTTATCGCTTGATTACATCGCTTACTTAGACTAAAGCTATCACAACGCTATCGCAACGCAAACCCAAAACGTGGATTTATGTTATGAAATTAGTTTATATGTGTTAGATTGTGTGATTATTTGTTTAAATGATATGTGGTATTCAACGCAACGCTTATACGCTCACTCGCAACTTGAATAAATGCAACGCAATGCTCAACAAACGAAACGAAAGTTGGAAAACTAACAAACGCACTCCGGCTGTCCGAATGGACATCCAACCGAACACCACTCTCCTCTCACCCTCTATAAATACCGTCGTACGCCCTTATTTCTCTGATGTAGACACTTCCATCCGCTCACACGCACTCATTCACTCTCAGACGCAATTCAAGGCTTTTCGGTAAGCTTTTCTCCTCAAATATAGTACAACTTTCATCACTCATCATTTCTACATCATCTTCTCCATCTAAATCACACACAAGCACCTACTTTCTCTCTAAAATCACAGATTTGGACCTCTTGAAGGTGGTTTCCACCCGTTTTGCTCCGGCAAATGGTTAAGGAACACCATTGATTGAGATTGGTTCTAGATTGTAGCACCTCGTAAAATCACGACCAATATAATGAAGACACTTGTCATGAGCTTTAAACGTGTAATGGATTAAATATGAGGGACTAAAGTTGACAAACAAAGAAAGTATGTGTGTAAAAGGATTCAAAGTGTCAACATTTGATAATTATACTTTTCAACAACCTTACACGATGTTTATACCCTTAAACGAAGGAATTATGAATCATATGAAGCCGTTTGTGGAAGAAAGTGAAAGTTTACAAAACTCAAGGGTTAAATGTGTCAACATGTTTAATTTATACCTCTGAGTGACCTTTTAACGAACCCGAAGCTTTGTAACGATTAAATATGCTCCCAAGAATAAGTGATAAAAATTTCACAAGGTTTCGATATCGTATGAGGAAAATACGTTAACATTCGTAAATAAGGGGTTAAAAGCATCAATGTTGAAATTCAGGACTTTTCGGTGATCGTATAACTAACCGGGGACTTAACGAACTTTGTTTATGACTTAGAGTCCTTAAAAGTCAAGTTTGGGGGTAAAAAGTGTAATAAAAACAAGTTAAAACAACTATTAGAAGGACCATGGACCAAAACAGCAAATTCTGAAACTTGTAACCGGAACCTGGTATTCATACCGGCCGCGTAGGACCCCTCTTATATCCTACGCGGGCCTCCAGAAAGTCACCAGCGACCAAAACTCATGACAGGTGCCTGTGCAGCCTGTTACACCGACTTACATGCATGGTTTTCGATCCCTGGGGCTGCACCAGTGGTATTTCATGCATAGGGGGCACTTGGACTCATCTGGGATCAATCCTAGACTTGTGTGGAGCAATCTTGTGAGTTTTTAAACCCTATATAAGGAGTTCTAAGTTGCAACATTTTTTGCATTCACTTGAAAATCATTCTAACTGAATTTCTAGAGCTCTCTGGAACTCAAACAAGATTCCATTAGCTTCTAAATCGTGCTAAGTACTTCAGTAAGCTTCCTTAACCTCTCTAATTAGTGTTTTATTAGTTTAATGACCTAAAGTCAAAGCCGTCGTAATTAAGCTTTGACTTAGTGATTAATCACTAATGGTCCTATCATTTTTCGAATTGAAAGTGGCTATGAGTTGGTAATTATGTGGGTAATAAACCCTTAAAAGGGCACCCTCTGATTCCCACTCTAACTAGGTCAATTGTCGGGTTAAACTTAGTTATAAAAAGTCAACAAGAAGCTATTTTGTAAATACACACATAATTAACAATGTAGAAGCTATGAAACCTGTTTTAACACTTGTATAACTTGGTAATTAATGTAAGAACATGTCTAAGCATGTTCAACCCGACAATTTTGTGTTTAGACTCGGTTCGGAACCGAAAGTCGCAAAAGAAGACTTTTTCTTTGACTTTCAGTTCTGGCCCGATTTAGCTTAGTTTAGACATGCCTTATAGTTCCATTAGGACCAGGTTATAGGTTAGTATAACCCTCTGAGATTATACAACTTGGTTCCTAATTAATCCGATTCATATGCATGTTTCCGTTAATTGCTTAAATGTTGACCATTATGCCCTTTTGACCTTAAAACGAGATTTTTGAAAATGTGAGAGTACAAAAACCTTTGTTACAGATTTATAAACTTGTCCTAAAAATTTGACATCAATTTGAGGTCTAGATTAAGAGTTATGCTCAATAGCGTAAATTGAAAGTTTTTTATTAATTAAACGGCATTATTAGCATAAAGCCTGTCTAAACCCAAATTTTGACACCAAAATTTTTTTCCCACTTATGTAATATAATATTTTGGGATTTTTGAAGATTTTTATTTATTTTTAAACTGAGCATAACATAGGGTTCTTGCTTTAATTCGGTAATTGTCGGTTATACCCTTTTTGCTAATAAAATGAGTTTTACGTAACATTTTGGTACCAAACTTTTTGCTACTGATTTTATATGATAAATAAAATATTTTGAACTTTATAAACTGATCAAAAACTCAGATTTCCTATTATAACCCGAAAATCGCTTAAAACCGACTTTTACGCGTTATAAACGCATAGTATGGGTTAAAACTATTTTTGGCATATAAGACTTAATACCTACTGATGTTTCAAGTAATTTTTATAACTTTAACAGTAAGAAATAGTTTTGAACTCAGATTTCCAAATTTGACCTTTAAAGCTTATGTGAAATTACCAAAACGCCCATACGGTGCATAGTTTGGTTATAAATGATAAATTTCACATATTGGCAATACCCTACTGATATGACCTGCAAAAATAATTATTTTTACTGATCATGTCAGACCTGAACCTCAGATTAATATTTAATCTCTTTTATAAGTTTTAAAATGACCAAAATACCCCTACGGGGCTTAATTTGAGTTTAAATTCGTTTTGGCCATAATGGAAGGTATCTTACTGATATCATAACATATTTAAGGCATATTAACATAGGAAACCTGTTCATGACTCATTTATTTACCCGTTATGCATTTTTCGCGTTCGGTACGGTTTATGTAACTAGTTTGCATAAATTAACCGAAACGGGTCAAACATTATCATTTTCACTTCAAAATCCAGAATGTGTTTAGTTTACCCATATTATACAAGTCTTCATACTTGTCGGGGCTAAACCACATTCCAATCCGGTCTTCGCTTTATCATGCGTTTGAACCGTATACCTTTCTTTAAAACTAACCGGTCTAAGTTTAAACTTAAGTAAGACCCGTTAGGAATCTAATAGGTTATTAAAACCTTCGTTCCAGATTTAGGAGCCCAGTAAAAGATAACTGCATTTGCTGATTGGTACGTCTGAGATAAATTTGTACAATTTGCTCAGGTAAATACTCTTAACTTATTTTCCCTTATACGGGCTTGGGATACGGTATTAAAATAATACCGCTTGGTCGGGTGTGTAGTTATTAAATCGGATTGTGATTAATATAATCACATAACCCATTTTAATCTGTTTTGTTTGGTATATGGCCTTTGGGGGGTTAATGACCGTGTCCTGGATATCCTTGGCTCATTCAATGAAATGGCCATGACTTAAACACGGGGTGTAGGCATACACCTGACAGTTACGTATGTAGAAAAGTATCCCACAATAAGGTATTCCTTGTGGGCATTATACTTGTGGTGTGTCAGTTAATCTTGTCCGGCTCTTCTAACCGGCCCAGACGGACGCCAAACATTTAAATCTATATACAAGATTATTTTTAAATAATTGTCCCAAGTTATAAAAGATATTTTGTGCCTTGTGCATTCAATCAATTTTCTTAAACCTTTTCAAAATGAGTCTGTTAATTGTATTTACCAGTGAAAACTGACGGATTTTCCAAAAAGGTTAAGTGCAGGTACTAGACGGAATAGGTTGCCTACTCCTATCATCAATAAAGAGTCTTGCAAGCTTATATGTTTATAAATCTGTTGAACAATGATCCTTTTAACTTTGATCCGTCTGTGGATCCCTTACAACCGTTTTTGTAATAATTGATATTACTTTCATTCGGTTTGTAATGTTTTTATCTTTCGACTTCCGCTGTGTATTTAACTGTGATAAATTGTCTATGATGATATCAACTATGTCACGATACTCCCCACCGGTCCCACCGGTAATACGTGGAAATATCGGGGTGTCACATGGATCTAAAGGATTTCCACACCTTTTAACTTAATCTCAACAAGATTTCAACACTTTTCAACTATTTTCAACTTTTCTTCACTTTTTCTACTCAAAACAGATGGAATCGGGACTCATTCAGACTCTCTACTCATTTCCTAGTTGAGAGCCGGCTTGAAAACGGATTTCCACCGGATAGATGACCGATTAACGAGTTGAACATGAAATTCCATCAAGAACAGTAAGACTGATCGAATGGGTTGAGACCATTCGACCGAATAAGCTGGTCTTGGTGTTTTTCGTTGTTCGACACGTCGTCACGCCGTCTCCGTTAAACTGCAAAACTTTTACTTAGAAAATTTTACAAATTTTCATATAACAGATCGCCCACTCGAGTGGCCATCCGATCGGATGACCATCCGATCGAATGACCATCCGACCAATTGACCTGACCCTTTTAACTTCCAATATTTCAATGTTTAGACTAAACTTCAAATTTCAACGATTTAAAAACACACCTCATTCGAATGGCCATCCGTTCGAATGGTCATCCGCTCGGATGACCATTCGTCCGGATGACCATCCGCTGAAATGGAAACCCATCCGTTCGGATCACCATTCAAACACTCTACCATCCGACATTATGTTCACGCGCTGTTCAACCCTCTACTCAACGACTTATGCTTTTGTTTCCATGCTCAGGCTAATTTAGCGCTCCCTTCAATCCAACACAGTGTATGTTTAGCAACTACGAACTCACTGTGAGTATACTCGAACCCTTTGTCGCTTAACGCCCTTTTGGGTGTTACATACGTTCACTATCAAACACAACGCACACAACACTTAAACGCTTTACAAACGCTAACCGCTCTTGCATGTTATACGTGATTTGATGAATGCTTGTATATTATGTATACACAGGGATTACTGCTTGCCACCCTTAGCAACGATAGTACTATAGTTTGGACTCAGCACCTGTTTATTCAGGGGTTGTGACGGGTGGTCCGTAGGACAACCCTTAAATGAGCTAAATACGTGCATATCCCATATTTTACACGGTTATGTATCGTGAATGTGATAACTACGAGTGTTCGTGTGTTTTACAGGTAAATCGCTTAATTCGGTTAAATTGGAACGCGTAGGTTACGGTTTGAAGAAAGTCAGTGCACATTTGTATGTTGGAGGGTATAAATGGGTTTTAAAATCTAGTCATATACATGCACATGGGCTTCGACGATGAGGAGACTTTGTGGGATTGTTTGGGGATGGCACATGCAAGACACTTGTGTGGGGATTCATTATTATTCATCTATGACTAATATATCCACGCACACGTGAAACAGAGGACATAAAGTCAATATTAACACATCATCAAGCATCATCACACCATAAAAGGAATAGAGATATATATTAAAGACATAGTGAGCCGATTGAAACAAGACTTTTGTCACAACAGCACAAATATATATCATCGTCATTAGAGATGGGCCGCACATGGGCCGACTCGGTGGATTTTGCAATATACACACACGGCAACATTAGAGAATTGTTGTGAGACATCATCATCACCAATCACGTGAAGGTGGACTTTTGGCAGGCACATGTTGTTGGTGACCAATATGTATATTGGACTAAAGAAAAATGGATATTAAATGGGGCTTTAACATCAATTCAAGTGGGCCGAGACTTGGGGGCAGCCACGTTAACTTTGAGATGGATTGGGATTGTTAATTAAATAAAACAACATCATCACATCATAGCCAGTATTCACGTGAGGAGGTTTGGTTCGAGAGGCACAAGGTCAACAACATAATCATCACATCAACAACATACATCACGTGACTTAGTGGTTTTTGGTCAACATACATCATCAATATTATGGAGCATATATTGGCGGCAGACATAGGGACTTGGGAGCTTTTGTAACTTACACATTAAATTCACTTTTGATGGTGTTTTGATGGTATCTTATGATTGGTTTTCGGTTACGAACCATTGGTCTTGGGGAACGAGGGAAAAGCAAGTATGGAGACTTGGTGGAGGATGGTTGTTCAAGTCATGAATGGCTAAAACTCTTGATGGTCATCTTTAGTTGAAGGTTGTAGAGACAATTGTGCTTGATTTCATATTTCTAGAATGGTAAATTGAATTTATGTTTTATTTATCATGGTGTGTTCTTATTTGCTTGTAAATTGTTGATGCTTATGATTATTCTATTTTGAAACCATACGTTCTTGGTGCCGTTGGCAATCGAGATATCATGGGTAGAACTAGGATCGGGTAAGGGTCAATTGGTCATCGGGTAACAACCTCACGTTCTAGGAATCTGAGTACTTAGTTCCCTTTTATCACAACAAGTAATTGCACATGAATTATGTCTATGTAGTTCTTTCTAGTGAATGATAGCACAAATGTTGAAGCAAACCGGAAACTAAAGATGGTCACTCGTCTCTAATTTGTTTACAACCAAAACTTTTCTTTTGAAATTTAATTAGTTAATCTTAGTTTTAAAAATCAACCAATCAAACCCACTCTTGAATTTATTTTTCTTTCAATTTAGTTTACTTTAGTGAAGTTAGACATACATCGAGATAGCACATATTCCACAAACTCCCTGTGTTCGATACCCACTTACCGCTAGCTAATTAGTTGTAATTGGATTAAATTTGATTGTGACCACGACATCACGTCAGGTTGTTAAGGTTATTACTTCACGTGTTCACAATGGTGGACATGTGTCGCGCATTCTACAACTCGCAGTCATGTTGGTATTGCTTGTATCATTGTCGCTAGCTTACTTGATTCACCCCTCTACGTGTTACATGTTGGTTATGCGTAAACGCTTTCTATACTATTATTATGCAAACTTGTGTACTCACCTTTACATTTTATGTATTGACTTTATTTTAACATATATGACAGGTTGATAGGATGCTACGCCATGCTGAATCAAGTTAGGGAGTTTAGAAACCCACAATAAAATCTGAGTTGTCGGAATAGACTTGTTTTTTAGACTTATTATCTGTAATGACTGTTTTTGCTTTATCTGTTAGTAGTATGGGATAGTAACATTAAAGGTATCGCCATTTAATAGTTGTTGTGGATTCTCTTGAACAATATGTTTCGCTCAGTACCACGCCCCGATGATTCCGCCATCGGTTGGGGTGTGACAGCGTTTCCCACACGGTCTTCAGTTCTTTATGTTTATATCGCCCTGCACACTTTAAAATGATTGTGAGCCTATCAACACATCATTAATAGAGCTACTTATCGTTTTTCATTTTAAGTTCAAAGATGTTTCGACAGACCACTGATTTACTATTCTCTTTTTCTCACCAGGAAAGTCATTTTTGTTTTTCTCTTGTTTTTGTCCTTTTTGATGTTTTTCAATGGTTTTTGTAATTTTATGATTTGAATTTACTCCCCCTAAAATTCAAAAAGTAAATTTAAACTTTTAAATAACATCTTTTTGGATTTTCTTCAAGAAAAATATTCACAAAACTTTTTTCCCGATGTGGATTAACTCATGTTTTACCTCGATGTCGTTTACCAAAATTAATTTAATCATATCGAATTTTGGAAAAATGAGTTGGCACGTTGGTAATCGGTGTGGACCAAAACAACATTGACGAGTTTCATATTGAAACAATCACGTGTGAGGTGATATTCGTGACCAATGTGTTTGGTCAAGGAGTGCTGTACGAGATGTCAGTAATTCGTAAAGTAGCTTAAATATTGACAAAGATAGGAGAGATTAGAAATTCAAAACCACAATCCTGCAACTGCTTCGTTCATTGCAATGAATCTGAGTGCTCTCCCAAATTGTATACCCACCCGGTGTGGATTTCAAGGTCGGATTTGCAGCTACAATAAATGAGAAATCTCTTCACAGCAACAAGATAAGAAACCTCCAGGTCTGGCTAGTAAGAAGCAAGTGAGCATGTGGGAATGCTTGCACACATCATCATTGGTCGATTCATACATGATGTCTTCCACCTACTTTTGCACCAGCAAAGGTCTTCGTTTTTCTCCTTCAGAAGTAGAGTGCACTTGTTCAATCCACGCCAAGGTATCCGCACACCCGGTTGCTTTGTTCAACAAACACATTTTCTTCATCACACCATAGAGAAATGTACACTACACGTTCATCTTGTAGGCCTTAAACTTCTTGTGCGAAGTATAAGCCACTAATCTTCGATAAGCTTCACACACGCTGCAGGCGCGTACATTTCGTTGGAATCTATCCCTTGGACCCGATCAAAGCCTTGAACAACTGCCGTTGTTGCACATTTTCATCTTATTAAAGTTCTCAACTTCAATCATCATCATTCCTTCACTGTACATTCTCTTATTTTATCTCCCCAAAGGCAACATATCCTCCTAGATGTAACGATGTTTCGGAGCCTCATGTCGCTGCTCCTGTG
Source organism: Helianthus tuberosus (assembly GCA_030545235.1). Taxonomy (NCBI): domain Eukaryota; kingdom Viridiplantae; phylum Streptophyta; class Magnoliopsida; order Asterales; family Asteraceae; genus Helianthus; species Helianthus tuberosus. The sequence continues at coordinate 32,535,331 of CM060388.1, read as the reverse complement.
CCTGGATGCTCCACTATCAACAATCATGCGACTATCAACAATTCCTCCTGGAACATCCTGCACACTCAGTTGACAATTAGTTGGAGAGTGGGACCCAAGCCATTGTTGACTTGGGTCATCCGAAGTAACTAAGAATTGTGAATTTGATTTCCCGATGATTCGGATTTGATTGTGCTCCCCCTGAAACAATTACTGGTTTTGGTTTCCAAATCTGTTTTTGTTTTTCATTTTTAACATCTGGTTTAACGGACTGTGTTTGGACAACCTTAGGTTTTAACACCTTTTCAACGTCCGTTCATTGTTTTCTTTTCTGTTTCAATTTTCTTTCTTTTTGAAACCGGAACGGTTGTTTTGGTGAAACAAATCGTGATCAGTAAGAGTTTCCATAGGGGGCATCAACTTTTGCCTTTCCTTTCGTGAGATATGGACAATTTTTGACAATGTGTCCATATTCACTGCACTCAAAGCTTGATCTCCACTCAACAACCCTCGGAGTATCGTGACGGTGATAGCTTGACGATGAACTTCGTGATCTCAAGGTACTTGGTCCTACATCACAACAGTTTATGTGTTGTGTGTAGTTGTTCTAAATGTTTCTTTTCAAAAAATGGACTTGTTTAACAAAATCCTTGTTGGACTTGTTCTCAAAAGATTCAATTTATCAGTCCCTTGAGACTTCACGAAGTTTATCTTTTTAATCTTCTTCTTGTTCTGAGCTCTTTTGCCCTTTCTTTTTCCTTGATTAGCGTGATTTTGCTTTTGTTGATCTGGAAGTTTTTTATTTCCATATTGTTTCCTAAGTTCATCTTTTGGGATAGGAGCACACTGAGTTACTACAACTCTTGGGCTCGACTTACCCAAAAACATTTTGGTTGAATCCACAAACACTTTATCAATCAAAGATTGATTAACATTTTTAATGAGAAAATCTTTGTTTGAGTAAACGTTGTCAGAACCAATCAACGTGTAAAGCAAGTTCATGCTTTCATAGGTTTCAACATGAGCTTCAGCATTCTTGACAGGAGGACTCACACATGGTTTTGCTGGAGGATCACAGAGAATGTGATTCTCGAGAGGTATGTTTGTCTCTTTTGTCGTCATGTTTGATTGCTTATGACTGTCCTTATTCGACTCATCATCCGAACTATCACAATCCTCAACAATGACTAGAGGATCCTAATTCTGTACAGTTGTGGAATCTTTGACATTAGCTGATTGAGCTTGATTGGAGGATATATCCTTTTTGTATCAGAGCCCAACTGCGAATTCCTCAATGTCTAATGAAACTGACGGCTCAAAACGAGGCATATCCTCCTCATCAGGCATCTTGGTATAATTGCGTCTTATCGGCGGAGGACACGATTGATACCCAATGCATTTAACATTACCTTTCTTCTTTTGTATGTCTATGACGTGATCCAACACATATCGTGAGTTGGAATAGCTATTCAACTTAACTTAGACCGCATCACTCTCACACTTTGCACAGGCTAATTCCTTTTTCGTTTCCTCGAGCATGTTAATGTAATTGTTAATGGCTGTTTGTTTTCTCAAAAAAGTTTTCATTAACTCAGTAACGTCTTTCTTTAAGGTCTCAATTATGGTTTTAAATTCCTTTTCATGTCGTTTTAAAACCATGTTAGCCTCTGTGCATTTTTGAAAGGTCGACAATCAAGTTTTGATTGTGGTTAAATGTCAATTCAAATTTACTTTGTAACTCAAACAGTTTGCCTTCTAACTCAGAACATTTACTGCATTTTTCACACTTAGAACAGATAAAGTTATCGACACTTACCTGATTGGATTCACCCTCAGACATTAACCCATCTGCCTTAGAATCAACAACCTCTCTCGATAGACCTTCTGATCCATCCGCGCTTAAACTTGAACATTCTTCATCTGAACTCCCTCAGTATCCCGAACTGTCATCATTTCCTAAGGATTCACCATCATTGACATTCTTGACAATTTCGACATAGAATGCAGTTCTTGTTTGATTGTTATTTCTCAATTTTACAGTCTGATCACAACTACAGCCCAATAATTGATTTGTGGTGGTGGAAGGATATTTGACGGCATAAGAGACTGAACCCAAGACATGTCACTTTGATGAACATATGTATTACTAGAACTGGAAGGTTGAGGTCCCTATGCTGAAGGATCGAATGTTTGTGAAGAGTTGATTGAGCTTGGATTGTTTGGGTTTGACTAATATGACATTTTATCCTAAAATTTAACTCGCAAAAAATAGCTAAGTTCAAAAAAGGCTCAACTTTCAAACAAAACTCGCTTTTGGATCATGGCCCACTAATGTAAAAATGAGAACCGAATAATTAAATGAAATGGGCTTAAAACGATGTGGACTAGGCTTGATATTGACAATGTCCAAACGGAATGGGCTTTCAAACAAATAATATAGACTCACCACTATTGTTTTGAATAAGGCCTCCTTTTTTACGTATAATTTTTTTTGGTCTAGGCTTGAAGTTCAACAACAATGACAGTGGGTTGGGCTTGAGTGTTAAACGATTGATTGGGTTGCTTTCGAATGGAATGGATGAGGGCTTGTTAAAGAATTGCACGATAATTGGCTTGTGAGAAATTAATTAATTGAACTAATGGGCTTATACAACAAACGATTTGGACCAGTGTGTTGTGGATCAAGCTCAAAATGATATTGTCGATCTACAAACACCATCAATGTATAACAAATTCAACTTTAATTTAAAGATGGGCCAGTATGTGTAACACCTCGTAAAATCGTGTCCGGTAATGTACTGACACGTGTCCATACTCCCAAATATGCCTAATGTTGGCTGGGGGGGGGGGACTAATTTTGGCAATTATGGAAAGTATGAATGTGGAGGGACTAAAGGTGTCAACATGCTGAAACTATGCCTCTGAGTGACCCATTACGGAACGCAAGCTTGATGCTATACAGTCGTGTCCATACTCTCAAAAGGAGCCAAATGTTGGACGAGAAGGACCATTTTTTACAATATATAAAAGTCAGAAGGTGGAGGGACTAAAAATGGAAACTAGTGAAATTTTTGGTGTTTTGCCATCGTCTACGGACCATAGACGTATGGCCCATATGGTTCGCAAAGTGGCGGTAAATCAGATGCACAGGAGGTCTCTACGGACCGCAAAGGATACCCCTCTACGGTCCGTAGAGGGGTTGCCAGCTACGAAAATTGGCTTGGAGCCCAAACAAACCTGCATGAAACCACGTTTCGAAACCATGAGCTCATGTGCAGTTCTTGCCACGTCCAAGGCCACTTGTACTCATCATATAACACTTGCTAACACCTGTGATCATCTTATTTAAGTCCCTCAAGTATAAATAGAGGTGTTAAAAACTTCATTTCTTGCACCTCTTCTCATAAATCATTCTATCTTCCTCTATGAAAGCTCCTGGTCCTCAGGAGCATCCAAATCAGTTCCATTTTCATCCCAGGATCACTTGTAAGTGTTCCTATCCTCTGCATTTTCGTTTTATAGGCTTTAAAGGCCGAAAGTCAAGCAAAATCGTTATTTGCTTTGAATTTCGGTTTAGACCATTATAGTCCAGCCATTGTTTGAGTTGAACATGGCTACGTGATCGTAATTAGGTAGGTATTAATCCCTCAAAATGGCACCTCCTGAAAATCACCTTAAGTTGGTCAATTGACGGGTCAAAGTTTTATTGTTTAAAAAGTCACAAGTCAGTTTTTAGTAAATGTTATAAACTGATCATATGTATGTTATAAATAATGTTTTGACACTTAAACAAGTTGGTAATTAATATTAGAACATGTATGAACATGTTCAGCCCGTCAATTCCAGTTTTAAGATTGGTTCGGGGATAACCCCTTTGTGGGTTTAAGTGGCGTGTCGGTTAATCATGTCTCGGTGTTTAGTACCGGGCCAAATATGTATTGACAGGCATGTAAAACTGTATACAAGATTATTTTGAATTGTCCCAAGTTATTTATAAAATAATGTGCCTTATGCACTTAAAACATTTTTGAAATGTTTTCAAAATGAGTCGGTTGATTGTATTTACCAGTGTAAACTAACGTATTTTCAAAAGACTAAGTTACAGGTTGCAAGGATACCTAAATAGGCTGGAAGTTGCTCAATAATGCTAGAAGAAGAATTTGCAACTCCTTTGCATAAAACCTAGTAATCTGTTGATCTCACTTTTGTATATTTTTCGATCCGCCTGTGGATCTTTATTACAAACCGTCTGTATATTATTTTGAACATTTGGACATTTGAGTTTGTAATAATATATTAAACTCCAAGACTTCCGCTGTGCTATCTGTGTGTTTGTCTATGATGATACCAATCTTACGTCACGATACTCCCCACCCGGGCCCACCGGGATTTGGTCAAAAATTCAGGGTGTGACAACTATCCATATATATAACGAGTTGGGCCAGATGTGAGTAATAAAATTCACTCAAGGAAATGATGGTGGGCTGGTACTTTGAATTCAAATGAAAAACAAAGACTACTGATGTGAGTTGAAGTGAGAATGATTTGTTCAAATGTTGATTATCGATTAATCTAAAGAAGGGTCTAACAGTCAATTTACTTTCAATATGTGAAATTAAATGTATGGTGACTTTTGCTAGAGACGAACTGAATAAGACAAAATCATAGGCCCCTCTTATTTACACATACCCTATATCTTATTTTCACACCCCCTATTGTATACGGGCCGTATAACATTATACGGCCCATGTAGAATGTTTTTCAATAGGAAAATGCGCAGGGAATGTTTTTTTTATTTTACTATATACGGCCCGTATATAGTTATACGGGTTGTATACATGTGTATACTATCAGTAAAACGTATACGGATCAATGGATTTATTTTGTGAGGTTTTTTCAAACTTGTTGATGTTATCAAATGTATACGGGCCGTATAACTGTATACGGGCCGTATATAAGGTTGTTTTTTCCAGTATCCCTTTTTTTCCAATAAAAGCACAATCATTCTAGGGTTTCTAAACTCTTCATCACCTTTAACAATGTCGATAAATGTTGACCGGAACACGCCGCTTAAATTGGAGCACAAGTAGAGTAACGTTACCGATCAGTCCGTTGATGGAAACCTTAGCGATCACAGAGATCTTCGTGTTGGTTATTTATCGATTCTGCTAGTTATCGGCGGGGATGGGTACAGAAACCACCAAGGATGATAATGGATTGGTTACATAAACCACTAGCAGAAGAACCTGACACGCCTTCTATGATGATCCGAAACATTCCGAATAACTAGCATAAGAACCCGACACAAACAAGTTCTCCACAGTTTCATCACATTTGATTTCATCTGTCCAAGTTTGAGAACCTAATTCAGATACACAACGGTTCTCCAATTCCAGATCAGTAAGCAAATACACAACAGTATATGTTCATATCAGCGTTGTTTATCACCCTGTGTGAGAATTGGAAGCCCGACAAACAGTCTTAGACGTGGTTTAATATCTTTAATCTATTAGAACGATCCTTGTTTTGTCACGTACATGTGTTTAATTCCCAAACATCAATACAAATACCACGTTTTCTTTTGCTAATTATTCGGAATGTTTCGGATCATCTTTAGTAGTGTTTGTTTGACAACCTGATTCAGATTTAAACAATGCACGCCTCATTTAATCTTTTTTACTCATTTCTTCGATTTCGACAAATCTTTTCAACAATCAGTAAGCAAATACACAACGTTATTGAGATAATGAATTGTCAAATGTGATGGGTACATTCGGAAGGGATAGGTACAGAAACCAGGAAGGGTGATAATGGATTTGTTACAGAAACCACTAACAGAAGAAGCCGACACGTCTTCTATGATGATCCGAAACATTCTGAATAACTAGTAGAAGAACCCGACACAAACAAGTTCTCCACAGTTTGTTATTCAGATCTCTATTCGGTCATCTTTCCAAACTACAACACACGATAAGTTTAAACTTTGTTGCTTGTGATTTGACCATGAAAGGATTGGAGGTGATTTATACCTTTAATAAGCTGTAACAGTTGTCAAATTCATTGCGTGAATTCATATTGTTTAGACAACAACAGATAATGAACGGATTGTTGGACTTCTTGTTCCAAATGTAGCTACATGATCCGTACTTAAAGGTCTCTCTAAAATATGCAACTGAGACCGCCTTGTTAATTTTAATGAAGCAATGAAGATTGAATGTGCAAACCGCAACCGTCTTTGACTACGGAAACGGTGGCTATGAGTGCTTACTGCTCTGGAATCAGAGAACCGTTGTATATCTGAATCAGGTTCTCAAACAAACACCACTAAAGATGAGTTGGAAAATTGCATCAACTCTCCTATATCAACATACTCTTCTCCAGACGGTTGATCAGCCTGTACCAAAGAAACCAAATTCGTAACAATGAAAACGCCGATAAACGATCATCGGAAAACGCCGCTTAGTTGTTATCAAATGAAAACTTGAGGGGTCTAGTCCTAGCTAGTTATTATCATCTGATTGTCATTCCGAATAACTAGCAGAAGACGTGTATACCGTATAGAATTATTTCCACGTGTCGGGTTCTTCTGCTAGTTTTCGGGCTTCCAATGCTCACACAGGGTGATAAACAACGCTGATATGAACACATAACAACTGCTTTATCTTGGTCGTCGAGAAAACTTTTCCTCAGGGGAGGGTGAGTAGTATGAGTCTGAGTCAACTGTGGTTCGTGAATGTTTCGAATCATCATAGAAGGCGTGTCGGGTTTGTATTTCCCATAGCCACCGTTTCCGTAGTAAAAAATGATTGCGGTTTGCACATTCAATCTTCATTGAAGTCAAATGTGATCAAACTTGGACATCAGACATAAATCTTGAAGTAAATATGTTTTGGTAGGTTGAAAGAGGTGAATGATCTTGAAAGATTTGTTGAAATCAAAGAAAAGAGTAAAAAGATGATATGAATATCTAAACAAGATGTAATTGCAAGGGAGTTTGTCGGGGCTTCCAATGCTCACACAGGGTGATTGTCACACCCCGATATTTCCACGTATTACCGGTGGGCCCGGTGGAGAGTATCGTGACGTAGTTGATACCATCATAGTCAAATAATCACAGTTTAACGCACAACGGAAGTCTTGAAAGTAAAATATTAATACAAACCAAAACACAAAGTATATTGAAATATTATACAAGCGGTTGTATGTGGATCCACAGGCGAATCTAAAACAGAAAGTAAATATTGTTCAACAGACTTTAAGTACTAAGAGCTTGCAAGACTCTTTAATTAATACTCAGGAGTTTCCAGCCTATTTCGTGTACTACATGCACTACTCTTTTTAAAAATACGTCAGTTTACACTGGTAAATACTATTAACTGACTCTTTTGAAAACATTTATAAAATTGGTTTGGATGCACAAGGCATAAAATCTTTTATAACTTGGGACAATTATTTAAAATAATCTTGTATACAGATTTATGTGTTTGTCGTATGTTCAGGGCCCGGTTAGAAGAGCCGATACAAGATTAATAGACACACCACTAGTATAAGCCCACAAGAAGTTTCCTCACAAGTGAGATACCGTTTTACATACGCAACTGTCAGGTGTATGCCTACACCCCGTGCTTAAGTCGTCGTCATTTCAAATGAATGAGCCGAGGATATCCAGGACACGGTCATATTAACACCCAAAGGCTTTGTATCAAACAAAACAGATTAAAACGGGTTATGCAATTTATTAATTACAATCCGATTAAATGATTTTATACCCGACCAAGCGGTATTATTATAATACCGTATCCCAAGCCCGTATAAGGGAAAATTGAGCTAAATGAAATTTATTCTCAGTCGTATTTTCTAATCAGTAAGTACAGGGAGCTTTTACTGGGCTCCTAATCTGGAACGAAGGTTTTAATAACCTATTAGATTCCTAACGGGTCTTTTTTAAGTTATAACTTAGACCGGTTAGTTTTAAAGAAAGGTTTACGGTTCAAAACGCAAGATTAAGCGAAGACCAGATTAGAACGTGATTTTGACCCAACAAGTATGAAGACTTGTATAAAATGGGTAAACTAATCACATTCTGGATTTTGAAGTAAAAATGATAAGGTTTGACCCGTTTCGGCTAATTTATGCAAACTAGTTACATAAACCGTACCGAACGCGTATAGGCATAACGGGTAACCCAATGAGTCATGTACAAGTTCCCTAAGTTATTATACTTAAGTTATGTTGTGATATCAGTAAGATATCTTCCATTATGCCCAAAACGAATTTAAAACCATTTTAAGCCCCGTAAGGGTATTTTGGTCATTTTAAAGTTTATAAAAGAGGTTAAATAATAAACTGAGGTTCTGGTCTAAAAATATCAGTAAAAGTACTTATTTTATCAAGTGAAATCAGCAAGATATCATACATATGTGAGGTTTAACAATTATGGCCAAACTATGAACCGTAGGGGCATTTTTGTCATTTCACATATGCTTTCAAGGTTAATTTTGGAAATCTGAGTTCAAGACTTATACTTACTGTTAAAGTGTTAAAATTTATTTTTAAAATCAGTAGGTAATAAGTCTTAGGCGTTAAATATGGTTTTAAACCATACTATGCGCCTAATTAGCGTAAAAGTCGGTAATTGACGGTATTCAAGATGTTTATAAAATTCTGAAGTTTTGATCAATTTCTAATGCTTAAAATATTTTATTTAACATATGATATCAGTAGGAAAAGGTTTGGTATGCAAATCATATGTTAAACTCATTTTATTAACAAAAAGGGCATTACCGTCATTTACCGAATTTAAGCTAGAACTCTATGTTATGGTCAGTATAAAATTTTATAAAAATTTCCAAAAATCCCTAAATATTATATCATAACAGTGGGTAGCAAGTTTGGTGCCAAAAATTGGGTTTAAATATGATTTATGCTAAAAAGGCAATTTAATTAATAAAAAGCTTTTGTTTTATGATATCTTGCATAACTCTTATTTGAGACCAGAAACGGATGTCAAATTTTTAGGACATACTTATACATCAGTAATGAAGATTTTAGTCCACTCACATTTCCAAAAATTTCAATTTTATATCAAAAGGGCATAATGGTGAACTTTTAAGCATTTAGCAGAAACATGCAAAGCACTAGGATTTCTATGGAACCATGTTGTATAACCTCAGAGGGTTATACGAACCTGTAATATGGTCTTAAAGGAACCCTAAGGCATAACTAAACTAAGCTAAATCGGGTCATGACTGAAAGTCAAAGCAAAAGTCTACTTTTGTGACTTTTGGTTGCGAACCGAGCCTAAACTCAGAATTGTCGGGTTGATCATGCCTAAACATGATCTTATGATATTTACCAAGTGATTTAAGTGTTAAAACATGTCTCATAACTTCTGCATTATCAATTATTAATTATTTTGTAAAAACTGACTCGTTTGACTTTTTGTTAAGTAGTTTGACCCGACAATTGACCAAGTAAATGTGATAATTAGTAGGTGCCCTTTTAAGGGTTTAACACCTACATAATTACCAACACATAGCCACTTTCAATTCGAATAACAGTTGGACCGTTAGTGATTAATCACAAAGTCAAAGCATCATTACGATATCTTTGACTTTCGGTCATTAAGCTAATAAAACCTTAACTAAGGAAGCTAAGAACACTTACAATGGTCCTTAGCACGAATATTAGACTAGAGAAAGCTTCCTTGAACACCAGGATGCTTCAGGGAATGAGTTGTGAAGTGAAAACTTCAAGTGTGCATGAGCAATGAACATCAAGGCCCTTTATATAGGAAGTTTGGGTGTCTTAAGATCATTGCAGCTGTTCCTAGGAAGTCATCAGATGTTTACAAGTGTCCCTAGGGCAGTAAAAACCAGTTGCACAGTCCCTGGTATAAAAAACAAGCATGCAATGGCGGTGGAACAGGTTGCAACATGCAGCTGTCCAGAAAAAGGTCGCTGGCAGTCCTCTCGCGGCCCGCGAAGACATCAGGGGGTGGCCTTCACGGCCCGCGACAACCCCTGATTCCGGTAAAAACTTTGCAAACTTTGCATTTTCAGTCCCTGGTCCATTTTAAGTTTAATCAACTTTCATTTATTGCACTTGTGACCCCATAGTTAACTTTTAAGAGTTTTAGGTCCTAAAACAAACATCGTTAAGCTCCCGTTAGTTCCGAGATCAGCCGAAATGTACTTATGTGCATCGAAACTCCACGAAATCATTATCCGATATTCATGACAATGTAATGAAGTATTACAAAGCCTCAGGGTCGTTAAAAGGTCACTCAGAGGTAAGAATTAACATGTTGACACGTTTAACCCTTATGCTTTGTAAACTTTTGATTTTTAAGTACAAACGGCTTTCTGCGTTCGGCAGTTTATTCATGAAAGAATACGAACGTCGTGTGAGATCATTCAGAGGCTTAAGTTTGGCATGTTGACACTTTGGATCCTTCTACACTCATACTTTCTTTGTTTTCAACTTTAGTCCCTCGAATTCAAATCATTACACGTTTAAAGTTCATGACACGTGTCTTTATTATATTGGACATGATTTTGCGAGGTGTTACATCCTCACCCCCTTAAAAGAAATCTCGACCTCAAGATTTACTGAAATAAATGAGGGTATTTCTGCTTCATTGTGGACTTAACCTCCCACGTGTATTCTGGGCCTCCGCGGGCATCCCATTTTACCTTCACAATCGGCACATTCTTTCTTCGAAGCTTCTTGACCTGTCGATCTTTGATCGACAAAGGTCTGTCAATGGATTTCAAGCTCTCGTATATCTGCACATCCTTATGAGACATTGCTAGCGATTCGTCGGCTAGACATTTCTTCAAATTGCAGATGTGGAACACGTTATGAATTCCACTAAGCTCTTTACGTTATGAATTGCAGATGTGGAACACGTTATGAATTCCACGGTGATCTCAAATGGTCCTATGTATCTTGGGCTCAGCTTGCCCTTTTTGCTAAAACGCATCACCCCTTTCAAGGGGGACACCTTGAGTAGCACTTTGTCACCAACTTCAAACTTTAGAGGTTTGCGCCTCTTATCAGCATAACTCTTCTGCCTATCCCTGGCAGCTTTGAGACGATCACGGTTTTGAACAATCTTATCCGTCGTCTCGAGGACTATATCAGGTCCTGATAGTTGGGTTTCCCAAACTTCCGCCCAACAAACTCGCGTTCTGCACTTTCTTCCATACAAGGCCTCAAAAGGCGTTGCTTGGATGCTCGAATGATAGTTATTATTATATGAAAATTCAATCAAAGGAAGATGGTCATCCCAACTTCCACCCAAGTCAATAACTGTAAGGACCTGCAAAAATGTCCCAAAATACTCCGTAAGTAGAAACCCGGACCCCTAAAACCCTAAATTTCATGAAAAATAAAGAAAATCCAATTTTATTGACCTGTCGCGGGCCGCGTAAGACTTAAGGAGAGTCTACGCGGGGCGCGACAGCTTGTCCAAACTCCGGATAAGCTTCAAGGCCACGTGTCAGGCACGTGGAAGACCTACACCGTGACACGACAGCCCTAGCCGTAGCTAGGGTGGCCCTCGCGGGCCGCGTAGGTGTCCCTTCGAGCTTGTGCGGGCCGCGTAGAACCTATTTTTCAGCTATAAATTGGACGTTGCATGGCATGTCTTCTGTGTTCGAAATTCACTTTCAAAACGTCAAAATTCTGCTTATATACGAGTGTTTAAGAGTTGAGACGCTGCTACGATTACAGGGTAATAACTCGATCCCTGCTACGATACAATGTCCGATCGATTGAAACTGATCCGATGGATGTTTAAGTGCTGCCTGAATTCGGGCTTTACTTTGTCACTCGTCATAAGGGTTTTGATTTCATGAGCTTATCGTAAATGTTGTATTAAGTTACTAACCTAGTTTCGTGTGCATTGTTATTTAACTAGGTTACGAGGCTTAATCAGTAGGCAAATATCTGTCCAACTAAACTTGCAATGTGAGTCATTCTCTTTTAACCAAATTGTTTCCAAAACCCTATTTATTTTCAAAGTTATAATTACAGGGATTAAGTCTTTGTAGTCTTCAATTACAGCCAGTATGTGGGGTTTTGTATACATTACTTGATAATCGTCACCATTGGACAACGAGTTAGCCAATGGGTGATATGACCATAGTCACAGAACGGGTCAAGTGACAAATACCGTTGGGTAATTGGTTGATATAAACATTGTAATCGCCCTTAATACTGTAATTTATAACAATGTGTCATTTTGTACAAATTGAATGACTCGCCAGTATTTCCCCGCTGATAAAATCTTTTTAGACATGTTTCAGGTGATTTATTGTGATCAAGGAAAAGTGCCGCGTAGTACTACCAGCTTGGATAAAGTGGCTCAATAAATAAATAAACATGTTTTTGTAAACAGGAAATTTCCACGTGAAATTCCTTTATTGTAAATTATGGGGTTTGTCCCAAAACGTGAAATAAAATAATCGGGTATTTTTAGTTTAAATGATCCTGTTTAAAATTTCCGCTGCCTAATTAACACCAATTCCACGGGTTTCTGTCTCGCGGCCTCTGAACTGGGTAAAACCGGGTCGGGGGTCGTGACAGAAAAAGGTGGTATCAGAGTCACTGATTTAAGCCAATTAAGTATTTGGAAATACTTAATTTTCCAAATTGCTATTCTGTGAGCATTTAATTTAATAAATAAAATTTTAACTTAAATTTGTGTGTGTTTCTTCATGTGTGCTAACAGCATGAATGAACTGTCGGAGGCACTCCAAACTTTACAATTCATACCATCGATATGGATATAGCAGGAACCCAATCCGGCTATCAAGCGGATACTGAGGAGCCACTGGTATTCCAGGCCCAGCCCCAGGAGAAACCCAAGCCTAAAAAGAGAAGGAGAATCCTGGACTGGAAACGCAGACGAAGGAAGAAGCCAGCAGCCCAAAAGGTGAAAAACACAGAGGATCCAAAAGACAAGGGAAAGGGAAAGGAAGTTGGAGAAAGTTCCGGGCAAGCCTAGGAAATGCCACCGTGGGAGGAGCTTGATCGAAAACTTGCAAACTGTGACCTCATCGGACCTGCCGATGAAAACCTTTTCAATTTCCCAGCCCAATCTGAACTTCCAATTAATTTGGAACCTACTATTCCGGACCCTATTGTCAATCCCCAACCTTTTACAGGGCAGTTGGAAGAGTGGTTGATGAGCGACTGGCATTTTCAGAATTTCATGAATAACCCCAATGTTTATTTTCCCCAGTTTGATCCTGAACCTACACCATTCCTACCTATGAGCGCAGAGAACGTTGCCGAGTTACGCCGCTACGACGAGGAACTGGTGGATGTGGGCAACCGGATTCGGGAAGTGGGGGAAAACATCACATGGAAATACGACGAGAGGGAGCGTCGTTTCTGAGAAGCCAGTGGATTGTGGTTGAGAAGTGTTTGTATAATAATAATATGTGAAAAAAATATTAATAAATATAATAATATAAATAATAGTAATATTAGTTGTTATCCAATGTGTGACAATAATATATATATATATATATATATCTTGTTAATTATTCAGATGGAAAACGCAATAAACCAACCGGCAACTGAAGTTAATCAATCAGAACAACACAATGAAGATCATTTTCTTAATAGGCAAGATATAGAAAATATCGTTGCTCAGGGAATAGCCAACGCTATTCCTGCCATCGTCGCTGCTGTTAAGAATCCTGCTGAACCTTCCCAAGCCAACAATAGCAAACGTACTTGCGACGATAATTTCAGTAACAGTGTAAATGGAGGCCGCAATAATAATGTGGTTCAAGCCCCAATACTCAAGAAAATGAAAGTTGCAACACCTGGTTGCACTTATAAAGAATTTCATGCATGTAATCCAGTCGAATTTGCAGGCAATGAAGGGGCGACAGCTGCACTATGTTGGTTAGAAAAGACCGAAGCGGTAATTAAAATCAGTAAGTGCGCAGAGGAAGACAAGGTTATGTATTCATCCCACCTTTTCAAAGAAGAAGCGTTAGAATGGTGGAATACGGTGCTGCAGGCAAAAGGAAGTGACATGGCTTATGCCATGAGTTGGGAAGAATTTAAGAAATTGGTGGAAAGAAAATTTTGTCCCGACTATGAAAATGAACAAATGACGAATAAGTTCCTGAACCACCGACTGGTGGATGTTGATTGTCGAGGGTATACTTTGAAATTCTTCGAGTATGCCAGAATTGTGCCAACTCTGGCTTCGCCAGAACTGGTACTTATTTCTCGCTATATTTAGGTTTAATTAGCGAGATTCGTGATATTGTTAAAGCTGCGAGACCTCGCACAATTGACGATGCTGTTGAACTGGCCAATACCTTGACAGACGGACTGGTGCGCACGAGAGAAGAAAACATGAAAAAGGAATTAGCCCAGAAAATTTCCCAAGGGTTTCGTGGGGTTAATAGTGGTAGTAATTTCAAGAAAAAAAGGAACTGGGCAATATTCCACACCTCCCTTCTGTAAAAACTGTCGAAAGAAACATTTTGGTAAATGTCATGAGAAATGTAATTTCTACAAGGCACAAGGGCACCGAGAGGATGAGTGCAGGAAGAAATCAACGATTTGCTTCAATTGTGGAGAAGCAGGGCATTTTAGACCAGAATGTCCAAAATTGGTCAAGCCAGCTGATAAAAAGGCCAAACCTGCTGAATGAACTAATAAGAAGAATGCAAGAGCCTTCCAGCTGACTACCCAGGAAGCAGATCTGAATCCAGATGTGATAGCTGGTACGTTTCTTGTACATGACGTTTACGCGAAAGTATTATTTGACTCTGGTGCAAACCAAAGTTTTATCAATACCTCATTCTGCCAAGCTCTTAAGCGACCTTTAACCAAACTCAGGCAGGGTTATACAGTAGAAACGGCAGATGGAAATTCTGTTAGAATAGATAAGGTTTTGCAAGAAGGAAAGATAGAACTCTCAGGCCATAAATTTTCTGCAAACCTGCTACCTTTGGATTTAGCTGGATTCGATGTTGTATTAGGAATGGATTGGTTAGTAGCCAACCATGCTCGAATCCTTTGTGATAAAAATTCTATTGAAATTCATACACCCACAGGAGAAGTAATTGTGATTACGGGAAATAAGCCACGTAAACCAATGAAGTTCATTTCAGTAATGAAAGTTGCTAGTTATGAACGAAAGCAAGGAATAGTGTATATGATTTCGGTAATCATTAACACTAAAGGTAAGAAACTGGAGGAAATTTCAGTAGTGTCAGAATACCCGGATGTATTCCCGGAAGAGCTACCAGGATTACCGCCCAATAGGGAAGTAGAGTTTATAATTCATCTAATTCCTGGAAATACACCAATAGCTAAGGCACCATATCGATTAGCACCCACTGAAATGTTAGAATTGAAAAAGCAGTTAGATGAATTGCTAGGCAAAGGATTCATACAACCTAGTTCATCCCCTTGGGGAGCATCAGTACTGTTTGTGAAAAAGAAGGATGGTTCGATGCGAATGTGTATCGATTATAGGGAATTGAATAAGGTTACAATTAAGAATCGATACCCATTACCTAGGATTGATGATCTTTTTTATCAACTTCACGGAGCTAGATATTTCTCTAAGATAGATTTACGCTCCGGATATTATCAGCTGAAAGTACAGGAAGAAGACATACCTAAAACTGCTTTTAGGACTAGGTATGGTCACTACGAGTTTACAGTCATGCCATTTGGACTAACAAATGCTCCTGCAGCATTTATGGACATGATGAATAGAATTTGTAAACCGTATTTGGATAAATTCATGATTGTCTTCATCGACGATATACTTATATATTCCAAAAGCCAGGACGAGCATTGTGAGCACCTGCATGCACTTTTAACTTTATTAAGGAAGGAAAAGCTTTACGCCAAATTCTCGAAGTGTGAATTTTGGCTACAAGAGGTGCAATTTTTAGGACACATGGTGAATCACGAAGGTATTCACGTAGATCCCTCTAAAATAGAAACAAGGGTCAATTGCATATATCCCCCTATAAAATTCATCAATTGCGTATATACCCAACCAAAAAACAAAATTGCATATATCCCCTCCCTTATTAAAAACAATTGCAAATTTACCCATTTTAATTTATTTTATTAAAAATTCAATATAGAATGACTATTTTACCCTTATTTAGTAAATCTTTAAAAGTTTTCAACGATTTTAACTATTCACTTTTAAAACAAGTTGAAGTCATCTGTGAGCAAGTATTACAGGATTTCAAATAAATATACTAGTTCTCTTTAGTCCTTTTTAATTTTTACCATGTTTCTGTTCTTTTTTTTTTGTTTTACCATCTTCGTTCATTTAACTTTTATCGAACAAACGAACGGTTCGCAAATAAAGACACAAACGCAAACAAACACAAACACAAAGGAACATAATCGAGCAAACAAACTTATATTAATCCTAGAATAAAATTTTGCACTTCTAATCCAACATTACAGATAAACAATAATAAAGATAACTATCCCAAATTAATCTATGAAATCTTTTGAGCTCCTCCAATGACGAAGCTTGAAATTCTTCACAGATTGACCAAACCACCAACAATAATCTCTAGTTCACCATCCTTTTCCCATTCTGAGAAAATTAATGAAGAAAGGTAAAAGTTGGATAAAACATTTAAAGAATTACATAAACAAATGCAAAACCAAAGGAATTGAACCTGTAATCGATCAATGGAATCCATCATTAGTTTGTTGCTTAAAAAAATTTGGGCATCTAATTTCAAACCCTAGTTTTGAACATTTATTATAAAAAATGCAAAACCAAAGGAATTGAACCTGAAATCGCTCATTATGATTATCAAAATCGCAAAATCGATCACAAGACTACTAATCTGGAATCTACCACCATAAACGATAAACTAGATATGCTTATCATAATCGCTAATCCAAATAGGGCTACTAACCATGAATCGTCGTCTTCAAGACCAAACAAACAAACCGATTGAACATGGAATCGTCTATGATTGAATCACATCTAATGAACATCGAATAACCGTCGTCGAGAGAAAGGGGAGATGGAGAACTGATCGACCCTTCATTTTTAATAGGGTTTTTAATTTGGAAAGGGTAGTTTTGTCATTATATAAAGTTTTAATTATGAAGGGGATATATGCAATTATCCCTAGAAACAATCACAAATTGGAAGGTCCCGCAATCAGCAACCGAAGTTAGAAGTTTTCTAGGATTAGCTGGGTATTACAGGCGCTTCATAAGAGACTTCTCTAAGATAGTTGTTCCATTAACTAAGCTAACCTGTAAAACTGCTAAGTTTGAATGAGGACCCAAGCAAGAAGAGGCCTTTAGGATTTTGAAGCAACGACTAACAAACGCCCCAATACTTGCCTTACCAGACGGAACGGAAGATTTTGAAGTCTTCTGCGATGCTTCTAAGCTAGGGTTAGGATGTGTGATAATGCAACGCAAAAAGGTAATTGCGTATGCATCAAGGCAGTTGAAAAAGCACGAGGAAAAATATACGACCCATGACTTAGAATTAGGAGCAATAATTTCCCCCCTTAAAATTTGGAGACATTATTTGTACGGAAGTAAGTTTACTGTCTATACAGATCATAAAAGTTTACGGTACATATTTGGGCAAAAAGAATTAAACATGAGGCAAAGAAGATGGATGGAAATTCTAAGTGACTACGATTGTGATATTCAATATCACGAAGGAAAGGCGAATGTAGTAGTAGATGCCCTAAGTCGTAAATATCATGAGAAGCAAAAACGAGTTCGTTCTCTTAGGTTAAATCTCCAATTAGATTTAATGGAGCAACTGAAGAACGTTCAGAAAATGGCAATCCAGGATGATGTTGAAGGAATGAAAGGAAGAATAAAGGAATTAGAGCAAGGAACTGATGGAATTTGGAGATTCCATAAGAAAAAAATTTGGGTACCTAAGCAAAGGAAATTTAAGAGATAAGATTCTAGAGTAAGCCCATAAGTCTAGATATACGATGCACCCTGGTAATAACAAGATGTACCAAGATTTAAGAAACAACTTCTGGTGGATAGGATTGAAAAAGGACATAGCTAGATACGTATCTAAGTGTCTAACTTGTTCGCAAGTTAAGGCAGAACACCAGAAACCCTCAGGTTTACTTCAACAGTTAGAAATGCCTGTATGGAAATGGGAACTAATAACAATGGACTTTGTTACTAAGTTGCCCAAAACCAGGAAAGGTAACGATGCGATCTGGGTAATTGTGGATCGATTAACCAAGTCAGCTCATTTTCTACCCCTGAAGGAAACCTTTAACATGGAGAGATTGGCTAAGTTATACGTAGACGAGGTAGTATCCTTACATGGAGTTCCACTCTCCATTGTGTCGGATAGAGATAGTCGTTTCACTTCACACTTCTGGACAAGTTTCCAAGAAGCTATGGGGACACGATTAAACTTAAGTACAGTCTATCATCCCCAAACAGATGGACAAAATGAAAAGATGATTCAAACCCTAGAAGACATGCTCAGGGCATGTGTAATCGACTTCGGTGGGAACTGGGACGATCACCTACCATTAATAGAATTCTCCTATAACAATAGTTACCACACCAGTATAAATGCTGCACCGTTCGAAGCACTGTATGGACGAAAGTGTCGAACTCCCGTATGCTGGGCAGAAATAGGAGAAAATCAGTTATCAGGTCCCGAGATTATACAGGAAACCACCGACAAGATAACTCAAATCAAGGAAAGACTGAAAACGGCTCTAGATCGCCAGAAGAGTTATGCAGACAATCGACGCAAGCCGTTGGAATTTCAAATCGGAGACAAGGTACTCTTGAAGGTTTCTCCTTGGAAAGGGGTAGTTCGATTCGGTAAGAAAGGAAAGTTAAGTCCAAGGTACATAGGACCATTCGCCGTTACCCAATGGATAGGACCAGTTGCCTATCGCTTACAACTACCAGAAGAACTAGCCGGGGTACATGATGGGTTTCATGTATCCAATCTTAAGATGTCACACCCCGATATTTCCACGTATTACCGGTGGGCCCGGTGGGGAGTATCGTGACGTAGTTGATATTATCATAGTCAAACAACACAATTTTAAATGCACAGCGGAAGCAAAAGAGATGAATCACATTACAAACCAAATAAATAGTATTATCAAGTATTACAACGGACTGTAAAGGATCCACAGGCGGATCAAAAGATAAATAAGATCATTGTTCAACAGACTTTAGCATCTACTGCTTGCGAGACTTAATTAAGACAAAATTGCAGAAAACAACCTTTATGTTTACCCCAAACTGCACTTTATACCTTTCACTATGAAATCCGCCAAAACCAACCTTTACGTTCATGTTTTGTTACACATCACAACCTTTACACCAAACCTAGTAAAAAAAGTCAGTTAAGTTGCCCCACGTGCGATGCACGTGAGGGCATATCTGTCTTTTCCTTTGACCCCTTTTACAATGAATGTTATATTTAATGCTTTTTATTTATTTCCTTCAACTACCCCCAATATCATATTACCCCCAATATCAAATTCCCCCATTCGTAAACCCTAGGTTTGCATCAACAACTCTAAAAAATCATTCATGCCGACGATCTACTGTAGATGTGGTGGGGAGGGCATAATTCTAACTTCAACAACTCAAAAAAATCCAGGCAGCAGATTCTACTCATGCTCTAATTTTAGGTGTCGATCATTTCTTGGATGGGTGGATCGAAGCCAACCTCAAATGAATGCAATGCAAGAGATGGAAACTGCAAAACAAGAAATTGAAGCTGTGAATGTAATCATGTTGGACAAATTGAAAGCTAAAGAAGATGAATCAGAACGTAGGAAGACTTATCTGATTTATAGTTGGTTATTTTTTGGTCTTGTTGTAATTTTCAGGTTAGCTTTTGTTAAGGATGTGTAGTGTAACTGATGAAGTCTTTGAATTTTGTAATTTTTAGGTTGAAATGAATTCAGGTCTTTTGTAATCCAACTGATGTTTGCTGAAATGAAATGAAGTCTTTGAATGTTTGTATATGGTAATTGTCATGAATGTAGTGCAAAGATTATGTGCAACTATCAAAGTCATCATTGTCTAAAACATCCACATCAGATTCAAGGTCTTGTTTTGTATCATCTACTACTTCATCAACCATGAACCTAAAATCTCTCATATCTACCTCCTCATCCATATCATTCATTTCATCTTCAAAATAATCACTATCCTCATCACTGTTATCCTCATCCTCTGTTGTATCATCCCTAACTTCTTCCTCCTCATAGTCCTTATCTGAATTATCACTAAGTTCATAATCACTAACTTCTTTAGCCTCATTAGCACTAACCTTTACATCGTTAACATCTAAAGAAGTATTGCTTTGGGTTTGACTTAATCGTTGAACATTAGACATCCCATTTTCCAAATAAACATTAATGTACCTGTGACCAACCCTAACAAAAGCAACCAACTTCTCAATATCTTCATCATTACTTAATAATGTAAGTCCATTATCAAGGTCATTCATTGATGGATTAGAAAAGTGAAAGTAATGAGGCACATCATCGTTATAACCTAGCTTATCCCTAATCGACTCTAATTGTGCAAACCCAAACCTGTCACTGTCAAGAAAATCAAAGAAATCTAGGTCATCATTCTTATAGATTCATCCTGGAGGATCAGTAAAATACCCTCCATGATACAAGTGTATAGAGAACAACGTTGGATAATCACCTACAATGCAAGTTACAGAACATAATCAGTGATCAGTAACAGCTTAATTTTGACCTAATACACATATTTGGAGTGAAGAAGTATTACCGTATATAAGGTCTAGTGCAAAATCATCATCAGGACCACGTACTTGAATCGGAACAGGATCCATTTCACCTTTGTTATAAGCGATTATGATGAAGATAAGGGCTTACGAATGGGGGGAATTTGATCAGGGTTTACGAATTGGGGGGAATCTGATATTTAGGTTAGTTGAAGGAAATAAATAAAAAGCTTTAAATATAATATTCATTGTAAAAGGGGTCAAAGGAAAAAACATATATGCCCTCACGTGCATCGCACGTGGGGAAACTTAACTGACTTTTTTGACTAGGTTTGGTGTAAAGGTTGTGATGTGTAACAAAACATGAACGTAAAGGTTGGTTTTGGCGGATTTCATAGTGAAAGGTATAAAGTGCAGTTTGAGGTAAAAATAAAGGTTGTTTTCTGCAATTTTGTCCTTAATTAATGATGCCAGGAGTAGCCAGCCTATTTCGTCTAGTACCTGCACTTAGCCTTTTTGGAAAATACGTCAGTTTACACTGGTAAATACAATTAACTGACTCATTTTGAAAATGTTTAAAAAAATTGATTTGAATACACATGGCACAAAAATTCTTTTATAACTTGGGACAATTATTAAAAATAATCTTGTATACAGTTTTACTTATTTGTCGTCCGTTAGGGCCGGTTGGTAGAGCTGGTCAAGATTAACTGACACGCCACAGGTATAATGCCCAAAAGGTTGATTCCTTTAAGTGGATTACCAGTTTTTACATAATGGAACTGTCAGGTGTACGCCTACACCCCGTGCTTAGGTCGTGGCCATTTCTTTGAATGATGCCAAGGATATCCGGGACATGGTCATTTAACCCCCAAAGGCCATACACCAAGTAATACAGAATAAAACGAGTTATGTAAATACATTAATCACAATCCGATTTAAATGACTACATACCCGACCAAGCGGTATTATTATAATACCGTATCCCAAGCCCGTTTAGGGAAAAGAAGTTAAGAGTATTTACCTGAGCAAAGTATAAATCAAAAACAGAAAGTGCACGTAGCTTTTACCGGGCTCCTAATCTGGAACGAAGGTTTTTAATAACCTATTAGAATCCTAACGGGTCTTTAATTAAGCCTAAACTTAGACCGGTTAGTTTTAAAAGAGGATACGGTCCAAAAACGCATGATTAAGCGAAGACCGGATTAGAATGTGGTTTGGACCCGAAAAGCTTAGATACTTGTTTAATATGGGTAAACTAAACACATTCTGGATTTTGAGATGAAAATGATATGGTTTGACCCGTTTCGGCTAATATATGCAAACTAGTTACAAACGCCGATCCGAACATGAAAAGTGCGTAACGGGTAACCAAAAGAGTCATATACAAGTTTCCTAAGTTAATATGCCTTAAATATGTTGTGACATCAGTAAGATATCTTCTATTATGGCCAAAACAAATTTAAACTCAAATTACGCCCCGTAGGGGTATTTTGGTCATTTTAAAGGTTATAAAAGAGTTTAAATATTAATCTGAGTTACAAGTCTGATATAATCAATAAAAATACTTATTTTTATAAGTCATAACAGTAGGGTATTGTAAGTATGTTAAATTTATCTTTTTTAACTAAACTATGCACCGTAGGGGCATTTTGGTAATTTCACTTAAGCCTAAAAGGTCAAAACTGGAAATCTGAGTTTAAAACTTTTGCTTACTATTAAAATATAAAAATTTACTAAAAATATCAGTAGGTATCAAGTCTTATATATTTAAAATGGTTTTAATACATACTATGCGTTTAAAACGCGTAAAAAGGTAGTTTTAAGCGATTTCTGGGTTTTATAAGAAAAGCTGATGTTTTTATTATTGCAGAAGGCTTAAAATAATTTATTTATCATATAAAATCAGTAGAAAAAGGTTTGGTATCAAAATAATTTGTAAAATTCATTTTATAGGCCAAAAGGGCAAAACCGGCAATTACCGAATCAAGCTTAGAACTCTATGTTATGCTCAGCCTAAAATTAAATAAAAATCTTCAAAAATCCCAAAATATTATTTTATATCAGTAGGTAAAAAGTTTGGTATTAAAAATTGGGTTTAGATAGGCTATATGCTAATTACGCCGTTTAATTAATAAAAAGCTTTTCATTTACGCTAATGAGCATAACTCATAATCTAGACCTCAAACTGATGTCAAATTTTAGGGACAAGTTTATAAATCAGTTACTAAGGTTTCTATTCTTTTACTTTATCAAAAATCATGTTTTAAGGTCAAAAGGGCATAATAGTCGACATTTAAGCATTTAACGGAAACATGCATATGAATCGGATAACTAAAGAACCAAGTTGTATAATCACAGAGGGTTATACTAACATGTAACCTGGTCCTAATAAAGCTCTAAGGAATTTCTAAACTATGCTCTAATGGGTCAGAACTGAAAGTCAAAGCAAAAGTCTACTTTTGCGACTTTCGGCTCCGAACCGAGCTTAAATTGAAAATTGTCGGGTTGAACATGTTTAGACATGTTCTTACGTTAATTACCAAGTTATATTAGTGATAAAATAGGTTGCATGGATTCTATATTGTTAATTATGCATTTATGCCAAAATAAGCTTTCTGTTGACTTTTTATAATTAGCTTTGACCCGACAATTGACCTAGTTAGAGTGGGAATCAGAGGGTACCCTTTTAAGGGTCTATTGCCCACATAATTACCAACTCATAGGTACTTTCAATTTGAAATTTGACTGGACAAATTATGATTAATTACGAAGTCAAACCTTAATTACGACGGTTTGACTTTAAGCTAATAAACTAAGTAAAACTGAATTAAGGAAGGTCAATGACACTTACCAAGGTCCTATGCACGACTAAAGATCACTAGGAAGGGGTCTTGAGCTCCAGGAACCTCCAGAAAGTGAGTTGTGAAAGTTTGCAAGTGGGTGTCAAAATGTTGCAACAATGATCTCCTTATATAGGGATTTTGATTCATCAAGATCAAGACAAATAAGTCTATGGGATGATTCCTGATCATCCCAAGTGTCCCTAGGCCCTTCTAAACCATCAAACAAGCCCCTGGTATCAAAACCAAGCTCCATAAGTCGGTTACACAGCTTTAACAGGAAGCTGTCCACATTTTCTGATGCTGGCAGTCCCAGGCGGCCCGCGTAAGGTCCTGGGCAAGCCTTACGCGCCCCGTCTGAAGCCCAGACTCAGGTTACAAGTTTCCAAACTTTGCACTTTAGGTCCCTGGTCCTTGTAAACGTGGTTTTAACTTTATTTCTTGCATTTTTGACCCTCTAACTTAACTTTTAAGGGCTCCAAGACATATACAAACTTCGTTAAGTCCTCAGTTAACTTTATTATCACCCGAAAAGTCATAAATTTCAACGTTGACGCTTTTAACCCCTCGTATACGAATATTATCATAACTTTCTCATACTTTATCGAAACCTTGTGAAATTTTTATCACTTATTCTTGTGAGTATATTTTATCGTTACAAAGCTTCCGATTTGCTAAAAGGTCACTCAGAGGTATACTTTAAACATGTTGACACATCTAACCCCTGTAGTTTGTAATCTCTCACTTTCTTCCACATTTAGCTTCGTATGATCCATAATTCATTCGTTTAAGGGTATAAACATCGTGTAGGGTTATTGTAAAGTATATTTATCCATTGTTGACATTTTGAACCCTTTTATTCACATACTTTCCTTGTTTGTCATCTTTAGTCCCTCTAAAGTAATCTTTTACACGTTTAAAGCTCAAGATACGTGGCGATACATTATTGGACATGAATTTACGAGGTGTTACATAAGAAATGTTTATCTGACGAATCCCTGGTACTACCTCTTCAAGATATAGAGGTAAATGAAAAGTTAAAATTCGTTGAGAAACCGCTCCAGATAGAAGACAGAAAGATTAAGTTCATTAAACATAAGAGATTGATACTGGTCAAAGTGAAGTGGGATTCGAAAAGAGGACCTGAGTACACATGGGAATTGGAATCAGAAATGAAGCGGAAGTATCCTTACCTGTTTCAATAAATCTCGAGGACGAGATTTTAATTAAGGTGGGGAGGATGTAAGGACCTGCAAAAATGTCCCAAAATACTCCGTAAGTAGAAACCCGGACCCCTAAAACCCTAAATTTCATGAAAAATAAAGAAAACCGAATTTTATTGACCTGTCGCGGGCCGCGTAAGACTTAAGGAGAGTCTACACGGGGCGCGACGGCTTGTCTAAACTCCGGATAAGCTTCAAGGCCACGTGTCAGACACGTGGCAGACCTACACCGTGACACGGGAGCCCTAGCCGTAGCTAGGGTTGCCCTCGCGAGCCGCGTAGGTGTCCCTTCAGGCTTCCGCGGGCCGCGTAGAACCTATTTTTCAGCTATAAATTGGACGTTGCATGGCATGTCTTCTGTGTTCGAAATTCACTTTCAAAACGTCAAAATTCTGCTTATATACGAGTGTTTAAGAGTTAAGACGTTGCTACGATTACAGGGTAATAACTTGATCACTGCTACGATACAATGTCCGATCGATTGAAACCGATCCGATGGATGTTTAAGTGCTGCCTGAATTCGGGCTATACTTTGTCATTCGTCATGAGGGTTTTGATTTCGTGAGCCTATCGTAAATGTTGTATTAAGTTACTAACCTAGTTTCATGTGCATTGTTATTTAACTAGGTTACGAGGCTTAATCAGTAGGCAAAACTCTGTCCAACTAAACTTGCAATGTGAGTCATTCTATTTTTACCAAATTGTTTCCAAAACCCTATTTATTTTCAAAGTTATAATTACTTGATAATCGTCACCATTGGACAACGAGTTAGCCAATGGGTGATATGACCATAGTCACAGAACGGGTCGAGTGACAAATACCGTTGGGTAATTGGTTGATATAAACATTGTAATCACCCTTAATACTGTAATTTATAACAATATGTCATTTTGTCAAATTGAATGACTCGCCAGTATTTCCCCGCTGATAAAATCTTTTTAGACATGTTTCAGGTGATTTATTGTGATCAAGGAAAAGTGCCGCGTAGCATTACCAGCTTGGATAAAGTGGCTCAATAAATAAATAAACATGTTTTTGTAAACAGGAAATTTCCACGTGAAATTCCTTTATTGTAAATTATGGGGTTTGTCCCAAAACGTGAAATAAAATAATCGGGTATTTTCAATTTAAATGATCCTGTTTAAAATTTCCGCTGCCTAATTAACACCAATACCATGGGTTTCTGTCTCGCAGCCTCTGAATCGGGTAAAACCGGGTCGGGGGCCGTGACAATAACACAAGCTCGTAACATATCCTCAAGCGTTTGAATTGTACGCTCACTTTTCCCATCCATCTGAGGATGATAAGCAGTGCTGAAATTTAAACGAGTGCCTAGAGATTGCTGAAAGCTTTTCCAAAAATGAGATGTGTATCTAGTATCCCTATCAGATATAATAGATACCGGCAATCCGTGGAGAGATACAATTTCATCTACATATAGCTGGGCTAGTTTATCGGAGCTATACGTCTCCTTTATGGGTATAAAATGAGTTGACTTCGTCAGTCTGTCGACTATAACCCATATTGTATCATTCCCGTGCTTCGTCCTTGGTAACTTGGAAATAAAATCCATAGTTACCATTTCCCACTTCCAGGTGGGAAGTTCATGTTGTTGCAACAAACCTAGCGGCTTTTGATGCTCGGCTTTAACTTGTGCGCACGTCAGACGTTTAGCCACATAAGTAGCTATAGATTTCTTCAAACCTATCCACCAATAATTTGCCTTTAGATCTTGGTAAATTTTATCACTGCCCGGATGTACCGAATATTTTGAACTATGAGCTTCTTGAAGGATCACGTCTCTAAGTGATCCATGGATTGGAACCCAGATTCGACCATTCAGTCTTAGGATTCCATCCTTGCCATATGACAATTGATCAGCAGTTACGCCTAACGTCTCATTCGGAAAGTAAGTTTCCAACACAGCTTCGTTCTGTGCGGCTAACATCCTTTCATTCAAGCTGTTTCTTAATTAAATGCTTTTGGCGTTGATTCTAATAGGTTTGATCCTTTCTTTCCTGCCCAAAGCGTCTGCAACGACATTCGCCTTGCCCGGATGGTAGCGAATTTCGCAATCATAATCATTTAGTGTCTCCATCCAATGACGTTGCCTCATATTAAGATCTTTCTGATTGAACAGATGTTGAAGGCTTTTATAATCAGGGTAAATCACACATTTTGTTCCATAAAGATAATGCCTCCAAAGCTTTAGTGCAAATGCAACGGCACCCAATTCCAAGTCATGGGTGGTGTAATTCTTTTCGTGCACTTTCAATTGTCGTTAAGCATAGGCAATAACCTTGCCTCTCTGCATAAGCACACAACCCATACCGGTGTGCGATGTGTCGCAGTACACAACAAACTCTTCAATCCCTTCTGGCAATGTCAACACAGGAGCATTGCTCAACTTTTTTTTAAGAATCTCGAAGGATTCTTGTTGCTTGGGACCCCAATCGAACTTTATATTCTTGCGAGTCAACGAAGTCAATGGTGTAGCAATTCTTGAAAAGTTTTCAATGAAACGTCTGTAGTAACCTGCTAGACCCAAAAAGCTGCGAATCTCTGTAGGTGTTTTTGGTGCTTGCCAATTCATAATCGCTTCAATCTTAGCGGGATCCACCTGGATACCACGCTTACTCACTACATGTCCAAGAAACTGGACTTCACGAAGCTAAAACTCACATTTGGAAAATTTTGCGTAGAGCTTCTCTTGCTGCAGAAGTTTAAGGATACACCAGAGGTGTCTTTCATGATCGGCTTGACTCTTTGAGTAAATAAGTATGTCATCAATGAAAACAATGAAAAACTTGTCTAGATACGGTTTGCAAACGTGATTCATGAGATCCATGAAAGCTGCAGGTGCATTAGTGAGCCCGAAAGGCATCACCAAGAACTCGTAGTGACCATATCTTGTTCTGAATGCGGTCTTGTGCACATCTTCGGTTCTGAACTTCAGCTGATGATATCCTTACCTTAGATCGATCTTTGAAAAATAACTTGTTCCTTGAAGCTGATCGAACAAATCATCGATCCTGGGCAATGGATACCTATTCTTGATCGTAACTTTGTTCAGCTCACGATAATCGATGCATAGACGCATCGAGCCATCTTTCTTCTTCACAAATAAAATGTGCGCTCCCCAAGGAGATGAGCTTGGTTGAATAAAACCTTTCTCTAATAAATCATCCAAATATGTCCTTAATTCCTTCATTTCCGTCGGTGCCAATCGATAAGGAGCTCGAGCTACAGGGGCTGCTCCTGAGATAATATCAATTCTGAACTCCACTTGTCTGTCTGGGGGTAAACCAGGTAATTCTTCGGGAAAAACATCTGAATATTCAAAAATAACAGGAATATCTTCGATCTTGGGTTTCGGCTCATCTATAGTCACCTGTGCCATGTAAATGACAGGACCTTTCTTTAAACACTTTGATGCTTTAAGCATAGATACTTGTTTAGGCAAACCATACTGCGTATCTCCTTGAATTATAAGTGGCTCTCCAAAAGGAGTCTTGATAATCACTTGTTTTTTGTCACAGGCAATTTGGGCTTGGTTACAAGATAACCAATCCATTCCTATAACTATATCAAATCCTGCCAATTTCAACGGAAGCAAGGACAGTGGAAAGGAATGATTCCTAATGGATATGAAACATCCATCTAATATTGTTGAAGCAGTCTATGTGGTACCATCGGCCAATTCTACTTCATATTTTATGCTTAGAGTCTTAACAGGCAGATTTAATAGTTTACAAAATTTATTGTCTACAAAAGACTTATCTGCACCAGAATCAAACAAAACTCTAGCATAAACATCATTGATAAGGAAGGTACCTGTTATGACATTATCATTCTGAACTGCTTCCTGATCATTCATTTGGAAGACTCGAGCATTAGTCTTCTTGACCTCTTCAGGCTTCTTTGCAAATTTGGGGAAGTTGGTCTTGATATACCCCTTCTCGTTGCAACCATAACAGGTTGCATCTTTCATTTTCTTGCAATCCAAAGTTCTATGCTCTTTGGACTTGCAGATCCCACAAACTTTAGGCTGTGAATGCGATTGCGACTGTGATTCTAATCTGCACTTTCCAAAATGGTGCTTCTTGCATATTTTACACTTAGGCTTCTCCCCTGTCTACTGGGTATCCTTCCTAAACCCAGAACCCTTCTTGTGCTCAGAGTTCCCCTTTCGTTTCTTATCGGAGCGATGAGAATTCTCATCCTCCCATTTCTACTTTCCTTCATCAGAAGCTTTAGCCGACCTCTGTCTAACTGCATCAAGTGTGAGAGACAGAGACAGATCCACCACTGACCTAAAGGTGCTAGGCCTGGAAGCTTTAATGTTTCCTTTTATTTCTGGGGCCAGGCCTCCAATGAAGCACGCTATGCACTTAGGTTCAGGTGTAACTTAATAGGGAACAAGTCTGGACATAGTGTTAAAGCTCGTAAGATAAGCTTGGCAACCCAAATTCTTCATGACCAGAGTCAAGAAGTCAGTCTCGATTTTCTCTAGCTCATGCTGAGGACAGAAGTTTTCCTTGATTAGTGTAACAAATTGATCCCAAGACAGATTATACAACGGGATCTTCCCTGTGGCTTGGATTAACGACCTCCATCAAGCCAATGCTTCTCCCTTAAATGATTGTGAAACAAACTTCACAGTATCCTGTTCCACACAACCACTGATAGCAACCACAATATCCATCTCATCTAGCCATGTCATACAGTTAGTGGCTCCTTTTTCTCCTGTGAAGTCCCTTGGCTTGCAAGAGATGAAGTATTTGTAAGAACAAGTCTTTGAACGCGGTTCTTGATCGAACACTATTCTCTTAGATGGTTGGCTTCTCTGATTCGACGAGTGCTGGGAGTCGTCTTTCTTTGATTCATGTGTTTTAGAAGGGGGCTTACTATGAGCCACATATAGAGTCTTTGAGCGAGTATTACTTGGTTCTTTAAGCTGTCTGTCAATGGCTTGACTGACAGCATTATCTATCATTGCTTGTAAATCTGCACCCGTTACATTCATTCTTGTATTGTCATTCCTCATATTGGGATGACTGTTAACCTCATCTGATTCAGACATGTTGAAGCTTGTTTTCTATAAAACAATTGACAATAATTTTGTTTCAGAGGTTTATTATGGAATCATCATTTCTGACGATTCGTTAACCATGGTAGATATAAACCATATTGGTGAATTTGTTAGTCATATTTATTTTATATCTTTCATTATAATCAATCCCAGTTACAAATTATTAGGGAATTTAAAGTGGCACAAAAATCCTAGTCACAAGGACAGTTTTAATTTATAAGCCATGATCTCGTAGGATCGGGGCATTAAGATTTGATCATAGTTCATCGCCTTTGCTGACAGGGAGTCATAGACGACAACTGTCATTTGTCTTATAGGACAATAAGTGTGGCCAGTAGGCACTTCATCACTAATGGATGTTTATAATATGATCAGGTAAGAATAAGGAATTGGAAAAATCCAATATGAAGATGACTAGTGTGACTTTATCGAGTCACATTTGCCAGGAGTGTTAACATGTTTTCAGATGTTAACAAGGATTTGAATCTTAAAGAGGTTTTACCATTATGGCCATGTCTAAATGACACATAGGCTAGGTTATACAGATTTTTCTTTTAATATTTAATGGCAGATCAATTGTAAATTGGAATGATATTTGATTTATTTCATATAGTATATGCATGAATTTAATGACAATTAAATTTTAAAATAAAATATTCCATAAATTGAAAGAAGTACATAACTGCCCTAAACGGGACTTTTAATTAAATAACTTGTCTACACAGGGATTAAAATAAGAAATACAAGTCCACGCAGGGACCAAATACATAAATGAAAATGCCCACACAGGGACTTTAATTGAAATAAAAACTACAAAAACAATGAAACAAGGATTTTTAATAATCCTTCTTCTTCCCCTTTATGAGGTTTGCCAACCCCTTTAGAAAACCGCGGTGACTCCTACGCTCTTCTTCCACCCTTTGTTCCACCTCGTGCAACCTCTAGAGGATTTCTTAACCCATGTGTGGTGCAGGTGCTACTGTTGCAGAGTCGACTTCAGAAACTGGATTTGAAGGCCCACCCAATTGTGGGTCTTCATACAGCGGCGAGTAGTTGTTGTTGCTGGAGTGTTGGGGGGTGCTGAAGTGGAAACCCCCACGCACGGACATCCGTGCACCTCTTCTTCGCCTCGGTGGTTCTGGAGGCAGTTGCTGCTCTGGCGCTGGTGGTGGTGGTGGCGTGACCGCCTGAAAATATGGGTCCTCAGAAGGGACTTGTTGGTGTGGTGGCGAGTTGCGGTGAGGAGGAGTATACTCCCACTTGTATGTAGCCCATCTTTCAGCAAAAATATCAGGGCCCCTGTAAGGCGAACCATGAAAGGGCTAGTTATTTCAATGGGATGCGTCGGCGTCCCAGATGGTGGCATTTCAGGATCTGGATCTTCGTTCATATCTATATCCTGCATCTCAGGATAGTGGTCAGCCGGTCCCAAAGGGTTTTGACCCTCTGGTTCTTCTATCTGGTTCATCGGATTGAACCGTCTTTGAAAGTATGGGGTCGGGTCCTGGAAGGCACGGTGTGAACCAGATCGTTGCAATGGGATAAAAGAATGATGCGAATCATGAGGTTCCTCGTCTTGATGTGGCCCGAACGAATGGTGGTAGGACGGTGAGGAACTGAGCGAGACAGAACGCCTCGCAGGCTCAAGATATGTCCTCCAATCTTCGTGAGGACTTGATCCGAATGAAGCGGATGTTGTACGCCGGTGTGATGGTCCGGCTTCATGGTCATTCCTAGCCAAAATTGGAGCTTTTCCTCTTCCTCCTCGGCGCCTCACTCTTGGCGGTATTTTGCTTTTGATTCCTGTCAAAACAAAAGAACAACAAAAGACAAAAACCAATTAAGATTAGGATTAATCCTAAGTTGTTTGCCTAGACTCGGAAGTCTTGGAATGTGCAACTGTGTCATTGAGATTAAACACAAAAGGCTAGTGTTTAATTCACTCAACGTTGGCTCTGATACCAACCTGTCACACCATGATATTTCCACGTATCGTGACGTAGTTGATACCATCATAGTCAAATAATCACAGTATAACGCACAGCGGAAGTCTTGAAAGTAAAATATTAATACAAACCGAAACACAAAGTATATTGAAATATTATACAAGCGGTTGTATGTGGATCCACAGGCGGATCTAAAACAGAAAGTAAATATTGTTCAACAGACTTTAAGTACTAAGAGCTTGCAAGACTCTTTAATTAATACTCAGGAGTTTCCAGCCCATTTCGTATAGTACCTGCACATAATCTTTTTGAAAAATACGTCAGTTTACACTGGTAAATACAATTAACAGACTCTTTTGAAAACATTTATAAAATTGGTTTGGATGCACAAGGCATAAAATCTTTTATAACTTGGGACAATTATTTAAAATAATCTTGTATACAGATTTATATGTTTGTCGTACGTTCAGGGCCCGGTTAGAAGAGCCGAGACAAGATTAATAGACACACCACTAGTATAAGCCCACAAGAAGTTTCCTCACGAGTGAGATAGCGTTTTACATACGCAACTGTCAGGTGTATTAAGTCGTGGCCATTTCAAATGAATGAGCCGAGGATATCCAGGACATGGTCATATTAACCCCCAAAGGCTTTGTATCAAACAAAACAGATTGAAACGGGTTATGCAATTTATTAATCACAATCCGATTAAATGATTTCATACCCGACCAAGCGGTATTATTATAATACCGTATCCCAAGCCCGTATAAGTGAAAATAAGTTAAAAGTATTTACCTGAGCTAAATGAAATTTACTCTCAGACGTATTTTCTAATCAGCAAGTACAGGGAGCTTTTACTGGGCTCCTAATCTGGAACGAAGGTTTTAATAACCTATTAGATTCCTAACGGGTCTTATTTAAGTTATAACTTAGACCGGTTAGTTTTAAAGAAAGGTTTACGGTTCAAAACGCAAGATTAAGTGAAGACCATATTAGAACGTGATTTTGACCCAACAAGTATGAAGACTTGTATAAAATGGGTAAACTAATCACATTCTGGATTTTGAAGTAAAAATGATAAGGTTTGACCCATTTCGGCTAATTTATGTAAACTAGTTACATAGACCATACCGAACGCGTATAGGCATAACGGGTAACCCAATGAGTCATGTACAAGTTCCCTAAGTTATTATACTTAAGTTATGTTGTGATAGCAGTAGGATATCTTCCATTATGCCCAAAACGAATTTAAAACCATTTTAAGCCCCGTAAGGGTATTTTGGTCATTTTAAAGTTTATAAAAGAGGTTAAATAATAAACTGAGGTTCTGGTCTAAAAATATCAGTAAAAATATTTATTTTATCAAGTTAAATCAGCAAGATATCATACATATGTGAGGTTTATCAATTATGGTCAAACTATGCACCGTAGGGGCATTTTGGTCATTTCACATATGCTTTTAAGGTTAATTTTGGAAATCTGAGTTCAAGACTTATACTTACTATTAAAGTATTAAAATTTATTTTTAAAATCAGTAGGTAATAAGTCTTAGGCGTTAAATATGGTTTTAAACCAAACTATGCGCCTAATTAGCGTAAAAGTCGGTAATTTGCGGTATTCATGATGTTTATAAAATTCTGAAGTTTTGATCAATTTCTAATGCTTAAAATATTTTATTTAAAATATGATATCAGTAGGAAAAGGTTTGGTATGCAAATCATATGTTAAACTCATTTTATTAACAAAAAGGGCATTACCGTCATTAACCGAATTTAAGCTAGAACTCTATGTTATGGTCAGTATAAAATTTGATAAAAATTTCCAAAAATCCCTAAATATTATATCATAATAGTGGGTAGCAAGTTTGGTGCCAAAAATTGGGTTTAAATATGATTTATCCTAAAAAGGCAATTTAATTAATAAAAAGCTTTTGTTTTACGATATCTTGCATAACTCTTATTTGAGACCAGAAACGGATGTCAAATTTTTAGGACATACTTATACATCAGTAATGAAGATTTTTGTCCACTTACATTTCCAAAAATTTCGTTTTTATATCAAAAGGGCATAATGGTCAACTTTTAAGCATTTAACGGAAACATGCAATGCACTAGGATTTCTATGGAACCATGTTGTATAACCTCAGAGGGTTATACTAACCTATAATATGGTCCTACAGGAACCCTAAGGCATAACTAAACTAAGCTAAATCGGGTCAGGACTGAAAGTCAAAGCAAAAGTCTACTTTTGCGACTTTCGGTTGCGAACTGAGCCTAAACTCAGAATTGTCGGGTTGATCATACCTAAACATGATCTTATATTATTTACCAAGTGATTTAAGTGTTAAAACATGTTCCATAACTTCTGCATTATCAGTTATGAATTATTTTGTAAAAACTGACTCGTTTGACTTTTTGTTAAGTAGTTTGACCCGACAATTGACCAAGTAAATGTGATAATTAGGAGGTGCCCTTTTAAGGGTTTAAAACCTACATAATTACCAACACATAGCCACTTTCAATTTGAATAATGGCTGGACCGTTAGTGATTAATCACAAAGTCAAAGCATCATTACGATATCTTTGACTTTCGGTCATTAAGCTAATAAAACCTTAACTAAGGAAGCTAAGAACACTTACAATGGTCCTTAGCACGAATATTAGACTAGAGAAAGCTTCCTTGAACACCAGGATGCTTCAGGGAATGAGTTATGAAGTGAAAACTTCAAGTGTGCATGGGCAATGAACATCAAGGCCCTTTATATAGGAAGTTTGGGTGTCTTAAGATCATTGCAGTTGTTCCTAGGAAGTCATCAGATGTTTACAAGTGTCCCTAGGGCAGTAAAAACCAGTTGCACAGTCCCTGGTATAAAAAAACAAGCATGCAATAGCGGTGGAACAGGCTGCAGCCTGCAGCTATCAAGAAAAAGGTCGCTGGCAGTCCTCTCGCGGCCCACGAAGACATCAGGGGGTGGCCTTCGCGGCCCGCGACAACCCCTGATTCCGGTAAAAACTTTGCATTTTCAGTCCCTGGTCCATTTTAAGTTTAATTAACTTTCACTTATTGCACTTGTGACCCCATAGTTAACTTTTAAGAGTTTTGGGTCCTAAAACAAACACCGTTAAGCTCCCGGTTAGTTACGAGATCACCCGAAATGTACTTATGTGCATCGAAACTCCACGAAATCATTATCCGATATTCATGACAGTGTAATGAAGTATTACATAGCCTCGGGATCGTTAAAAGGTCACTCAGAGGTAAGAATTAACATGTTGACACGTTTAACCCTTATGCTTTGTAAACTTTTGATTTTTAAGTACAAACGGCTTTCTGCGTTCGGCAGTTTATTCATGAAAGAATACGAACGTCGTGTGAGATCATTCAGAGGCTCAAGTTTGGCATGTTGACACTTTGGATCCTTCTACACTCATACTTTCTTTGTTTGTCAACTTTAATCCCTCGAATTCAAATCATTACACGTTTAAAGTTCATGACACGTGTCTTTATTATATTAGACATGATTTTGCGAGGTGTTACAGTGATAAAGAACGCTGATATTGAACGGATTATTGAACTAACTGGTCGAAATCCCTTTCGTTTCTCGAAATTGAATGGATTATTGAACCAAGAAAATGAATATCAATAAAGATGAGTTAGTATTGAACCAAGAATATGAAGATCACGGTGCAGACACGTGGGAAGAAAGTCATTGGACTGCCGCAGATGTAGTCAAATGTGATCAAACTTGGACATCAGACGTAGAATACGTGTTGGGTTCTTCTGCTAGTGGAAGCCCGACAAACAGTCTTGTACGTGGTTTAATATCTTTAATCTATTAGAACGATCCTTGTTTTGTCATGTACATGCGTTTAATTCCCAAACATTATTACAAATTCCACGTTTCTCTCTTGCTTGTCCCGAATGCATCTACTTCTCGCAGGTATAACACATAGTCAATGTAGTAAAATGTGAGCTTTTACAACAACCATATCGATATTTTAGTTCTCCTTTTCCTTCAATGATTAATTTGTAATCTATGACTAAGAAACCTTCGAGATACTTCGTGTTAGTTTGATTTGAATTTTGAAAGTTGGAAGATGTATCTGGTGGGGATGATATAGTAATTTTCAATAATGTATCTGGAATTGGAGAACCGTTGTTATTTTAGTGCTTCTCAATCAGATATTATTTATTGAAACATAACTGAAACAGTCGGAAAAAAAACTAAACCGAACCAACATAGTTGAAGGTGCATGTCTGCAAAAGGTGCAAGAGAATGGCGTGTAATCAGTTGTATTTTTACAGATTTGTTTCTTACTGGCCATTATTCGACCGAGTAATCAGTTGTATTTTTACATATTTGTTTCTTAAACATAGTTCTCCTTTTCCTTCAATTTCGAGAACATTCTCCCTAACATGATAAAAGCGCTTATTTTGCTAGACAAAACAAGGATCGTTCTAATAGATTAAAGAGATTAAACCACGTCCTAGATATAATCTTTTTTTACCATTCTTTACCCTAAGAAGTAATTGCAAGACTGTTTGTCGGGCTTCCAATGCTCACACAGGGTGATAAACAACGCTCACACAAGGTGATAAACAACACTGAAACAAACAAACAATGAAAGTTATCAGCACATCTGCTTCCTGAATCTGAATCTAAAGTAAATTTGCCCCTTTGAAACAAATCTCGTCTTTTACCTTTTCTGTACCCATCCCCGCATTAATAGACAAATCCCATTTTCGAGGAATACGGGTCGTATACTATTATACGTCCCGTATACAATCATCGTATACATTATATACGATCTGGTAAATTATTTTTCACATGGTGTATACGGGCCATATAAGTTTATACGGCCCGTATAGAATTAAATAAACTGACAAAAGTCTGCTGGCACAGCTTTTATCATTCACACCATCCTTCTCGATCTCAACCGTAGGGAAATCCAAGAAACAAAAGGGATTTTGGGCAGTAGGTAGAAGACGTGTCGGGTATTGAACCAAAAATATGAAGATCAATAAAGATGAGTTGGTATTGAACCAATAATATGAAGATCAATAAAGATGAGTTGGTATCTAACTAAACCCTTCGTATTTAAATACCAACATGTTGGTTTTGGGAAGAAAAGAAGGGGTTTAAGGTGTTTTGGTAGGTTGAAAGAGGTGAATGATCTTGAAAGATTTGTTGATATATATAACAGAGTAACCCTTACTCTCAGTCATATCTATAGAGAGAGTTGGGTTTTCTCTCTCGTCACGTGTGATTGGCACCTCAATATAACTTCCCTGAAATAAACATCAGCATTGAATGATTAATTTGTAATATATGAATAAGATGCTTTCGAGATACTTCATGTAAGTTTGATTTGAATTTTGAAAGTTGGAAGATGTATCTGGTGGGGGGTGATATAGTAATTTTCAATAATGTAGGAAGGATTGTAGTTGTGGGACATTGGAATTTGGAATCAGCGTCTCTTCAAAGACCCTGGTTAGTATATATGTGGTTCCCAATAGGTTACAGAAACCACTAGCAGAAGAACCCGACAAACACCACTAAAGATGAGTTGGTGTTGAACCAAGAATATGAAGATCACGGTGCAGGATCTTTATCTATCATGTCATCGACCAACTGCTCGAAATTCCTTTCAAACAAGTGATGATCCGAAACATTCAGGAAAGGATTGGAGGTGATTTATACTTTTAATAAGCTATCACAGTTGTCAAATTCGTTGCGTGCATTCATATTGTTTAGACAACAACAGATAATAAACAGATTGTTGGACTACTTGTTCCAAATGCAACTGTGAATATTGAATGTGCAATGAAGATTGAATGTGCAAACCGCAACCGTCCATTTAACTACGGAAACGGTGGCTATGCGAAATACAAATCGTAATCGTTTGTGACTATGGGAAACACTAGAAAAAGAAACAAATATTTTTAGAGAAGCATTGGGATTCAAGGGTTTAGTTAGAAACATCTTAACATGATATAATTGCAAGACTGTTTTTTGGGCTTCCAATGCTCACACAGGGTGATAAACAACGCTGATATGAACACACACCAACTGATTCAGATTTAAACAATGCACGCCTCAATTCATCTTTTTTACTCTTTTCTTTGATTTCAACAAATCTTAGTGTAGTTATTCGGAATGTATCTGAATCAGGTTCTCAAACAAACACTACTAAAGATGAGTTGGTATTGAACCAATAATATGAAGATCACGGTGCAAAGAGACCGCCTTGTTAATTTTAATGAAGCAACGAAGATTGATTCTGCAAACCGTAACCGTTTTTTACTACAGAAACGGTGGCTATGGGAAATACAAATTGTTTGTGACCATGGGAAACAAAAGTTTTTTTTTAGCTTGATGGATGTCCGTTATCTCAACGCTTCTCCTTACATTACTGATCTGGAATTGGAGAACCGTTGTGTATTTGCTTACTGATCTGGAATTGGAGAACCGTTGTGTATCTGAATCAGGTTCTCAAACAAACACTACTAAAGATGAGTTGGTATTGAACCAAAAAAATCCGAATACTAAAAACCGACATTCCTTCAACCATTCTAAACCCTAGCTGGAAACAA
The DNA here is from genome assembly GCA_030545235.1 of Helianthus tuberosus. Lineage (NCBI taxonomy): Eukaryota > Viridiplantae > Streptophyta > Magnoliopsida > Asterales > Asteraceae > Helianthus > Helianthus tuberosus. The sequence goes on along the minus strand of CM060388.1, from coordinate 32,496,886 downwards.
ACCAACAGAATCCGAATACTGAAAAACATCAGCAACCATTTTTCCTTTTCCTTCAATTTCGAGAACATTCTCCCTAACATGATAAAACCGCTTATTTTGCTATTGGGTTTTATAAGTCAAAGTTAACTTTCAGATTCAGATTCAGGAAGATATGTCGGCTTCTGTACCCATCCCCGCGTTGATAGCTTCCGTTTTATTACAGTCACACGACACGGCTTTTGTTCTTCAATCTTTGTTACTTGTTAATGTTTTATTTTTTCTACTTTTAGAAAGGTTTGACCACCTCACGACTGTATTAAAGCAGAACATAATCCCAAATTGTCTAGAGAAGCGCTTTTATCATGTGTCATATGTTGGAAGGAATATATGGATGGAAAGCCCGCATAGTTTTTATTTTTATTTTACAGACGATTTAGAGAAACAGATAATACGTTACGCGATTCTTCGAGAATTAGAAAAGGAGAAAATATGGAACGACAACGGTGCTGGTCTTTTCTCCCACGTATTTTATCAAATGAACTGTCGCGTTTGATTGGCACGTGTGATTATCAAATGAACTGTCGCGTTTGATTGAACAAGAAATCGAGCCTTACGCTCTGATACCACTTGTTGGTGCATATGTCTGTCGACTTCGTCTTGTATCGAGTCTTGTAATAGATTAGATAGATCAGGGCACGTTGTTCGAGAAAATTGAGAAAAATATAGGAGTTAGCCATTTCGCACGAAATGGGATTGGCCATTTCGCACGAAATGGGAAGTTCATTTCGTGTGAGCCATCTCATGCGGAATGGACTGCCTATAAATATGTGCCTTGTTCAATTCATTTGCAACTTTCTGATTCCGGTACCGAGGTGCTGCCGAAGTGTCTCCAGGCTGTAAAACGTTGTTATATCAATAAACAAGACATTTAAAGTGTATATCAAGCTGATTCAAAGTCGATACGTTTGTTTATGCCTCTCGTATTGATTAGAACTCTTCTGAACGACTCGTTTTGGTCATGCAAACGATCCTACAAGTGGTATCAGAGCTCAGGAGGAAGAGTTCTTACCGAGTTTAGCTTGATTTCTTCAAAATTTTGACTTCTACACCTTCTTTTACTACATTTTTCAAAATTAAACGAGATTTCACGGTTAAAATTGATTGATTTTCACACATAACACGCGTAATACTGTTTTATCTAATCCTTGAGAAAATTAGACTTAAAATCAACCTAAAATCTGATCAATTTGTCAAAATCATGGCCGATTGGATGACATCAGCACCATTTCGCACGGATTGACAGGATTGAATTCATTTCGCACGAATTGATACTTCCATTTCGCACGGATTGACAAGATTGGACTACATTTCGCACCAAAGTATCATTTCGCTTGAAAGTAGGTTCATTCCGCACGAAGTGGGTAAAAGGGTCCATTTTGTTTGAAAATCAGCCATTTCATACGAAATCATCCATTTCGCATCAAACCATTTCGTGTGAGTCAGTTCGCTTGAAAGTGTCATTTTGCACCAAATCCAATTCGTGTGAATATTGCCATTTCGTTTGAAAGCTAAGTTTGTGAAATTATTTACCGAAACATGGAAGAAGAGTTTTACAACGCGTTTGCTACTACCCCGGGTACTCTTGTTACCATTGCTCAGAGTGTGAACATGGAAAATGAAACATGAACATTGCAGAAACCTCCAAAATTGATGGGCATTGAAGAATACTATTGTTGGAAAGACCGGTTCGAAAATTGGGTTCAAGCAAATCATTTGACGTCTTGGGAGTGTATTGAAAAGAAGTATGTTAAACCTCGTATAGATGTGGGAGTTATTAAAACTATTTCTGAATTGTCGGATAAAGAGAGAGATGTGTATAAAGCATAAAAAATGATGATTAGTCTGCTTCAGCAAGCTGTGAAAGAAGACATCTTCATATTACTTCAACATGATGGTACTTCACGTTCGATTTGGGAAGCACTTCGAATTACATTTGAGGGAAGTACGGATATGATCAGGAGTAAGAAATCATTATTAAAGAAAGGATTCGATTTATTTACTAGCTTGCAGGGTGAATCTACAAAGAAGCTCATTGAGAGATATTGTCATTTAGTGCGATCAATGTCACTGTTGGATATCAACAAAGATTGAGAAGAATGGGTTGACAAATTAGCTGATGCTTTACCCCAGAAAGAATGGGGTACATATCTGATGATATTAAAGAACACTGGAGAATATGATAAATTGACAATCTCTCAGTTCATTGAAAAACTTGAAGGACAAGATCTTGAACAACAAAAGACTGCTAGAATGAACAATCAAAGTGGTCAACAAGACATCAAGATGTATTACAAAGGGAATGTTCAGAATGTTGAAGCAAGTCCGAAGGTCCAAATCGCTTTCAGTGCAGAAAACTCATCCGGATCAGTTAATGAAAGTCCAATCAGCAACAGTAGATTTTCTTCATACTCGAATGTTAATCCGAATGTTTCAACCTCAAGTTATCAGTCTCAAAGCTCAAATAACAGTAATGGTCATGTGTTACACTGCAACATCGCGTTGCATCTTCAAAACGGTCAAAATTTCTCTGAAGAAGTTGCTAAAGGTCATATGGCATTACTAGCTACAGTGTTAGAATCATATGAGGGCTTGGTTGCAGGAAGAATCGAAAATCCTATGCTAACAAAAGAGGATTACGATCAGATTGATGCTGAGGAAATGGAACTTATGGATATTAAGTGGTGTTTAGCGAGTGTGTTGAGGAGAGCTGGGAAATTTAAAATGATTACAGGAAGAGATGACTTCCATGATGCTAATGTTTCTACTTTAGGTTTTGATAAATCTAAAATTATTTGTTTTCGATGCAGGGAAAAAGGACATTTCAAGAGGGAATGTACCAATCGAGAAGCAGGTGGAGCTCAGAATCCGTTCGGGAATAATGATTATTATCGGAAAGTTATATATCAACAAGTTGCTCAACAACCGTCATCATCTCATGCTATTGAAGATGGAAAGAAGAAAGCTTATCTCGTAAATCAAGATGATGAAAGAATGGTAGAAGGTTTAGCTGGGACAAATACATTCCGGCTGATTCCGAGCTTAGAGCATTTATTGCACAGATCATTCAAGAGCCAGATTTGATGAAGGAATGGATGGATGTGTTTGTCAATAATGAGAAAAGTCAAGATGGAGAGTATGTATCTTCAGAAGAAAGCTCAGAAAAGACAACAGTCTTTGATCAATCATCAACTGATAGTAGTGATGATGAAGAGGAGTTACAAATAAACATTGGAAAAACTCAATTATCTCCTGAAAGTTTTAAATTTTATTTTGCAGATAGATTGGAGAAACTAAAGGAGAAACGAGCAGCAAAGAATCAGAATAAGGTAAAATTCGAGAATGTTGCTCAGGAAGAGAAGTCTGAATAGATTGAAGAAGTTAACGTTGCTGAGAAGGTGGTTGAAGTTGAGAAGATAGTCGAAGTTGAAAAGATTATCGAAGTTGAAAACACATGGAGGGAGGATACTTGGCACTCCCTCATAAATTAGTTTCATATATTTGGTAAGTAATTCCGGTGGCGGTGGGACGGGATCCGTTTACCTTTTTTTAACCCAGTTCTTAATAATACGAATCCAATATTAAACGCATCCATTCTTCATATCCTCAAAATCGTATTCACCAAACCCTAAAATACTCTATCTCGCCACTGCTTCAAATCATCATCCAACTCTACGGATTTGTGGTTTGAAGAAACAATTTACAACTAGATCACTATGATTCAAGGAAAGATTCTGATTTGTTTTCTGAAGAAACAATTTTAACTAATGGAAACAAAACGTCACGGGCGGAGGGAGTAACTGTACCCAACTTTCAATCGCAGGAAACTGTGCATATTCCGTCATGTCTTGTCACCGGCGATAGGGATTTCGTCCCCTATCTTCGCCGGAAAACGAAGATGAAGATGGACGAAGAAGGGAAAAAAAATCTGAAATTTAACATAAATTAAATTCAATTTTTATTACTATATTCATTTGTTTACTGTTCATTGAGTTCTCTTTTTAGTATATAGGATATTTTGAGTTAATTGCCAAAATCGTCCCTGTGGTTTGGACAGGTTTGCCATTTTCGTCCAAAATGACACTTTTGTACCAAATTGCCCTCAACGTTTGTAACTTTTTGCCATTTTCATCCAACCACTAACTTGGTTTATTTTTTATGTTAAGTTGAGGATATTTGGATGAAACTGGCAAATATAAAATCACATGGACGATTTTGGCAATTTACTAAAACTCTTTTAAATTTCTTTTATTTAATTAATTTTACTACATATATAATAAAAAAGAATATACATGCAATTTTTATATAAAAAAATAATAGCTTTGTCACATATTTTTTTTTTTATATAAATTTTCATCCAACCACTAACTAAGTTAATTTTTCTATTGTTAGTGTAGTAATGTCTATCGCCTCCGTCAATCCAGTTCGTAGCAAAATATAGCAAAATATGATTTTATAGTGTTTTAAGTTGGGAAAAAGGCAAGGTGGCAATCTTGTAAATAAGGAGAAATCCTTTATGACTTGGCCTATATATAGGAGCTTTAGGGTTTCATTTGAGAACTTTTGCAATTTTAGAGCTTTGTAGATCTAAAGCTAGAGAGAGAAAGGTGATTCGTGGTGCTTGTACTCGTCATATTGATCAATAGAATCACGTTTATTGTACGATCTTGTGTTCGGTCACGTTCGTGTACGGATTCCGCACGTCACACGAGTCGGTTCGCAATCGTTCGAAGTCGAAAACCAGTCCTACATCTATTAAGGCGAAGGATGTTTATAAACTAAGACATAAGTTAATTTCCAATTTTTTATATAGATAAGTTTTATAAAAATAAAATCTACTTAAACCTCTAAATTTTATAAAACTAAAATGCTGGTGACCTTATTGAAAAAAAGTCAAATAAAAAAATCTTATTATATGTACCAAGTTTGTAATTCATCTTCTACTCTTTTAAATTCGCTCCTAAGGAAAAACAGAAGCGAGTGTCCCCCTCCCCTCTATCAAACAACTTATCGTTACCAAACCTTAAAATTTCTCACTAAATTGTAATTATAATGCTATGAACCAAAAGTTTCTTTACTCAAGCCACTCAGAATAAGTATTAGTTAGTTACACTCATAATCTTAATTAAATAAATATTTTATTTCTACCAACATATTTCCTAGGTGCTCAACACATTTAAAAAATATGTAAAGTTTTACAATTTTTTTCTATCTCTACAACTGATAAATACTAAAAGTTGTAATCGATTGTTATGGGTTGCATACCAATGACGTTTTCTCTTTATAAAACTGATTTATATAAAGAAGCTGTAAATTAATTTATGTCTTAATTTATAAAATTTAAAACATCCTTCAACTTAACAGAAAAAATAAACTGAGTTAGTGATTTGGATGAAAATTTATAAAAATTATGTGACAAAACTATTAATTTTTTTCTAAAAACTCCATGTATATTCTTTTTTATTATATATGTAACAAAAATAATTAAATAAAAGAAATTAAAAAAGGGTTTGAGTAAATTGCCAAAATCGTCCCTGTGGTTTTATATTTGCCAGTTTCATCCAAATATCCTCAACTTAACAGAAAAAATAAACTAAGTTAGTGGTTTGGATGAAAATGGCAAAAAGTTACAAACGTTGGGGGCAATTTGGTACGAAAGTGTCATTTTGGACGAAAATGGCAAACATGCCCAAACCTCAGGGACGATTTTGGCAATTAACTCGGATATTTTTTATTACTATATTCATTTGTTTACTGTTTATTGAGTTCTCTTTTTAATATATATATATATATATAGGATAATGATCCTTTTAAAACGAAAGGGTATATTTATATATTATTAATTTAAAACATTGTAGTGCATTACTGGTTGTACCTACTGCATAATGTTTTGTATCGGTCATGCTTCACAATCCTCAAAAGACACGTTGCTTTGCCTTGTCACATTTGAAAGGCTTCTTCTGAAGCCACGTTGCTTTCCCTGCCACTGCCACAAAAACCCTTTTGTCAAAATCAACTTAACAAGAAGCCAAAAGAAGAATCCAAAAAGATTTACGAACCCGATTCCGAGCAAAGTTAAAACGGTGGTAGGAGATAGTGGTTGGTCACTGGGGTGGTGGTTGGTTGCGGGGATGTTGGGTGTCGGTGGTGGGCGGCCTAGATATGGTAAGATCGACGAACCCTAGCTTGATTGCTACTGAGTTTTGCACCATATGTTCTTTGTTTCATTGTTTGATTTTGCGTATACTCGGATTCCTTTGGTTGTTTCTACCTTTTCTTACTTGATTCTGGTTTAGGATTTTTGTTTTAGGGTTATTTTACTGGATTCGTAGGTGGATGATCGGAGATATCACCGTAAGTTTGATCTCATCTGATCTCAATCAGTCGATTCATTTTGTTCTTCTAATTTTTAACATTTGTGGGTTGTATATTGTGCATAGTTGATGGTTTGTGCTTTGTGATGTTTTATGTACAAATCGGTGATGCAACATTTTGCCACCTCCGGCCACGTATCGTTTTCACTTACATATCACCACCCTTTACCCATACTACACCAGACGCTAAAGAGAGATAGAGACAGGGTTAGAGAGGGGGGTTAGAAGTGCGATGGTGAATGTGGGTGTCATTCAACTCCAGCTAACAAGGTTTAATTGTAGATTTATATCCAGTTTTTTCAATGATTTAGGAGCTGTTAGTGTTTGTGATTGTGTGAGTTTGACATTTGTCTTCGGTTTCAGGATTCGAAACAATCATATGTGAAAGAAAAGGATGCAGTGGCGGTGGTTAGTTCGCCACCGTCTACGACCGGCAGTCTTGTAACTGCATCTGCATAGTCAGAAATCAAGGTAAACTTTATGCAATGTATTAGTTTTATTTCGAGGTTTAAATGGTGCAAGTATTAGTCGGTGAGTGTTGGTCTGGTGGTGAAACTGGTACTGCCAATGTTAGTTCGATTTCCGACTGCATTTGTAAATTTAAATGGTGTAGGTATTATTCGTTGAGTGTTGGTGAAAATGGTACTCCTATTGTTGGAGGTTTAAATTGGTACTGGTGTTGTGTCAATTTGTAGATTATATGACAATAACAAGGTTGCCAGTTTATTACCCGTCACAAGAAGAGAAATATAACCCAAAACTATATGTCGAAAATGTACGGGGATTGATGCCTGGTAAGGTATGTGTAAACATTTGATTTTGACTTTTAAGGTCAAATGCTTGAGAATTTGAATTTAATACTGATATGATTTGTGTGGTTCAAATACCATCATTTTTTGTTTGTATTGACTAATGTTTAGTATATAAATTAAAATGATGTTTGGGCTTGAGGTTTTTTTAATTTATATATATGTAACTGTAGTAAATTCAAGTATGCAACATTAATGATAGGTTTGCTCTTTTTTTCCAGTTTTCACCTCTTCAGCTAGATCTGGGCGTATCACTTCTTTTTTTAAATAGAAGCACTTTACCCTACCTCCCTCCACACCAAAGCAACAAAATGAAATCCATAGCCGAACACAGGTACGTCAAAAGTATTGCATTTATATGTTTTATAATTCTATATCAACTCTTGCGCGATTTATAAAATATATGTAGGTTGGGTCATTCATTTATATTCATAATTTGGTTGCATTTTGTGTGACACCTGTGCCTCCACGGCCATCAAACAAGTACTGTATCAATGAAATATTGTATTTCATACTTGGGATTTGTATAAATATGTGTATCTTTTGCACATATCAATTCTTGTTCGATTTCAAGCTTTAAATCGCTTTCTGGAAGGTTATACGCGCACTGATGCGTAAATATAACCCGTTTAATGCAACAAACACTCCGGAATAGTGAAATAGGCTTAACATACCTTAAATAACCTTTACATAACTTAGAAATAAGTTTTGAAGGCTTTGGTATGGCAAAATCAAGTTAAATCGCTTACAGGGACTAAATTCGACAAACTACGAAAGTATGCCGATTTGAACTATAACAGACATTCCGGAACATGACCATGAGTTAAACATACCATAAATATCCTTTACATAGCTTAGAAATAGGCTTTGAGAGGTTCGGTGTGCTAAAATAAACTTTTGGGTCATTCAGTGTCAAAAAGTGCATAAGTTTGCACTTTCGCGCATAACTTACGTTCTGAATACATCCGAACATCCAAAAATTTATGTAAGCACTAAAATATTTTATTTTAGTGTTTGGCATAAGAAAAATCCATTCGTCACGCCATTTGGATCGTTTTTCGCGCTTATGCGCATTCCGTCGTAATTAAGCGAACATCGCGATCGTACGGCCAAACGAACCGACACCCGAGATATTTTTGAACACATTTTAAGTTCCCTACACTTTAACTTCATTTTAGAGCTTTGAAATGGGGTTAACGGGCATTAAACATGTCGGAAATAGCTCAAAACACTAACAGGGACCAAAAGTGTAATTCTGTGAAAGTAGGTCCTTGCGCACCTCAACACTCTGAGTGTTACGGTGCGCAAGCAGGGGTCAGACAGCAGAATTGCAGAAACATTGCATCTTGTTCATTCCACTTGTTGCACATGGTTTTGGGGCAAATCTATGGGCTCAAATGGTTTTCAAAAACCAGGGTCTTGAGGTGTATGGCCAAGATCAAAGCACGGTTTCCAAGAAACGATCTTAACGGCTCTCCGAAAACTATAAATACCCATCCATCCCCATTGCAAAACCCACTTGAAATCTGAGTTTTCTCTAAGTGGTTGTGTTTATACACTTCCTACCTGAGATTACTTGGAAATCAATCTTGCGGGGACCCTTTGTAAGTGTTCCTTCGTTCTTTTATTGCTTTTCGAGTCCGAAAGTCAAACTTTGTTTGACTTTCTGCATTGACCAATTTATGGTCAATACGAAGTTCGTTTGAACTTCATAACGTGAGCGTAATCACGATGGTCATAGTCCCTAGTGACTATACCTACTGATTACCACGTTATCTTGGCTCAGTGACGAGTCGTAGTTTCGGCCAAAATGCGTGTTATTGCGTATTTTGTAACCAAACTACTCATAGGTATCAAAATCGTTTGTTTTGATACCAAACCTGTTTTCTAAACTTAGTTAAGCATGTTTTAACATGCTTAGCTCGTCACTTTTAGTTTAGTGCTTATATAGGGTCGTAAGGTAAGCGATCTAAACAATCGCTTATACTTTCGAACCCGACCCGTTTGGTCGATCATTAGGATCCGACCAAATACATTAGGTGACCATAGTATATAGGGAATAACCTTCCGAGGTTATACCTTATGGTCACATCGTTTGTGTAGTTGTATGATAGGTAGTATATATGCCTTAGGTAAATTACCAAAATGCCCTTTTTACGCCAAAATTCATTTTAAGCTTATGTAACATAACTTTTGGTATCTAAACTGATTTGGTAACAATATTAGACATGTTAAGGCATATATTACTTGTCATAGGACTAGTTAAGCGGTCAGAACGCGTTTTACGCGAACGACGCGTTAAAGTAGCATAAGCTACCTAAACGAGTCGTAATGGGTCGTAAGCACTTAGGTTAGGTTTCATTTTAGTATGTGGGCTTTGTTAAACCATATTACACGAGTCTCCATACTCGTTTGGTTTACGAACCCTCATTCTATCAAATCCTCCGATTTAGGTCCGTTATATTAACATAGTTACCTATATTAGGTGACGTTTGATTTCCGTGATCTCTAGCATTGTTTGGTTGTTACTCAAGAACTACTAAGCAATCTCAAGTGAGTACATAGACCCCTCTTTTACTGTTTTCAAACTGTTTTGGGGTGAAACACATGTGCCTACTTGTTACTTTCATGCTTTCCTGTTTTCACATCATATACTTGCTATGTTCATTAGTACATTTATAGTACATGATTTCATTGTGTTTTATGCTATGTATGCCCATTGTGTGCGTACTTAGTACATTATTTTACATTACATTTTATGCTATGTATGCCCATTGTGTGCGTACTTAGTACATTACTTTACATTACATTTCATGCTATGTATGCCCATTGTGTGCATACTTAGTACATTGTTTTACATTACATTTCATGCTATGTATGTCCATTGTGTGCATACTTAGTACATTGTTTTACATTGTTTTACATTACACTTCATGCTATGTATGTTCATTGTTGCATACTTAGTACATTTGTTTCACGTCACATGCTATGTATGTTCATTTGTTACATACTTAGTACATTTGTTATTTATCACATGCTATGTATGTTCATCATACTTAGTACATTTGTTTCACGTCACATGCTATGTATGCTCATCATACTTAGTACATTTATTATTCATTCACATGCTTACATTTTGATATAATATTTGGTTTGTTTTGATGGATCAATATACATTCATTAACACCGATCACGCCGTTCGTTAGTAGGTAGTGGTACCATAGGAATTGACAACTCCCGTTCCGGACATCCTAGGTAGGTTTGGATGAAAGGAATGACCGAATTCGATTCTCATAACTTAGATAAACCTTTAATTTGTTTAAGGGTTTATCGCCTCAGTCTCAAGGCTTGCATGTATGCATTCTCACAATACCGCATAGATGTCTGTATCAGTATAGCATGCATTTCCACAAAACATAACTTTGATTTAAACCAAGTTTTACTTCAATACTTTGTTTTATGTGTTTCACCTATGGTTTAGTTGATGCATTTCACTAGCCATACATATCATTTTGGTTGCACATTACGTGATTTACATTTGACACATAAACATTTTTGACATTTGTTATACATTACATAATTTACATCTTGACATAAACATTTTGACATATTATTCAATACATTTGACAATTGGTTTAAACATAGACATCTTACCTTGTTGGTTTGGTTTGAGTAAGTGATTTAAGTAACGAGGCGTGTGTAATATGATACAAGCATGGTGGATACGCCGCTGGTACTTCCTATATATAAGTGATTGTATGGTACTACATATCGTAGCGTTATTTGAAATCATTTCAATTTGGACATATAACATTTTATACAAATAACATACTTTTCACAATACATTGTTTTACAAACAACTTAATTTATACAAACTCATTTCACATGGTTATTCACTTAACCATGTATTATTCTTTTATACATATATATCATTTGGTTTATTTATCACTTTTCAAATGATTTACAAGACAAAACAAATTACAAGGTTCATGACTAAACATTTTCTTAAATATAAGTCATGAATTCTATTTTCACAAAACCTATGTATCTCACAGGCATTTTTATGCTGACGTACCTATTTTCACATGTGTTTCAGGATATGATGCATAGGATTTATCCAGATACACTTAGGCGGACTTGGGCCTTAGCGACAATAAAAGATGCAAGACTAGTTATTTATGTTATGTTTCTCTGATTGTCAAGACATTGTAACTATTTTAATCAATAAAACAATATTTCAATTTCCATGTGTTATGAAACACTGATTCTGTTACAACACTCCCCGACGTTTTCCGCCACGTTTTGTTGTTCTACGTGGTCGGGGTGTGACATTTTGGTTGATTTAGCTCAATAGGATTGGTTTCTCTATCTTTGATAAATTATTTAGTTGTGTAGAGAAGCGATGCCTGCTGAAGTGATACACTTTAAAAGCCATTCTAACTTCTAAAATTATCCTCATTTGGTGGTTTTGAAAAAAATAGTGGACTTATAAGTGCTACATAATTGTAGGTAGAGATTTTTAGACTCGAGCATTGCAACTCGGTAAAATTGATCTTACTTGGGATGAAACGAACCCCTAAAATTGATCTCACTTGGGATGAAACGAACCCCATCGCGCAAAGTATTTTAAAAGATAAATTGATATTGACCAGGTACGTAAAAGGGTTTAACACCTTTTTCGTAAAGTTATATTATTTTAGAATTGTAATCTATTCTTTTTACGGATCCAGTGTGGGTTATGATATCATTCATGTCTATGATGGAATCCAAGTGAGTGATAAAAAATTACCGAGGAAGGTTAGAATAATGCTGATGGTAGCGAGAAAAAAAATACTGAACTAAATGCATATCGTGCTCTACTCAAATCTGGGGATGGTTCAGATGAAGATGAAAAGGATGATAAAATGGATATGCATGTTACTTTTAACAACGGTTTAGAGGATCTTAGCATTTTTTTAGGATCTTAGAAACCACAAGTCCTTAGCTACAACAGGAAACCTTGAGTTTCCAAAATGTTTATGTTACATGTCATCATCATATAACCACTTTTTGTAAATGCAATATGTATCTATTCATTTTCTAACTACGCAACTCGATGCCCGCCAAGAAGCGCGGGCTTACTAAAATATTAAACTCTCGCTAGAACGGACAATAAAGGACCAATTGCATTACATATGGCTGTGAAGCTGTGAAATTGCTGCTCGAGGCTGACCCAGGTATTTTTATGCTGCCAGAGAAGGGGTTTTTCTACATTGCATGTACCTACCTGAAAATAGAACTTTATTTGATTGTGTTTATTTAATAGGTAATATCACATAATCAGTTTCAGATGTACTACGAATTGGCACACTTTGTATACGTGACATATTTTTTTATTGTTTTTTCATAGTTGCTTAGCCTCCTAGATACCGGTGCTAACATCAATGCATTAACCAGAGATCACAAAACGCCTCTCGACAACAAAATGGCTCTTGACATAGCTGAATCGTTCCCTTATCTGAGGACTCTTTGGCTATAATAGCATGTTTGACTCAATGTGGTTCAGTTCAAGCAAACGAAGCAACCAAGATATAGTCAGGATATGGAGGGCTATTTAATTTTTCCAGTTGTCCAGGTTATCGAGTCTTGTAAAGGTTTAAAGCTCAACCCATTATAGGTGTTGATGCTAATCAAGAGTTCATTTGAGGTTTTCTAATTGTTCATGTAATGCAAAGAAATTACCCACGATAAAGTTAAAAAGTTTGTTTGATACCAGACATTATAACACGTGTTGGTGATGTTTCTGCCTTCGTAGCCCGCGCCGCAACGCGCGCGGGTCTAATTTCTAGTTATAGTTACAGGGTAACATTTCTTTGAATTTAAATATCTTAGTAAGTCAACTCACATTCATCCTTATTTTTGTAATGTATTATATTTTTGTACCATGGTTGTATTTATGATATGTTTTTAGATACATCTTAATTTATTTAGAGAAAAATGCCCGGATAGTCCCTGTGGTTTCGCATTTTTTCACCTATAGTCCCCAACTTTCTAAAATTACCTGAATAGTCCCCAACTTTTCATTTTTTGTTCCCGGATAGTCCCTGGGTCTAACTTCAATTTGTTTTCTCTGTTAAGTGGGTGTGAAATGACCAATTTACCCTTAATGTAAAAACAAAACAAATTAATTAACTCTTCACTCCACCTTCAAACCTGCAACCCTACAGAACCTCCAATCAACTCTTCCCTCCACCCCTTTCCCTTTCCCTTTCCCCTTTCTCTCTCAACGCCCTCAACGGCTGCTGAAAGTTCCCAAGCACAGAACACTTGAGCACTGTCCCTCTCAAATCCTCATACAACTGCTTCAATATCGGCTCCACCGACTCGTAATCCGTATCCCTAAACAACTCATCTATGAAACCAGGACAAGCACCAACACTACCACCACCAAAAGTATCAATTGAGCTACTAACCTCACCGAAAACCAACGGCAACAATGGGGAAACATTAGACCTACTTCTATCATTATCCGGAAACATATCGGGATTACTTAAATGAATTCTACAATAGGAAACAGATAACTTCTTCGCTTGATTCACAACTGTTTCCATCTGTGCCCTAACTAACTTATCTTTCATATTAACAATTTTCTTTTGTTCTTCACAGGCACGACGATAAATTCCGATTAGGTATTGAAAGGGAGGTTCTGCGGATACAAAATTACCTGAGAGACGATCAACGAGGACTCGTTAGATCAAATCTCGTGAGAGTTTGAGGTGGCCGCCTTCGGATAATATCTCGGCTGCCGTGATCTGCAAGTAAACGATTCGTGAGTCGTTGGTCATGGAATCGGTTAGGGAAACGAGGAAGATTTTGCGGAGGATGATGTCTTCGATTTCTTCTGGTGATCGTTGGGGTTTTGGGGTGGTGGTTGTTGTTGTCGCCATTGTTGTGGAATTGATTTGTGTTTGGAGATGATGGTTGTTGAAGAACAAACCTCTCTAAAAACTTGTGGAGTGTCTAGACAAAGTGTAGATCGTTGGAAGATTAATTGAAGTTTTGGTCATCGGTCGGAGAGAAGAAAAGGGGAAAGGGAAAGGGGTGGGGGTGGGTAAAAGGTTAGGTTTTTTTTATTAATTATTAAGGGTAAATTGGTCATTTCACACCCACTTAACAGAGAAAACAAACTGAAGTTAGACCCAGGGACTATCCGGGAACAAAAAATGAAAAGTTGGGGACTATTCAGGTAATTTTAGAAAGTTGGGGACTATAGGTGAAAAAATGCGAAACCACAAGGACTATTCGGACATTTTTCTCATTTATTTATTTTTACTAAACATATATAGTTGAGGTGATCAGTGGTTAATAATTAAATTCAACTCATAAATAATACATATAATTTATACACCAAAATTTTGTACAAAATACAATATTAAGCATGAGTTAGGATATAATAGGAAGTTTATTTGGGTAACAAGGCTAGGAAGTGATCTTGACCATCCATTTACTTAATCAATGGCTAAGATTAAATGGGTGAAATTGAAAGAAAAAAATGAGGCGTGTGGGTTTGTTCAGGGGCATTCTAGTCAAGTCAATGCAATAGTTTCTCTCTCCTCCAATTTCCCCCCATTTTTTAAACGTTAATAACTCTTTCATACGACATTATTTTTTTTTATAAAAATTGCACCAAAAAAACGAGCGTTTTTTATCTTTAAAACGAGTATACTATTGCTATATATTCGAATTTTTTTTGAAAACCCAGTTGCGTAAAACGCAATGGAAAAAAACTCAGTTGCGTAAAACATATAGAAAAAAAAAACCTAAAAAATAACATTTTTCTAAAACGCAATCCACAAAAAACACAAAGAAATGTCTTATTTGTAAAACGCAATTGCCAGAAAACATAAAGATATGTCTTATTTCTAAAACGCAATAGCTTAAAAACACAAAAGAAATTGTACTTTCTAAAACGCAATGGACTGAAAACACATAAAAATGTGTTTTACCTAAAACGCAATGCACAAAAAACACAAAGAAATGTCTTATTTCTAAAACGCAATTGCCAGAAAACACTTAAAAATGTCTCCTTTCTAAAACGCAATGGCCTAAAAAAACAAAAAAAAATGTTCTCTATAAAACGCAATGCACCAAAAACACAAAAGAAATGTCTTATTTATAAAACGCAATGGCCAGAAAACACTTAAAAATGTCTCCTTTCTAAAACGCAATGGCCTAAAAAACAAAAGAAAGTATTCTCTATAAAACGCAATGAACAAAAAACACAAAGAAATGTCATATTTATAAAACGCAATGGCCAGAAAACACTTAAAAATGTCTCCTTTCTAAAACGCAATGACCTAAAAAAACAAAAGAAAATGTTCTCTCTAAAACGCAATGGACTGAAAACACCTAAAAATGTGTTTTACCTAAAACGCAATTACTAAAAACACTTCAAAAATGTGTTTTTCTAAAACGAATGGCCAGAAACCACATAAAAATGTCTTAGTTCTAAAACGCAATGGCCTAAAAACACCAAAGAAAGTGTTCTCTCTAAAACGCATTGAACCAGGACAATAGTTTTGTATGTGAATTGTCTGAACCAGGAAGCAGGAGATAAAAAACTGTCTACTCTGCCGCTTGGACCCTGCTACCAGGGACGCTGCCCCCGGACCCCCGCCAAGATCGTAAAACGCAACGACTAAATCAAAAACCCAGATCGTAAAACTGAAATTAAAGAATTTCTTACAATGATCGAAGCCGATTTCTTCAACGATTGACGAAATTTGAATGATAGAAACACTTATCAAAAAAGCTGAAGAACACGTTGATCGGGTGTTTGAATCATTGATTGTTGACGAAAATCGCACTATAATGTAGTGATTATTGAGATAGAAAGTGAAGAAAAGGTTGAAGATGGTGGATTTTGAAAATGGTGGGTTTTGAAGTTACTGTGGAGAAGAAGGAAGAAGAAAGGATACGACTGACTAAAATACCATTGCCTTTATTTTAAATGTTGCCACATGTCATAATCCTATTGCTTACTACACTTTCTAGCTAAAATAAACTTCTCATTTGATCTTCACCCTATTAAGCATTATTTCTAGCTAAAATAAACTTCTCATTTGATCTTCACCCTATTAAGCATTATTAAAATAAGATTACGTTTAGTAAACTTAGCATCTTTCGTAAAATGTGTAACGAATTTTTATTCTTAATCATTTTGATTTGAAAAAGTTAACATTCATAATCATCTAATCTGTATCCAATTATTAGGAAAACTTCAACATTCATAATCCTCTAAATATTTCCTAAAATAATCCTCTAATCAAGTTTCAACGTCGACAATTTCCATTATCAATAAGTTTTGCAATGACAATAAACAAAAGCCAATAATTGTCGTAATATGTTTTCACTCGTCATCAGTTATATGCGACTCTATCAAGAGCAAAAACTAGAGCAGGTGTATACAGTTAATGTGGTGTACAAAGAAATTTTTAGAGATTCATGAATTATTAATGTATTCCGTTAATTACTACTTTACATGTAAATGTCCGGTTATTTATTTAAAACTGTAAATTGAGTTTGTTATCCTTTAACATTTGTAAGATGTTTAATTATTAAAATCATCATGCAGATACTTAACCTAGTTAATAAACATATTTTAGATTAATCTTTTAGGTTATATCATAGAATTAAACATACCAACCCTTTTCAAATTGGAATTACAAATTATTCAATTCAAAAGGTATACAAATTAGCTGTTTATAATTTAAATATTTACAATATTCACTAATAAAACCAAAAGAGTGACTGTGGAACTGTGGAAGTTCGAGTGGACAAATGTAAGGCCAATAACAGGTGCACCATGTGTCATTTTGGGGGAAATGAGGCCCAGTGTTTCCTTGTAATAATTATAACTATATTAAATAACCGTATATAGAATTTCATCAATCTATATAAGACTCCAAATAATTACTATTTGGCATTCTCTCCTTCAACCTAATAAATTTTATTTATATTTGTTTAATAAATTTATTTTAATATTAATATTAATTAATAACCAATATATAGATATAACTTATTTTTATCCTTATCTTTATTTAAAATTAATAAATAACTTCAATTTTGTAATTTAAACCCTTTGTTTTTTTACTTTTAACCCAAAGTTTTTCATCTTTTGCAATTTAATCCCAACTCTTTTTTATTTTCAATTTTGATTCACCATACTTTTCATCTTTCTCAAGTTTTCCGTTTCGTTCTAAATTTTGTGAGTTAACGCACCGCAACGTGCGTGTGAGGTTCACCATTTTTTCGTATATTTTTTCCCATTTAACTGGCCCGTCATCACATCTATTTTTCTGCGTTTGACAATTTCGTCCAAAACGCGGGTCCTGGATGGACTTAGTTATTTTTTCTATGTTTTACGTTTCGGTTTAATTTCTCAGCAACGAGCGTGCGTGATTCAAAGATTTTACGTCTGCTTTTCGCTCGGCGTTATTTTTTTCCTGTTTTTGTTTATTTTGTTTTTACGATATTTTCCGGTGTTGGTGGTCGCTAACAATGGTATAGTATTGCTATTTCTTAACACAATTTTATGACAACCGCTGCAACGCAGGGGCTTAATACTAGTGTTATAATAAAGTTCAGACAAAAAAAATTGAACTATTAAAGGGGTATGGTCTCAAATGATACGTAACTTATACGAGCGTTGGGCTATACCCACCACACTCAACTGCCAATACTCTAGGTTGGTCCCAAGGTTCCCCTATGGGATTTATCGGTATACGCGCAACCCTGACAGCCCATGGTTTTGTGCCACGACAATTGGCAGCTGCCTGCAACCAATCACCGTGCACCAGGTTCCGCCCAACCAATTCCCACGATGAACAACATGTGCTTTTCATTGCTTCATTATCTCTACTCACAGCTAAAGTCAGACGCAACAAATGTGGCCAACACCTTTCCCACACCCGGGCGACAAGTAAAAACCTAAAACTCAATCTTCACTTTCGAGCACTCCTAACAAGTCTAGTACTCTTCCCACGCTTGCACGCGGGAGCAGCACTAGACTAAGGGACATGATGAGATATGGTATTGGACCCGACCCGAATGATCGGACATTTCCACTACTTATTGCATTTTATTGTAATATATATTATTATTGTTTACTAACCCAAAACAAGACCCATCGCGATGTAGTTTATGCTACAATGGGCTGGGGACTAATCTTGACCAACCATTTTTTTTCTAAATTCCAAATCCACTAATTTTACACACCTCCCACTACTCCATTTTACCTAATTTTCAAACCCTTACGTATAAAAAAAAAAAAAAAAAAGACCAGACCACATACCTCACAACTACTCATGGTCTAAAAGTGCTAGAATCACAACCCAAAGTACTCAAAGTACTTAAATGACATACTTAATCACCATACTGAAAGATTAACTAATTGTATTGGCATAATCTTCCTACTTATTATTCTTTAAAAATATTGTATTCATACATTACCTCTAAAGCCTAAACAGTATGAGGTACAAAGTTGAATTTTGTCCATATATGGTTATGTGGAGGGTGTTGTAATTAAAGGGGTTCATCGAAGTTAACGATTGTAGATTTCAAATCAATTTTTTTGTGATATTATTTTATATAGTTGTGGTTGTTTAATAAAGAGTTGTGGTTGTTTAATAAAGATATAAATTTGAAACAAATTACCTAGAAATCGACCGTTGGCTTAGATTACAAGCATGGAATCTTAACATTGATTACAAATAATAATATAAACGTAGTTTCACACGTAAATGTATAGAGAAGCGATTAATAGTTATTGTTAAATAATAACAAAAAACAAGATTACGTTTTCCCGGGCAAGACACCACGAATACCAATAATTTTTTTTTTTCTCAAAGAAATGAATTTTTGAATATGTCAACAAATTAAGAGTTTTTTTCCATTATGGTGTGGGTGAAAAAAGTATTTACCATAATGGTGTTGCTACAAAAGTATTTACCAAAATAGTGTTTTTAGAGGTTTTTGCTTCTCACTTCTATTTTCATTGGACAACTTCAATTTATTAAATACTTTTTGATTTAATCTTTTCAATAGATCTTCTACTATGGAAAAAAAACTTCTTTTAAAAATAACTTATATACGGATATTTAATATTTCCTTTGACTTATGTTTTTTTTTATAAATAACATAATCAAATATAAATTTATAAAACCAACCACATTAGTTAAATCCTTTCAAAAAAAAAAACCACATTAGTTAAAGGATATCTTCTATTTGAATCTTATTATATTGGTTTAAAAGTTAAAACACAATATATAGATAAATCATGTATTCATGTAAAAATATTTGACAATCAACATAAATAAACAAATAAAAAAATATACGATTTAACTTGTAAATAAAAGATGAATACTTTTCTAGTAGAAGCTGAATAAATGAATACATAAAATATACGATTTAACAGGTGATTAAAAAATAAACACTTTTCTAGTAGAAGCTTTTCTTTATTTTTCAATAAAAACAAAGTTTGCGAATTTAACTACCATTGAAAGAGTTTGGTTCAAATTTAATCCTTGCATCATTGGTTAATAAAATAAATAAAATAATATTTTTTGTATTTAATACAACTTTAAGAAGGTATAAATATAATTATAGAATCACCTGTTAGTTGAAATTTTTTAGAACGATACAGAAATTTTAGAATAACTAGTATTTTTTATGTGTACACATATTTGTAAAACAAGTTTCTATGAAATGTTTTCTAAAGTTAAAGGAGATATAAAATGATTGTATATAAGTTTGAATGAATTTTAAAATAAGTTTTTTTTTTCAAATGTAGATCGATCTATTAAAAAGAGAGTTATATTAAGATTAAAAAAATAATGGTTAGAGATTACATAAAATGATTTAATCCATAAATATTTAATAAATTGAAGTTGTCCAATGAAAATAGGAGTGAGAAACAAATCAACATTCAAAAACACTATTTTGGTAAATAATTTTGTAACAACACTATTATGGTAAATACTTTTTCCACCCACACTATAATGGGAAAAAACTCAACAAATTAATATATACACCTAAAGATACATGTATTTTTTTTAAAGGTAAATTTCATTAAACACAGCAACCGACCCAAGCCGGGCCAACCAAAAACAACAACCAACTAAATTACATATCTACAAAGGAGCACCAATCCCTCTAATCTATCCCTTTGAATTTCGATCTATTGGAAAACCAAAGAAAACCCAAAGCCTTAATCTCACTAAAAATACTTTCTATTCTAACCGGAATATTAGAAAATTTGGCGTTGTTTCTAGCACGCCATAAGCTCCAACACGCGATCATGATGATGCCTTGCACTGCAACCTAAAGATACATATATAAGTGATGAAAATCTTATAAAGAGTGCCAATTTTTAAGGTTATGAGAGGTAAAATAAACGAAGTCATCGAGCTGACATCTATTCGTTTTCACTTTGTCTCAACACACAGATCATTTTAATATAAACTAGGATTTTGACCCGTCACGCGTTGCGGCGACGTCAAAAGTTAAAGTGACTCGTATTTATACTTTATATTTAACCCGACTCTTTACTGAAAAAATTACATCGCCGTCGAATGAAAACGTATTATATTTAACCCGACTCCCTTTCGAATACAGTTTACGAAGGTACATAAAATAAGTATAAAAGGTATTATTTTTTACCAGACCCACTTGAGAAATTTTTTTATGTCAAAACGTGAATTTAAAATGACAGATATGTTAAAACTACGATACACAACACATTACGTCAACGACATCTTAGTTGTTTATAGCGGACGACACATTATGTCATGCCTTGACCATATAAAACACGTGTTTGATGTATCCGATCAAACTCAGTGTATAAGCATTGTGGTTACAATGTACAATGATGACAATAACGTGTGATGCCCGCACGTGACATTACACTTTTTTACTTTGTTACACACGGTACATTCGTGACATTAACATCATAAGATATATATATATATAGGGTCGGGATTTAGAGAAAACGGTAGAAAATGTGAGAACGGTGAGAACGCTTATGGATCGTACGATCAAAACAATCTATGGACTAGATTGGCGCGGTGGCGTATTCATAAATAACATCAATTTTATTACGTGGACGCGCCTCATTAATGGTAAAAAGGTCTTTACACTTATATACCAAAACGCCATACTTATGAATAAAACGCCATTACGGACCAAAACACATCCCTATATAAACAAAAACATCCCAGACATAAAAACACACCCCACAGAACCTGAAACGCCATATTTTCTACAATATACAATTCATCTTACAAACGTCAAAATCCCCAAAACATCAAACACAACTACTCAAAAAACGCCATATTTTCTACTATATACTATTCATCTTAGAAAACGCCAAAACACTCAAACATCAAAAGATTCCAAAAAATTGACGGTTCTTTCAGATACACTATTTCCTCAGTAAAACGTCAAAAATGGCAAATATCATTTCTTGTATATTCAAATATTGTTCTACGCCAAAGTTTCGGATAATGCATTCTTCCCTCAGGTGTTGTGACTTAAATAACATTTTGCTGCATGAGATGGACAAATCATAAACAAAAAGATGCTGGTGTCAGACTTGTGTCATTTTTTGTGTTTTGTTATTGATGAATATTATAATGGCATGAAAAGACGAATGACACTGATGAGTTGTTTGAAGATACATATTCAAACAAAAAACTTATGTCATTTTGTCTTTCCAAACGGCCACAAAAACACAAGCATGGCTAAGTCAAACCACCAGCGAACATGATTCAAAGAAGAAAGAGACCGATGACAGTGAAGACTTAGAAGATGAATTGTTTCTATTTTTATTTTTTTTAATTTTCTTTTTCTGTTATGTATTTTTCAACTTAGAATTAAAAAAATACATTATATTAATAAAACGTCAAACAGTCATAATGCATGTGAAACACCATAATGCAGTAAAAACGCCAAAAACTCCCAAACTATAATGAAAGTAGTTTGCAGAAGTGTTAATAAAAGCTAAAAATGAGAAGAAAAAAACCCGCCAAAAACTACTTAAAACCATTCAAAAACGCTAAACTTGGGAGATGGAAAGTCTATGACCCTAAAAACTCATAAAAAACTGAACAAAAAAACAGTAAAAATACAGAGTAACTGAAAAGACGGCTACTTTATTAATATCATTTATTATAAAATAAAATTCCGCCTAAACTACGTGCCAAAAACATCCTATAAGAGAGACGTATCTGCACAATCAACTGATCACAAAACCAAAAACAAACGCCATATTTCCTAGAAACCATTCACTTTAAAAACGCAAAAAAAAAAAATAGTTAAGAAAGCCACAGATGCAGAACCTCGATTCTTCTATATTGAGTATTGATCTGAATGAAGTTTCACTGAATGGATTCTTCTCTGAGTTGGGTATCTCTATAATCTTTTGCTGAAGGAGATGGACAAATATTCAAGAAAAAGAGACTGATGACACTGATATGACATCATGTCACTTTGTTCTTGATGGATATATTGATGGCATGAAGGGATCAATACATTAGAGCAGGCGTTGGTCTTCAACATGTCATCAAACAAGTATATATCCACCCACCATAAAGGATGCCACAAAAAATAAGCATCTTCTAAAGACGGGCGTTATGTAGGAAAATAAGGATCTACATAAGGTATTCAAAAACAAGTTCAAAAACGCCAAAAAAGTTAAAGTAGAAGAGGCTGATGACAGTGAAGATTTGGATGAGAAATTAGATTATGATTTTTAAATTTTTTTCATTTTCTATTGTTTGTTATCTAATTCTCTGTTGTTTATTATCTAATTCTCTACTAATTTAAAAAATTGAGTATAAAACGCCAAAAACTACAAACACCAAAACGCCTGATAGTGTGAAAAACTGTGAGAACGAATGCTAGCAAAGCACGATTTTGTTATATAAAACGCCAAAAAACGCAAACAAAGTATTACTAGAAAAATCAACACTAATTGACAGATGAAAATTGAAAGAAACAGTAATTGCTAAAACAGTAAAATGAAAAGACGGTATCATTATTGTCAAACATTTATTTATATTAAAAGCCACTACATGGAAAATTGAAATTTATTTATCTTTTCAAAACGCCATAATTGCCTGTCACATTATAGGCATGTATCCTACATGGCAAAACACTTGATATAATAAAATCAAGAAACAATAAAGGCTTGCATCCTGATCTAAAAAACAATAAAAACGCCAAAACAATACTTAAAACGCCAAAATATTTACTATGATCCTGATCTAAAAACAATAAAAACGCCACGTATTTATTAAACGCCAAAAAAATGGAGAGATGAAGTGACACGCGTTTAAAAAAATAAATATGAAAGGACAAAAAAACTCCTCCGCCCTTCTCTAAGCGGCGTGACACGTGTTGGGCCAGGATTCGTTCTCACCGTTCTCACACTTTTGAGCGTTTTCTCCCGAACCCGTTTCTATATATATATATGGCTCGATCATTGCGGTGTAAAGTTGTAACAATATTTTAGACAATCGTGTAAAGTCGTAAAAGTAATTTAGAAATTAACATGGTTATACATAGATATAAAAATAGAATAATAATGAGTGACGCTATGGTCTAAAGTCGTAAAAGCAATTCAAATAAAATGAGACGTCAAGTTATTAAGTAGAAAAAGTTGACGGATCAAAGTTGTCAATTACCAAAAGTTAGAAGTGAATGTGTAACTTACTTAGTTTGAAAGTGTGAAGTGAAAGAATTAAAAGTATAAGGGTTAGAAAGTAAAAGTATTGAAGTTAAAATTATAATATATGAAAATTAAAAAGAGATAAATGTTTAGGGGCTAAATATATATTTTTTTAAAGTTGAGAACTTCAAAGACAAAAGTCCACCGACTTTTTCTTTTAATTAAAGTTTAATATAAAAGCTATACCATACCATAAGTTTTCTTTTTTAAATTTAATTTCAGTATTTTAAATTTAAATTTACTATTTTAAATTTAAATTCAGTATCGCTATGTTTGTTTTATAAAAACTCTTTTTATATATGTTGAATTGAGTGGGTATAACGGTGTGTTATGGTTTTCTTTAGCGGTGCATATAACTTCATCAATCACCTAAAAGGCTAAAGCACAATGTATTTTGTCTATAGTATGGCACATGAGGATTTTACGAATATGTTGTCCAGATTTTTACTTGTTTGAATCTTTTAACGTTTTTATTTTTTTACCTATGGTATACGTGATGAATTCTAGTTTTTTTCATCTCAATTTTTTTAACTTTTTTATTTTTCAACCTATGGTATACATGATGACTTCTAGTTTTTTTTCCTCACCATTCCTATCCTCATTCACAACCTAGCTCAACCCAACCTTTAATAAAAAAACTAGTTTCTCTTTCTTCAATCTACACAACCCAACCTTTCATTCCCATTAACAACCCAACTTAAACAAACTTTTATTAAATATATATTTATTTTATATTAAAAATGTGTTTTTAAACAAAATCTGTTTTTAATAAAACTTATATCGGGATGTTCAGAAAATTATTTTCAGAAATATTGTGTATTTTCTTTTTCTTATAAGTTTAATTATAAAAAAATATTTGAGTAATTAAATTGATGGGGGAAATAGTAATTAATAAAAAAATGTGCACCAATAAAGTTTGGACAAGTGGATAAAGTTGAGCATGGTTTTGGGTCATGACCTAGATTGCTCCAACAACCTGGTTGTGAGTTTCAATTTATTTTTTCTTTTTTTAATTTTAATACAACTAATATTATTTTGCCAAGTGGCAACCAACCTAAACAAAGGTCACCAATGGAGATGGTTAGGCTATCTTCATTGGTGACCTAATGTTAGGTTGGTCACCAATAAGACAAAAGTTTGAGTAATTAAAAAAATTAAAAAAGTAATTTATACCAACCAAAGTTGACAACCAGGTTGGTGGAGCAACCTTGGTTGCAACCTAAACTAATACCCCTAATAATATCCTTATTTCAGAATCAAAACATATTTCACTCACTCTACAATAGATTCAAAAAAAAAAATCCCGAGGAGTTGGTTCGAGCAAACGGGCCGCTGGTACTAGCAAACGAGGCGCCGATTCGAGCAAACGAGACACCAGTTCGAGCCGAGGTGGCGTTTTTGGTGGTGAACCGTATATGCCACACCCTCCCACACAACATATTCCAACGCAACTCCTTCCAACGCCCTATATATATGGGAACAACCAAACTATTTATTTCACAACCTATGGTTCCATCGGTTCGGCTCTATTACTCTCTGGAAGCGATGCGAAACTTCGATGTGCTTGCGACAACCTATCTCATTTTGAACAAGAAAATGTGGAACGAGAACCACCACTTCGTTATGATGTTGATGAAGAATATGTCTAAGAAACGCAATTTGAACCTAACTTGGAAGAAATGCAAGTTGTAAGTGACGAGCGTGTAGAGGAGGATGTGGAAAATGCTAAAGGCAAGAAAAGGGGGAAATTCACGAACCAGGTCACGCGGGTGGATTGGACTCCCGAGGAGGAATAATTGTTAGCTCAAGCATACATCCACGTAACCTTAGACCGGCAAAACGGAAACTGGCGAAGAAACGATGGTTTGTGGAAAGCCGTTTTTAAACACTTCATTGCGCTTACGGGTAGTATCGAGCGAACACACAATCAACTAAGCTCTAAATGGAGTCCAATGTTGACTAAAATGAATTGGTTTAACGGTATTTCCATTTAAGCAGTATAATTTTTATTTTATTTTAATTTTGTTGTTTATATTTTTTTTACGACAATTTAACGTTCTGTTTATTTTTAATTGCATTCTTATATTATTATTATTTTAAACATATAGGATCGCCTAAGTAAAAGTGGGTGCAACGATTTAAACGTTTTGGAAACGCCACTTAAAGATTATCAAAAGAAAAACAAGGAAGCTTTCAAGCACCATAGGGCGTGGAGGTTGTTAAAGAAGCCGCGAAATGAGGTCAAATCAATTTGTTGAACGAAGATTCCGGTGGAAGTTCAAGCAAGAAAAAATCCTCGGATTCGGCTAACTTCGGTGCATCGGATCAGTCGGTACCAGACTTGAATAACAAAGTTAGCCCAACACAACCCAAGAGGAGGGCACAAGTTAGGACTTCGTGTTCGTCAAGCCAAATTGGAATAGTACGCAATAAAATAGACGCTTACACCCAAAAGAAGGAAACAATGATGCAAGCGTTGGCCGATGCAAGACAACAAAATCTCCTCGCAATTACAGCCTTGATTAATGAACACGAAAGTGTCGCTCAAGCGGCGAGAGACAGAGATTTTGAGACGTATATTATGCCACGCGAAAATCTTGACCACAAAGTGCAAAAAATCTTTGTAGCCCGCAAGCAAGAACTTGCGGAAAAATATGGTTGGCTGACGAGCCATTTACCCAATTTTTTGTTTTTTATTTATTTAAAAAAAAGTCGTAATTTTTTAATTTCGGTATTTCATGTACTTTGAATTATTTATTTTTATTTTAATGAAGTTTAATTCTTACCTAACATTTGACTTTGTTAAAATAAAATTAAAAAATACTTTATGGCAAGGATAAGGCGTCGCCCGTGTTTTATGGTAATGGATATTTTATAAGAAATTTATAATGACGGGATTTAGTTGGTTGAGACAAGAGTACTACCCTTAAATGTCCCTTCCGCAAAGTGTATTAGCGGTTTGTACACTCAATATTATAATATTTCTATAATCTTTGGTATAACGGATAATTTTATATAAACCCATAAGGGCAGGCGGGGTGGTCCATTATGGATCATCCATTAGGGGTGTGCACGGTTCGGTTCGGTTCGGTTTTTGGGTAAAATCAAAACCGAAACTGAAATGTCGGTTTTTGGGTTTTAAAAACCGTTCGGTTTCGGTTTTTACGTCGGTTCGGTTTTTCGGTTATTTCGGTTTTTGGAACAAAATTATGTAAGATTCAAAAAATAAAAAGTATAATTTATATTATAACAATCTTTTTTTATGTTTATATTTAAGTTATTATAGTTCACCTCTTTAATTAGTATTGTTTACATAAATCTAACCTTCTAATATATTTTTATGTTTCTTCAAAGTTTTATTAAATTTAATTTTTATATTAAATTTTGTTATATCTTATAGGTAATAATAAATCATTTCAGTTATAATGTTTTTATTATAAACACTTTACATTCAAGAATAAAATTAACATTTTCTACTAGCATTGGGTTAAACACTTAAACAATTTAAACTTAAACATAAAAATATATGGATTGTAACTTATCGGTTCGGTTCGGTTCGGTTTTTTTCGGTTATTGAAAACGTTTATCCGAAAACCGAACCGAAATTTTCGGTTATTAAAAATCCGAAAACCGAACCGTCGGTTTTTGTTTCGGTTCGGTTTTTTCGGTTCGGTTTTTTTCGGTTATTCGGTTACGGTTCGGTTATTTCGGTTTTCTTGCTCACCCCTACCATCCATAACGAGTTAAACCATCACGCTACACCGCCGCCGACCACCCCATAACGCGTGGTAAAGAAAACGCGTTGAACAGATAACGCGTTGAAGTTTTGAAAATTTGGACCGTTTGTTGAATTTTTGACCGTTTTAAAACGGTAACATTCATTTAAAAAAAAAAAAAAAACCTTAACCATTTTATCTATTTATATATCTCCATTTTAAACCATTTTACACACACCAATCTATATATTTTAAACCAATTTAAACCCATTTCACACATTTTTTTATATCTTTCTCAAATGGAATTCCCTACGGATTCGACGTTTCCGATGTCTAGCGATAGCGATACCGAGTCGTCTTCCGAAAACGAGACGCTAAAATATTTTGTGTCGGTGTATAACAAGCTTGATGCCGAGTCGTCCCGCCCAAAGAAGAAGATGGTCGACCGTGATCGTATACGTGCCAACGAAGTTTTGATGAACGATTATTTTGTGGAAAATCCGCTCTACAATGCCGAAACGTTTAGAGATCGGTTTCGTTTACCCAAAGAATTATTTTTAAAGATTGTTGGAGACATCGAAGCAAGCGAGGAATGGTTTCAAGAAGGTTACGATGCGAGGGGCAAAGCAAGTTTCACGCCGATACAAAAATGCACGTCCGCCATTCGCCAACTAGCGACAGGTATGTCGGAAAGAACTTCACGTGAATGTTTGCAATTTTTTTGCAACGCGGTCATTAAGTTGTATGCTAACGAGTTTTTACGTAAACCGACGAGCCACGACATCTCACGTATTTACGCCGCACACGAGGCTAGATGGCATTTTCCCGGGATGCTCGGTAGCATCGATTGTACACATATCGAGTGGAAAAATTGTCCAAGAGAGTTGCGAGGGGCGTATGTTAGGGGAGACATCAAAAGACCAACCATCATACTAGAAGCGGTGGCGTCGAATGATTTATGGATTTGGCATTCGTATTTCGATGTTCCAGGTTCAAACAACGACATCAATGTGTTGCATACGTCGCCGTTGTTCCAAAGCGTAACGGATGGTACCGCACCTTCCTCTCCTTTCTATGTTAACGGTCGACATTACAGACGAGGCTTTTTTCTTGTGGATGGTATCTACCCGTCTTGGTCTATTTTTGTGAAAGCTCCCTCATTTCCTGTTGAGCCTAAAGAAAAGGCGTTCAAAAAATTGCAAGAATCGGCAAGAAAAGATGTTGAGAGGGCATTTGGTGTTTTAAAGGGTAGATGGGGTATACTACACTGACCGGTTCGTGCTACGAGCAAGAAATCAATACATAGCATAGTGTATGAATTTATCATATTGCACAATATGCTGATCAAAGAAGACGGACGTGCAATATCTCCGGATTGGGTGCCGGATCCTCCTACACAAGTTCAAGTTCCACAAGATATCCATCTACAATTGCGTAACGAAGAAACTCACTTTCGGTTGAGATACGATTTAATCGAACTAGTAGGTTCTCTAGGTTTGGAGTTTCATGATTCGGACGAGGAGTAGGTTTTTTTTTTTAAATTGTATGTTTCTAGTATGTTAAATTGAAGTAGTATGTTTTAAATTTAATGAAATTTTTAATTTTAGTGTTTTATTGTTAATTTCTAATTTAAAATGAAAATTAAAAAAAAATTGGGAGTGATAGAATTCCATCACTAGTGATACCACCCCCCTACATTTCTATCACTAGTGATAGAATATTGGGTGATGACATGGCATGATTTGATTGGATAGTGGGAGTGATAGAAATCTATCACTAGTGAACCACCCCTCCTCCCCTAAGGATGTCAAAAAGTGGGTATTAAAAATCTAATTGAGATTTACAAAAAAGTAGGCTATTTAAAAATGATATATCATCTCCCTTAGTTTGTAAATTAGTTGATAAAAGTTATAATTTACAGGTCCAGTACTCCAATTTAAGAAATTATGATTTCCCAATATTTAAAAAAAATCACATGTTATATCATATAATGCACCGTACTTTTTTTTAACGTATAGTTCTTCTATATTTGAAAACTCGTATGCCACTCGTGTAAAGTTTAAATTATGATTATTTTCAAATGACAAGTACATTTTTATATATTATTTAAAAAGGCACCAACTACAAGGTCAATTATTAGTAAATTTATAATTTACGCCTATATCTTGTTTTATAATCCAAGTAGTTAACCCTTTGGGCTTTGGTTTAAAAATTCTATACTTTTCTAGTCATCTTTGTTTTCAAATTCAATAGAACCGATTTGAGATTTCTCTATAAAGATTCATATTTTACTCCCCTTAAACCATGTGTTATTGTTATGTTAATGTGAATGAAAAGTGTCGCCTACTAGGCGATACCTTAATGCCATGTAAGCTTAGGGGAAGCGACACTCACTCTAACCTCCAAATCCAGCTGTTAGATTTACACTTTGCCAAATAATCAGATTTAATTGAAAATAGTCATTCACGCAGCGGAAACCAAACACGGACATCCATTACAATCATTCGTCTTAAATATATGTTGTTTTATAATCCTTTTAACCTTTTGGGCTAAAAATAAATACAATTTTTTTTTTTATTTTGTAACAAGTTATGATTGAATTGGTTTAAGTCTAAACTTTTCTAGTCATCTTTGTTTTGAAATTCAAATGAATGGATTCCAGATTTTTCTATAAAGATTCACATTTTACTCCCTTTAGACCATCCATTATTGTAACAAGTTATGATTGAATTGATTTAAGTCACTTTTCCGGATTTTTCTATAAAGATTCATATTTTACTCAACTTTGGCAAATAATCGGATTTACTTGAAAATAGTCATTTAGGCAGCGGAAATTAAAAACGAACATCCATAACAACCATTTGTCCGAAATATAAACACAATCAAGTCATTTAGGCAGCGGAAATTAAAAACGAACATCCCACAAGTGATGTCTGGACCGGGGGCACCAACTCTGCAAATCCTAAAAAGCTCCATAAATGACGACTAACTTTCTCTCTTATCAGATCTACGTCAAGATTGAACCTTTATGGTCCGAAAGACATCATAAGTAGTATGTATATGCTTTATGAATGAAAAGACATGAAAACATGCAAACTTTTACATGAAATTGCTTCGTTTTCGATCCAAACCCAAATCCGAGCTTGATGCCTGATGTTGCCTACCAAATATGCTTCAAAAGAGCTTGATGCTTGCTTCCAACCGAGGGTAGTCGGTTTCTCTCTCTATAAATTTCTCACTCTACAATCTCTTTCCCTTTCTTTAAAACAAAAATGGAAAGACTAAATTAGCATGAAGGCTTACCCCTTCACCATTTTAGAGTTTTAAACATGATTAATTACCCCTTTACCCCTTAGGGGGTGGTGATCACTCATCACTCACAACATCCAATCAAGTTCCGCCATGTCATCAACAATTATTCCATCACTCACAACCTTTTTAGTGGCAATGGTCATCACTCACAACACCCAACAATAAACCCTCACACCCCCTCACATCCATCCATTTATCATGCGTGAAAAAATTCACGAAAACAATCCATCACTCGTTAACATTGCATGGTGGCAGTGGAAAAATTAGAAGTTCCACGTGTTGAACTTTTGTATCAAGGGAAAAACTTTCCCCACCCCCACTCCCCTTCCCTTATCGGCCTCCCATGCTTAAGTTTGGACTTGATCCCTTTTAAGTCTTGCAATTTATTATAATTGTTTCCATAAAATACCCATAATACTATCCGCATCAGTGAAAGGCTATCCTTTCTACAAACAGCCTAATCAGCATGCCACATCAGCTTTTCACTTATTCTTCCCACAAACACTTTTTACCCACAACAATAACATATATATCCTTCCCACAAACAACCTTATAAAAAAAAAGGACCCACCATCAGTGGCGGACCCAGAAAATTTTTCATGGGGGTGCGGAATATTTTTAAAGATTTTAGGCCTGTAGGTATATAAAAAAAATTCGGTTCATATCGGGTCGGTTCGGGTCGGGTCATGTAAAACAAAAGAACATCAACCTAAATTTATATAATCATCAAAAACATGTCAAACGTCGTTACAAATATATTTAAAATGTCGCCATACGGGTTTTCATTTTTTGAAATCTTTCAAAAACTTCTAGAGCTACTTTTCTAAGCAAGTCTTTCTCTATATAACATATACAACTAATTTTCAACACTAAACACTTAAATAATAATCACCAAACTTCATAATTTTCAACTTTAAACACACTAAACTTTAATTGTTGATTCCTTCTAACCATTTAAACACACTAAACTTTAACTAAAATAACAAAATCAGCCAACTAAAGTTTAAAAAAACAACAAAAAAACTAAAATTTCAACATTTTTTAACAATTTTATTTCTCCTAAAAATCCAAATAAAACAAGAAACAACAAAATAATCGAATCATACCCGGAAAGAGTGATGAAGATGTTGTTTTCATGAGTTTGGTGGCCGAAATTGCGGTGGGTTGGGTTATTATATTTGTGTTCAAATTAGATTATCAAATTGGGTTGGGCTTGGATTATGGTGTGTTTATTAGGTTAAAGGTTAAGAGAGTTAATTAGTTAAGTGGAAAGTTAATTAGGTTGTATTTAAAATCAGTGTTTACATAAAAAAAATTATAAATTCATAAGATTTTTTTCCGTAAGGGGAGCGGTCGAAAATTTCCAAGGGGTGCGGACGAAAATTTTCAAGGGGTGCGGTCGGGATTTTACCAGGAATTTAACACTAAATTTTCTTTTTTCAAGGGGTGCGCCCGCCCACCTTGATATATATGTGGGTACGCCCCTGCCCACCATTAGGCCATTCTTCACCATTCTTCCCCAAGAATTGTGAAGAATGAACACCCTCCATGTCATCCTCTACAACACCCACTAATCCATCCCTCTCACAAACAGAGGCGCAACTTAAGAGGGGCCGGGAGGGGCGCCCGACCCCCCGAACTTTCCGCTCAGTAGTGTTATATATGTAGTTTTCGTATAGAAATTTTTGGGTATAACGTTTTCGACCCCCCGTTTCTATAGAAATTTTTGGGTATATATGTTTTCGACCCCCTGTCTTCATTGTCAAGCTTCGCCACTGCTCACAAATGCCCTCCACATAGGAATGAACACCCTCCATGTCACCTACAAACATCCTTGATGTGGATAGTCTAACTATGTATTAATTTATTAGAAAATTTTGGGGCGTTAATCTCACATAGTTTGAGATGTGTGAAAAAAGTTAATGGACACATCAATGCCACGTAGGAGTGAGGTTTGACTAATTAAACATTCATAAATGTATAGTAGTTTAACTGAAAAATAAAGACGGGTGATGTCACATCATGTTAGTGGCTAAGGGTGTTAGAAGTGGTTAAACACCTTAGAGTGGCAAACCAAAAAAACGACCAATCAGAGTGCGTCATGTCAATCAGTCAAAAATGTTTAAACTTTGCTGAAAAGTGTTGCCAATGGTTTAAACACTTGCTGAGTGGCAAACTTTTTTGTTATTTTCTGTTTTTTTTTTAATTTAAGATAAAATGGAAAAAACATCAAACTTTTATAAATAAAAATAAAGCATTACATTTTAAATAAAATCTAACTTAAAAAAAACTTAAAATCACAAGGACATCCATATTTTTTTGCGATCTCACGTTTTCTAGCGAGTGTGATTTCCAACATCGCAGGGTGAACATTGTCGGTAGACCAATTAAACGTCTCCAAGTCCTTGTCGAACATTGTTTGTCGCAACGCCTCTCGTTGCTCATCCGCCAAGGTCAAATATTTTTCTTCCCGTATACGTTTAATTTCCATTATCTCTTTTTTCATGGCCTTGTACTCTTCGAATTTGTGTGTTATATCTCTTGGATCTTCGTTTCTTGAAGACGGCCCTTTGTCCTTTCTCTCCTTTCTCGTTTGTCGTCTTGGCGAGGGATCCTCGTTTATGTCGGGAATACCGAATCCGCTCGAGATTTCGACATTTGGTGATCCTCGTCTATAATTTCTCGAATCCGGAGACTTTCTTTTTTGACCCGAGCCGGAGCTTTCTTCACCCAACAAAGGTACCAGCGACCACTTTTGATTTGTTCTAACAATCTCCCAAGCCGCAATATGAGCAAAATCAATTTTTTCTTTGCTTTTGTAATCCTTTAGCGCTTGCTTCATTACATAAGCATCGTCATTCCCACTAGGACGTATGCGATCCTAAAATAATAAATTATCAACAACTTAATCCAAATATTTCGTTAAAAAATAAACCGTATAAAATAAAGTTACCGCTTGATGATATAGACCGTTAAATGTGTTTAATTTTGTTTGCATCGTCATCCATTTTGATCGAACTTGGTGGTGGGTTCGGTTACTTCATCCGACCGTTTCATTGTAGTGGTTTAGAACTTTCTTCCGAAACCCATCCGCCTTTTGTTGATTGCCTTTCTTTTTATTCAAAGTGCAATGAACAAAAGCCTTTGCCAACGCCTCTTCTTGTCTAGGCGTCCAAGTTTCCCGTTTCGCTTTTACTTTTCTTTTCTTTCCGGTGCGGGTTCGTTCACGGGATTTTCTTCAAGCGCAACATCTTCATCCTCATCTAACTTTTGTTCTTGGGTTTCCGGCACGAACTCCTCATCGGAGTCATCTTGTAAGTCTCTCAGTGATTGTGACCTTGGGGTTTGAAAAGGTCTCGGTGATAGTGAGCTTGGGGTTTGAAAAGCAAACGGGTCAAAAGCATTTTGGGCTTCTAGGGAGTAATCATAATAACCGGGTCAAGTCATCGTCGGGCCGTGTTGCATCCAATTTTGGATGGGTTGGGTATCATAACCGAAAGGTTGATGCATGGGTTGGTTCAAATAAAATGGAGGTTGGGTTTGATTCGCAAACCCAAGGTGGGGATGAAACGGGACACTAGAACCACCCGAACCACGTTTATCTTGAGCCCTCGACTTCGAACCGGACCCTACCATTTTCTTCTTGCCTTCACCTTTGTTTGAGCCTTTCATTTTTTTGAAAAGATTTAAAAAAAAAGAGAGTGGAATGTAGTAAAAATGGATGAGATTGATGTTTGGTGAAAATGGATTTAAAATAGTTAATTTATAAAAGGTAAAAATGATTTTTTTTAATACCCAACGACATTATAGTCGTTTGAACATTGTTCCCCGCGTCGGCATGCACTCCCCGATCCACGCGTTTCTCGGCAACGACAAAGGGTTGGCGGCGGTGTTTGCCGCGCGGCAAACCGCTTTGCCGCACCCTTTGCCACGTCCACTCCTAACACCCTAAGAAATGCAAAGTTAACTTTCTCTCTTAACCCCCGTTTTATGATCATTACCAGGGCAACACCCTATTCAAAGATGTCCCTTACTAAGGACTTATTGACCTATGACTTATGTAAAAGGAGTTTTTATAAAAGTATTTGGATAAGCTTATGAGATGAGAAAAGTCAATAAGTCAATAAGTTATTTTAAAAAAGTGTTTGGATGAGCTTATGAGGTGGGACAAGGTAATATTTTATGAAAAGTTAAAAAGAGTTTCAAAAATCCAAGTTTTCCTAGCTTTTCAAAATGACTTTTCCACCTTATACAAAAAGTTGTGTCAAAAAGTTTTTTTGACTTATCCAAACATTATTTTATTTTGACTTACTGACTTTTACAAAAAGCCAATAAATCAACAAGTTGTTTCAAAAAGCTAAGCCAAACACCCCTTAACTACCACGTAATGGTGTACGGTGCCCCTATGTGGTGATGTGGTAGTGGGGTAACAAACACAACACTTTGTCGTCTGAGTGTCGAGCATTTTGTAATAATTCCATAATTTTTTTTATAATTTTTAATATTATTTTTACATGTAATTATAAAATAAACATAAAAAAAAACATTACATAATTAAAAAATAGTGAAACAATTACATAAAAAAGAATCTAGCAACATATTTAACTAATAAATTCTAGCCAAAATATTTTTCGCAGATTCTTTACTTCACTATCTTGGCTAGTATTCACTCGGCTTCTGACAAATTTTTCCAATATAGTATTAAAATATTTGATATCCGTGATCATTTGCCTCTCTTATGTCATTGAACCGGTTCGTCATATTTTTTTATCGTGTTGTTGGACTAAATGCCACGAAACACGTTTAGCTTTGTTGTCCCTATTGGTCAAGTATTTGTCACATTGGCGTGTAGCTTAGTGGGGGCGGGAGGGGCATCCGACCCCCGAACTTTTCGCTCAGTAGTGGAGAGTATGTAGTTTTTGTATAGAAATTTTTGGGTATATACGTTTTTTACCCCCCCCCCCCCCCCCCCCCCCCCCCCCCGGTTTTATAGAAATTTTTAGGTATATACGTTTTTGACCGCCCGATCGGAAATCTCAAGCTTCGCTACTGATTTGTCACATGAGTCTTGAACAACATTCGTATCGCTATCACCACTACATCGGTTGTTTCAACGTGTATTGTATAATGTAGATTCTGTTAAATTTGCCAACTTTTAGATGAAGATCCCTCAACTTTATGATTACAATTAGGTGTACATATTCCCCTCCCCATTTATTAAAAAAAAAAAAATACGAATCCATTCCCATATGTTGTCACTAGTTTGATTTGTACCTAAAAAAAGTTTATATATTAAAAAATAAAAGGAAAAAGATAAAAAGATATAACTAAACAATTGATTTTTGGATCCTCAGATATGTCGACCCAAGCCTCTTAGCCAATACGTATTCTTCATCCAAGCTCCATCTTTCACTTTTATGTACGGTTTCTTTCGACGCGATATCTGTCGCATCTTTTTTTTCACGTGACCATTTTTTGGTTTCGGTTGTGGTTGTGATTGTGGTTGCAGTTTGGGTATTGGGTCGGGTCAGGTTGTTTCTACGGTAAAAACTCGGTTGTGAATGGAGTTGATTGAGATACTTGGAATGGATTATAAACATGGACGAATGCACTTTCTTACACTACGTCTGTGGCCACATAGTTCCTCCCCCTCATCTTTTTGTCTCTCTCCTACTCTCTCACCTTTCTCTCTTCACATACATTGGCTCCATATAGGATGCAAATTTCTCATAAACGAGCAATAGGAGGCGTTCTGATGGATTTATGCTTTTGTGACCAAAATCGAATTTGAAAACCAGTTAAGTGTCAAATTGGTTTCAAAGTTAGCTTTTGAAAACCGACTACGAAGTCGATGGATGTTTTAACAACTACTGAGGGTTTTGTCACACCCGACCCATGACGGATTATTGGTCAGAGCGAGATAACTGTCCAAAGCTTATAGCAACTACTAAAACTTTAAATATTTAATCATATCAAATTAAAAATGTTACTTAAACATATAAACTCCAAATAATCCATACATCAAACAAAACATAAAACTTAAAATAAAATCTCGTTTATTTTGACCATTCCTAGGAGTCTTCTTCCTCATATCGTCAAACCTGATTTCCAGTATTATGCGGAAAATAAATTTGATTCAACAAAAAGTTGGTGAGTAAATCTAAGTTTGAATAAACTAATTTGTTTAAAAATGTTAACATGCAAAATAAATGTAAATGAGACGATCACAACCAATACTATCACCAATAAGTAAATAAAGGAAAACCAATTGCGATACAAGCGATATATGCGACACAAGTGAGTCTCAAGCCCCGAGGAGCGAGACCGAATGATGGTGGTGATACCTAGTTTAACCCCATGGCCTTGGGGAACAGGCCAGTCAGGGGACCTACAATGTGAAAATGAGACACAAAGCGAGTAAACAAGTAACAAATATGTAACACATAATCTATATATTTACTTTGCATGTTGATAATTAAATTAAATGAAACATGAGATATTGCGATACATAATACACCCCAAAAAAGTTATATATAAAAGGGGGAATTAGAGATCTACTCACTGCTTTGCGTAGATCCTTGAACAATTCCGCACGAGAATGAGGAAAAACTCTGAAAGAATCATCCTAAATATAAAATAACAAGAAAATGCTAAACGACCAACACATACTAAAACTATAAAATCTAATCCTATGATTTGGGTACTTTTGTATAAT
Organism: Helianthus tuberosus; assembly: GCA_030545235.1. Classification (NCBI taxonomy): domain Eukaryota; kingdom Viridiplantae; phylum Streptophyta; class Magnoliopsida; order Asterales; family Asteraceae; genus Helianthus; species Helianthus tuberosus. Next base: position 32,459,159 of record CM060388.1, on the reverse strand, counting down.
CTAAAAGTATAATAATATCCAATATTAAAAATAAATTAGTAATTGTTAGACTATCGAAATAAATGTGATTAATTATAATAATAACGATATATTATATTATTATATGTTGTAAATGCTATTTTTAGATAAGTTAGTAAAACCTAATTTAATAACTTTATAAACCAGATTTTATCACGATTATATTTTTTATTTAAAACTCATTAATTTATAAAAAGACTTAATTAATTCCATAATTTAATAAAATCCTTTTATTTTAAGAATAACTAGGTTATAACCCTGTGTATTACACGGGGTTGAATAAAAATTTTTTATATACTAAATAATAAAACAATATATCTTTAAAAACCTCTATATATTAAATAATAAAAAATTATATCTATAAGAACCATATTGTACGGGTTGAATAAATGTAATTTTATATTCCAAATAAAAAAGTTATATTTTAAAACCACGTATAATATACGAGTTGAATAAATGGAATATTGTTTACCAAATAATAAAATAATACATCTTTAAAAAACTAATTTATTACACGGGTTGAATAAATGTAATTTTATATGCCAAATAATAAAAAAATTACATCTTTAAAATTATGCGCATTACACGGTTTGAATAAATGTAATTTTCTGTACTAAATAATAAAAAAATATATATCCTTAAAAAAACCTCGTGTATTGTACTAATTGAATAAATCTAATTTTATATATCAAATAATAAAAAGTTATATTTTAAAAAACCTCATGTATTACATGGGTCGAGTAAATGTAATTTTGTATAGTGAAAATAAAAATATTTAATATATTAATACAAAGTTTGTTTTTCGTGATAAAAATAGATTATTCTGTTGTTGCAAAATTTGATAACGAAGTCTCAACAAATTTAACTCTTTAATTAAAACTCCGTAAATGTATAAATGATAAATAATATTAGTTAATTTTATTTTAAGTTTCGTAAAATCTATTTGATACCAAACTAAAAAAAAATGTTAAAATATAATTATTTCAAATAAGTAATATTATAAATGAGATGGAGATTAAACTAAATAATAATTATCCATAAGATATTAAACTAATAATATTTAGTAGGAGAGTTATCTATAAAATAAGATATTAAATTAAATAATATTTAGTAGAAGGGTTATCTGTAATTAATTATAAGAGATTAAACTAAAATAATAATTATTTATAAGAGATGGCATAATATGATAACAAGTGTCCCTAAAGTGGTTTCTTTTATTGTCACACCCTGACTTTTGCGGAAGCCTAATTATGGTGTGACTTTCTTAATACCATAGCCTTTAATCATAACAACAACTATATGATCAAACTATAAGATGTTCATCCATAAAAGTTTGAAAATACCACAACATACTTGTCTGAAACGTAGACTCCAAATTTAAGTTACAACCACAACATGTTTAAATGAGTTCACGAAGACTCGACAAAAGACCTTAAATAAAACCGAGTTTAGAACCATGTATCTCGTCCAGGAAAAAGATACATCTCCTAAACCCTACGACCTCGGATGACATCTTTTATTCATGACGCAGCTCGAAACATGCAAACACCCGCCAGATCCACTTAATTCCCTGAAATACATGTAGTTTAAAAACATCAACAAAAGTTGAGCGAGTTCATGTGTTTGTGTATATGTATGTATAAAACCTTTGTAAACAGTGTATGTAAATTTGTAAATCCCGGTATGAAAGCAAACAAGGAAAAGATCACCAATGGTTTGCAAGGCCACTGATATGTGTGACGGCGTAGGAAGGCTCAAACCTAGCAAATTTGTACCGGGCTTCCGGCTGGAAGACATAGTCACCCTATGGGCCACCCTGGTCCTCATGGGTGTGGGCTCGCTACACCCAAATAGATCTATCACTCATGCCCCTCGGTCCTTATACGAGGATTAATGGTCTCAAGTATGCGCCTACCCATTCACATGATCTATGGTACTTTCCTAGGCTAACCATACCAATTGTATTTGTATGTAATCCTTTTGTAACATGTATTTCACCCCCGAAGTTAATAAACAAAACAGTTTAAAGAAAAGGGGGACATGAACTCACTGTCTTGCGTCTTCAGTACTCGTAACTCAAATCCCTTTAGCAAACACGACTACCTACAATGTACTAACGTCTATTAGACGAACGGGTCGTGCCTTGTCTTAGTATTAATGTTTTTGCGTTACGTTTCTGATAACATTCCAATATAATTATTGTCAAAATGATTAATATTTCAACTTAAATTATATTTATAATTTTTGGAATAATTGTTAACCAATATTTTTGTAATAATACTTCTCAAGTATTTATACTTATATTTCCTTCCCAAGGATGGGGCATTTCATACATGTGCATTCGTATTCTTGTATTTGTTAAGTATTCTTATACTTAACTTCTGATTAATTATTCCGGAATAAATATCCAATACATATTTCCAAAGTATATGTTTTATTACTTAGAAAAATTATTCAAAATTTTTCTTTTGACAAAACTTATTTGTAGTTTCAAATTAATATATTTTTCAAGTCTCACTTCAGCAAATATATATAAACTTATGTTATCTAAAAACAATGTATTCCAAGAAAATAAATATTTTTCCCAAAAATATTATACTTCCTAGTAATTCCAAGAAAATATATTTTTACTTCCTGAAAATAATATATTTTCTCCTTTTAAAAAATATGATATAACTTGGTAATATTTGGAAAAATCATATTTTTACTTCTTTGTATCCAAAATATCATTTACCAAAAATATATTTATAAGCATATTTTCCGGAATATTTTGGTAAGTTACATTTCTTAGTTCGGTTTCACAATGTTATGTGTGTAATTCGTGTATTTATTCCATATGATTTTTGGTAACATTTTGGATTGTAAGTTCTTGGTGTTTGTTGAGTTATATTATTTTATCCCTAAAATAACATAACTAATACACAAAGTATACAAATATTCACACGTGTGTCTTTAATATATATCTAGCCATTTTTATTTATAAAAACCAACCTCCAATATTTGTATTTTTGCAACAAAGATTATGGCAAAGTTTATATTGAAAACTCATGATCAAAATACACTTGTAAATATTTGTTTGAAAATATTTTTCTAAGTGTTTATATTTTTAGAAAATTTTGCCATAGTTTCTGATACGTGGTCGAAAACCGGTGTTCGTATTGGTGTAACTTGATGTTTTTTTATATGGTTTTAATTTCGAATAGCCTACTTTTAATTAAAATTGTGTTTTGCAGGTTTGATGAAGTTTAAGGAGCTATTCGGGAGCTTTACGGACCACCGGAACGCAAATCGGGTCAATCGGAAGCGAGAAACACAAAACAGAAAAATGGGTTTTCTGTGAGGCGTAGCCTACGCCACCAGGGGTGTAGGCGACGCCCCTTCCTGATGCTAAACGAGTTTTTTATGGGGTTTTCTTGGTTGGTGACGAGTTTTAATGCTTGTTTTGACCATTTCGGGAGTTACACTTTCTTGGGGAGTTTGAATATCATATTGGAGCCATTACTCATCATCTTTCACCTACCAATCCACCTACCATCTCTATCATTCCACAATCATCAAGAACACGAATCATCATCCGAATCACCCGAATCCAAACCCTAATTCATCACCATTACAATCATCCTTCAACCCTCCATCCATTCAATTTCTCCACCACAAACCCTAACCACCATTCCATCACTCTCCAAACTTCAAGATGATCAAGATCAAGCTTCCAACATCCGGTGATCAAGTTCTTTCGATCATGCTCGGCTAATTTCTTGGAGGTTTCACCCCGGTGTAGGTTATTGTAAGTCTAGGGTTTGAACAATGTTTTAGTTTGGTTTTGTGACAACTTGATTTGTAGTTGAATTGATTGACAATTGTCTTGCATTTGAACTATATTTGTGAATTGTCGAGTGAGTTATGAAATTTGACTTTGCGAAACAAGTTTGTGCAATTATGCCTTGTCTTTCAATAGGTTTTACTTGTCCGAAGTAACGAAGTGCATTGTGGTCCGTCCTTCACGGTGTTGATAGCAATTGGCACCTAAGCTTTGATGATAGAATTCCGTTAATAACATATTCAAGTGAATCAAATTTAAAACGTGTAAGAACCCTAGGATTGCAATTACTGAACCGGGTGTGAGCCTTATTTTCTCTATATTGTTTAAACCTTTAATTACATTTTTGCAATTGTTAATTGTTAGTAATCAATCAAACCGATCACTTAGTAATTTTTCTAAACATCTCTTCATTAAACGAAAATCATAAAAACAAGTAGCAAGCTTCATAATAGTGACACCTTTTCATAATTCAATCGAATCCATTCGCAAACCACAGACTCTTCGTGGTTCGACCCCTTGCTACCACTAACTATTTGTTAAGGGTAATTTGGGCATATAAATTTTATCTTTGACCGGAGCGCGACACTCCGATCAAATTTCCGAAAATTTTGAGTTTTTGCTTGAATAGTAGGTTGTAAGTACAATGTATAATGTTATAACTTGAAAATTGTTATGTAAGCTTCGAAATTGGTTAGATTGAACTTGCAACATCTATGGTGACGTAATCACATTTAGTTGTTTGCATATTAAGCATGAATCCGTTGATGAACATTGTTGAAAACCCTATAGAGTTAGGATTTTCACATGAACAAATTGATTTTTGATGATAAAATTGTGCGATTTCTGAAAATTTAGAATGAACAAGTTTCATATCTTAAGTTAATGGACGTTCAAAATGTTGATTCATGCTTGGGTTTGAAGATGAATTGATGGTTTAGGAGTTATATTGATTGCTTATTGTGGTATTTTGCAGGAATGTATAGCCGAAAGAAATCAAAAACCTCGAGGGAAGGATCCTCATCCGGTGTTGCTTTAGCAAAATGGGAGCAACCGTGCACCTTACCGGACATTGAGGATAGGCTGTTTTCGCAAAATTGGGACTGGTCTCGCTACAAAGATGAAGAATTCGGTGCATGTTGGAATGAGAATCAAAATAAACCTTTGTGTAAATTCAAGAACAAGCAAACCGAAAAGAAGTGGAGATACAAGATGTCAAAGGTTACTAATCCAATCGATAAAGTGTGTGTGTACGAAAGATTAGTGAATGCTGAAGAGTTCAAGCAAATTGGAATCACACAGAAGTTTGAACGACTCGGGTGGGAGCGTGTACTTGACTGGGTTGAGGACGCTACTCCAAAGGTATATCTAAAGGAAGTCACCGAGTGGTTGGCTACGTTGAGATTAGTGCACACAGATGAAGAACCATCGAGGTGGAAGTTGAAAGGGGAAACATCCAAAGGGGTGATGGTCATGTCTTTCCAAACAATGAATCGAATCGCCAACTTCGACTCTTTGAGCGAGGGTAGTTATACATACTATGAGATTCGACATTTCTGGGAAAGCGGTGTGGTTCAAGCGGATCCGAGTGATTTGGTGAATGCAATTTTACCTAACTACACAGAGGATGAACAATACAGTCGAGCCCACTTATCGGTGGAAGGAAAGATCCTCCAGAACATCTCCTTGGAGAACATCATGGTACGGTTCGGTGATAGAGGGAAGTTAAGAGTTTGGGATTTACGGGTGCTCCCCGCACTCCTATATGGTGAGCCGAAGCTATCATGGCGACATATCGTCATGATGAACATTTGGGATACAAGAAACCAATACAAGAGAAAAATGATCCCGCACGTCCGACTGATCAGTCCAATGATTGCACAACAAAACCAGCTGCCGGAAAAATCGTTGTGGGTGCTTAAAGCTATTGACAATTTCGATTTTGCAAAAATGCGAAAGGGGTCAAAGATATGGGTAGAGGAAGCCGGACAAAGGTATCGAGTCACGGATAAGGATACGGGATCTAGTTACATGTATCCAGAAGAAGAGGGTGAAGACGAAGAGATGGGGGAAGGTGATGAAGATGAAGAGGGCAATGAAGAAGAAGAGGATCCGGGTAGGCGGCCCGGTAAGCAAAGACGGTCAAAACATAAAGAGATATCAGGTTTCGTCGCCAATTTCATTCGGAACTTTCAAAAATTTTTCAAAAATACATTGTTTCAAAAGCGGTCTTAAAAGCACAAGTAACTAAGTCAACGAGGGATGTCACAACCCATTTGGTCTTTTGTCATGGTCAAGTTCAAATTAATAGCACGACGGGTATTTAGCGGGTGGTTATTTGGGAATAATCCGCCTAAGAAACTAGTATTTTATGCATGTCACATACCATACCCTTTTAGATATGTGAGGTTTTGAGCCACTTTTATATCATAGATTACATACCTATGTTTCTTTGTTTGAGTGGACAATTAGTCATGTATTGTAGAACTTGCAACTTTTGATACGTTTGAGACCATAGACCGAATACAAGCACGAGAATGATTAAGGCATTAGATAAACCTTTTCCATTTTACACCATTTTTATATCCTTACCCAAAAATCATCCCCTAGTAGCCAATTTTGAGCCTAATCCTTTCGTTTGATCACCCTATAGCCCATAACCTTAAACCTTTTTCTTTTAAACCCGAGTGATGGAAATTCGATTATAGGAGTCGTATTTGTATAGTTGTTTTTGATTGTTTGAAAAATCATAAACGAAAATCATAAAAACAAGTAGCAAGCTTCATAATAGTGACACCTTTTCATAATTCAATCGAATCCATTCGCAAACCACAGACTCTTCGTGGTTCGACCCCTTGCTACCACTAACTATTTGTTAAGGGTAATTTGGGCATATAAATTTTATCTTTGACCGGAGCGCGACACTCCGATCAGTTTCCCCTAAAAAATGGAGGTGTCCATGCTATCAAAGCATATCATTTTCTTTTTAAAAATCATCACAATCAATCAACACTTCATTCAACACTTACCAAGTGCCAAAATCAAGTAATTTACCTAACAACATGAACTTGAACTTTCATAAAAACTTGTAGTAACTTGGTAGTGTGTTTAGTAGGTTTAGTTATCCTTTAAAATGTGTTTATTTCTTTAAAAGTTTCATTCTTGAAAGATTTAGGTGTTTACAACTTGTAAACATGTTTTACAAAAACATTTCTTTATGAAATCTTTTTGCTTCACAAGTGTTTCTACACTTGTTTTATCACCAAAAATTGTGTATGTTTAAGTAAGAACCAAGATCTACTAAAAATCATATTTTGAACTTGGTTCTTCTTGGAAAACCATTCATAAATCTTAGATTAATATGATTATTAACTCACTTTGGTTATTATTTTTCAAGAAATCAAGTATTCTTTTCAAGTTCATGATTTAGGGGTGGATGATCTTTCATCCTACAACTTCTTACATTTCTCATCTTGCTAAACGATGTTTCTAATCATGATTTAGCAAGATGCTATGATGATCAACATCATCTTTACAAACAAATCAATGATCTACAAGCATTAATAACATAAACAACTTAGTTTCATCAAGATTTCATCATATATCAAGCTTATGTTCATGTTTCTTGATTATGTTCTTTAGTGTTCCTCATGATTATCATCACATATCATCTTTTAACCAACTAAATAAGGAGTAAGTTCAAGTTACAAGGAGCTTACTACTAACACAGGGGCTAGGGAAGAACACAAGAAGATGAAGGTGACAAATGTGATGGATAATAGCAAATGGAAGTGGTCCTTCAATCTCCAAGAGCTCCAAGCTTCTTTAGACACCTTCTTGCACCTTGTGATGAAATTGAAATGGATGAACAAAGCTTGACAATGGTGGTGGTATGGTTGATGGTGTTCGGACGAGAGGGGAAATAAGGGAATGAGAAAGATGGTGTGTGTTTGAGTGTGTGTGAGATATGAGGTTATGATCTTCTTATAACCATGTTTAAGCTTTATCCATTGGATAACATGTTCCCTAAGTACACACAAGATCTCTTAACAATCTTCATGAGATCTAATGAAATCAAAAGAAATCACAAGTGGGGGACCCACTTGTGACCGTCAATTGAAGGGGGGGGGGGTCTTGGTTGGTTTCTAAAGATGGTTAAGCAATCTAATTAGATTTCAAGTGTGATGTTTAGTGTTTATGTTAATATGGTGTTATATAGTGTGTTGGGGTGTTCGGGGATCATAACTAGCTCAGAAATAATAAAACAATGCTTCTAGTATAATTTTGATGTTTCGGGTAGTGTCCGGTCGTTCGGTTAGATACCGGTTCGTTAAAGTGTCAAACTATACCGTTTAGTGTTCTTTATGTACCCTTTTGTGACACTTTTAATTCCCGACACTTAGGAAAGTATTCAGGACCATTTAGTCATATTTTTGCATGTTACTAGCTTGTCAAAAAGCTGATTTTTGCTGAATTATGCAGAATTCTGCAATTTTTGTGGGTTTTAGGCACTTTCCGGCACTTAAACTATCACTTAGGAATGCAGTTTTGTGGTCCTTACTTCTCTACACACCATACTAGTGTGATACTTAGTCTCTAGCTCATACTGGCCTCAAAACACTGTCTGTCTATATGCTGAGTTCTATCAGCATTTTTCTGAGTTATCCACTAACTGTGATTGGTGCATCATTTTTGTTAATATGGTTTGCATGTAATAATGAAGTGACATCATGCAATATGTGATGCACATGTAAGTATGATACAGTAATCAGAAAGTAATTAATTGTAATTCAGCACAGTCATTAAGCACTAATCAAGATTAATTAATTGTACGGATACCTGTATTTTTTACGGTTGTCACATTCTCCCCCTGTTAAGAAAATTTCGTCCCGAAATTTTAGTTCTGCTACTAGTTGCAGGGGTCTTGGGGAACAAATGCGGGTATTTTGCTTTCATGCGATCCTCACGCTCCCAAGTGAACTCTGGGCCGTGTCGTGCGTTCCATCGAACCTTGACGAGTTTAACACTACTCCTACGCGTCTTGTTAACCTTCCAATCAGTAACCTCAACAGGTTCTTCAGTAAAGTGGAGTGTGTCGTCAATGTGAACTTCATCGGTAGGAATGACAACTGTTTCCTGAGTTGGACTCTTTTTCAGATTAGATACATGAAATGTATCATGAACTCCATTCAGTTCCGCAGGTAGATCCAACTTGTAAGCTACAAGACCAATCCTCTCCAGGATTTTGAATGGTCCAATGTATCACGGGTTCAACTTTCCACGCTTCCCAAAGCGTGCTACACCCTTCCAGGGTGAGACTTTTAGTAAAACCATGTCTCCCACTTCAAACTCCAAAGGTTTCCTCCTTTGGTCCGCATAGCTCTTTTGTCGATCACGAGCCGCCTTGATGCGCTCTCGGATCTGTATAATCTTGTCTGTCGTCTCTTGAACCAATTCGGGACCAACAACCTGTCTATCACCCGCATCTGCCCAACATAACGGTGATCGACACTTGCGTCCATAGAGAGCTTCAAACAGTGCAACTTGAATGCTTGCATGGTAACTGTTGTTATACAAGAATTCTACCAAAGGTAGATGTGTGTCCCAACTGCCACCCAAATCCATCACGCAAGCTCGTAACATGTCTTCTAGCGTTTGAATCGTTCGTTCGCTCTGGCCATCCGTCTGCGGATGAAAAGCAATACTCAGATTCAACTTAGAACCAAAGGCTTCTTGGAAGGATTGCTAAATCCTTGACACAAATCTTCCATCTCTATCAGAGATAATCAAGAGAGGCACTCCATGTCGTGCAACTATCTCTCTTAGGTACAGCTCAGCAAGCTTGCTAGTGTTATCCTTTTCCTTGATCGCCAAAAAGTGTGCAGACTTTGTCAGACGGTCTACGGTTACCCAAATCGTATCATGACCTCTGGGTGTCTTTGGTAACTTCTGTCACACCCTGACTTTTGCGGAAGCGTATGATGTGTGACTGGTTTAGTATCATTGCATTCAATCGTAATAAACAACTACATGATCAAAACGATGTTCATCCATTCATAAAATTTGAGTATCACAAACACCGATTATTTAAGTTTTAAAACACAACCTTTGACTAGGTTACAAACCAACAAAAGTGGATGACATCTAAACTTGAAGTCTACTTCTAGTTACGACACCCGCGCCCAAGATCTATCCTGTCACCTGAAATACATGTAATTTTGGAAAACATCAACAAAAGTTGAGCGAGTTCATGCGTTTTGTGTGAGCACTTGTAATCTTGTAAACCTTTGAGAGACTCCTTTGAAAACAGGTATGAAAAGCATTTATGAATATATCAAATAAATGTTCTACAAGGACATTAAGGCATGTGAGGACATAGGGAGCACTCGTAATGAGTGGACTTATACCCTTGTCGATTTCCCTCGACTATATCGATTTCCCTCGACTATGTTGATTACCCTCGACTATGTCGAATTTCCCTTCGACTATGTCAATTTACCTTGACTATGTCAATTTCCCTTGACTACGTCGATTTCCCTCGACTGGGACACCAAAGCACTGCTTGGTACTAGTTGTGACCATGAGTGGGGTTCGGCCGTACCCGTTAGATCTAACCCTCGTCCCTAATTAAGTATTAATGGCATTTCAATATTAAGTCTATGCTCACATGATCTAGTATTTCATAGGCATTTCATACCGTTTAAGCATTCGTAACATGTATTTCACCCCCGAGAGTTATAAAACCGAAAACAGTTAAGAGAAAAAGGGGAGCATGAACTCACAGTTTTGCGTCTTCGATACTCGTAACTCAAATCTCCTTAGCAAACACGACTCCCTACAATGTACTAGGGTCTATTAGACAAATGGGTCGTGCCTTGACTTAGCATTCATGTTTTGAGTTATGTTTCTTTTATGTCTCCAATATTATTCCAAGTTATAATCTCTTGTTAAAATAATAATTATTTTAACTTTAAATTATATTAAATTTCGGAATAATTGTTAAACAATATTTTTGTATCAACACTTCTCAAGTATTTCCTTCCCAAGGATGGGGGTATTCTCATGTATGTGTATTCGTATTCTCGTATTTGTAGTTTCCAAAACAATATATTTTCTCTTTGTCGAAAATATGATATACTTTGTAATAATAACGGAAATCATATTTTCATTTCTTGTGTCCAAAATAATATTTACCAAAAACATATTTATAATGGTATTTTCCGGAATATTTTGTAAGTTACGTTCTTGCGTTTGATTTCACAATATTAAGTGTGTAACTTATATATTTATCCCTTTGTGATTTTTGGTATTATTTTGGATAGTAAACTTCATGGTATTTTGTTAAGTTATATTATTTTACCCTAAAATAATATAACTATTTCACAACGTATACAAATATTCACACAAGTGTCTTATATATATATATTCTAAATATAGATTCACCCATTTTTATTTACAAAAACCAACCTCCAATATTTGTATTTTTGTTACAAAAATTATGGCAAAGTTTCTATTGAAAACTTATGATCAAAATACACTTGTAAATATTTATTAGAAAATATTTTTCTAAGTGTTTATATTTTTAGAAAATTTTGCCATAGTTTCCCCTAAAAATGGAGGTGTCCATGCTATTTAAGCACAACATTTTCTTTTCAAAATCAATACCCAATAATCAACAATCAACCCTAAACAATGTTGTACTCACCAAGTGCAAAAACTATTCAATTTACATAACAATATGAACTTGAGTTTTTCGCAAAAACTTGTAGTAATTTAGTAGTGTGTTTAGTAGGTTTAGTTCCCCTTTAAAGTGTCTTTATTTCTTTAAAAATCTCATTCTTGGAAGATTTAGGTGTTTACAACTTACTAGATGATTTTTCCAAAAATCATTCTCTTGGGTTTTTCTTGTAAACAATGTATTCTTATACTTGTTTTACCACTAGAAACGTGGTTGGTTCTTTGTAAAACAATGTTCTTGTAGATCTTTGTGATTTAGCTTGGTTTCTTTGGAAAACTATTTTAGAAATCATCCACTCACAAGACTTGTATTTTGTTTAAATCATCATCACAAGAAAACAACTTTTATTATTCAAGTTTATGTAACATGAAGCATGATGATCTTGGTCTTTCACAAGATCACCACTTTAACTTACTAGATCATGTGTTTAATCACAATCTAGTAGGTTACTTATGATGTCTAGCATCACTAACACTAATAATCAATCAACAAGAAGCAAACAATCATAAATCAACAAGATTTCATATGTTTATAAGCTTATGTTAAAGTTTCATCTTCATGCTCATTAATGTTCTTTAGTGTTCTTCATATCGCTCAATCGTGAATCTTCTTTTAACCACTATTATAAGATGAACAATGGAGTGTATGAAGTTCTTACCACTAGCTCAAGGCTAGGGATGATTCAAGTGAAGATAACAAGTGGATAAAAGCAAACGGTGAAGGTCCTTCAACTTCCGAAAGCTCCAAGCTTCCTAACTTATCTTCTTACACCTTAATATCACCTTAGATTGCTTGTTAGTGGAATGAAAATGGTGGAGGTGTGATGAGGGTGTTGGCCGTAGGTAAGCAAGAGGGAGAGAGAGAGAGTTTGTGTTGGTGATGAAGATAATGAAATGAGTGAAGGACTAAGGGTTTATATAATCTATTAGCCAATATATCAAGATCTCCATAGATTTCATGTCATCTAGTACAAGGCATATCTTCTAATAAATCAAATAAAATCCAATAATATCTTGCAAGATCAAGCAAAGATCAAATAAAATCTAGTAGAATCAAGAAAGATCAAATAATATCTAGTAGAATCAAGAAAGATCAAATAAAATCTAGTAGAATCAAGAAAGATCAAATAAAATCTAGTAATATCTAGGGAGATCATGTAAGATCTTGATGAGATTTAGTGGAGATCTTGGTGGGGTCATTGTGACCGTCCACACACAAGGGGGGGGGGGGGGTTCCAAGTGTAAGTTTTAACCATATAGTTAGATAAGGTTCCATTTCTAGTGTTAGTTGCAAGTGTTATTTACTAGATGTTTTTAGTGGGGTGTTATGATGCTCGGGGATCATAACTAGCTCAGAAACATTAAAGCAATGCTTCAAGTAAAATTTTAGTGTTTCGGGTAGTGTCCGATTGTTCGGTTAGATACTGGTTCGTTAAAGTGCTAAACTATACCGTTTAGTGTTCGTTATCTACCCTTTTGTGACACTTATAATTCCCGGCACTAAGGAAAGCATTTAGGACCATTTAGTCATGCTTCTGCATAATATTAACGTATTTAAATGCTGATTTGCTGAATTTTCTGCAGAATTCTGCACTTTGGGTGAGTTTTAGGCACTTCCCGGCACTTAAGTTATCACTTAGGAATGCAATTTTGTGGTCCTTACTTCCCTACACACTATACTAGTGTAATACGTAGTCTCTGGCTCATACTGGGCCTCAAAACACTGTCTGTCTATGTACTGAACTTCGTCAGCATTTTTAGTTTGTCTGGTAATGGTGCCAATTCTGTTCTGTGCATCATTAGAACTATATCATGTTGCATGTAGCAACGATAATCATGAAATTCCATTGTATGTATATAACAGTGATCAGGAATTCATTTGTCTTGTAAACTAGATCATGCACAGTTATTAAAGCACAGATTATTGTTCAATTAGTGTACGGAATGTACGGAAAAGTGACAGTTGTCACAACTTCATTATAAAATCCATTGAAATCTGCTCCCATTTCCACATGGGTATTTCAGGTTGTTGCAGAAGACCTGAAGGCTTCTGATATTTGGCCTTTACCTTGGCACAAGTCAAACATTTGCCAACATACATTGCAACATCACCTTTCAATCTTGGCCACCAGTAGAAATCCTTCAAGTCCTGGTACATCTTATCTGCTCCGGGATGGATCGAGTACTTTGACTTATGAGCTTCATCAAAGATCACGTCTCTAAGACCACCAAAGAGGGGAACCCAAATTCTTCCCATGAAGCACAATGTTCCTTCCTTGTTGGGTACTAACTGTTTCTCCATCCCACGGAGATATCCATCCTCGAGATTCTTTTCCTTAAGGGCTTCTCTCTGCGCGGCACGAATGCGCAACGAGAGGTCTGTTTGAACAATCATTTCCAAAGCCCTCACCTTGATGGGCTTGATTCTCTCTTTTCGAATCAAGGCGTCTGCTACTACATTCGCCTTTCCTGGGTGATACTTGATTTCACAATCATAATCATTTAACAACTCAACCCATCGTCGTTGTCTCATGTTAAGCTCCTTCTGATCGAATATATTTTGTAAGCTCTTGTGACCACTAAAGATCGTGCATCGGGTGCCATACAAATAATGTCACCAGATCTTCAAAGCAAACACCACAGTACCTAATTCCAAATCATGCGTAATGTAGTTTTTCTCGTGAACCTTCAGCTGGCGCGAAGCATAAGCTATAACCTTCTGTCGCTGCATCAGCATGCATCCTAATCCTTGACGCGAGGCGTCACAATATACCACGAAGTCATCGGTGCCTTCGGGTAGGGATAAAATCGGTGCATCTCAAAGCTTGTTCTTTAACAACTGAAATGCTTCCTTTTGTTTGTCTCCCCAATCGTACTTCTTATCCTTCTGAGTAAGGGAGGTCAAAGGTTGAGCGATTTTTGAAAAATCCTCAATGAATCTGCGATAATACCCTGCCAAACCTAGGAACTGACGGATCTCGGTTGGCGTCTTGGGAGTCTCCCAATTCTTGATCGCCTCGATCTTTGTGGGATCCACATGAATTCCATTTCCGTTTACCACATGACCAAGGAACTGAACCTCACGCAACCAGAACTCGCACTTTGAGAACTTTGCGTATAATTTCTCTTTCTAAAGCAGCTCTAAGATAGCTCTTAGATGTTGCTCATGTTCTTCCTTCGTCTTTGAATAAATCAAAATATCATCGATAAACACAATCACAAATTTATCGAGATATGGCTTGCAGACTCTATTCATCAAATCCATAAACACTGCTGGCGCGTTTGTCAAGCCAAACGGCATAACCAGGAACTCGTAGTGTCCATATCGAGTTCTAAAGGCCGTCTTTGGAATACTCTCCTCTTGAATTCTCAACTGGTGATACCCTGATCGAAGATCGATCTTGGAGTAAAAACTCGAACCTTGAAGTTGATCGAAAAGATCATCAATCCTCGGCAAAGATACCGATTCTTGATGGTTAACTTGTTTAGCTCTCGGTAGTCGATACACATGCGGAAACTACCATCCTTCTTCTTGACAAACAGCACTGGAGCTCCCCAAGGCGAGAAGCTTGGCCTGATAAATTCCTTGTCCAATAGCTCCTGGAGTTGTGTTGACAGTTCTTGCATTTCTGAAGGCGCAAGTCGATAAGGTGCCTTGGCTAAAGGCGCGGCGCCTAGAACCAAGTCAATATGGAATTCGACTTGTCTTTGCGTCGGCAATCCTAGCAAGTCTTCGGGAAAGACTTCAGGATATTCCTTCATGACTGGGATGTCTTCTAGTTTTGGCTCAGCGGCTTCTTTGTCCACAATGTGTGCCAAGAAGGCAACACATCCTTTCTGCAAACATCTTCGGGCTTTTAAACAACTGATAATCCTTAGGGGCGTATCGTGCTTTTCTCCATGGACCACAATCGTTTCTCCATTCACCGTCGGAATGCGAATGATCTTCTCGTGACATACGATCTCTGCTCGGTTGCTCGACAACCAATCCATTCCAACTACCACGTCGAAGCTTCCCAACTCGACTGGCAGAAGATCAAGCATAAACTCGTGCTTTCCCAGTTCTATCACGCAACCTCTAATGACTTCATTCGCTTCTACTAGCTTTCCATTAGCTAGTTCTATCGAGTATGAAATATCTAGCTTACTAGCTACCAACCCAAGTATATTCTTAAATTCTAGGGATACACAGCTATAATCGGCACCAGTATCAAACAGTACAGATGCAAAACGTTGGTTGATAGGGAACATACTAGTGACTAGGTTTGGATCTTGGCGAGCTTCCCTCGCTCCGATGTTGAAAACCCTTCCCTGAGCTTGGTTGATTTTCGGGCATTCACGCTTGAAGTGCCCAACATCTCCACAGTTAAAGCAACCTGGTCCCCGACCATTTCCATTTCCATTACCACCCTGGTTGTTGTTTGCTCCATGGTTTCCACTACCCGCTTGATTCCCAAAATTACCACGATTACCATTACCGCCATTTCCTCCTTGATTGCGGTTTCCATACCCATTTCCACCACGGTTATTGTTTCCATTCCCGTTGCCATAACCTCTCTGACCACCATTACCACGACCAGTACCAGCCCAGCACGTCTCCTTCGAATGGCCAACCTTTCCACAGGACTCACATTTCCCAGCTCGGCATCGTCCATGGTGATGCAACTGACACGCATCTCATTTGGTCAAGGTGCCCATAAACCCTTTTCCTTTGTTTTCAACACCAGTCTTGACTTCAGCTGGTGGGTTCATATCCTTCTTCTTGTTAGCACTGTTGGTACCCTTCTTAAAATTTGAGAACTTCCTTTTGTTCTCACCGGATGACTCAACGTGAGTCTCCTTCTTCTTCTGGTTAAAGATCGAGAACTTGTTCAACCTGATTGCTTCTTCAGTTAATGCTACACTCAGATCAATGCCTCGGTGATCATGGCAGGCTTTGACGTCGTCACCATGCTCATGATTTGGGGTGCCAATCCCCAAATAAAACGCTCGATGCGCTTGAATTCCGGATCAACCATGTAAGGAACGACGCGTGATAGGTCGTGAAATCTCTGCACGTATTTAGCAATCTTCGGACCATCCATCTTGAGGTTCCAGAACTCAGTTTCCATTTTCTGGAACTCGGCCCTTGAACAGTACTTTTTGCGCATAAGTTCCTTCATTTCATCCCATGTCATGGCATATGCAGCCTCTTCTCCCAAGGTCTGAACTTGGAGATTCCACCATGATAGCGCTCCATCTACGAACAATCCAGAGATGTAGGTGACCTGGTGCTCCGGCGCACACTTGCTCATTCTTATCACAGAATCAGTTTTCTCCGTCCATCTGACAAAAGCTACAGCACCCCCGGTGCCATCGAAATTCAAAGGCTTACAGTCTAAGAACTGCTTATAGGTACAACCAAGAGTTGGGTTGCTTCCCGAGGTACCTCCGCTATGCTCAGAGCGTAAGGCCTCATGTTGTGCTATTGCTCGTGAAATCCGTTCTTGTAACTCAGCCTCTGTTGTAGGCAGCTGGTTATCTCTTCGAGGAGGCATCTTATAAAGAAGATTGTATAGGTCAGGTCTTATGCATATAAGTATGTAGTATGTGCATGTAATAACATTTTTCAACGCAGGTAAACACATGACATCTCAATCATAACACAAATAAGTAATTCAACAATGTATATAATGAGAATGTTACGATTGAGCTTTCATATATCATCGACCACAATTACAGTTTTACATGTTTCACAAATGTACCATATCACATCAAAAGGGACTATAGGGTCACACTACCCTTGTCCAAAATATCCATCAAACTACAACAATAATAAAATCAAAAAGTGGTCTTCAAAAGGCTGTGCAAGCTGGGCTCAATAGCGACATTCTCATCAAAAGTATACTACCTGCATAAAACCAAAAACCTGCTATGCTGATGGTGGAGGAGGAGGAGGTGGAGGAACGAATAGCAAACTGCGCACATGCGCTAACTCCTCATCAAGAGCATGAACGCGACGCAACAGATAACTAATCTGCTTCTCCATGGTAAGAAAACGAACGTCAAAATCTGGGTATGGCAGATGAGGAGCAGGTGGGGTCGCGAAAGGTGACTGACAAGTACAAGGTGGAGGATGTGGAATCCTCTCTAGCTCCATGACTCTACGACATAACATCTCCTGCTGAAGCTGCAAGGACAGGAGTAGCTCATCCCTCGTGTAACCAGTGTAGTGGAAGGGATGGTATGGATCAGAGACTGGCATAGTGTTAGGCGGAAACCATATGAGTGGCTCGCCTGACGGTGCAGAAGCAAAATGAGTAGCAGGTGTAAACTGTGGCATGAAAGGAAAGGCTGCTGACACGGGAGGAATATGACCAGGCTACTGGCTGGACGGACCTTCCCCTGGACGGGGTGGAGGGATATCCTGCAAGAATGTGATCGGCAAGTCCGTGCGGTGTATATCAGACACATGAGGGTGAAACGGGGCAACGTCAACAGGTGCATGTGTAGGTGCAGGTGGGGGAGTAACAGGCTCAACGAAAGGGGGCATATCATCATCATCCTCTATCCACCCATTGTGGGTGAATGCGTAACGGGGATCTATCTGATCAGCAAAAGGAGCATGGTCAGAGGCTGAAGGGATCGGATCGGGTACAAGTGGTGCAACAACAGGTATGCCAACAGGTACAGGGTCATGCTCAGGCAGAGGATCATGAGCAGGTATAGGCTCGGGTGCAAGCATAGGCTCAGGGTCGGCTGGTGCTAGCTCATGATCAGCGGGTATCGGGTCGAGATCAGCGGGTGCATCAAAAGGCTGATCGTTGGGAACAAAGTCAACCTCATGTCCAAACTCATCATCAAACTCAAAATCCTGTGGAGGAATGAATAGGTGCAGCAGACATAGCCATGTCAGAATCAGAATCAATGGGGTAATGCTGTAAACCCAGTGCATGCAAAGTAGTGGATGACACAGACTCGAAAGAATCAGGACCAGAATGCTCAGATGAAATCTCAACGATAGGAATCTCAATGAGTGGAACAACAAGAACATCATCAGCTGTAACTCCATCACCCTGGGCATCCTCAGGGGGACCCTCAATAAAAAGATCGACGTCATCATCAGACAAAGCATCAAGAGGCAAATCCTCGAGAGGAAAAGCCGCAAGAGGAAGAGGGGCGAGGATCGGGACCACGGCATGCTCATCATCGGGATGTCCGAGGATGATAAGATCCTGGTCAGGAATATGAATGAAAAATGGATCCTTGTCAGGCAGACCATCAGCATGCGGTATATCGTCGCCAAAATCAGGTAAAGCAAAAGGCTGGAAATCATCTTCATCGTCGCTCTCAGTGTCAGAGGTGAAAATCTCAGGGTCTGGGACAATCTCATCATCCAAAACTATGGCCATGGGGTCTACAGTATCTGACAGTCCACTCTCAGATGAGGACATGGTGTCTGTAACAAAACAATCACAACATATGCACTCACATCAACAATCATCAAATAAGCATGTAAGTAGTAACAATGTATGCATCCTAGTCTTCCCAGACTATCCCACCCAGCCTCTTAGACTGAACCACCTAGTCTCTCAAACTAAACCTCCCAGTTTCTCAAACTGAACTACCTAGTCTCTCAGACTGACCTTCCCAGTCTCTCAGACTGCCCCAGCTAGTCTCTCAGACTAACTCCCCAGTCTCTCAGACAGAATTACGCAGTCTCTCAGACTGAACTATGAATGAATTATTTGAAATGTGATTTGTGTCTTTTGATTGTAAAAATGTTTGTTTCCTGGATCTGGGTGTTTCGTGTATGCAATGAAAAATATGTTATGAAAACATTTTCGTGAGAGCCCTAATGATTGTAGTCTAGACTCGAGAAAGAATCCTAGTTCGCTACGATCGAAGCTCTGATACCAAGCTGTCACACCGTGACTTTTGCGGAAGCGTGATTATGGTGTGACTTTCTTAATACCATAGCATTCAATCATAACAACAACTATATGATCAAACCATAAGATGTTCATCCATAAAAGTTTGAAAATACCACAACATACTTGTCTGAAACGTAGACTCCAAATTTAAGTTACAACCACAACATGTTTAAATGAGTTCACGAAGACTCGACAAAAGACCTTAAATAAAACCGAGTTTAGAACCATGTATCTCGTCCAGGAATAAGATACATCTCCTAAACCCTACGACCTCAGATGACATCTTTTATTCATGACGCAGCTCGAAACATGCAAACACCCGCCAGATCCACTTAATTCCCTGAAATACATGTAGTTTAAAAACATCAACAAAAGTTGAGCGAGTTCATGTGTTTGTGTATATGTATGTATAAAACCTTTGTAAACAGTGTATGTGAATTTGTAAATCCCGGTATGAAAGCAAACAAGGAAAAGATCACCAATGGTTTGCAAGGCCACTGATATGTGTGACGGCGTAGGAAGGCTCAAACCTAGCGAATTTGTCCGGGCTTCCGGCTGGAAGACATAGTCACCCTATGGGCCACCCTGGTCCTCATGGGTGTGGGCTCGCTACACCCAAATAGATTTATCACTCATGCCCCTCGGTCCTTATACGAGGATTAATGGTCTCAAGTATGCGCCTACCCATTCACATGATCTATGGTACTTTCCTAGGCTAACCATACCAATTGTATTTGTATGTAATCCTTTTGCAACATGTATTTCACCCCCGAAGTTAATAAACAGAAAAAAGGGACATGAACTCACTGTCTTGCGTCTTCAGTACTCGTAACTCAAATCCCTTCAGCAAACACGACTACCTACAATGTACTAACGTCTATTAGACGAACGGGTCGTGCCTTGTCTTAGTATTAATGTTTTTGAGTTACGTTTCTGATATCATTCCAATATAATTATTGTCAAAATGATTAATATTTCAACTTAAATTATATTTATAATTTTTGGAATAATTGTTAACCAATATTTTTGTAATAATACTTCTCAAGTATTTATACTTATATTTCCTTCCCAAGGATGGGGCATTTCATACATGTGCATTCGTATTCTTGTATTTGTTAAGTATTCTTATACTTAACTTCTGATTAATTATTCCGGAATAAATATCCAATACATATTTCCAAAGTATATGTTTTATTACTTAGAAAAATTATTCAAAATTTTTCTTTTGACAAAACTTATTTGTAGTTCCAAATTAATATATTTTCAAGTCTCACTTCAGCAAATATATATAAACTTATGTTATCGAAAAACAATGTATTCCAAGAAAATAAATATTTTTCCCAAAAATATTATACTTCCTAGTAATTCCAAGAAAATATATTTTTACTTCCCGAAAATAATATATTTTCTTCTTTTAAAAATATGATATAACTTGGTAATATTTGGAAAAATCATATTTTTACTTCTTTGTATCCAAAATACCATTTACCAAAAATATATTTATAAGCATATTTTCCGGAATATTTTGGTAAGTTACATTTCTTAGTTCGGTTTCACAATGTTATGTGTGTAATTCGTGTATTTATTCCATATGATTTTTGGTAACATTTTGGATTGTAAGTTCTGGGTGTTTGTTAAGTTATATTATTTTATCCCTAAAATAACATAACTAATACACAAAGTATACAAATATTCACACATGTGTCTTTAATATATATCTAGCCATTTTTATTTATAAAAACCAACCTCCAATATTTGTATTTTTGCAACAAAGATTATGGCAAAGTTTATTGAAAACTCATGATCAAAATACACTTGTAAATATTTGTTTGAAAATATTTTTCTAAGAGTTTATATTTTTAGAAAATTTTGCCACAGTTTCCCCTAAAAATGGAGGTGTCCATGCAATCAAAGCATATCATTTTCTTTTTAAAAATTATCACAATCAATCAACACTTCATTCAACACTTACCAAGTGCCAAAATCAAGTAATTTACCTAACAACATGAACTTGAACTTTCATAAAAACTTGTAGTAACTTGGTAGTGTGTTTAGTAGGTTTAGTTATCCTTTAAAATGTGTTTATTTCTTTAAAAGTTTCATTCTTGAAAGATTTAGGTGTTTACAACTTGTAAACATGTTTTACAAAAACATTTCTTTATGAAATCTTTTTGCTTCACAAGTGTTTCTACACTTGTTTTATCACCAAAAATAGTGTATGTTTAAGTAAGTACCAAGATCTACTAAAAATCATATTTTGAACTTGGTTCTCCTTGGAAAACCATTCATAAATCTTAGATCAATATGATTATTAACTCACTTTGATTATTATTTTTCAAGAAATCAAGTATTCTTTTCAAGTTCATGATTTAGGGCAGTACTAGAAAAGTGGTCATTTTGCTACGGAAATTTCCTACGCAAAAAAATGCGTCGCAAATTCTGACACATTTACTACGCATTTCCTACGGAAAAAAGACCTTGATTTTTTTAGGCAATTTGTGACACAATAGTGACAAAAATACTATTTCTAAGTATTGTGTCGGAAATGCGTAGCAACTTGCTACGCATTTACGACGGATGAATTATATTTGTATTTGAATTATATTTAAACGTTTAATTATTATTATTATTAACTATTGCGTCGGAAATGCGTAGTAACTTGCTACGCATTTCCGACGGAACCATTATTTATTTGTTGGAATTAGATTTATATGTTAAATTCATTTAAATATTAATTGTTGCGTCATAAATGCGTAGCAACTTGCTACGCATTTATGACGAATTATTTATTTTTATACTTAGATTATATTTTAATGTTTAATCAGTATTATTATTAATTATCGCGTAGGAAATGTGTAGCAACTTGCTACGCATTTGTGATGGAAAATTTATTGTGTAGGAAATGTGTAGCAACTTGCTACGCATTTGTGATGGAAAATTTATTACCATATTGTGTAGGAAATGTGTAGCAACTAGCTACGCATTTGTGATGGAAAATTTATTGTGTAGGAAATGTGTAGCAACTTGCTACGCATTTGTGATGGAAAATTTATTACCATATTTATTACCATAATAAAACTCATAGATTCCAATTTTCAACTAAGAAGAATGTGATGGAGGCATGTGGTAAATAAATCACTTTCAAATATAAACACGTGAGCCAATCAAAATGCTGTGACAACCGTTAATTTACGGCTCTTAGGTAGCGTTTGGTATGCATGAATGAGAGATGGAATGAAATGGACCATTGTGAGAGAATGAGGGAAAGCGTGTTTGGTTGGTCGATGGAATGGAATCGTCCATTCCAAAATGCATTCCTTTCCCTCGAAATCATTCCATCCGTCGCCACTGCCACCTCCGAGCATCGCCACCACCCACCTTCGATCATCGACGCCACCATTGCTACTGCCACCTCCGATCACTGCCTCCACCCACCGCCGCCACCGCTATCAACCGCCATCACCCACCGCCACCTCCGACCACCCCTGTCACCACCATCGCCACCGCCGCCACCTCCCTCCACCGTCATCCACCACCACCACCGTTGTCACCATCCGCCGTCGTCTCCACCCACCACCACCGCTCCACACTGCAGAATATTAAACGATAACGAACTGAAACCGAACAAAATACTGACAAAATTTTATGGCTATTCACTTTAGTATTAATTCGTATCTACCTACACATAACATAACTCTAAGGAGTTAACATAGTCTAAATTTCAAGGACGAAAATTTATTAACAGGGGGAGAATGTGACAACCGGTAATTTACGGCTCTTAATTACGCGTAAAACAAACATTAGAATGATTAAAAGTAGTGTAATTAGATGTAGATAAACTTAATTAGACCCTTGGAGTGTCCAGGAACGTCTAACCAGCTTCATAGTGCGCGAATGGTGGTTTACGGGAAAGCTGCTGAACGTTAAACGCTAACGAATTTATACACGAGTATGGCCTAAAAACTAAAATATTATGATATAGTTAGCGTCGTAATCAAATTTTAGCCCTCGAAGTTGAAACCGGAATGAAAAAAGGACAACAAACGACAACCGAAGAAATTTACGCGAATTTAACGCAACTGAGGAACGAACGCGCAAACACCCACTACCGACCCTAAATTACATTTTTAGTACTAAAATTATATATTACGACGTTCCACGGATTTCAGGTGTGAAAACGGGCTTCAAAGAGATGGCGAGAGACAGCAGCGCCGCCGTCTACGGCAAAGCGGCAGAGGTGGAGCGGCGGCGGTGGAACCGTTCCTTCGACGTTTTTCCCGGCTACTTTAACGGTTTGGTTTTGACGGTGAAGATGATTTGCTGTTGTTGGTAATGTTGGTGGTTCGGATACTTCCAGATCGATTCAGGTTTGGTTAAAATAGACGACATCAGCTTCATGATGGTTCGGGTTTTGTTTCGGCTCGTGTGACACCCGGCCTTCACAGTGTAAACACAAACCCCGTTAACTTAGGTATTCACTTGAACATCTCGTTTAAGTTCAGGTAAACCAAGGGTCTCAAAATTTCCCATTAGAAATTTAAGCGTTAAGATAAGCGGGTCGTTCAGTTAAACGAGACACCCGAAATTTTATGGATCGATACACACAGGCCCAAGCCCAACAATTCTCTCACACACCCTAAACCCTACCTATTTAAGGATAACCTTCTCCTAACCGCACACACTCATTCAACAAAAACGCTAAAATACAATTAACACACACACAGCCGCCTACTCTTCCTCGTTCAGACTCCGGTGACCGGAAATCGGATTCCGGCGGGTGCCCTTCCTTCTCTGACGTCACCCTATCACCACCCTAGCTCCTCCCTCTCAATTGAGCATCGACAGCCAAGGAGCCGGCTGCCGGTCACTTTGTTCTTCAACAGGTCAGCCGACAACACCTCACTATCTCTTGCTTTATACCTCCGACAACACCCGCACCCCCTGTTCCCCTCGATTCTCTTGGCCGACGATCGGAACAACCACCGGCGTCGATGCCGGCGGTGAACGGTGAGCCTGCGGGTCTGCTCGTGACTCCGGCGGTGACGTGATGATGAAGATGATGATGGAACGACGCCGACAGCGGCTTTCGGCCGACCGGCGTCACAGCGATGGTGATGGTGTATATCAGTGGAGGAGATATCGGGCCAGGATTCGGGAGCTCGGGTTAGATTCTAGGATAGTCAGCGGGTTAGTTATGTTGGTTCGGTCATATCAGGTTTCTGTTCGGGTTCTACTCGGGTCAACCGCAGACATGTTCGGGTCAGACTTTGGTTCATAGTGGTTCAGGCCAGATCTCTTCGGGTGCTTTGGTTCAATATGTAATTTTATTTTCTTTATGTTTGTAGATTTTATACATTTTTTGTTTGTATATAAATTTGTATAAATTTATGATTAATGTTATTGAATTTTTATAGTTTTTAGTTTTATTTGCTTTTGTATAGAATAAAACTAGAAAAAAACATTTTCTTTAAACAAAGCATATTTTTACTGACCGGTTTGTGACACAAAATCCATTGCTGAAAACCTTTTATTTTTTTTATTTATTACAAATTCGTCAGAAATGCGTAGTAAACAGGTAGTAGGAAATTTGTCATAAACTATGAAAAAATATAAAAATTAAATTTCATAACAATTGTGTAGCAAAAATTAAAAATTAACTTCCGTTAAAGGGTAGGAAAATGCGTAGAAAATGTGTAGCAATTTGTGACAACCATTTTCTGTTAGAAATGGGTAGGAAAATGCGTAGAAAATCGCGAGTTGTGACGCATTTTCTACGGAAAATGGTGTCAGAAATTTTTATTTTTCTAGTAGTGGGGGTGGATGATCTTTCATCCTACAACTTCTTACATTTCTCATCTTTCTAAACTATGTTTCTAATCATGATTTAGCAAGATGCTATGATGATCAACATCATCTTTACAAACAAATCAATGATCAACAAGCATTAATAACATAAACAACTTAGTTTCATCAAGATTTCATCATATATCAAGCTTATGTTCATGTTTCTTGATTATGTTCTTTAGTGTTCCTCATGATTATCATCACATATCATCTTTTAACCAACTAAATAAGGAGTAAGTTCAAGTTACAAGAAGCTTACTACTAGCACAAGGGCTAGGGAAGAACACAAGAAGATGAATGTGACAAATGTGATGGATAATAGCAAATGGAAGTGGTCCTTCAATCTCCAAGAGATCCAAGCTTCTTTAGACACCTTCTTGCACCTTGTGATGAACTTGAAATGGATGAATAAAGCTTGACAACGGTGGTGGTATGGCTGATGGTGTTTGACCGAGTGGGGAAAGAAGGGAAGGAGAAAGATGGTGTGTGTTTGAGTGTGTGTGAGATATGAGGTTATGATCTTCTTATAACCATGTTTAAGCTTTATCCATTGGATAACATGTTCCCTAAGTACACACAAGATCTCTTAACAATCTTCATGAGATCTAATGAAATCAAAAGAAATCACAAGTGGGGGACCCACTTGTGACTGTCAATTGAAGGGGGGGGGGGGGTCTTGGTTGGTTTCTAAAGATGGTTAAGCAATCTAATTAGATTTCAAGTGTGATGTTTAGTGTTTATGTTAATATGGTGTTATATAGTGTGTTGGGGTGTTCGGGGATCATAACTAGCTCAGAAATATTAAAACAATGCTTCTAGTATAATTTTGATATTTCGGGTAGTGTCCGGTCGTTCGGTTAGATACCGGTTCGTTAAAGTGTCAAACTATACCGTTTAGTGTTCTTTATGTACCCTTTTGTGACACTTTTAATTCCCGACACTTAGGAAAGCATTCTGGACCATTTAGTCATATTTTTGCATCTTACTAGCTTGTCAAAAAGCTGATTTTTGCCGAATTATGCAGAATTCTGCACTTTTTGTGGGTTTTAGGCACTTTCTGGCACTTAAACTATCACTTAGGAATGCAGTTTTGTGGTCCTTACTTCCCTACACACCATACTAGTATGATACTTAGTCTCTGTCTCATACTGGCCTCAAAACACTGTCTGTCTATGTGCTGAGTACTGTCAGCATTTTTCTGAGTTATCCGCTAACTGTGCTTGGTGCATCATTTTTGTTAATATGGTTTGCATGTAATAATGAAGTGACATCATGCAATATGTGATGCACATGTAAGTATGATACAGTAATCAGAAAGTAATTAATTGTAATTTAGCACAGTCATTAAGCACTAATCAAGGTTAATTAATTGTACGGATACCTGGATTTTTTACGGTTGTCACATTATTTATATAGTACTAGCGGTAAGACCCGTGTGCAAACACGGGTCGTTTCTTAGAAAACCATGCATAACAAATATAAATGATGAATATAATTATATTCATATAGACTTATAAATAAAATAAATAAATAAGTCAGTCGGTAAATACTTAAAGTTTAGAGTATAAAAACTTAAAGTTTAGATTGTGCTGAGTCTTGTTTTTCTTCCATAAGTGTCTGAAGAACCATTTTGATGATGCATTCTTCTTGAGTCTTGTCTTCTTTTGTTAATTTATCCATTTGCTTTTGTTTTCTTCTTTGATAAAGGATGGTAGCATGTGGAGCAGTGGATCTCCTGATTGGCAATTTTTGTTGTTTGACTGGAACCACTGCTTCCGGATAATCAGGCTTTTTAGGAGCAGTTGGATCTCTCTTCCTTAACTCTTCCAACCTTTTGTAGGTAGCTAACACCTTTTCTTCTTTCCACCTTGTAACCTTGTTCCTTGACCCATAATTAGCAGTTATCAGCTCTTCTTTCATTCTTTTCAGTTTCAAGACCCTTTCTGGTACATTTTTCTTGTAATTGGCCCAGAATGGAGGAGTTTGCTTTACCTTGTCTTGAATCATATTTTGAATTCTGGTTGTCTCCTCTTGCAGTTCACTGATGGTCCATTCTTTGTATTGATGCTTTTCTGCCCTGTACTTCTTGTATTCCATGATGTATTCAAGATAGTCATTTCTCATGCTTTCATCATCTTTTTCTGATAATTTCTGACAAAGGTCTTTTGAGAACTGCTCTAAAGTTCTAACTTTGGTGAGTAGGTATTGCAAATTTCTTTGAATCTCTTTGTCAGACTTTCCCTCTGTGTCTCTTTTAGATATATCCTCTACTTGTTGGGCCTTTATTTTAAGATATTCTTCTATATTTCTTGGCAAAAGATAACCTTGAACAGATGGGCGTTTCCTCTTTTCAGGGTTATCTTCAGAGTAGAAGGATTTGATTTCCTCCCTGTCTGCTGGAAGATCTAGAGGATATTGTACTCCTGCAGGGACAATGGCAGTGTTTTGATTGAAGGCTTGAACTGAAGATAATGGAACAGGGTTTGGAATGGTGACAAGGGACAGTGGTTGTGTAGATGTTATAGTTGGGGAAGTGTCATCTTCCAGTACAATGTTTGTTATCCTTATCCTTTTGTGCTTTTGAGAAGTTGATGGTGTATTTATGGGTTGAGTGACAGTGATTGAAGTAGTGGGTATCTGACTAACAGTTGTTGAAACAACTGGTGTTTCAACCACTGTTGTCACTACAACCGTTGATGTGTCAACTGTTGTTTTCTGCTTTTTGGCAGCTGGTTTTTTGTGGTGGTGATATTGTTTTTGGTATGGCAGTGGATTGAGTGTGGGTTGATGTAGTAGTGATGGCAGCTGTTGAGATAACATCTGTTGGTTTGGAGGTTTGATGAGAGGAACTTTTGGGGATTTGAGGAGTTTGTTTGATAAATTTGGAAGGTGTGGTTTTGGGTTGACTTACTTTTCTGGTAGGCTGTCTTCTTTTAGGTTTAGAAGTACCCTTCTCTTCTTTTTCCATCAAAACTTTTTTTTCCTCCTCAAACCTTTTAGACCCTTTTATTTCCATTGACTCTTTCATGTTTGCCTTTAATGCAGCAAATGCATTTTGAGTCTCATCAACCTTTTTGGACCATCTGGCCTTGGGATTTCTACCACAAGTTTGGACATTCGTTCTGGTGGCATGTATAAACCATCTTCTTTTCCCTTCTTCCCTTTAGTTTTCTCCCCCTTTTTGACATCATCAGGATTTTCAACATAAATGATTGAAGGAGGAGCAGTGCCAGTGGTTTGAAGCAGATGAGCTTTAATAGCTTTGATATCTGCTTGAGTATCTTTGTACCTAGCTTCCATGACATTTCTGACGATTTGAAGTTGAACTTCATGCTGTTGATCTGCATATTGTCTTTGTTTATGAAGCAGAGGTTGAAACAGATGCCATAGCTCAGCAGGGGATGGAGCAGATGTTGCAGATGGTGCAGCAGTGGGTGTAGCCTTTTGAGCTTGTAACAACTGTTGCAGCATAGTTTTGATTTCTGCAACAGATGTGTCAAGTTTATCAACCCTCTCCGTCAATTCTTTGTATTTTAAACCATCACCCAAGTTAATGGGATCATCTGATTTCCCACCAGTGGTGGTTGTATCAGTGGTTGACTTAGGAAAATTTTCCCAAAAATCATCCACTGATGCCCCTTGTTCTCGGTACTGAGGA
Organism: Helianthus tuberosus; assembly: GCA_030545235.1. NCBI lineage: Eukaryota > Viridiplantae > Streptophyta > Magnoliopsida > Asterales > Asteraceae > Helianthus > Helianthus tuberosus. The sequence goes on along the minus strand of CM060388.1, from coordinate 32,430,169 downwards.
CTTCTTTCTTCAACAAAACTTACCATTTTAAGGTCACCAGTGTATAATGGAAACACACCAGTGGACACTATGGTTCCCAAAGAGGAAATTGTCTTCAAGGGAGTCTCACTAATGAAGCTACTGTCCAGGTGTAAACCAGTGGGTTCAACACCTGTAGTAGTTGCTCCACTTGAACTACTGACAGGAATTACTTGTAATTCCTGTAGTGTAGCCTCCTCAATTGTTGGTGGGTTAGCAGAGATAGAGACACCAGACTCAGTCACTTGTTGTGGTATATTCTCATTGATAGGTGATTGAGAAGAACTGATTTTTATCTGGGCTATATCAAGTGCATCCAACATAGGTATCATTGATAGTGGGAGTTGTGCAGTGAAGATAGGGGTAGAAAGAGAATTTGCCCCGAGAGCTGGGCTGTCGAAGATAGATTCAAGTGAATCCATTCCATCATATTGTGGTGTCCCTGTTGATACAACCTGATCCTTTTGAGAGGATGCAGGAGGAGTTTTAGGCTCAGGTTGAGATCTTTCTTCCATCTGCTGTGAGGAAGTAGCAGCAGTGGTTTCAGGTGACTTTTGTGTTGTCACAGGTGTTACCTCTGGGATCTCATCTTCCAGAGTCTCCTTTTTGGTGGGTTTGGGGGGCTTTTGGATAGTTTTCTTTTTGGTCTTTTTGGTGATTTTTGGTGTGGGTTTCACAACAGGGTTGTGCTTCTGTGATCACCAGGAGCAGTGGGCTCAATAGCAATGGCCTGAGGAGCAGTTGTTGCTGCTAAATTCTGCTCAGGTACCTCTGTTTGTGTTTTTGAAGGGTTTGACAGCCTTGTGAATGTTTCAGAAGTTAGACTATTTATTTAAATAGGATTTCCTTGGATAAGCACATGTGCATTATTCTTTGAAAATTTCTTTTGAAGATAAAACCTTAAAAACCTTGGAAACAATAAAAATGATTTTTTATTAACATTCTTAACCATATAATTGAAAATCTCCTGAGAGTAGTTAAAATTTTCTTCAGCCATGATAGCATAGCCCAGGTATTGGATTTTCAATGGTATTTCATTAAAAGCTGTTGTTTTATTTGACACACACATGAGGATGGTATGGAATAAAAACCTCGGAGCAGATGGAAAACTGCCCTTTTGTAAAGTATCCTTTTTCATTTCTTCTTCATACCCTCTCTCAATGAAATCAGTTTGGTACTCTGTTTTTGGGAAAGAGCTTTTACATGTAAGATCATTGATTTCAAAAAACTCTGAAATGGTTTGAGGTGTGATGACCACTGGAATTCCCCTTATTGATGAAGTAATAGCTAAGGTCTTTTTGTCCTTAGTTTCAAGCTTTGCATTTTTTCAGAACTCTCGTTGGGTATCCAGGTAGATGGTTTCATTGCAGGTCAACAAAGTTTTGTACTTTGAAGATGAAAGTGCATCAATCACGGAATGAAAACCTGTGTTTTGACTTGTTTTTGCAAGTGTACACACGTAGTTATGACGGGTTTTGAATGGAAGATCCATGATAAAACAAAGGTAGTTAAGAACGAAGGAAGAAGATGAGTGATTTGAGAGAATTTGATGAAAAATGCTTTTGAAAGGAATTTTGAATTCGACTCGACAGTCAAAACCCTGTTTGGGGTTTTATCTGGGTTTTATAGGGGAAAAAGTGATTGCTGACGTGGCATTGGTTACAAAAAATCTGACGGCTAAGTACTGTCCACGTGACAACCTCTGATGAATAATGGATGACAGTTGTTAGGAAACCACTGATGAATCAATATCAGTAGTTTACAGTACTGAAAATGAAAATAGTAGCTGACTATAACTATCAGTGGATAGCCTATCAGTGGATTAAAACACTGAGCTTTAACAACAATCATTATATAAACAGTGGTTCAAGCATGTTCCTTCTCCAAAAAAACAATATTTTAACCAAACAGTCGTTTCAATCCCCTTCAACTTCCACAAAACACTATTTTAACCCAACAGTGGTTTTAAACCACCATTTTAACCAAACAGCGGTTTCAACCACATTTTTCTCAACAGTAGTTCCAAACATCTGTTTTCATCCATCTGTTGACGAAAGTCAACAGATGTATCAACCATTGTTTTATTTTCAAAAATCTGTTCCCAATAACAGAGCTTTGATAATTTAAACATACCTTTGCCAATATTACAAGCTTTTACACTCTCAAACCTAAATATTTATTTACCTAATTTAAATAACAAACATGGTTAATAATTTTAACACAACTAATTATATAAAAACTACAATTGTCAAAACAGCAAACAACAAGCAATAGAATACAACATACTAATTCCAAATCAATGGGTGAAACAACATACAAAGTTCATCCATCTGTTGACCCAAGTCAATAGATGTATCAACCACTGTTTTATTTTCAAACATCTATTCCCAATAACAGAGCTTTGATCATTTAAACAGACCTTTGCCAATATTACAAGCTTTTACACTCTCAAACATAAATATTCATTTACTTAATTTAAATAACAAACATGGTTAATAATTTTAACACAACTAATTATATAAAAACTACAATTGTCAAAACAGCAAACAAAATTCAATAAAATACAGCATACTAATTCCTAATCAATTGGTGAAACAGTAGTCTCGATAAGTAAAGCTCCTTTCGGACAATTGTAGTTGTCAACATGTTGGAGGTATTTCAGAAGTTCGTTGCTCAGATCAACTTCAATCATATCCCCCCAGATGCTTGTTATCAGTCACTTGTTGTCTTCAATTATATTAGTCCTTCGGCGCCTATCTACATAACCAACTACACGAGGATTACTGAAAACAAACACCTTCATCCAGCCTTCTTCTTCATATCTGAGCAAATCAGCAGTTAGCTAAGCAGACTTTCCAATAACAATCAAATGCAACCTCTTTGCGATGGTCAAAAAATGCCCTTGGCAAGGATTGACTACAATACTCTCTGGAAAACGAAGCATTCTGAAAGTCTCACTCAGAACATCAAAAGCAACGATGTTCCTCTCACCTAGTGGATACCAATAATTTGAAAGCATAAAATATATGGTTTTATCAACATAAACTATTGTAGACCATGAATAACCACTTGAACCATAATTGTTTACGCTACCGAAATTTATTGTTCTCCATGACTCACGACATCGTGAGTAAACACGAGCATCAGTTACATTACGGTAACATCTGATGTTCAGCACTTTCAGATCATTGAACTGATCAAAATAAATTCCACCAGTATCAGAGTTTCGATCATGATTGTAATTGAAGTAGTCATCAGACAAAACCTTATAGCGCCTGGTAGTTGGATTCCAAAGAATCAGCTCACAGCAAATCCCTTCATTGCAAACTAACAACAAACCATTAAATGACGATAGAATACGTAAGAAGCTAGGGTGGACATTGTTAGGAAAACTTAAGGTTTTGCTTCTAACAACATCCAAATTACCAGCAACTACGTCGTCAACGACAATTGACGTGTCTTTAAAGGAGAGTAGTTTCTTTTGTACTGAATCTCCACTTCGGAGAGCATGCATCATCTTAAATCCATGACTTGACAATTCCCTATAAAAATTCTTGGAAAGACATTTGAAACGGCCAATAACTTCTGCAGAGAGCCTTATGAAAATCTCGTCAACAATCACTTGAAACCCAAATTTTTCCATTTTGCAGTGAACCAATGCGTCTTTGAAAGTAAAAGAAATTGTAATGATATTGATAAACAAAAAACTTTTGAAGATGATTGAGTAGATGGATGAAAACGGTAATGATCAAAACCTCTGCCCAATGTATTTTATATACCCAATGAAGGCGGTTATGACTAAATACATCGTCAGACGAAAGAATATGATGCGACACTCGTTAGGCTTTTAATGCATTTCCATGGGAAAAATATAAAATTAAACATGTTATTATAATTACAATTAACCTCTTCATTTACCTATAAGACGCCTTTTGTCACACCCCAACCAATGGCGGAAACATCGGGGCGCGATACTGAGCGCAACAGATTGTCAAGAGAAATTCCATAACAACTACTTTACCGAATAGTCAATATTATGTCCCATACCATAACCTATTAAGCAAGTAAGTTATTACAGACATAGATATTCTCAAAACAAACATGTCCCGACAACTCAGATTCAAATAAAATAATTTGTCTTTGTTGGTTTCTAGACTCTCCTAAGCACGGTTCCATCAAGTAGCAAGCAAGCATCCAAAACACCTGTCACATACGTTAAAAATAGAGGTCAATACACATAGTGTAAAGGTGTGCATACAAGTTTAATAGTATAACAGTGTTCGAAATCGTTTACGCATAACCAGCATGTACAACGTATAATGTGAAGCATGTAAGTTATTGACAAAGATCCTATCAATACCAATGACTGTGAGTTGACTGCGAGTAGTGAGTGCGCATCACATGTTCACCACTGCGAACACGTGAAGTATTGTCCTTAACAACCCCTGAATGAACAGGTGCTGAGTCCAAACTATAGTACTATCATTGCTAAGGCAGGTAGACAGCAATCAATGTGTAAACATAACAAACAGGCATTCATCGAGTCACGTATAACATGCAATAGCGGTCAGCGTATAAAAAGTGTTTGCCTTGTGTGTTCGATGTGATTTAGTATAAGTAACGTATGTAACACCCAAAATTGCGTAAAGCAAAAGGGATCGAGTATACTCACAGCGATAGTAGTAAATGGATTGAAGGGAGCGCTAAGGTGAGATTAGCCTGATCAGAATGATAGCATAAACGATGAGCGGCGCGTAAAACGATGCAAAATGAACAAGTGACGAGTGGTCATCCGGCCGGATGGCAATCCGAACGGATGGCCATGCAATCGGATGTCAACCCGTTCGGATGGTCATCCGATCGGATGGCCATTCGGTCGGATTGACACTCGCTTGGGGAATGGATGTGTTTGTGTATGATGGTTTGACCTTTGAAGTTTTTGTTGTAGCATTTTGAAAATAGAGAACTATCTCTACCCTTCAGGTCGTTCGATCGAACGGCAGTTCGATCGGGTGGCGATCCGTCCGGCAAGGTATTTCTCAGAGAACAAGTTCACAGGAGGATCAACATCCAGTGGGATGGTCTACCGATCGGGTGACGGTCCGTTGGAATTGACCATGCATTGAACATGTTGAAAATTGTTTAAGTAAGAAAATCCTCAAGTGCAGTCCGATCAGAATGCGGTCGGATCGGGTAGCAATCCAATCGGATGGCAATCCGATCGGACGGCGACCCGTCCCGCGATCTGATCTTCTGCAATTTGAGGTTTCGTTAAGTTTTGCGGTCTGATCGAGACGGTATGACAACGTGCTGAACAGCAGGAACCCCATCATGACCCAAGTCATCTGATCGAACAGGAATCACCCTAGTCCGATCAGTTTACTGGTTCATGACGGTTGTTCATGTTTAACCCGAAATCGGTTGTCCCGTGGATAGAAATCAGATCTTGAACCAATACTTCACCAAGAACAAGTAGAAGATCAGAACGAGCTGCGATTCTATCGGTTTTGAGTGCATTGAGTGTAAAAAAGTTGAAAGAAAGTTGGAAAACCATCTTTCAATCCCTTTAACCTTGGTTATGTTCAGATCTATGCAAGATCTTTGTTTATTCATGTGGAATTCCTTCAGATCTGAGTTATTCTTGGTGAAATGAAGGCAACTCTTGGAGTTCATAAGAACTCCATGGTGACATCACCCTAGAATACCTCAAATCCACCGATTTCACGGTTAAAAGTTAAGATTCGAAGGTGAAAAGGATGAAGAAGTGCGTGTAGATCATAGAAATACAAGATTTAGGTTTGAAACTTACAAGAATCACGAGAAATCGAGGGAAATAAGTGCTTGAGCGAGCTGGTCGAGTAGAGGAGTTGTCACATCACAAATGATGTGACAGGAGGGTATTTATAGGGTTTCCAAAAGAGGAAAGGCACTTGGATCAGATTGGTCACCGATCGGATGGCAACTCGATCGGATGGCAATCCGATCGGTTGTCCACTCGATCGGGTGGCCACTCAATCCTGGTGTTTGGCGTGTTGGGTTTTGTCATTTCGATTCGCGTGTAGAGTGTTGCGATGCGATTCGTTTGAGCGATGCGATAGTGTTACCCAGTAGTTACACAGATAAACTAACTACTATATCTAACATACAATCACCATAAACAACTTGCGTTTAGCGTTTGCGATGTGATTGCGATGTGATAGAATTGCGATTGCGTTTTGATTAATCACCAAACATAATATAAACATGCACAAGTAACACATAATAAGCACACACACGTAAAACAATATCCAGAACGTGTAATTCGGGTTGCGAAATGCGGTTAACGATAAGTCGATTAGCGATTAATATGCGATTAAGTAGAGATTTATTAACATGTACTCCATATAATACAACTAATGCGTTTTGACTACACAACTAGTTATAAGTCAAGGTGGTCAAATCCATAGTTAAGCGAGGAGTGACAGATCGCAATTAGCAATCTTTTCTTCCTTTGACTTTGACCTTGACTTTGACTTTGACTTCCCGAACACGGGTTGTTACAGTCTCCCCTACTTAAGGAAATTTCATCCCGAAATTTAAGAAGTAGTCATAACAAACAGTTGCGGGTACTTCGCCTTCATGTCACTTTCGAGTTCCCAAGTAAACTCGGCACCGCTTTTGCCTTCCCAGCGAACCTTCACAATGGGAATGCATGAGCGTTTGAGTACCTTAGTCTCTCGACCCATGATCTCGACAGTCTTTTCCATGAAGTGTAATGTTTCATCCACTTGCAAATCCTCGAGAGGGACATGTAATTCCTGTTCAGCTAGGCACTTTCTGAGGTTCGAAACGTGGAAAGTCGGGTGGACGTTACTCAGCTCCTCCGGTAGTTCGAGTCTGTATGCCACTTTGCCAATCCTTTCCAGGATTTTAAAGGCTCCAACATATCGAGGCGCGAGCTTGCCTTTCTTGCCGAATCTGATCACCCCCTTCCAAGGTGCAACCTTTAGGAGTACGTGATCGCCAACATCAAATTCAAGGGGCTTGCGGCGTCTATCGGTGTAACTTTTCTGTCAACTCCGAGCTTTTAGTAGATTGTCTCGAATTTGGAGGATTTTGTCAGTCGTTTCTTGCAACAGCTCAGGACCGGTAAGTTGCGCGTCTCCGATCTCGTGCCATACAATAGGCGATCGACATTTCCTTCCGTATAATGCCTCAAATGGTGCCATTTGAATGCTAGAGTGATAACTGTTATTGTACGAGAATTCGACTAAAGGTAAGTACGTGTCCCAATTACCACCGAAATCTATGACACACGAGCGAAACATGTCTTCAAGGGTACGAATCGTTCTTTCAGTCTGACCGTCGGTCTGGGGATGGAAAGCGGTACTTAGATTGAGGGTAGTACCGAGAGCAGATTGAAACGTTTCCCAAAGACGCGAGGTGAATCGACCATCGCGGTCAGAGATGATGTCACGAGGTGTCCCGTGTCGACAGATAACCTCATCGGTGTAGATTCGTGCTAATCGTTCTACCTTATAGTCTTCTCGTATCGGTAGAAAGTGAGCGGACTTAGTCAAACGGTCCACGATCACCCAGATACTGTCGTGACTTGATGGCGTGCGCGGAATTTTCGTTATGAAGTCCATAGCTATACTCTCCCATTTCCACATAGGGATCTCGGGTTGCACGAGTAACCAAGAGGGTCTTTGATGCTTGGCCTTGACCTTCGAACAAGTCAGGCACTTCGAAACATAGATAGCAATATCCCTTTTCATACCCGACCATCAGTACTTGTAGCGCATATCCTGGTACATTTTGTCAGCACCGGGATTAATAGAATATCGAGATTTGTGGGCTTCGTCCATCAGAAGTTGTCGTAAATCGGTGCGCTTGGGAATCCAAATTTGGTCTAAATAATGAAAGATACCATTCGATTTGTTCTCGAGTTGAGCGCCGACATTGAGAATTCTTTCCTTCTTCAAGGTTCGTTCAGTAAAACAAGCATGTTGGGTGTTGCGTGTGAGCGTTGGGCTTGAACATTAGCGACAACATTTGCCTTGCCTGGGTGGTAACGGATCTCACAGTAGTAATCGTTGAGAAGTTCTACCCACCGACGTTGACGCATATTCAGTTCCTTCTGGTAAAAAATGTGTTGTAGGCTCTTATGATCGGTGAAGATCATACACTTAGTACCGTAAAGGTAGTGTCGCCAAATCTTTAACGCAAAAACAACTGCGCCAAGCTTGAGGTCGTGTGTGGTATAGTTCTTCTCGTGGATCTTGAGCTATCGAGAGGTGTACGCGATGACCTTGTCTTGTTGCATGAGAACATAACCAAGACCAAGGTTCGAGGCATCGCAGTAGACTACGAAGTCGTCATTTCCATTGGAAAGTGAGAGTACGGGAGCATTGCAAAGCATAGCTTTAAGAGTTTGAAAGGCCTCCTCTTGTTTGGTTCCCCAAACAAAAGGTTTGTCCTTATGCATAAGCGAAGTAAGCGGTATGATGATTCTAGAGAAACCTCTGATAAATCGGCGATAATAGCCTGTTAGTCCGAGAAAAGAGCGGACTTCAAACGGATTCTTGGGTGTAACCCAGCTCTTAACTACTTCAATCTTCGCAGGATCGACGTGTATACCTTGACTATTGACAATGTGACCCAAGAATTGGACCTCCTCCAGCCAGAATTCACACTTGGAGAACTTGGCATAGAGACGGTTTACCTGGAGTAACTCAAGAACCAAACATAGATGTTGCGAGTGTTCGGATTTTGACTTGGAATAGATCAGGATATCATCGATGAACACGATGACGAAGCGGTCAAGGAAGGGTTTGCACACGCGATTCATTAGGTCCATGAAAACTGCAGGAGCGTTGGTCAAACCAAAAGGCATGACAACGAACTCGTAGTGACCGTATCGGGTTCGAAAAGCGGTTTTGGGTATATCTTCTTCTTGAATTCGCAGTTGGTGGTAGCCTGAGCGTAAATCAATCTTCGAGAAGCACGTAGCGCCTTGTAATTGGTAGAACAAATCATCGATTCGAGGCAAGGGATATCGATTCTTGATGGTAAGCTTATTCAATTCCCTTTAGTCGATGCACATCCCGAACGACCCGTCCTTCTTTTTAATGAAAAGGACTGGTGCGCCCCAAGGAGAGGTGCTAGGGCGAATGAAGCCTTAATCAAGTAGTTCCTGGAGCTGACTCGAGAGTTCGCACATTTCAGAGGGTGCGAGGCGATAAGGCGCTGTAGCAACAGGATTTGCTCCAGGAATATGGTCGATTCGGAAATCAATATCACGAGTGGGAGGCAATTCGGGAGGTCATTAGGAAATACGTTGGGAAATTCACGAACAACGGGGGCCTGGTTTACTATGACATCAAATCTACCGAGTTGCATCGGAATGAGATTAATCGGGAAAATGTGACCGTTGAGATCGAGAGTACAGTCATGTAGAACAGAACTGATGATGATGGTTCTTCCAGTGGCAACTTCTACGTCGACGGTCGATGGGAGGTTCACACGTTTACGATTCAGGAGTTTTTGGAATTCGAACGATACAAAACAGTTATCGGCTCCAGTATCAAACAAACACGAAGCATATATACCATTTACGAGAAATGTACCGTTAACCACATTGTTGTCTGCCTGAGCCTGGCAGGCGTTGATGTTGAAAACGTGCCCGTGGGCTGCTTGTTGAGCTGGCTACTGCTGCTGCTGTTGTGCTGGCTGCTGTTGCTGTGGCTCTTGTTTCACCACTAGATTCGGGCACATGTTTGTGAAGTGGTTGGGTTCACCACACGCAAAGCAAGCTCTAGCGGGTGAAGGAACCGCATGTTGGACCTGAGGAGCAGGAAGTAGAGCTTGTTGAGAAGTAGCTTGACCTTGAAATGGAGCTGGAGCTTGTCGAGAACCATTGCGACAGTTGGCGGTGAAATGACCGTAGAAGTTGCAATGTACACAGAATCTGCAAGCGATACCAACCGGGTGGTGATAGGTGCAAGTAGGGCAGAGCGGTTGTGGCCCAGTGTATGCACGCTTTGCTGGCTGTGCATTTGCCGCAGGCGCCGCTACTTGGCGGTGTTGAGGTTGCGTTTGGGTTGGTACAGCTTGAAGTGTTGCAGCAGTAACTGCACAATTCTTGTTGCTGGAGATGCTGTTGTTCTTCCTCTTGCGACGTGATAGTTTTGAAGATTGTGGGGCGGTGGCGGTGGTTTCAGCGGCGGTTGCAACGGTTGAAACAGCAGTCACTTGATGCAGATTCTTGGAGACTTTATCCCAGTACCCAGACTTAACTCGCTTATCATTGATCTCAGCTGTGAGTACGTAGGTCTCTTCAATCGTTGTTGTCTTTGCAGCTTGAACGAAATCAGCCACGCAATCTAGAAGAGCACGGATATACTTCTTGATGGCGATTTCAGGAGTCTTCACTTGGTCTGGACAGATTATGCTTAGCTGCTTAAAGCGAGCAGTTAACCCAGCTTTGTTACCATCTTTCTGCTTGATATGCTAGAATTCGTCCTCCAGCTTTTGGCGCTCGTGGGGAGGGTAGAACTCTTCCATCATAACGTCCTTCAACTCATCCCACGTTAAATCGTAAGCTGCATCATTTCCGCGTTTGTTTCTCTCAGCCCTCCACCAATCTAGAGCTCGGGATTGGAAGACGCTAGTAGCGTTGAGAGTACAGAGATTATCAGGACAGCCACTCTGATGCAGAGTTACTTCGATCGAATCAAACCATTGGAACATGGCCGTAGGCCCATCTTCACCAGTAAATTCTTTCGGTCCGCTGCTTGAAGCTGAAAGAAGCTTTGGGAGAGTCGGTCCGAGACTCTTCAGAAGACTTGCTTGCGTTTTTGTTCAGCTCACTGACGATCTGTGGAATAACTTTCACAATCTGACTTGCGTCGAGAGAAGCGAGTCGCTTGTCAGCTTGTTTGCATCTAGCGGCTCGAGAGTGAAGTGATTCAGTTGACGACATTGTCTGCAACAGACATCGTCACAGGACTCAAACTTAATTTTGATTATTCCTAGTGTAGTCTAGCGATTCACCATAAAGCTCAGGAACACAATCATTCACAAACTCACGTAGGCACATAACCACAAAAGCATATAATCACGTAAGCACATAGTCGCAGAATCACATAAGCACGTAAGCACATAAGCAAGTAAGCTAACCTAAACATATATTTTGCATGTATTCACCTATCCTTCACAATAGCGTATAGCGATTAGTATAGCGATTTCGATTAGCGAGTAGCGATTGCGAATGGCACTAGCGATTTGTTGACATGGTGTGTGGTGTGTGTGGTTTTGCGGAGCGAGAAACGTGAAATCGAAACCATCAGTACCACCATATTGTTTATCTCAAAACGCTAACAAATAAGCATTTAAAACACATAAAATTTCTCATAAAATCGATAAATCACAGAGTTAGCGGCGGCGAATCCAGAATCGAAACACATAAAATCGAGAATAGATCATCTGCGGCTCGATAGACATCGACTACCCAAAGTGATTCGACTATTCACAAGGACTTTTTGGTACACACTTTGGCCTTCTGGACTGTGCTCTTGCCTCAATCCGGGCAGTCGGCACGCATCTTTCCAGTTGTAGTGTGACTTCAAGTCATTGGAGTCCGTCGAGATTTTGGTGAGAGTTTTTGTAAAACCACAATATGGAGCGGTATAAGCCATCAAGGTTCGGGTTTCACCCCTAACTTAACGACTATGTTCCTTGCTTTAATGAAGTAGAGGGGAATTTACGTCGAAGTACGGATTTCACTCCTGATTCAACGCAAATTCTCATGTTAATAGTAAAAGTTTGCATTAGGCAAGCGATCAAGTCGGGAGTTTGTGGTTTTCACACCTATTCCCGGCCGAATCACCCTGCCTTTGTGAGAAATTTTGAAAATAGTGCGAGTTGCCAACCTTAGGAAAGGCTGACTTTGCGCGAAGCGGTAGTATGCCATGTTCGCGCAAGTGTGTAGTGTACAACGAGTTCGATAAGCTTGTATAAAACCCATATTGGGTATGCACAAGTCGGTGTGTTGGTACTTAGACTATAGACTAGGTCGTTCCTAAGCCATCGACCCGGACTAGATCGGGTCTTGCCTAATTCCCTATAGTTATGGCTCTGATATCAATCTGTCACACCCCAACCGATGGCGGAAACATCGGGGCGCGACACTGAGCGAAACAGATTGTCAAGAGAAATTCCATAACAACTACTTTACCGAATAGTTAATATTATGTCCCATACCATAACCTATTAAGCAAGTAAGTTATTACAGACATAGATATTCTCAAAACAAACATGTCCCGACAACTCAGATTCAAATAAAATAATTTTTCTTTGTTGGTTTCTAGACTCTCCTAAGCTTGGTTCCATCAAGTAGCAAGCAAGTATCCTAAACACCTGTCACATACGTTAAAAATAGAGGTCAATACACATAGTGTAAAGGTGAGCATACAAGTTTAATAGTATAACAGTGTTCGAAATCGTTTACGCATAACCAGCATGTACAACGTATAATGTGAAGTATGTAAGTTATCGACAAAGATCCTATCAATACCAATGACTGCGAGTTGACTGCGAGTAACGAGTGCGCATCACATGTTCACCACTGCGAACACGTGAAGTATTGTCCTTAACAACCCCTGAATGAACAGGTGCTGAGTCCAAACTATAGTACTATCGTTGCTAAGGCAGGTAGACAACAATCAATGTGTAAACATAACAAACAGGCATTCATCGAGTCACGTATAACATGCAATAGCGGTCAGCGTATAAATAGTGTTTGCATTGTGTGTTCGATGTGATTTAGTATAAGTAACGTATGTAACACCCAAAAGTGCGTAAAGCAAAAAGGGATCGAGTATACTCACAGCGATAGTAGTAAATGGATTGAAGGGAGCGCTAGGGGTGAGATTAGCCTGATCAGAATGATAGCATAAACTATGAGCGGCGCGTAAAACGGTGCAAAATGAACAAGTGATGAGTGGTCATCCGGCCGGATGGAAATCCGAACGGATGGCCATTCGATCGGATGTCAACCCGTTCAGATGGTCATTGGTTCGGATGGCCATTCGGTCGGATTGACACTCGCTTGGGGAATGGATGTGTTTGTGTATGATGGTTTGACCTTTGAAGTTTTCGTTGTAGCATTTTGAAAACAGAGAACTATCTCTACCCTTCAGGTCATTCGATCGAACAACAGTTCGATTGGGTGGCGATCCGTCTGGCAAGGTATTTCTCAGAGAACAAGTTCACAGCAGGATCAACATCAAGTGGGATGGCCTACCGATCGGGTGACGGTCCGTTGGAATTGACCATGCATTGAACATGTTGAAAATTGTTTAAGTAAGAAAATCCTCAAGTGAAGTCCGATCGGACTGTGGTCCGACCGAGTGGCAATCTGATCGGACGGCAATCTGATCTGACGGCGACCCATCCCGCAATATGATCTTCTGCAATTTGAGGTTTCGTTAAGTTTTGCACTCTGATTGAGATGGTATGACAACGTGCTGAACAATAGGAACCCCATCATGACCCAAGTTGTCTGATCGAGCAGGCATCACCCTAGTCCGACCAGTTTACTGGTTTGTGACGGTTGTTCATGTTTAACCCGAAATCGGTTGTCCCGTGGATAGAAATCAGATCTTGAACCAATACTTCACCAAGAACGAGTAGAAGATCAGAACGAGCTCCGATTCTATCGGTTTTGAGTGCATTGAGTGTAAAAGAGTTGAAAGAAAGTTGGAAAACCATCTTTCAATCCCTTTAACCTTAGTTATGTTCAGATCTATGCAAGATCTTTGTTTATTCATGTGGAAATCCTCCAGATCTGAGTTATTCTTGCTGAAATGAAGCCAACTCTTGGAGTTCATAAGAACTCTATGGTAACATCACCCTAGAATACCTCAAATCCACTGATTTCACGTTCAAAGTTAAGATTCGAAGGTGAAAAAGATGAAGAAGTGCGTGTAGATCATAGAAGTACAAGATTTAGGTTGGAAACTTACAAGAATCGTGAGAAATTGAGAGAAATGAGTGCTTGAGCGAGCTGGTCGAGTAGAGGAGTTGTCACATCACAAATGATGTGACAGGAGGGTATTTATAGGGTTTCCAAAAGAGGAAAGGCACTTGGATCGGATTGGTCACCGATCAGATGGCAACTCGATCGGATGGCAATCCGATCGGTTGGCCACTCGATCCTGGTGTTCGGCGTGTTGGGTTTTGTCGTTTCAATTCGCGTGTAGAGCGTTGCGATGCTATTTGAGTGAGCGATGCGATAGTGTTATCCAGTAGTTACACAGATAACCTAACTACTATATCTAACATACAATCACTATAAACAACTTGCGTTTAGCGTTTGCGATTAGATTGCGATGTGATAGAATTGCGATTGCGTTTCGATTAATCACCAAACATAATATAAACATGCACAAGTTACACATAATAAGCACACACACGTAAAACAATATCCAGAACGCGTAATTAGGGTTGCGAAATGCTGTTAACGATAAGTCGATTAGCGATTAATATGAGATTATGTAGCGATTTATTAACATGTACTCCACATAATACAACTAATGCGTTTTAACTACACAACTAGTTATAAGTCAAGGTGGTCAAATCCGTAGTTAAGCGAGGAGTGACAGATCGCAATTAGCAATCTTTTCTTCCTTTGACCTTGACTTTGACTTTGACTTCCCGAACACGGGTTTTTACACCTTTACCATAAGAGAGAACTGATTGAGTGACGTGCATTAATTGCAAAGTACATATCCCCAGGCATTTTGAATTTGAAATTACCGGCAATTTCAAAACCACTGCTAAGGTATATGTTTGCCAAAGGAAACATCTGCTAAGTTATACTTTCTTGGCTATGGGCAGTAGTTTGCACTCTTGAATGTGGGCCAGACCTTTGAGATTTAAATATAGAGTAGTAGTTTGAAATTAAATGTATTTTAACTCAGATAAAAAATCTCAGATAAAAAATTGACACATCAGCAATCATCATTTAGTCATAACTCAGATAAAAAATCTATTCATTTGGAATACGAAGATATTGCGAACATCTGTTAAAGCCTCTCCTGTTCGCAACAGTAGCAAGTCAAACAGATATTGGCAACAACAGATGTTGGCAATTGAGAGGAGGAAATTCTTCGAAAAGCTTTATTAGGCAACAACAGATGTTGGCAACAGTAGCAAGTCAAACAGCCGTTAGATCAGCAGATGTTATCTTTTGGCAAACTTTAACTTTGACAGATCTATACACTAACAGGACTTGATACAACATCAACATAATCTAATTAAACTCAGAGACAATTTCACTTCTACATCAAAAGTACCGATCTGCAATAATCAAATGATATTAAAAATTACATAATAATACTTATTCAGCTTAAAATTACAATGAAACTTTAAAATCTAACAACAACACCAAGAAATTTACGAACATAACAACAAAAATTTAGTGCTTTTAGCTTAAAATTTAGTGCTGTTAGCTTAAAATTTAGTGCTTTTAGCTTTAAACTCCATCAATGTATATTTTCGACAATCGCCATGAACTGCACGGAAGTACTCAATGCATCAACATCAGGTTTCTAGAAACCTGATCTCTCATGAACATACCAAGATGCGGTACATGAAAACACTTCTTCAGCTGTTGAAGAGTAGCCTTCTCCTCATATACTTAATCATTAACTTTGTTCATAAAGAGCTGCTTTAAACCAAACTTTATGCTTCTTTTAATACAAAAAAGGCAGGAAAGACCATTACTCTAGTAAGATAAAATCTTATCTTACAGCAGTAGCAGATCCTTTCTTGCGTTTAGTAGGAACTATTGCGGCTTCTACATCATCATCATCATCTGCCCAAAGTCATATATAATCATCATTTAGTCATAAGCAAAAATTATTTTAAATGTACATTTAATAATCTTTCTTTATGTTTAATTTAACTTTATGCTTCTTTTAATACAAACCTATAATAACCCGCAGCAGATTGTATGAATTTCAAACAACTGTGATTAGACTGAAATATAAAGCGAGAATTAGAGTATATCACTTCAAAATTTCAAAATTGGATGTAGCAAAAAACACATACTTTAAACGATGTTGGAACAATGATACTGGAAACAACCGTAGAACAATCATCATCATCATCATCATCATCTGCAGCAGATCATTCACAATCATCATTTAGTCATAACTCAGATAACAAAACTTTAGTAATAATAAAAAACAAAAACAAACATAATCATATATATCACATTACCATGATCAAGGCAAACCACATATCCCCAAAATTTTTTTTGAAAGTGGGTCAGAGAGAGCTTCAGTTTTCTCTAATCCTTTATGAACAAATGCCGAGTATTGAGAAGAAGGGATTTGAGGGAGAGATACATTAGAAATGTGGTTTGAAAATACAAAAGAAGAGAACACGTTTATATAAGAAGATGATTGACACAAGTGAGTGAGTGACATGCATTAATTTAAAATTACATATCCCCATGCATTTTGAATTTCAAATTACCCGCAATTTCAAAACATCTGCTGCTGCTAGGTATACGTTTGCCAAAGGAACCATCTGCTACTTTCTTGTAGATGGGCAATGGTTTGCCCTTTGGAATGTGGGCCAGACCTTTAACATTTGAATACACAAGGTAGTGGTTTGAAATTAAATGTATTTTAAAGTGATTTATATATTAGGTTTTATGATGCGATAATGACATAAGAAAAACCTTGTTGGACAGCCTCTCCTGCTGACACATCAGCTTTTCTTATGTTATTGAGATTTCTCCTTTTATAGAAAATATAGATAGATTTTGTGAGAGACTTGAAATTTATTATAAAAATTCCATACCTTGTATATTTTCTGGAAAATCAGAATAATGTTTATAAAATTCCATTTTGATAATTTTTATATAATTTCTATGTGATATAACATGATTAAAATATGAAATAAATCCATAAAATGTTCTAGTATGATAATGAACAGTAATCTACTTTTAATTTCATAAACAACACATATCTAAGATCAAAATCCCCAAAATTTATAATCTAAGAATCCTAAAATCACAAGAACTTAAATTCGGATTTGGATGCCCTCTATCACAGGAATGGATAGAGGGGTTTTGTAGATCATGAAAAACTAAACAAGTTAGGCTCAAGAACTACTTAATTGATTAAGAAACGAAAGAGAAATCGCAATGTGAAGTTCCAAGCCCTAGAAGTGTTTCTTGCTTGTATCCGTGAATTGGAGAGGGTGTTTCCAGGAATTGAGAGTGGGGATTTGTGAGGAAAACAGAGAGATGCCGTTTGATATTTGTATTTGGGGTTGTGGTGGTCGAATTAGTTAAATTGGTTTTAATATTTTCAAGTTTTTAATGGTGATTGATTAGATTTTTAAATTAGGTAAACTATGAGGTATATTAGGGATGATTAAAGATTGAATTAAGTCTCTATACTAGAACAAAAACTTTAGGGACAAGGAAGAAGTTAAATGGTCACGAATTTGGAAATTTATGGGCTGTTTTGGTCATCTTGTTCGCGTTTTAGAAAGATGAATTTCAACAACTACATTTCGTTTGATATGAGGTGATGTCCTTTGGAATTCTAGGAGGTTGGTTGAGGTGCTGCTTGGAGAGGGGGTATTGTTTGGGTTGGGTATTGGGTGTTAACGTTTGGAATGTGATGATGTCGCTTGGGAGGTGATGAATGATATCGTTTAGGTGAGAGGAAGTAAGGGTGTCGTTTCGGTGTTGAGCCAATGGGGATGGGATATCGTTTGGAGTAGTGTAGTGTAGTGTTGTTGAGGTTGTCGTTTAGATAGAAGGGGTAGTGTCTTTTAAGGTATGATGTTGTTTGGACGCAAAGCCGTTTGGATCATACCACGTCGTTTAAAAATAGTGCATAACTAATTAACTTAACAGAAATAAAATGATAAATAACTTCTAATCCAATTTACAAACAAGCCAGGTTTCTAGGATTCATTTTTAACGGATGTTACAATTTTGATATGTAATAGATGTGTGACTATATAACACATTTGGTGGGTTAGTGTTTCCTTTTGTGGTGGCGGGTCAGCCTCATGCTGAGGTTTCTCATGTTAGGATTATGGAGGTGTTTTGGGGGTTGATTTTGTGTTTAGTGGCAGTGAACAATGGTTGTGGAATGGTGTTAAACCTTTAAGATGGACGTTTATAAATTAACTATATATTATTTATCACCTTTTGATTGTGGGGTAACTATATATTAGAGTTAAATGCCATTTTAGTCCCTGTGGTTTGGGCCATTTTACCAGTTTAGTCCAAATGTTTCATTTTTAACCTGTGGGTTCAAAAAGGTTTCACAGTTGCCATTTTAGTCCACTTGGTTAACTTCATCTATTTTTTCTGTTAACGAGAAGGCCAATTCAGTCATTTTATATGTAATTCTGTTAACTAGAAGGGCAATTCAGCCATATAAAATGACCGAATTGGCCTTCTCGTTAACAAAAAAAATGGATGAAGTTAACCAAGTAGACTAAAATGGCAACTGTGAAACCTTTTTGGACCCACAGGTTAAAAATGAAACCTTTGGACTAAACTGGTAAAATAGCCCAAACCACAGGGACTAAAATGGCATTTAACTCTATATATTATTTATCACCTTTTGACTGTGGGGTAAGAATACTGTTCATTTTTATTACACTTTTCACACCTACACTTTTCTTCTTTTACAACCTTGTCAAAAATATTTTTCATTTTTACCTCAACATTTTTCCACTTTCAACTTAGTACCTTATACTTGTCATCTTTTACAATTTGTCATTTTACGTTTCGGTCTAAATTTTGCGAGTTAATACGTTGCTACGCGCATGTGTAGTTCAATATTTTTTACGTTATTTTTTGCCTGTTTATCGGCCCCATCGCAATGCGCGGGTCCTAAGTCGACTTGGTTATTCTTATCTGTATTTTAAGTTTTGTTTTAATAATTTGCAAGTTAACACGTTCCAATGCATGCGTGTGGTTCAGTGTTTCTGCATTTATTTTTTCTTTAGTTTCACGGTCCCGCCGCAAGGCGCAATTCCTAAATAGTGGTTATTAATTATTAATTAACTATTACTAAAAAGACTTAAGGGTAGACTATGTTTTTAACTCTTAGTCACGAATTATGTAAAATTATTTTGTTCATGTAGGTTTATTTAAAATGCATTTAAGACTATTTATTTAATTATTAATGATTTGTAAAAACTGTTTTTCTTTTTAAATATTGAGTTTGAATTATTTGATTAAAATGTAGGAATTAACTTCAGATTAGATTGTCTGATGAAATGAAGAGGTAATATGCAGGGATAAATGGGCTGGGCTACATGTGAACTGTGAAGTTAGGTTACAAGCTAAATGATTGTTTATGTTTTAAAAGGATCACAAAAAGATAAATGTGTTTTGTAGTGAAGAAGGCTTTACAATTAAAAAATTCATTTAACTATACATGTAATTTTTAGGTTGTTGTGACAACAAGCTAACTTAGAGCATTCACATCCAGTCCATCAATTTGTGTGTGTGAAGTTTTTATAATATAAAGAGTATAAAAAGTATCCGAAATACAAGTATTTCTTATTAATGAGTGATTGCGTGTGTTCTCTGCTTCAACATGTATCCGAAATACAGGGCCGTTCCTACGTTTTTAAAGACCATAAGCAAACTATGAAGTAGGGGCCCTAATTTCGCCGATAAACTCTCCTCCAATCCCGACGCAATGGGTGATTACCCTTACTTTTTTCGTCTAGTGATAGCCGATAGCCTAGAAATTGAAAGCATGTTACGATGGGAAGTGGGAACGATGATTGCGGCTGTATTTTGGGACTTCATGGCGCTAAATATTGATGATTAGGTCGATGGTTGTTATGTTTTAATAGTTGGAAATCAAGGCGAAATGGGTTTTGAAACTTGGCATTTGTTTGCTAAACAATATTTATTCTGGGCTCATTCAATGAAAAACCAGTTTAGTTTTGAAATAAACGTATTTATTTGGGCCTAATACATATACTATATAAAAAACTTTCTAAAAACTTGGAGGCCCTTGTTTTTGGTGGCCCTAGGCCCGTGCCTAGATTGCCAAGCCTATGGAGCCGGCCCTGCCGAAATACAAGTTCATTGTTTATAATATATAGACATTCATAGACATAAATTCAAGTAGATTTGTATATTTATCAACACTATGACAACGTTTCAACATTACTCTTTTCACGGTTTTACTTCTCCGCCGCAACGCGGGGGTCGTAACGCTAGTTAGTTTAAAAACAAGGGTTGCCTTATAAGTTTATAAATGTGAAAGGTGGTATAAAATGTAAGAAATGTTTGAAACTGATGAATATACAAATATTAAATACTATAAAAATCGTTTGCAGGCAAAAACTATAGAAATAGTATGAATCTTAAAACTGACATGGATATATAATTTTAATAGGTATAAGAGTATAAATATATAGATATTAAATTGGTATAAATGCATAAATTTTAAAAAAATATATGCTGTACGTTCTTTTGATTACAAAACTGTCATAATCGTCATGCCTACATGTACGCAATATTTTTTGAGGGTAAACAAGTTTAATCAAAGGCACATAAGTTGGTTAAAGATGAAAAAAACCCCCCCTGAAATTCTATAGAAAATTTAATGATGGATAATGAGATCATTATACAACTATACAAGTCTGGGACCATGTATCATATCAGACTATAAGTTGTACAAATTTTCACTGGTTTGGGAGATAAAAGATATTAGGAGATACCTGTTTGAACCCATCTATCCAAATCGAAATCAAATCTATATATATATATAAACATGATAAATAAGGGCTTAGGTGTCATGTTATAAGCGCTTGAGAGATGATGTGGCATCACCATAGGGCTTCTTGAAATTGGTTTTGGCTCCAAAAAAATCCTCCTTATTAAAACGGGTAAGGCGGCATCCGAAAACCTTGGTTACGACCCGATATGCAAAAAAAAAAACGGATCCATATATATAATAGATTTGGTTCATAATATTCACACAAAATATCAGTTCTTCTCTTTCACGCTATGTGCTTTCTTCTTCCTAAAAACCCTAAATATCTCGATCGCCAAATTCTTCTCCTTCACTCCTTTCACTCCTGTTGTTCTTCCTCCTCCGCTTCAACTCCCCATCTGACGTTGATTTTATCAACAAACCCTATTGAACAATATACCCGATCAATCCGTTCTTTAGTTTCTTAATTCCTTTTTCAAACCCTAAAACTCCAGCCGTACAAAGATTGAAGAGTAGCAGGTTTGGAATCCTCCTCTGATATATGTTCTCCCTTTGATAATCTGTTTGTTTCGTTTGAGATGTTGTTTGGCCTTTAGGGTTCTACATCTAACTTAAAACTTCTGTGGTGATGGTGCTGTGCTTTTGACGCTGGAAACCATGGTAGAAAGCGGTGGTGGTTGAGGGTTTCACTGCAAATCTGCTCTGTTCTTCACCGATTCATGATTTATATTTGAAGGTATGTAGTAAAGTTCATTCCTTCTTTGATTTTTTATTGTTAATCTGCTCTGTTCTTCACCGATTCATGATTTATATTCGAAGGTATGTTGTAAAGTTCATTCCTTCTTTGATTTTTATTGTTAATGTAATTAATCTTTGTTAACTTTTATTTCTTTTCGACATCGTTGAAGGGTATGCGAACACAGATTTAGGGTTAGATCTGGCGAAAGTTCTGGAGGATGGTTGATGTGTTTTTGATTTCCTTGATTTTGGTTCCGTTAAAAGGTCTATTCTTTTGTTTCCTTGATTTTGGTTCCGTATAGGTACGGTTCGGTAATGTGTTAGTCTTAGGAATTTTTTTTGGTCAGAATAAAGGTTGTCAAATACAGAAAATAATAAATTATGGGAATAAAAGTTTTGGTAAAAAATAATGAATTTAAGTTTCAAACATTCAATCTTATAGATGACGTTTATTGAATTGGGTTGTTTTGTGTAGGTGAAGGTGGACATGAGAGTGGATATCAGTGATCCGAGGGCTATGATGGATTGTAACAAAATTATAGTGAATTGGGTTGTTACAATCTATCAATTTAACCACTTGCTTGATCAATTGATTTAGTGGGTTTTTTTTTGGTAGGATAAGCAAGAAATTAGAAACAGCTATGATGGATTACTATCTGCTGCTGCAGCTATGACAAATAGTATATTTGGTAGGTGTTTTTCTGTTGAATCCAAATGATATATTATTTTTACAAGAAATTGATATATGTAAATGATGAAGTCTGTTATATTTTGCATCTAAGAGTTTTCAGAGTCGCTACAGGAAGTAGGGACCTGTTTGCTGGACAAAACCGTAACCGATGCTAATGGTGAATGTGGTAATAAAAGTTTTGTTATAAAACTGTTTGGTTGTTTTTACAGTATTTATGACTTTTGTATAACTATGTATGCAACATTTGTGAACTTACAGGTGGCAGAATAGGTTGTTTTGGATGGCTTGTGGAATTCACATAATGGGCTAGGTCAGGTCTGCTTGGCCTGAATTACTTTTTTATCCAAATATTTAACATTTTTAAACTTTTTTTTAGCTCATTTGACTCTTTTAAGTCAATTTCATTTATGTTACCCATTTGACCCGTTGAACGATGAAACATAATCCGGATCGACCCAGTATAATCATGTTCAGTTCTAATCTCAGTGATGACCAATTGAAACAGAGACTTGATCATATGTGTAGCACACCTTGCCAGGTAACCTGATGGCCATTATAAGTATTTCAAATACTCGATCAAATATACACATAGACATAATAAAATTTGCATTTGCAGGCACTATTTCTATGGCTGATGAACATGTACCAGATTATGTAGACAAGAAAGCATTGGTGCAAAAGCATGTAAATATATGGGTCATGGCAGTTTTAGTTTCCATTTCGGTAATGAGTCGACGGGTTAGATTTTCTGATACTGATTGGGGTTGTTGGCTGTGATTTGAGAAATATAAACTGAGTCGGCTCAGCTCGGAAGTATAAACCAAGTTGAAAACTTGAGCTCGACTCGACTTTAGAAAACTTGGCTTAGTTTGCCTTGAATCGTGCTATCCCGATTTTGGCTTGCTTGTATTGTTAAAACTTAAAGAAAAAAAAACTCTTGATATGAAGTGGAACGGATAACGATGTAAGATCGGGCTTAAAATATTAATCGACTTTTATTACTGCTATAAAATGATATAAGCTGGGGGTTAATTTAAGTGAGCCACCCTTAGCTCGAGCTAAGCAATCTTCAAATTTTGAGTCACTATCTATTTGAATAGCACTACGAATATATCTAATTTGGTATATGCATATTTTGTTTATTGCATAGAAGACCTTTATATTTAAAGTCCTTTCTTTCATCATCATTTTTTTAATTACTACGGGAAGTGAATGGCAATATTAAGATATTAAGATCAATACATATCTACTAAGTTAAAGAAGACTATCTGTTGGTACTTGCATACATATTAATATGTTTATCAAAATTTTATTACAGTTTATTATTCAATTTAAGTTTGAATTCATAAAGTAATCAGTTTGAACTAACTACAAGTTACACTATAAAAAGTACATGTGTTAGTATGGTCACAATAATTATATTATTTGTCAAAATATTTATAGTTTTCACTAAAAATAACGACTAAAATAATCAAATTATTTAAATAATATGTTCATATTATAAAAAACATGGTCATGGGCATTGTGTAAATTCTCTAGCATTAAGCACAGAGTACGTTCTTCGGACCAGTGATGCATTAGGGTTATAATTAGCAGAATAGATATGTATTTGTCTGAATTTTATCGTCGATTTTGTAGTTTGATGATGATAGCTTTTGTTGTAGTTCAGGTTTATGATCTAGGAATTGTTTTCACCGATCTGCAGTTACATATTCTTTTACAAGGTAAGGGTTCTTACGATTACTGATATGCAATTTTCTTTGTCTTCTGATATTATCACCAGAATAAGGTCTTCGTGTTTGATTTTTTAGTTGGTCCTTACCAAAGTCAATTAGCATTGCCTCCTTTTACTGCTAGAGAGAAACACTTTTTAATCAAGATTTTAGATGCTACCTTTGTGATTTTAAATGCTACTTGTGTTACTTTTGAATCGGATATTAGATGCTACTTTGGGATGGTTTTGGTTGGTTTATATGCTTGATACCAAGTAGAAATTAAATGGAACAAACTTTAGTGGAAACCTGTGCTACTTTCGAATATAGATATAGTTTTTTATATGGTTATTTGTACTCTGCATATTTGAATTGCCATACACAATTTCTTTTTATATGCATATTAAAATAAAAACTATTAAAACAAGTAAATATATTAAATGGTAAACTTAGTTAAGGTAACATTTTAACTTATTTCATCTTTTTGGTTAATTTGTTTGACTGTAAAAATACATTTTTAGTCAAAACTAATCAATAACATTATTTAAGGTAAATTTAATATCAATTCGAAAGGTTTTATCTTGATTGCTTACCTTTGTACAATTCAAATGTATTGATAATAGCTTTGACAAATTTATATATAATAATTTGCTTATGTTATTCAGTAATGTATTAATGTATTGAAATCTTATGTACTTATTTTCTTTATCTATTTATTCTTAGGTACAGAAAGTTGTTATTGTTGGAACAATTACCTGAATAAATACTAATCATTTATTGTATTATAGTGGATGCAGTCACTCCAAGTTCAAGGTTGAAAAACAATTCAACACATATGAGCTGGAAATGGGTCTTGTGATGTTCTCGACAAGAAGGTTTATGCATGTATGGGAAGCATGTCTACCAAGTTACAAGGTTTGAATATTTTAATGTATTTTGTACATCATACATATAATGCATGTACTAATTCAAATTGTGGTCTATGCTTATAGCGAATAGGTTTTGGAGTTATTTGATGAGAGGCGATGAATTGTCGATTGGTTATCTTTATGTTTTTAAATGTTCAAAGAGCCAAGGGAAGCTATTGGTTGCAAAACCTCCGAAACATATATTATTGTTGCTTTTGATTGTAATTTAAATTTTCCTACCCGGGTATCTACCCGGGTGATAACCTAGTATATAAGTATATATATTATATAAATCCTAAATTATCTGATAAAGGATACGTTCAATTTATTAGAAAACTAATATAGTTATTAGTTACAATTATAAAGTTATTGCAAGTGTATTTGATACTTGAAGTCGTTTTTTAAAGTGACTTTAATATCAAGTTTAGACTTTAGGGTGAAGGGAGTGGTTAATTATTTGGAATAGGTAAACTCTCAATTCACCCAATCAGACAGTGCCACGTCAATTCAGCTAAATTGTTTACCTAATGCTTAAAAACGTTGGCGGTGGTTTACCTAATGGGGTTAGATAAACTATTTAAAAAAAAAGAAAAATGTGTGATTGGTTAAGAAGGCATAGACCCCACCACACACTCATCTCTCTCTCCCCTTCCCTCCCTCTCCCCGATTCGGTGAACCTTCACACCGATTTTGGCCACCAATTCGGTAACATGAATGCGGTGAAAAAGTTGGCGGTGGCGGTAAACATCGATCGGTAAACCCATTTACCGAATACCACACCGTTCACCCTTAAAATAGTACGTATCATAAGAGGTATTTTTTAGTTAAATAAAATCATCATAAAAGGGTATGGAAGATGATTTATAAATTATAATCATACCGAGATACCAATATTCGTATACCCATGACATATTCGCATCCATATCCGTAAAACATGTAACAAGAATATATTGACCTCTAAAACAAGTCAAATGATTATGTAGTACATTAGTGAAGGTCTACTTTGTAGACATCAAATCTGGTCATCTACTAATCAAAATATATAACTTGTGTATAAAAACTAAAAAGTTACAGATATATCTATACTATTATAAAAAGGAGAAGTGACGTACACAAATGTAATTTTACATGGCGTCCAACTTTTGAAGCAATGTGTACAACTAATGAAAGCCTATTTTATAAGGGTAAAATTGTAAAGAGTACACATTTTAAGACACCTAAAAGGGTATAACAGTAATTTAGGTCCCACTTTATAAACACGCACAAAAAAACCTTTCCTCAACTGCCCTCAAGAAACCTAATAGTCATCCGGTGATTGAAACGGAACCATCAAGGCAAGAGCAGAAGATTGAAGGATGGAAAGGTGGACCGTGAAATTGAAGATGATGATTCAATTCTCTCCTCATCCAGCAATATTTAACATCAAATCCATGCTTCAATTCTGTACTTCTTTGCTACTTCAGTGTGCCCTGTTACCAGGTTATCCGGAATCCCCCTATGTCAGGTGCGAATTATGTCGTCTCGGTTTCACTTTATTATTAAGTTTATTCAGTAATTTTCAATTCGGTTAGACTATTGTCACCGACAGATTTTGTTACTGACGTTTATAAGTTTACTTTTAAAGCACAAATCTTTGTGCATTTTAATGGATCTGAGTGTATTTTGGGGATCTTAGGGTTTGTGAAGTCAAATTTGTTGATTAACTGATTAGGGTTTGTTTGATTGGGGATTTGGGATTTCATAATGAATCATGTGATTGGTGGGAAGTTTAAGCTTGGTAGGAAGATTGGTAGTGGATCTTTTTGAGAGCTTTACTTGGGTATTTTGTTATTTTTTATAGCATGCATTTGTGGTTATGTTCTTGTTTTTTTTTTTTAATTTGTTTTCTTTTTGGATTTGTGATTGATTTGTTGTTTTTTTACAGGAGTAATTATTCAAAGTAAAGAAGAAGTTGCTGTTAAGTTGGTATGTATATGATTACGATACGAACTTTGTTACTCTTGTTTACTCCGCAATCTACATGATACAGTTTGTTTATGTTGTTTGATGTGATTTTAGAGTATTTTTTTCATTCATCTTAGAGTGCTGAGTAGATTTTGTTTTTGTATTACTGCTACAAGTTTTGTTCTTAGCCATAGCAGACTTAGGATGAGTCATAGTATGTTTGTTCGATTTGGCATTCACCGTTTCTGAAATCTTATACAAGAAAATCTGAAACTTAATTTAAGTTATTGAGGAATGAGGATGATAAATTGGCATGTTAATGACATAAGCTACAATCAATAAACTAAATGAATAAAAGAATACTTGGTGTTTCAATAGATTTATTTTAAAACTCACTACCGATATACCAAACTTAATTGAAATTCACATATATTTAATTGTAAATGTAAAGCTTAAGTTAAATAAATTAATAACTAAAATAAAAAAATATGTGTTTTCATTCAACTGCATATTCTTAACATAAAAGTGATTTTGTTTTACAGTAATAGGTGTGTGTGTTTATCATTTTCTTTTATACGTGTGGGTCAAACTGTTTATGTTTTGCAGGAATCTGTTAAAACGAAGCACCCACAGCTTCACTATGAGGCCAAGTTGTACATGCTACTGAAAGGAGGAAGCGAGTTTTTTTTGTGTGTGTGTGTCTATATAATGTCAAGAAACGTATCTCACACTTGTTTATCATATAACACATCTGGTGTTCCCCACCTTAATTGGATTGGAGTTGAAGGTGAATATAATGCCATGGTTATTGATCTACTTGGACCAAGTTTAGAAGATTTGTTTAATTACTGTAACCGGAAATTCACTTTAAAAACAGTTTTAATGCTTGCCGATCAGTTGGTAAGTATCCCATCTTGTGTAACGAGATTAATAGAGCACATGGTATCAGCACTCTACAACATTTTTTTTTGTTTTATGCAGATAAATATAGTTGAATATATGCATTCAAGGGGTTTCCTTCACCGTGATATAAAGCCAGATAACTTTTTGATGGGTTTAGGCCGAAAGGCAAATCAGGTACTCTGTTTTGTACGAACTCAATTGCACTTCTGACGAGTTGAATATATGCAAACCGCAATTTTAAAAGAATACAAGATCAAACTATTAAAACCAAAATCTGTTTTTGTTTTTGGCAGGCGAGTGCAGATGTGCCTTCGGAACCCACAACTCTATTGCCTAAGATATAAAGTTTTCTAAAACCAACCTTCGGTTCATGAGCAAACCGAAAAAAGAAAAGAAATCGAAACCAAAACCCAAACCGAAAACCAAAATACAGAATCAAGTCTCGCCCCTGCCTGAGCTCATTGCGGAGCCCACGAGCACCCGGTCAATGTCGTTTGTCGGGACCCACGAGTATTTAACTCCGGTGATCATCAAAGGCGAAGGTCATGGCAGCGCGGTTGGCTGGTGGTCATTCAGGATATTTCTTTACGAGCTTTTGTTATGGAAAACTCCGTTCAAGGGGAACGGTAACCGGGCCACTTTGTTTAACGTTGTCGGGCAACCGTTGAGATTTCCCGATTCGCCTTCGGTTAGTTTTGCGGCGAGGGATTTGATCAGGGGGTTACTTGTGAAAGAGCCGCAGCATCGGCTGGCGTATAAACGAGGGCCAACCGAGATCAAACAGCACCCGTTTTTTCAGAGCGTGAACTGGGCGCTGATCCGCTGCGCTACTCCGCCGGATGTACCGAAACAGGCGCCGGAAACGGTGGGAGTAGATGTGAAACCTTCCGGTAACTACTTAGTGATTGATTTCTTTTAGTGTTGTCTGTCAATGGATTCTCTTGAATTTCAAAGGAACTTGAACCTGTGTTTTTCTTTTTTCTTATGTTTATGGTGGCTTCTAATTGCCTTGTTCCAATTAATTTATTACTGTTTAACAAAATCCTAATAATGCCAATATTTTTCTTTTTATATTGTGTTATTTTATATTTTTTAGCTATAATACAACTATATATAGTTATATACTTATGAACCCAGACACTACCTTTACATTTTTATTTATATTTGTTAATTTCAAAAGCATCAATCGCAACACAACATGACATAGTTTTTGATTTGTTACACCAGCTCTCATCATAATTCTTCACATTTTGATGTGATCCAGAATGATGGAATTAATGCTTTAATTTCCTGAATAAGATTGTGAAATCAAGCCTCTTGTTACAGTTGCTTTCTTTGTATTTCTCAATGATTATCATAATGGTTGAAAAGAATCACTTAACTGGGCCCTTTTGTCTATACAATACCAGTAATGTAATAACAAGCTAAAATATTATGTTTTTATAAGATTGGCAGTTATAATCTGGATTAAGGAACCTTTTTAAAGCATAAGTTAAACAGAATGTCATGTTAGATTATATAATAACTGAATATATTATAATGTATGATCATTGTGATTTGGTGTTCAATGATTGACATAGTCCTCTGCAGGTTCATCCATTATTTGTCGTTGAAGCTAACATTCAACAAAGTCAACAGATGCCTTCCAACCCAACCAATATATTTAAATAGGGTCAAACCCAATTTTATATACTTTTAACAATTCCTCACCTTCTTTGTTATTTATTTTCCAAACACAACCAACTTCCATTCCTTCTTTCTGATTATCAAAAATGGTGCTTCCTCCTCCACCCCTCTCTCTCCTTTGCATAATCTCCATTGTCACCCTTTATTTGATGATAGTTTATGCCGATATCGGGTTCATTGCCAAATCAAAACTTTTTAGAGTTGACGCGCATGAAGTTGATCATAAACCCTTCGGGTTGTCGCGGGAGGAGTTGCAAACGTTGCTCATAAATCTAATCTGGTGACAATTACGAAAATTATATTAGTTATTTATTTAATGAACTCCTAAACTTGAAGTGGTATAACCTTGATTTGGTGGCTTATTATTTGAGCCTTAAACTTCAGTTTTTATGGGTGAAAAGTAGGGAAAAGTAGCAGGAGGAGCTGTGTATGATAAAGAAGATCACTATTTTTTCTTGGGTTTGTTAATTACATAACCACTTTTAAATAGAAAATCATAAAAATCATACAAACATATGTTTTTTTTTGAAGATTAACTTTCATTAAACCAAAAAGGCAAGCATCACCAAGACGGAGATAACAAGCCAAAAACCAAACAAACAAACCGGATTACAAACATATGTACTTGATGTTTTAAGAATTTGTCTTTACACCCAAATGTATACCATTGTAAATTGTCGACCCGCCGCAATGCGCGGGCTCCCCACTAGTAGTTCTCAAAATACAATTGTCTAAAAAGTAGTTCAAAACTGTTTCATGGGCTTTGTAATTAGCGAAAGATGGACCATATGTCCATATTTAGCTTATAACATTTCTTACACAATTAAAGCTTGATGGATGTGAAGCCTGCAACAGGTTTGGTCTGGCCCAAAACAGGCAACCACTCTGACATTATTCCTTAGGTTTGCCAGTTGCTATTTTTGTTTTTATTTTTTTAAGCAAAAACTTATATAAAACGAATACACATCTAAATTTTGAATTTCTTGTACAACAATCAACTTCTATAGAAATAGTGACTAATTTTATAGTGTGGGAATAATCACCATTAGTCGATATTTGCGTGTTAAAACTTAGAAGTTAAGGACGGAGGAAGTGGATTCGGCAAAAGGCCATTGGCATAGATTGAAAGGCGAGATTTGCCACACTTGCCGAAGGGGCGGTTTGGGTTTTGCCGCACTTGAAGGTGAGATTTCCTTCACAATTTGCAGCAAAGAGGTTTAAGAGCTTACCCTCCTTTCGGATACAAAATTCAACCTCCATCTTCTTCAACCCAAAGAAAACATGGCACCTAGAACATGGAATTGACAGCGATTTGATTTTGCCGGAATCACTCTTCTCGCCTAACTAATTATTACTTTAGCCGTTCTTATAAAATTGCATGTTGTTAACTCTATTGTTGTCAATGGCGGAACTAGAGTCTAGAGGGATCCATCGACCCTCTAGGCTCCAACCAATCAAAATTTATTAATAATAAGGGTGTCCGATGTGGGTGCGGCAAAGGGTTCGGCAAAGCCGGTTGCCGCGCGGCAAACACCGTCGCCGACCCTTTGCCGATGTGGTTTGTTTGTCGTTCGGTGATGGCATGCCGAGCGGGGAGGGAGTGTATGTGAGAGAGAGAAGGTAGTGGGGTGGGGTCCATTCCAATCTCAACCAATCACACATTTTTTTTTTTTTTTTTTAAATAGTTTACCACTTTAGCAATTGTCTAAACCATTGCCAACACTTTTGACCATAGTTTACCACTTTGACATGACACACTCTTATTGGTTGATTTTTTAGTTTGCCACTCTCAAGTGTTTAACCACTCCTTACACCCTAACTTTCTTAAAATGAACTCTATAGCGTTGTTCGTATAATATTTTTTTTAACGGCAAAGTTTCTTTTAATTCCTGTCGTCTGTGAGACTTGAACCAAAGAAATCTTCCTTTCAAACCCATTTGTTTAAAGACTTTTGATTTAACAATAGATCACCATCCCATTGGTTTGTCCGTATAATAATTGAAACACATAAAAAGCAAAATTTGAGTGTTAACGCTCCTTGAAAATTCATGATACCGTTTTAACATATTTGAGGTGAAGAGTTGTATTAAGTTCGATGATATATTTTTGGTTAAAAAATACTTATTATTTATTTATTTTAATAATGTTTTAAAGTTAATTTAATCTAATGATATTTCAATCATTACAAATAAGTTATCATTAATATTATTATTTTTCAACAAATAAGTTAAGACACCAAAACCAGACCACATAACTTTGCCAAGATAAAATATTACACGTGGCAGCAACCCATTTGCGCCATCCTAACAATTTGGATAAGAAATGGATCACATTTCACTAGAAACACCTTTAACTAAAAACCCAACATCAACCTACACTTGTTTCTGACAAAATCACAAACATCTAATCCACTTCAAACTACCACAAATGGCATCAATGACAATGGCATCCACATTCCTTGGCGGCTCAGCCGCCATTGCCGCCACTAAGCAACCCTCCACCACCACGAGCCGCCGCGGATTGGCGGTTATGGCCAATGCCTCATCAAAGGTGTCCGGTGTTGAGAAAGTTGTGGTGGAAGAAAAGAAGGAGAGTGGGAGGAGGGACATGATGTTTGCGGTTGCAGCCGCGGCCGCTTTATCCGTGGCCAACGTTGCATTGGCCGCAGATGAAGAGCCGAAGCGCGGTACTGAGGCCGCTAAGAAGAAGTATGCTGTAGTTTGCGTGACCATGCCCACGGCACGTATTTGTCGTAACTAAGTGTATCGGGTTCATGTCTATTGTAATAATTTTAGTAACTTAAATTTGTGCATGGAGCATATGTAAAAATAATGTTGCTTTTGCTTATTTGTTTTATAATGTTTTGGAATGTTCATTATAAACAAAATGTTGTGGTTGTAGAAAGCCATTTGCCACCCATTTGTTGTAGTTTGAGGTTTGCTCATTTGTGACTATTGTGATTTCGGTAGCAAGTTGATTGCTAAATTTGAGTTTTGTTTGCAAATATTTGTCCCATATACCTAGTAATGTATTGGAATCATCATTTGTTCATACCATTAAATTTAAGAAAAAAAAAAGGTGAAAGAATGTGATGATGTTTGATACCATTAATTGAAGTGAAATTTACCTAAATTGTTATGTTGACCAGATTGTTCTTATCCAATATATATACACGGAAGTTTAGTCGTCGTTAAAAAAACGCGTGTTATGCCTAGCCAACATCCAAAAGTGGGGGCTTGCGCTTTCGCCTAAAGCGAAGGCTAAGCTGCAAAAACCACGGGCTAAGCCTTAGCTGGAGGCCAAAAGTGTATGCCAAATTCTAGCCGGTGAAGCTGATGTGGCAACTTCTGATAAGCTAAAATTCAATATCTATTTTGAAAAAAAGTTGGGTGAACATGACTATTTTATGTAATTTTCCCTTAATTACTAGAAAGAGTAATAGTAAAGCCATGAGTAGTTAAATTTTCTTAGACTAAATTAAGTTGAGATTTACAATAAAAGAAGTGAAGAATGCTAATTTGGATTGAAATTAACATGAAAATTGAAAACCAACAAAAGTGGAATTTGGTTAAAGAGGAGAGTCAAAATCAAGTGTTAAGTTTGTGTTTAAGGTTTTAAGTGATGGGTAAATGAGTCTTTTTACCTTGTTCTAGAAGGGTGTAATGGGCTCAGAAAGGCTCATTTGTTCCAAAATGGGTTCTTGTTTGTGTGTAATAAAGAGAAAAAAGTTAAGTGATAAAGAACAATGTTTTTAAAATCGGTTCAAATCGGTCGGTAGTATTGGTTGAACCGTTCGGTAGAACGGTTAAAACGCCCGTTACACCCTGTGCGAATAGAAAAAAAGACCCCTTTATTTTCATGTAATTACATGTTAAACCAATCCAATCTATTGATAACACACCCTCATCAACTGAG
This sequence comes from Helianthus tuberosus, assembly GCA_030545235.1. NCBI lineage: Eukaryota > Viridiplantae > Streptophyta > Magnoliopsida > Asterales > Asteraceae > Helianthus > Helianthus tuberosus. The sequence continues at coordinate 32,396,889 of CM060388.1, read as the reverse complement.
AAACACACAAATCTCTCAATAATTCATCTAAAATATGGAGCTAAAGATGATCACAGTTGCACAAAGTTCTTTTCCCTTAAACTCTCCACAGTTTCCTTGAGGCTTTGCTCAAGGGGAATGTACTCAATTCCCAAGCTCTTCACCTTTTCTTTGGACACTTGGAAAGTAGGAGCAAACGGCTTGTCATCAGCGCACCTGCAAATTCGTTTCAACAAAAATAAAACTAAATAAAAAGACACAAGATATGTGTATATATACCCAATTCATATAACGCGAGTTAAAAACGCCTACTTTTGTGGAAGTGGGCTAGACGGGTAAAGCTTTTTTAGTATTTGAACTAACTCAGAATTGTGAACAACACTCTCAACAAGACAATATCTTCCACTTGCTGAGGGGATCTCAAAAGCTTGAATGTGTGCATTTGCAACATCCTTAACGTTAACCCACCCGCTACTCGAGTTTGAGTATGTTTCTGACCCTGCAAAATGAAATTATATGCTTAAAACTAGTAGTTAATAATTAACTTGAAGCTTCAAATTTTCCTACATTATATCGCACCTTTTAATAGATTCGCGATAGATTCAGCACTAGTGTTCAGAGTTGGTTGTAACAAAGGACCAATAACCATTGCAGGGTTTATGGTTACTATGTCCATACCCTTTTCTTCTGCAAATTTCCATGCAGCCTCCTCAGCCAAAGTTTTTGACAGCACATACCATAACTGATATAACAAAATTAAAATCAATTTAACAAATCAAATATTAATGTCTTAGGTTCCTGTAAAAAAAACCTTTTTCGTAAGAAGTGTGAGAAGGCATAAGAATTGACATGTAGGCATCATGTTTTGGACTTAGGCATGATGTTTTAGCAAGAAAAACACCAAACATAACAATTTAAGACACAGTGCAATAAATTTTAGGCTTTAAACTTAAAACACCATGCCAAGAACGTTAAGTAGCGTGTTTTAAGTGTTAAGCAGTGTGTTTTAAATTTCATGCCTATAATACATGTCAATTCCTATGCCTTCTCACACTTCTTACGAAAAAGATCCTTTTTACAAGAACCTCACCCACAAAATAATTAGGTTCTCCCATCTAAGTACACTAAAATTGTAATGGGTCAAAAACTGAAAAACGCGTTGGTGGTATTTGAGATGAGCCGTGGTGCCACGTGTAAAAACTCATAAAGTTTAAAAAATACTAGTATATGAAATTATGCTCACTTTCTTTTCCTTGCAAAAATCCGGATCAGAAAACCATGTTTCATCAATTACAACTTCAGGAGTCTTAGGCCTTGTATTAAAAGCAACTGCAGCAAGTGAGGATGTCACCACCACTCTTTTAACCGACGAAGCTTTCGAACAAGAACCAAGAACATTAAGTGTTCCTTTCAATGCTGGTTCAATCAACTCTGTCTGAAACAAAAGAGTTATCCATATAAAACTTAATAACTGTAAGTGGATTATAAGGTTATAAAGAATCAGCATGGAGATAACATATATACCTGTGGGTCTGAGACTGCAGTTAAGAAAGGAGACGCCGTATGAAAGACACCATCGCAACCATTAACGGCAGCATCAAAGGAGCCTTCTTCAAGTAGGTCTGCTTTGAATAAGTGAAGCCTTTCCTTAGCTCCATCAAGTTTGAGCAAATGTTCTGTTTTTGCTGGATTATCTGCACAAATCCAGAAAAAGTCAACGTTAAAGGTATAAACGAGCCAAACTGCTCAAGAGTTAGTCAAGATCAACTAGCTAAAAACTCTAATCTAGCTGAGCTTATTGAGCTCGCGAGCCTAAAAACGTTGTTGAAGGATAGTGTAGGCTATTTAATTTAGAGCTTTTTTAAATATTTTGGGCCAACGTTTTTGGCCTGAAAATACACCCGAGTGCTTGAGAATGCGTCTATTCAGGCGAGCCACATATGCCACGCCACGCTTCTATGCCTAGGCGCGCACCTAATGTGCTTTTAATAACAAAGATAAAAATCATTATAAATGTATATAAATAATAAAATAATTGCAGAGCCGAGCTTAAGTCTTAGAAATAGAGTTTGGAACAATTCGAGCTCGGACTTAGCTCGGCTCGCTTACACCCCTAGTCGATCAACATTAATATCATATATAAGAAAAAAGACAAAAATAAAAACATACATCATCCGATTCTAGCTACATAGAAAAAAAAATATGGATGAAAAACTGTAAAAGTACACATGAAGTTAATGAGAAAGAGAACTGACTGGGAGAGCGAACGGAGGCTTTGACGAAGTATCCTTGTTGAAGCAAAAGCTTGACGAGATTGGATGCTACAAAGCCCGAAGCTCCGGTGACGCAGACCGTCTTTCCGACACCGCTCATTTTTATCCTCCGATACAATTATTATTACTATTATTATTACTACTAATGCTGAGGAACGATTCTCGTGTTTTCGTATGTTAGAGATTGATTGCTGCGGATCGGGTCCACATTTTTGTGGTTGACACTTGGAGGTACCTATGGACGTTCTGATCTCATGAAAATCTATACCGTTGATCAAACTTGCCTTATCTTTTGAAGTGGTACAAGGGACCAGCTTCTGTTCAATGCACCATGTTGATAAATACGTTTTTAACACATTATTCTTTTATAAATATACAAAATACAAAGGGTAAGATCCAAAAACGTTTTATTTGAGTAAATCATGAATATCCATTTCCTACATAGTTATTTAACACGTAGATGATATGTGAGATTGTTTTGTCAACAATGATCTAGTATGTTATATCCTCATATCCATGAGAATATTCTTTATCCTCCCAAAACCTTCTTTGTTTAAGTTAAATTAAAAATATCAAACACATATTTCTTATATTAAAAATATTATATTTATGAAGCCTCTAAGGGTGGGGCCAGATATAAAACACTTGCTAACTTGAAATACGTCCAATAGGTAGCAACACTCACGATCATTGTTTTTTTCCACCACCTGCTGGTCGCCTGGTCATCGCCTCCATCACCTAGTTATGGTCACCACCGTCACCCATGAATCCACCCTCGTCGAACGCCTCCAACACCACCTTCTCCACCGTCACCATCACCGTTGCCTTCTCTGACACTCCTATCGGCACCATGAATGCGGTCGCCATCTTCGGTGCTAACACAAGCTAATTTTAGTCCGAACCTACTCTGACCCGAACCAAAGTGATACCTTCTTAAAACGTTGTGTTTTAACCCGAACTCATTTTTACTCGAATTTTTGACCCGACATGGCAAGATCGTTTTTCCAGCTTAATATTTATTAATTGTTAATTTATTTCACTAAAATTATTTCGTGTATAACTGTTGGTGCATCTAGTGTCTGTTAACTTCGTCTTAATCAAGTCTTATGTCTAGATAGAATAAACGAGCACACAACAGGGCTGAAATTAGGGTTTTATGTGTGAAAGTGGGTAATTCCGCTTGAACATGACATTGAACAGTTCAAGTGAAATAAGCATTATAATTTCGCTTGAAATGAGATGTGGCAGGTTCAAGCGAAATCACCTAATTCCGCTTGAAATTCATGTCACGTTCAAGCGGAATCAGAACTCTATATATAGGTGTGTGCTGGTGTCATTTGGAGCGAAATTAGGTCATGTTCTCTAAGCCGAGGTGCTGTCCGTCTGTCATTTGAACTTGTAAAAGCTCAGGAAATCAGTAATATATAAAGATTTGAAAGGAACAAGCTGTCTTGACATCATTTACATTGATTCCACCTTTGTATTTGATGATGAACTACTCAGATTGACTTTTTAGGGTCACACGAACGATCCAACAAGTGGTATCAGAGCTCAGGACGAGGAGTTCATACCAATTCAGCTTGATTTCATCGAATTCTCTCACTCCTACTCATTCTTTTCTGATTTGAACGAGATTTAACGGTTGAAATGGCTTAAAACTCACATATATCAAGCGAAACATAGTTTTAACTAATCCTTGAAAGTATTGGACCTTAATTCGGACAAAATCTGATAAAAACTTGTAATTCCGCTTGAAAAACTGTTCGAAAATGCTGACATCATCTTGATTTCGCTTGAACTTGCTCGTGTAATTTCAAACGAAACTAGTTTCTTTGGCTAATTTCGCTTGAAACTGTTGTGGATTTCAAGTGAAATCAGATTCCGCTTGAAAGTTCAAGCGAAATAAGTGATTTCGCTTCAAACTTGATTTCGCTTGTGTGCTATTCCGCTTGAAAGCTATTTCCGCTTGAGCAGTATTTCGCTTGAAAAGTCTTATCTCGCTTGAAAGCTGATTTCATTTGAGATAATTTCGTTTGAAACTGATTTTCAAAATTTCAAAAATTTTTCTAAGTGTTTGTTGATTGTTTCAGGTATTTGAAAGATGGATGATTTGTTCATGAATCCTTTCTGTGATGTGTTTGCATTTACTGGTGGTTCAGGAGACGGCACATCAAATAACACGAATGAAACCACACCGACATCAAGTGCAAAGAAAACTCTCAATGATGCTTTAAGTGTAGAGAGTGCTTACGGTACATATAACAAACCTCCAAAGTTGATGGCGATTGAAGATTACAATAGGTGGGCTACAAGGTTTGACGAGTTGCTTCAAGCTTTTGCATATCAAAGCTGGAAAAGTTTAAAGAATGGTTACATTAGAGGAAGTTTTGGTGAAAGTTTGACAGATACTAATGAGATTGAAAGATATGTTGCTGAACAAAAATGCATCGCGTTGATTCATCAGTCTGTGAGAGATGATATAATTTCGTTGATTGAATATGAAAATTCAAAAGATCTTTGGGAGAAATTGAGGGTAAAATGTGTAGGTAGTGCTGAGATAGTAAAAAAACAAAAAGAAACTGTTAAGAAAAGAGTTTGATTTATTTGGTTGTTTAAAGAACGAGTCTGTTTCCAAGATGATTGAAAGATTCGGGCATCTAAAATTAGAGCTGGCAAGACACAAAATTGTATATACTCAAGAAGAGTTAGTTGACAAACTATTCGACTCACTGCCGAATGAACAAGATTGGCAGTACTTTGCTTTAATGCTGAAGAATACAATCAAGTCTGAAGAGTTGACAGTGGATCTGCTTATCGAAAGACTGGAGAGTCACGAGTTAGAGATCAAGAAATCTAGCAAAGTCAACAACTCATCTTATCAGCAGAATGTGGAGCTGTACTACAGAGGAAATCTACCAAAGACTGGTTCTCCAAGAACAGCATTTTCTGCAGAGAGTTCAAATTCTGTGAATCAAGAAACTCCTCACAGTGGTTTTCATAGTGGATCTTCTTCAGCAATTCCAAGCTAATTTGCATCAAAGAATCTGTTCCAATGTAACATTGCTGTGGATCTGAAGAACGCTCAAAATTTCAGTGAAGAGTCAGCAAAACAACAGATGGTGTTCTTAGCATCAGTGTTGGAATCGTACGAGAGCCTCGTGGCGGGCAAGATTGGAAACACCAACCTGACTAAGGAAGACTATGATCAAATAGATCCTGAAGAGATGGAACTGATCGATATCAGGTGGTGTATGGCCAGTGCAGTCCGGAGAGCGCAACGATTCATGGAGATTACTGGGAGACATTCTATCGGTGGTCCGTCCACAAAACTTGGCTTTGACAAATCAAAAGTCACGTGTTTCAGGTGTAAACAAAAAGGACATTTCAAACGTGAATGTCGTAACGCTCCAGCTGATGATACTGCAAATCCATTCCGCGAGGATTACTACAAAAGAGCAATCTATCATCGGAATAAATCAGAACCGCCAGAATGAAGTAGCTTGAGGATGCCCCCAAAGAAAAATCAAGAGCTCTTGCTGTTATTCATGATGACGAAGGTTTTGATTGGAGTGAACTGCTACCAGAGGAAGATGCAGTAGGATACGCTTTCGTAGCAGAAAAGATTATTCCTTACAAAGACACTAGAACTGAAGAAGAAAAATACCTCAGTAGAAAGGGTAGAGCATAATTCAAAATGATGAGATTATCTAGGGTGTTCAGTGAAGCCAGGAAAGCAAAGAGATGGGATGATAATAGAGAATGTTACCTTGATCCTCAAGGAAACATTGCTATTGATGCGAAAACTCTTAGTATTGAAGCTTTCATTGAGGAATTTGCTGAAGAAGAAGAACCCTTACAGAGAGAATGGTGGGGAGGTGGAGAAGAAAAAGAAAAAGAGAAAGAGAATGAGTCGTAGTCTAAGAAGATTGATGAAGGAATTATTGATACTTCACAAGAATTCACCGCTGAAAACTTGGGGAAGATGGCTGACAAAGTGCTTGCTGCAAAGGAACTTGAGGTAGACTCTAAGTCTGAAACTGAGTCTAAAAGCAAGGTCAGTCCAAACGATTCTACAAGTGAGTCAGGTAAGAAAGTCAAAGGTGATAGTGACTGCAAAAGTTGCATGAAAAACTACAAGTTTTGTAGTACACTCACTTACCTTAGTGATACAAAGGTTCAAGAACTGACAACAAGAGTCAGAAAGGTTGAAGATCAGATTCTAGGCCGTGATAAAATGCTAAAAGCTTCAAATGATCGAGCTAAAAATTTAACTGAGAAAATTGAAAATGATAAAATTGAAGTAGAAAGAATTAGGAAAGAGAATGAAAAGTTAATTCACGAAATTCGTCAACTCTCAGAAAATTTTAATAAACTAAAATGAACGGTAAAAGATTCTGATGAAAGAAACGATAAAACCAATAAAGAAAACGAGCATTTAACTGTAGTTCTTAGACACAAAGAAGAGCAAATCAACCAACAACTGGATGAGATTGCTAAATTGAAGCTTCAGTTTGAAGAAGCTAAGATTGAGAATGAGCGTATCAATCTGAAATTAACCAGTTACAACTCCGCAAGCTTTGTTTTACAACACATTGTTCCTAAACCCATCGGGAAAAACAAAGCAGGCGAAGATGTTTACTCGGATGGAACTGGGGTTGGGTATCATCAGGTTCCACCGCCAGTGTTAAACAATTTTTCAAAGAAAACATCCGGGTTGGTTAATGATGAAGATGAAATAAAACTTCCAGAGTCAATTGATGTTACATTTTCTTCATCTGATGATAGTGTTCAAACTGAGATTGTGCAAGGCATGGCTGAAAGTGTTTTGAAGTCTGATAGTGATTCAGTTGAGGATGAAGAGTATTTTCTGAACAATTACATTCCGAAACCAAAATCCAAAAACAACTTAAATGAAGAATCTACTCTTGTCATGTACAAGATGTCGGGATCGGATAAGTTGTATTCGGATTTCTAAGTTTCCACTGGAGAATGTTAATGTTGCTAAATTGACAAATGTGTTCAAATTAGTTGAAATTGATCTGTCTGAGATTGAAGGTCTAAAATAGACGAAGAGGCAAATGAATTTTGAAAAAGATAAAGCTTATTACAAGAAACCTGTTGTTCCACCGCATTTTTATAACAACAATCGAAACAGATGGTCGGGTGGTTATCAGGGTGGTAAGAATTATCAAAGAAGAGATGTTCAAAACAAGAAGTTTGCTGAGAAAAAGGTGTTTGTGAACAGTTCAAGTTCACTTTCTGATGAAGAATCTAAGATTTTTTCAAAATCAAACAAAGAGTTCTTGGAGAAGAAAGCATCGCAGCCTCAGTCTGAAGGTACAAGTCGGGTAGTTGACACCCGAACATGCTTCAAATGCAATCAAGTTGGACATATTGCACGAAAGTGTATCAACTTGAAGCCTAAGACTGAAGTTGTGATGAATTCAAGAAAGAAAGATGATGTGAAGGGAAAAGTTTCATTGGTTGTTGAGAAAAAGGTTTTGAAAAATGACAACACCAAGATCAAAACTGAACCTGTTAAGAATATGGTAACTAAAAATGACAAGTTTTACAAACGGGTTGCATCGTCTCAACAAATATGGAAGCCAAAAGTGGTTGAAAAGAAATCAAGTGCTCCAAAACCAAAGGTTTCAGAGTCAGAAAAACAATCGTCTTCTACCACTCCGGTAAAGATGAATGCTCCTTTGGATTACTATGAGAAACTTGAAAAACAAGAGTCTGTTACTTCTGAGAAAAAGGTTGTTTCGAAAGACCAACCATCTGGTCAACCTCAAAAAGACGAATTTTTCTTGTATAAAGAGGTTGAGGTTAGGTCTGCAGAGAGCTTAAAGATGAACGATAAGAATTTTCCGCCACTTTACATTGCAAAAACTCACCTTAATGTCAAGTTACCTGAGTCCAAAGAGGCTTGGGTGGCATCAACTTCTAACTAATTGTTTTTGAAATGTGCAGCAGCTTCCAAGATCCGTTTCACGATGGATTATGGATAGTGGAGCTTCTCGGCACATGACGGGGAAAACAGCCCTGCTGTACGATGTTAGAAATTTCAATGGAGGTTATTTAGGTTTTGCAGGAAATCAAGGTGGTAGAATAGTTGGTGAAGGAATGCTATCCAATGAATTTGTTACGTTTGAAAGAGTTAATTACATCGTCGAGCTTGAGAACAATCTTCTAAGTATTTCTCAGATTTGTGATCGCATGTATACAACGCACTTTACAGACAAAGAATGTTTGATCTTGAAACAAGGATTTGTTGTTCCCGAAGAGTGGATTATCATGAGGGCACCTAGAGTGAATGATCTGCACGTGTTGGACATGAGCGTAGCTACTACAACCACGGGTCAAGCTCATTGTTTTGTGTCAAGAGCAACGGAGAAGGAATCGCAATTGTGGCACCGGAAGATGGGTCATATACATCTTAGAAAAATGAATCACTTGGTGCACAATGATTTGGTTACAGGTGTTCATGTGAAAGGTTTTCATCTGGAAGGGGAGTGCATTAGCTGCATCAAAGGCAAGCAGAAAAAGAAATCACATCCTCAAAAGAAAGTTAATTCAGTCTCACGACCGTTAGAGAGACTTCATATGGATCTTTTTGGTCCAGTCAATGTCAAGAGCATAACTGGAGATCTCTACTGTCTAGTAGTAACTGATGATTATTCCAGATTTTCGTGGGTATCATTTTTGAAGACAAAAGATAAGACGTTTGATAGTTTGATGGCGTTGTTCAGAAAAATTGAGAACTTGTACCAAAGGCGTATCAGAAGAATCAGAAGTGATAATGGTACTGAGTTCAAGAACAACAAGATGGAAGAATATAGTGATGAGAGAGGTATATTGCATGAATTTAGTGCTCCTAATACTCCGCAACAGAATGGAGTAGCTGAAAGAAAGAACAGGACGCTAATCGAAATGGCCAGGACAATGCTTGCTGATTCCAAACTTCCTGTTAACTTTTGGGCATAAGCAGTATCAGCCACATGCTATACGCTCAACCGGGTTCTCACTGTTAAGAAATTCAACAAGACATGTTTCGAGCTGATCAATAATCGCAAACCGAACCTGAAGTATCTTGAACCATTTGGGTCACCCTGCACTGTTCTAGAGCCTTTTGGAAAATTTGGTGCAAAGAGCATTGAAGGAATTTTTGTGGGATACTCAAGTCCTCAGAAACGAGTCTTTGTTCCGAGCTTGAAGCGGATTATTGAGGCACACAATGTTGAATGCCAAGGTCACACAATGCCACTGCAGAATCCAGGCGATTCATGGCGTTTTCATTATGACACTTTGTGGGATTCGTTTGACATGGAAGAAGAAAAGGAAGAAGAAGAAGATTTCTTTGATGAGTTGGATATTCTAAGAGAGTATGAGTCTTCGCAGGAAAGGTTCCCAGCTGAGTATTCTAGACGTAAAAAAGCTTCAAATGACATTGAAGCAGGTCCGAGCAATGCTGGAGAACATGATGATATTCAACAAAATGAAGTTGCTCCTGATAATCAGACGGCAGACAATGATAATCAAGAATCTAATAATATGCTTGTATTTGATCATGGTGATTCAGATTCTGAGGGGGAGCATATTCAGATTTCAAGTCAAACTATTCCAGTCAGTGAACAAGATGCAAATCAGAATGTTACTAATCTGGAAGGCGAGGTAGATGTTCCAGGCGAGGTGATGCCGAGAACTCTTTCATACCATCCAGAGGAGTTGATAATTGGAGAATTGCAATCAGGCGTTCGCACTAGACGTCAAATTGACCAAGGACTTACTTGTTTTTATTCTACAGTAGCTTCTTTACAAACTGAGTTTTCACTGAGTTGTTTTATTTCGCATATCGAACCGCGAACATATAAAGAGGCGCTAAGAAGAGTTGAGTCAATTCGAGAAGTTAGGTGTGTAGAAGTTAGTAGACTTGCCTGATGGTCAGAGGAAGATAAACACCAAGTGGGTGTTCAAGTGTAAAAGAGACGATCGAGGGGTTATTATTCGTAACAAAGCTCGACTCGTTGTCCAGGGTTTTAGTCAGCAGGAGGGTATAGATTTCACCGAAGTGTATGCTCCAGTGGCTCGACTAGAAGCGATCAGAATCTTCCTGGCATTTGCTTCTTGGAAAAATTTCAAAGTTTATCAGTTAGATGTAAAATCGGCGTTTCTCTATGGGAAGGTAAAAGAGGAGGTATATGTCGGACAGCCACCGGGCTTCACCGATCCAATCCACAAAGAAAAGGTTTATTTACTGGATAAAGCGCTGTATGGTTTACACCAGGCCCCGAGAGCTTGGTACGAGACATTGTCTCAACACTTGCTAGCCAACAGCTTCATCCATGGAAAAGTGGATGCCACTCTCTTCACCAAAGAGGTTGACGGTCATCTTCTGATAGTTCAAATTTACGTGGACGACATCATATTTGGGTCAACAAATGAAAATCTGTGCAAAGATTTTGAACAAGTTATGAAGCAGAAATTTGAAATGTCATCGATGGGTGAGATGAAATTCTTTTTGGGACTGCAGGTTGATCAACTACCCAAAGGAATTTTCATACATCAAACGAAGTACGTTCATGATATCTTGGAGAAATTCGGGATGTCAGGTTCTACTCCAGCTTCCACCCCATTAGCGACGAATCATGGGATAAATCCTGATCTCACCGGAGAGAAGGTAGATGAAATGTTGTATCGTTCTATGATCGGTTCGTTAATGTATTTGACAGCTTCAAGACCCGATATTATGTATCCAACCTGCCTCGCAGCGCGGTTTCAGTCTAACTCGAGAGCTTCGCATATGGTGATTGTGAAAAGGATATTACGCTACCTAAAAGGAAATCCATCATTGGGTTGTGATATCCAAGAGAAGGCGATTTTATGCTCGAAGGGTATTCCAATTTCGGATGCTGCAAAGTTAACGCAAAGTCAACAACAGCGGGATGTCAGTTTTTCGGACCACGATTGGTCACCTGGCAATGCAAAAAGCAAACCTCTGTGGCTCTATCCACATGTGAAGCGTAGAATGTATCTGCTAGCAGTTGCTGCTCTTAGATCTTGTGGATCCAGCAACAGATGCGTAACTACGGTTTGCAATTTCTAAACACTCATATCTTTGTTGATAATGAGGCCGCGATAAACATTACTAAAAATCCTGTACATCACGCTAAAACCAAACACATTGAAATTCGTCATCACTTCATTCGCGATTGTTTCGAGAAGAAGTTGATACGAATTGAGAAAATCCACACTGACGAGCAAAAAGCTGATTTACATACCAAAGCATTTGATAAAACTCGTTTTCAATATTTGCTAAAACTGAATGGTATGAAGCTTTTATCGGTGTTGGAGGAGATTATTGGCGTTGATGAGGATGACATTGTAGATGATGTTGAGAAGCAATCTGCAACGGTTTGTCAATTTTTTACCTGTTTTGGTATTTAGGGGGAGTATAGGATGGTAATATTTTCAGAAAATACAAAAATAGTAAAAATTTCAAAAATACAAAAACATGAGATATTTTCAAAATCCAAAAACAATAGAAAACCAGAAAAGAGCTTGTGTAAAAATGGAAAATGATAGTACACCGGCTTGACAGTTACGATATGCTAAAGAATTGTAAAGTTTAAAAGTTTTAAACAGTCTTGCTGATGATGTGCCGATAGGTTTTTACACATTTAGTAGGTTTGTTCAGGATATAAACCTAAAATCCTTACTTGCTTATTTCGTGGGGAACACTACTTGGATATATAGGTAACCCCTGAAATCTTGTTTGAAGGATCCCTCTTTCTGAGATACTAGGTCTTTATACTCAGTGATATCTGGGGTATTATCCCGGGACTTCTGATTTTGCGGAAGCAATGGCCTAGTCCCCGGAGAATACTTTACCGCTTGCTTGAAATATAGCGCCAACCTCAGCATAAAATGATGAGACAATAAAATTGCTAATCAATGCTGTTGTAAAAAAGATCCTCTAAAGGGGACCCACTAAAGTCGAACCGTCATCTCTTTGCTGAACGGAAGTTCTGACCTGAGCTCTCACGGTCTCGCAATTTAACCCTTTACAGATATCATCTGTGGTATACTCACCTGTAAGACTGAATATTGGGATTTGGATACGGGAGTATATTCAAGAGGTGGTACACATGAATAAGTTTAAGTCTTAAAACACTAAATCCGTATCCTGGACAGATTGAAATTTGTGTAAGAATTTAAAGTGGATCAGTATATCGACAATCTAAGTGAATTGTTTAATTCTGAGTATGAAATTAAAGCTTAACGGTACTTGTGACTTGTCGAATAGCTGATATGATTCCCTAACATGCTCACCAAAAATAAGTTTGTATATAGTTTACTTTCATTGTATTCTATTTCTGCATTTTAGTTCTGTATTTCATTTCTAGTTTAGAAACTTTATTAAAAATCCAAAAAGATTTTACACTTCTGCTTTATTTTCCGACAAACCAAAGTAGAGGGTTGATCTTCAGATTCATAATTTGAAGCAGATGCAGGAAAGTTTCTGGGCTGGAGGATGAGCTTGGAGCTAATCATGTTAAAACTTGAGAAATTGAAAAGCCAAAAAAAGTTTATTAATTTGAAACTTGTAAATTTTTAGAAATTTGTTTGAAAAAGTTGAACAAATGTCAGTGTGATTTATCTCAGATCATCCAAGGTTATTAAGTTGGACTTGGTAGACTAATTGAGTAAGCAGGGTCATTAATTTGGACCTGGATACTTAAGTGGATTTCTAAACACTGATTAGTATATCAAATTGAGATTGAATGGTAAGTTTGGATTGAAATTGTTATTGTCATATATCTTATATTTAGGTAGAGATAGTGCAGGTAATAGGTATGAGGTTATGAAAGCAGCTAAGCAAAATCCTAGCCTACTGATAGGGGGAGTCTGAAGATCTTAAAGTCAGATACAGTTCCTGGATCTACATTCAAGGGGGAGTTTGAAGATATTAAAGATTCAGATTTTGTAATTCATGCTAGCTGTGGAAAGAAGAAGTAAAGATTGAAGGAAGCTTTTACAATGTCAAAACAATTTGGAAAGAGACAAAGATTAAAGACTCGACGTCGAAGACTTTGTCAACATCCAAGGGGGAGTCTGTTGGTGCATCTAGTGTCTGTTAACTTCGTCTTAATCAAGTCTTATATCTAGATAGAATAAACGAGCACACAACAAGGTTGAAATTAGGGTTTTATGTGTGAAAGTGGGTAATTCCGCTTGAACATGACATTGAACAGTTCAAGCGAAATAAGCATTATAATTTCGCTTGAAATGAGATGTGGCAGGTTCAAGAGAAATCACCTAATTCCGCTTGAAATTCATGTCACGTTCAAGCGGAATCAGAACTCTATATATAGGTGTGTGCTGGTGTCATTTGGAGCGAAATTAGGTCATGTTCTCTGAGCCGAGGTGCTGTCCGTATGTCATTTGAACTTGTAAAAGCTCAAGAAATCAGTAATAGATAAAGATTTGAAAGGAACAAGCTGTGTTGACATCATTTACATTGATTCCGCCTTTGTATTTGATGATGAACTACTCAGATTGACTTTTTAGGGTCACACGAACGATCCAACAATAACTATTGATTAGTAAACCCAAATCAAGAATGTTATTATTATGTTTGTAAAACTTGGTCACAATTAACTTCCTTGACACCCTTAGGAAGTGTAACATCCAAAATTTTCAATAAAATTGCCATTTCTATGAAGGGCAAAATGGTAATTAAAAGATTAAAAAATAGGGACATATTGAGCATGGGCTTGTTTAAGCCCATTATTGTAATAGAGAATGGAGAGGGCATTAAAGGGCATTATGGTAATTTGGAAATGCTTTAACCTAATATGGAAAGGCATGGGGGCAACTCCTATTCCTAATCTTCGCCACACTTCACCAACTTAGAGAGAGGTCCTAGAGAGAGAAAGTTGGGTTTGAGCCATTTTCAAGACAGATTCAAGTGAGAATTAAAGGAAGTCGGTAGGGGTTTACTCATGGTTAGTATTAACAAGACCAACAGGTGAATAATAGCGGTTACAACACGTTACGGTTCCCAATGATTTTAAGGTAAGAAAACACATTAAAGCTTATGACTTCATGAAACGTTATGCATGGGACCTTGTTTGTATTGTATTCCGAGTGATATGGATCCATAAAGTTGATGTCTTGATGTTTTTTTCGGATCCTAGTCGCCGCTAATAGGTTGATTTAGGTTTTCTTCACGAATAGAGGTAATATTTCGATGCACCCGCTCAGTGGAAAGTATCTTTAGCGAAATATTAAAATGGTGAATGTCTGTTATAAAGAAATTTATGCCCACCAAAATGTATTATTTAGCAAAAAGTTCTCTATTGCAATGAAATGTTCGACTAGCGAAAAGTTACATGTGTACAACGAAACGTTTCCATCGAATCGTTGGTCGAACAAGATGTGTACAGTTTGGAAATGTTTTATTTGTGGAAAAATATTGTATGTCGTTGAGAATTGGTAGCGAAAAGTTGATATAGTATATGTGATCTTTGACCAGGTTAACTTAGTGTTTAAAGTCAGGATTTCTCGGTTAGTTATGTTGCATATAACTTTGACCATATGTGAGTTTCTAGTGTAACATAGGGAAGGTTAACAAACCTTATACGCGCTTACATTATTAGAATGGGTCCTACGTGACATGTGGAATGTAATGACAACGATGATTGCCTGTCGGGGTTAAATGTAATGGTTATACAAGACATGTGGAATGGTAATAAGTAAGTATAGGGAAGGTATTAGATCTTTGTAGGTGTTTACACACTAAGAAGTAAACATGGAGAGGGTCTGCGAACTTTGTACATGTTTACACTTTAGATACCTATTGAATGAATACTATTGACAACTGTGAATGTACACTACAAATAACTATTGAATGACTGTCAATCTAGGGGGGATACTGCCCGGTCCTCCCAACCGCTGGAGTGATCTCACTCCACAAGCTAGCTTAGCTCCATAGCTGCCTGGCGGTTACTACCCAACCGGAAGCGAATGACTGTCAATCTAGTGGGGGTGCTAAAGTTATTATTATGTGTTGACTTACCTAAACTGCACCATAAATGTTAAAGTAGTTTATTGTCTTTAAACTAGAACTAACCCAACATAGCTGACTTTAAGTATGCACCTCATGTAAGTAGGTAAGTGTAGGTTAGCCATTATGAACATCATGTTTTTTAGGCAATGTATACTTTTTTTGCAATGAATGTTTAGACTTGGTTTTTTTCTTCGATGTTTCATTGAATTTCTCGTTTTTAAAAACTATGTCTTGATGAGTAAATCAACCATGACACCCGGCTTACGGCTGTTTCAGGAAGTTTGGCGGTTAAGGGTAGTTAATGTTAGTTGTTAGTTAATTACCATTAGTTGGTTAACCAAATTAGTATATAAATGGATTTATAGAATGTTGCAAATCTGTAACAACTCATTAGTGCATGACGTTTGGGTCTTCATCAATTTATCGACCCACATCACAAGTATCTTGCCAATATGTTCTTTCATTCTTGTTTAATCTTAAATTCAATATCATCAACCCAACGACAAGTGGTATCAGAGCCTCCTCTGGTATTAGTGCATGGCGTTTGGGTCTTTATCAATTTATCGACCCACATCACAAACATCTTGCCATTATGTTCTTTCATTCTTGTTTAATCTTAAATTCAATATCATCAACCCAACGACAAGTGGTATCAGAGCCTCCTCTGGTATTTTGTTATCATCATTTGAAAACTCAATAAGGATGGAAAGAAAAAAATTCTGACCGGGAAAGTATGTTTGGGTGGTAGCCAGACTCAAACAGTGGAATAAGGAAGCTCGTCAATTTAAACAAATTAAAATTGGATGATGTTATCTATCAATGTTCATCAAGCAATGTATAGAATAAGGCTGGAAGGATGAAAGCTCTCGGCAAAAGAAGGAAGCACGTAACTCATTGCTTTTATTGTAATAAACCCATGCATTTAATGAATATTGTGGAGATTTGGAGGCAAAATGAAGGGACAAGGCCCTACAAAATACTAAGTTCATGCTGATGGGGACATACAATCATTCATGGAGCGAGATATGGTATATGAACCCGACTTTTAAAAAAAATATGATTTGTATTGAAATTGTATTATATTGAAATTGTCTTGGTGATCCTCAACGTTTCCGATGATCTACTATATATACATTTACATTTACATTTGTAACGGTTATTAACGGTTAGAGTTTTGGTTGGAGTAATTGTCAATGACAGTTCATCGGAGCCGTTAAAAACCGTCGTAACCATTCACTATCATATAAAACTAAATAATAAGTATAATCATCCTAATTACATAATATTAATAATTAAGTTTAATAATCCAATATACTCCCCTAAACTTAATTCAGTTTAAGAGAATGCTTGAGCACACTTTTGTTAGCCTCATCCAACGCCTTCGCTGCTTGCTTGAAATCAAAACATCGTTTCTTCTGCCATTTCTTCATTCCATGCAATCACCACTTGCAAATAGAGCATAGTGTCGGGCTGCTTGTTCATCATTCTCAGGTACATCTCCATCGCTTCTGCATCTTCCTCGTATTGCTGTGGATGGTCCTTCATCTTTCTTCATTGCAACCTTTGCTATAGCCTTCTCTTGCACACTTTTGAATTTGTAATAGTATTCCAGCACATCTAGGTACATAGCATAAGCAATTCTCATTAGTTCACCATCATTGTAGTCAAAACCAATGTCCTTAGCCACCACAGCCCAAGTGTTGTTAGACGTCACGATCCTATGGCCACCATCTCGCTTCACAACCATGTATAAACCAAGTAGATCGATTTTCTTGTTATCCTCTGTGTAGGGAGGAACCGATCTAGTAGTAATACCCAGATTGTTTATAAGAAACCACTTTACCATTTCTTCGATTTTGACTTCTAATTCATGTTTATATTTGAGAGCAAATTCAGCATCGTCTAACATATCTAATAGCGATTTACAGTTGGAGAAATCATGGAATTCAATTGCTCGAATTATCATGATATTCCAATCTTGTTCCATTGATGACATGTTTAGATTCTAGAAATAGGCATTCAAATAGCTCACTTTATATCCTTCATGCACAGAACTATCGTTAATCACAATTCTCCCTTCCCTTTCTCCTATCTCCTCTTCTTTTTTTCAAACCAGTAACATCATTCTTTATATCTGAAATAGGAGTACTGAACATCGGGTAAATTTAACATTTCTCACCATTTACTTTAACTGTATAACCTTATAACATTTATTGATCCATACTTAAAACATTCCTATATAATTCAAGGGTATAAAAAACACTTTGAACCCGTATTGATTCATTCCCAGACTTAACTTCTACAACCCCTAGACCCCTGATAAATAAGAAATCATCTTCCCCAGTTCGAGTTTCTACTCCACATCAATTTTTAATTCGTTTAAAGACATTCAAATTTCCCGTGTAATGATGTTTAAATGTTGTACTTATAAACCACATATTTGCCCATGATCCACCATCTGTGCCGGTAACGATTAGTTCTTCGGATAAATTGATCTCTTCCCTCTGTTGCTGAATTCTGTTATTAATTGCCTGCCGGATTAATTGTGTTACTCCATCGTTTCCTTTTGTCTTGCACGAACTGATTCGGTGACCGGTTCCATGACAATAATAACACTGTCCATTGGATTTGTCCCTCCTTTGTCTTTCGTTCGTTTCATCGGAGCAGTGTTCGCATGGCATCATTATTGATGTCGAACGCATGACATCCTCTTTCTTGACCGTGGCTCTGATACCACTATGTTGTTCCTCAGAGTGTATATAAGCGGAATTGTACATGATGTTTGGATTGATTTGCATGATGTAATGAGAATGAATACAAGCCAGATAGATGAAAGAAGATGGATTTGATGGACAATTTGTATTATATTGAAATTGTCTTGGTGGTCATCAAAGTTTCTGATGATCTACTATATTTACATTTACATTTACATTTACATTTGTGACGGTTATTGACGGTTAGAGTTTTGGCGGGAGTAACTGTCAATGACAGTTCATCGGAGACGTTATAAACCGTCGTAACCATTCACTATCATATAAAACTAAATAATAAGTATAATCATCCTAATTACATAATATTAATAATTAAGTTTAATAATCCAATAGATTTGAAGGCAACAATGAAGAAGACGAAGAAGAACGCGATCATCATGTTAGTTTGCTCTTCCATTCTTGTTTAATCTTTAATTTGATATCATCATCCCTACAACAATAACCATCTTACCCTTCTTTATATTAAAACGTGAATAAACAACTTGTGGTTTGTGGCATTTGGAGCACACATACATTGAACAAAGTTTGTGATGAGATATACCACAAAGGGTCAATGTTACATATGAACTCGATGGTAACATGGCCTTCTTTTGTTTTTCTGTTCATCTTGGAATCCCTTCTCCTCTAGAACCGTTTTTGTTTGGTGAGAAATAAATAAAGGCAACTTTGTTCCATATTATAAAGTTAACAATGAGTATATTTGATATCTCTAAGTTTTGCTTGGATGTAGAATTGTAGACTAAATTAACAAGGTTATATATGAAAGTCTCCTAATTAATATACATCTTACCCCACTTTTTATTCAAATAAAATTAACAAGGTATAAACGTATAGAAGGTGTTATAGTGGTCAAGTCATACAAAGACAACCTACCTTGGAGAAGAGAGCGAAGGGGTAGGGAGAAAGAGGTTTGATAGTCACGCTTCAAAATTGTAGGTAAAAAAAAAAACACTTTTAAATATTTTAACAATAAAGAAATTTGGCATGCATAAAAAGTTTAAGGAAAATGACTACCAAAAAGCAAAAGTTTAGGCTCCTATTTGCTTCATATACTTTAATTAATCATGTAACTATAGATATCATATAAAATTGGCATTTTTGTTTAGGGTAAGTGTAAAAAATAGTTGGAGTTGTATCACTTATTGTGAGCTCAAGTATTTATGCAAATGCAACACCCCTATTTTAGTAAACAATAATATTATTGAACAAAAAGTTTGAGTCTGTCTAATCTCAAAAAATCCTTCAATTGTTTTAGCAGAAATATATGAAACTTTATACACGGTGAAAATTAGTACACATGTTATTTTGGTAAAAGATATACAAACTAAAGTTTTGGGATTATGATCAAATACAAAGGATCCTAATTGTAAGAAGTGTAAGAAGAATTTATAGAGTGACAAGTGTCCAATAACCTAAAAAAACCCACTACACAAAAAACCCACTAAAAAAAAAAAAACCCTTAAACATCCACCACCACCAAAAACCCTCACCCCCCTCCCCACCCCCCCACATCACCCACCCTTTTTTTTTTTTTTTGCCAAGGGGGTGGGGGTTTAGGTTTTTGGGTGGGGGTGGGTGTTTAGTTTTTTTTAGGTTTTTTTTTTTTTTTGGGGGGGGGGGGGGGTTAGGTTTTTGGGTGGTGGTGGGGTGGGGTGGGGGTGGGTGTTTAGGTTTTTGGTGGTGATGTAGTGGGTTTAGTTTTAGGTTATTGGACACTTGTCACTCTATAAATCCTTTTTACACTTCTTACAATTAGAAGCCTTTGTAGAATAACTTGACCCAAAGTTTTGGAATTACAAGTTTTTATCCAAACCATTTTCATAATGATTATCCAAACCATTTTTATAATAAAAATTAGGGTTATTGGATTTTATCACCCTCAACTATCGGCATTTGGCCGTTGCCACCCTCAACTAACACTTTGACACCCGACACCTCCAAGTTGACTTTTAGTTTGTGCTGGCACCACTCAGTTAAATCTTTACTAACTGAGTTTGTTTCTTATCCTACGTGGCACAGATATGATGAGATGGACAGGATTATGTGGCGAATGATGTGTCACTGCCTTCATCTTCTTCTTCATAACACAAGAGATCAAAGATTCAAATATACCAAAGCTTCTGCAATGGTTTGTTCAAATGGTGCGAAACGAAAAACTAGAAAACACACCAGATTCCATATTCCCGCCGTGATTGCTCTTCAATATCATCCTCAACCGTTCACAACCACCATTGCAGAAGCTTTGAATCCACTACATCTCTGATCTCTCTCATTCTCAATGGATATGTCAGAGTACGCACGGAAACTAGGGCTTTCTAAATCGAAACAAGTCGTCCGTAAAGCCGCTGAGCTCCGTCGCGTTTCCGATCTATATTACACACAATATAATCAAATTCAACACAAAATCAACAATCAAACAATGTCAATAACAACCTGAGCAACAAAAGCAGCAATCGACATTCCAAGAGGAAGCAAGCGACTGTGGGGTGTTTTTCAACGGTTGAGTTTGAATCAGAGGTTGTTGGATTGACGGTGGATATGACTAAACCGGCAGAGAAACGGTAATCGTCTTCGCTGTCCTCCTCGTCGTCGCCATAGACAATGGTGATGTGAGTCGATTTCAACAACCACCCCTAGATCCGCCGCCATACAACTTTCCGACGATGGGATGTCGTCGATTTCAACAAAATCCAACAGCAACCAGTAGATCCGAGTCGATTTCAACAACATTTCGACAAATCTGACTCGTTGTTGTAGATGATGAAAGGGCAGCAATGGCAGTGGAGGCTGATGGTGGCGGTGGCGGTGGTAGCAAGGTGGTTGCAATGGAGGTTGAGAGTGGCGGTGGTAAAGAGAGAAAGGGGTGGGTCGACTGATGGTGGCGGAGGTAGCAAGGTGGTGGCAATGGATAAAGGGGTGGTGTACGGTGGGAGGTAACTTTGTAAGAAATACAAGTCTGTGCCAAGTCATTTAATGTATCAGATATAACTTTATATTTACATAATGTGCCAAGTCATTAGCCACGTAATCCTATCCACGTAATCAAGTCTCTGCCATGTAGGATAAGTAGGGGTGCAAACGAGCCGAGCCGAGCCCGAGCCTTACATTAATCGAGCTTAGCTCGCAACAATTTTCTGAAGCTCGAGCTCGAGCTCGAGCTCGATTCGAGCCTTTGATTTGGGCTCGAGCTCGGCTCGCTAATAAAACTAGAAACTCGAGCTCGGCTCGAAAGCTCGAATTAAATATATTTGGCTAGAGTTTAAACAAGAAAAAGCTTGGCTCGAGCTCGAGCTCGGCTCGGCAGTTTTAGATGAATGATATTAGCCTAATTAATTTAGGTAAATTGGTGTAACGTATTGAAAGGCCCAAACCCAAAATTAATTTAGTAAATACATTTCACATGGGCTAAAATGTTTGGGCTGGTTATTATATTTATTGGCTTAAAATAACTAAAGCTCGATAAGGCTCGACGAGCCTTTTCGATCCTTACATCAGAAGCTCGAGCTCGAGCTCGGGCTCGATAATTAATTGAGCTTTATTTTAGGCTCGGGCTCGGGCTCGAGCTCGATAAGGCTCGGTTCGTTCAAGCTTTTTATCGATCCGAGTTCGAGTAGCTCGCGAGCTGCTCGGCTCGTTTGCACCCCTAAGGATAAGAAACAAACCTAGTTAGTAAAGATTTAACTGAGTGATGCCAGCACAAACTAAAAGTTAAGTTGGAGGTGTCGGGTGTCAAAGTGTTAGTTGAGGGTGGCAACAGCCAAAGGCCGATAGTTGGGGGTGATAAAATCCAATAACCCTAAAAATTAACATTTGAATGCATAAGTTAAACCCGGATTCAAGCATATGCAAATGGTAGTTCAAACTCGTTAATGTACACGATGCTCTTTTCGGAATTTAAGCAAATGAAGCCATTTAGTAAAACTTGACTTTAGGGCCGGCTCAACCTATTTGGAGGCCTAAAGCGAAATAAAAATTGAGGCCCTTTCCGAAAAATTAACATTTTTAAACGACCAAATTCATACTTTTGATTTGACAGAAATATAGGAAGCAATTAACAAAAATACAAAAAGGAGTAACATAATTGTAGTTTGTAGCTATTGTTTCCCATCCCTTGGTTCTGATTTTGATTTCAATGTTAATAATCACATAAGCCTAACAAAATAGTCACTGTGTTTGAAAGATGAACTCTAACCCAAACTAAAAAAAAAAATAATTCAAAAAAACCCCTGTCCACTTAAAAACCACAAAAATATAAATTAAATCACTAAGCTATTCGAACCAGAGCTTTTACCAAGAAAGTAGGGCTATTTTACCGATATAAGCATTAGTAGTATCTCTCATCTAATTAAATATTAGTATTGCTATTAAATTTATATATAATATTTTTGTAAAGAGGCCCTTAAATTTTGGTGGCCCAAAGCCGTTGCTTCACTTGAATGACCCATGGGCCGGCCCTGCTTGACTTTAATAGGTTGAATGTTACATAATTTTTTTTTTTTTGGGAAAATTACAAAAATAGTCAAAGTTAACAAAAATATTCAAAAATAGATATGGAATTTTCGCCTTTCGTCAAAGTAATCACCCCTCATTTCCTCCATTGAGAAGCCACCACATCAGCTCCGCTGGTTGAGACGGGTAGGATTTAGCCCACACTTTTTGAAAAAAGTGCCAGCTAAGCTGCGCTTTTGGTTATTATTTTGGTAAACGCTAAGATTCATGTCTATTTTGAAAGTTTTGGGTCAACCTTGACTATTTTAGTGATTTTCCCTACTTTTTTACTCTTCCTCAATAACCTGTTATGAAATTATGCGTTGAATTATTGCATTTCATCAAATAAGATATTGAAAACTGATATTTTTGTGAGTTACCATTGTTTTAAAGGTCTGACTTATAATTTAAATAAGTGCATGAATGGTGTTAAATGATATATTTTAGAGCTACACCTTTGTTTTGACTTCTTAAAGGATGCTTTTCAGATTAGTGTTCATGAATACACCCTAAACATTTACTCGCAGAGATCTTATTTTCATCCAATATAAGCTTCTGTTTTATCCAATGTTCATGCTTTCATCAGATTTATTTGAATGCTACTACCCACATATTACAAAGTTATTTCATCACTTGTGATACTTCTAATCCCATCTCGTGTGCTCGAATGAACACATACATCATTTATTATCATCTTATACATACGCTTGAAAGAGAAATATAAAGACAAATAATTATTTAGTTACTAGCAAATATTAGCTTGTAATGTTCATATATATGGATGATGAAACCTAAATATATTTATTCTCCTTCAAGCACTCAATGGTCTCTTTGATGCCATCTTCAAGAGCTATATAGTCAACCCCAATTAAGTTTCTTACTTTTTCATTAGAAATTTGATACTTCACAATTGGATCATCATCTGCACACCTGCAGCCATCCCATATTATTATCTGTTACATATGTTACATTGTTCATGTTTATCTTTGGCCAATTTAGGAAGTAGTTTGTTTGACTTCAAAGCCAACCTTATGATTTATACATTATACAAGTCAAGAATCATTTGTCTCCAAATTGTTTGTGTTTTTAATCAAGTGATGGGATTAAGAGAACTTACTTATCAGGAAGCTTGAATGAAGGATAAAGCTTGTGTAGCATCTGAACTAGTTCAGAAAAATGGACAACACTTTCAGCCATGCAGTATCTTCCACTTGCAGAAGGCGTCTCGAATGCCAAAATATGTGCATTCGCTACATCCTTGACATGAACACAGCCAACAGTGATGTTGCTGTATGTTGATGCTGCTTTTGAGTGAATATGTTAGCAGCCAAATTTAAGAATTTGAAGTTTAATTCTTGCAGAAGATTAAATGACCATGAAAACATGGAACCAATTTTGGATCAGATAAAAATGGCAATTAGAAGTGGTAATTTTGAGTTTTGACATAGGTATTTGTAAATATGTTGATTTGGGTTGTATTTTATCTCAAATGAACGGAGTTTGGAACTTTAGCTAAAAGGTGAACAGATCGAACAAACAAGTTTGAAAGTCACCAATAATCTATTTATCTTTTATTTTTATTCTATCATTTACTAAAAAAGATGAAAACAGACGAAACGTTGTTGTGGTTAGCCCAAACCCGTTTTGACATGTGAGTTGATGTGTCACCTCGAGTGTCTATGCGTATCATTCTTTCTTTCTTTTTTTTTAATTTTGGGTAACATGGACGGTACCCTTGCATATTTTCTAGGCATACCATTGATCAAGTTGAAAACGGCTCGCGCACTTGTGTTGAGCGTTGGCTGCAAGAGCGGGCCAATGACCATGGCAGGGTTAATGGTAACCATGTCTATCGCTTTCTCCTTCACATATTTCCATGCAGCTTCTTCAGCCAAAGTCTTTGAAAGAGGGTACCACAACTGAAAATACCAAACCCAACCAAAAGATTTTGGGTTCAACTCTCAATAGTTTAAAAACATCATGGATTTTAGTCAGGTGAAAAAGGTACATTAAGTAAACACACCTTTGTTTCTTTACAAAACCCTTGATCAGAAAACCAACTTTCATCAACCACAACTTCTGGTGTCAATGGTGAACCATTGTACAACACTGCAGCCACAGATGAAGTCCAAACCACCCTTTTAATGGATTTAACCTTAGAGCATGAACTCAAAACATTCAGTGTCCCTTTCACAGCCGGATCAATCAGATCTTCCTAAGAACAACAAAAAAAGCATTAATATGTAGTCACAAAAATTGATAACAAGAAAGTAAATGAAGGATCAAAGAATTCAAAACAATTGAGAAACTGTATCGGTGAATAATATTTTCCGTGTGTTAAGTTAAATAAATAACAACCGGATCTCTTTGTATAGAGAGATTACAACGAAAAGGATTATGATAAAGCTAAAAAAGTAATAATCAAAAGCGCGTCAATAACTTACAAACAAACTTAATGATAAATGATACATCTAATAATAATAATAACTATAATAGATAATAAACTTGGCTAACAAAGGAACCTGCGGGTTATCGGTATGAATGAAGAAGGGAGATGCAGTATGAAAAACGCCATCGCAACCTTTAACGACATCATCAAACGAACCATCTTTCAACAGGTCTGCTTGAAACAAATGAAGCCTTTCTTTTGCTCCATCAAGTGCTAGCAAATGCTTGGTTTTCTTTGGGTCATCTGAATGTGTATGAACCATTAGTTCCATTCAAATAAAAAAACAATGATCACACTGCAATTAATATTATGCACGTATATAACTAAGAAACTGAAATACTGAAGTATATAACAAAATATAGAGAACAAGAGAGGGAGTAACTGAGGTCACGAACGGTGGCTTTGACAGTGTAGCCACGGTGGAGCAAGAGCTTAACCATCCATGAAGCTATGTAACCAGATGCTCCGGTCACACACACCACTTTTGCACCTTCTTCCTTGCTGCTCATGCCTTCGTTTGTTTTAATTTTTGTTGCATTACAGTAGTATTTGAGGTGGGAAGTTGGGGCGAATCAGTTAGCTAGAGGGTAATTTTGCATGAGTAACTTTTTGGAATATAATACCAAACAAATTTTTTTCTTGGAAAAAAAAGAACTGGTATTTAAATAGACAAACACAAAAAAAAAAACACCAGTAAAACGTGAGCTAAATTTAGCCGGCTAATGAAAAAGGCGGGGGCAAAAGTCAGCCGACGGATGAAAAAGCTGGAGATAAATGGAGGCTAAATCCTAGCTGGAAACTAATTAAATTTAGCTCACACTTTACACGTGTTTCAATTTAACTATGACATGGACCCTCTTTGCACTTTACTATGAATTTTTGTGCCGGCTAAGCCTTAACGGTCACAGCTAGCTATTCATATTTGTCATCTGAATGAGCACTTACAGGGTACGTGTCTTTTGGTATGGGCTAGATGTCCATGTTCATTTTGTTAACTTAGCTAGTCAACATGTATATATTTATTGGTGATTTCCTTTTTTTTAATCTCAACTCTTTATTTTATTTTTCATTTATAATTAAATTTTAGTATAATCTCAACTCTTTATAATCTCTAAATAAAGTGATCCAGAAGGATTTGTAAATTTTGTATATGTTCAAAAATTAAAATATAACGAATTTATTTAACATGTTGCTATTTATCTTTCTTGCCACCAAGTATTAGTGACCTAAAGTAGGTAAACACCTATAATCATATCATTGTAAAACCACTATATATAAATTTCATCCACGCCTAACACTTGCATTTCCACTATCTGTATACGATATGTAATTTAGAAAGTAAAAGGTTTCTTTAATATATGATTACAATTTTATGTGGGAAGGGAATCTTTATGAATGGAACTAGTATAAAACCCACGCGCGCGTTGCGGCGCGCTAAACTCGAATCATCTATAAATACACGTTAGTTACCAACAGAATGCTTTGGTGACTGTCACCAAACACCAAAAAATAACAATCTGACTTTGCTAAGTTCATACATTTATCTTCAAAAACAAATATAATCATTTAATGATAATTCTCATATACCAATAAAAGAGTAACTTGCCACTCATTGAGACCCTATACCCACTGGGATTTGTTTTCTTGAAGGTCACTGCAATCCCATCACCAACCTTCAGTGGGGAAATGTAACAATATCTAACCAGCCTACAAAAACAGTCATGTAACCACCCTCTCTAGGTAATGATTACTGACCGAAATTCTGTGGCGGTCTTCGGCTCAGAAAATGTTCACATCTCCAACTTTGGTATCATTATTCCACGTGTTGAGCACTACATACTTCTGCCAATGAAGCTTTTTACCTTGAGAACCATCGGCCCTCTTGACTAACGACTCATAATCAGACGCCAGTAATCGAGGACGTTTCCTCTTCCCCCTTGGTCCAAATGCATCGGCAAATGGCTCGGTATCAAGAAGGTGAACTCTTGTTTGCTTCAAAAGTACATGAAAGAAACACCCAAATTAGAGTGATATGTATAAATCACATACTATAACGCGAATAGTTGAATACCCTAGTTTTAAAAAGCATGGAGCGCTCAGATGCGTTTTGATCTAAAAAAAGCATGATGTGCTCGCATCTCGTATGTGAGACATTCATTATTAGATAAATACTAAAACAATATTTATAGGCAATAATGTAACTTGTAAACTTCTTAAAACTGAAATATAAGACGATCTAATTTGTTCAAATAATTAAACCTATTGCTCAATCAAATTTGGAAATCTCAGGCTCAATGCAATCCATGGTCTAATTTGTTCAAATATCGGTCAACTATGTTCCGCATAATAGATCAACTGCAGCAATGCAATCATCACCGCATCATGTGCATAGCGTATAACGCGCTCCTAATGCACGCATTCTAAAACCAAGGCGTATACAATTTCAAATCTTTCAATCTTGTTAGCTAATATATTTTAGGGGTGTTCACTTGGTTTTAAATAGCATGCATTAGGCACAAGACACAAAGGTTGCTGCCTTGTGTACCAGGAGTGTTTTTATGCATTAAAATGTTGTACAATAGGATATTTGTCACAAACATGTAGGTAACATCATATAAAAACCGTTCTTATATCCATATTTCTGATAAGTGATGCTAAAAACCTATGGAATATATCTAAAAAAATAAAAAATCGCCTTGCGCCTCCGATACAAAAATCTCACCGCTTTTGCGCTTTGCACTTCACGACTCGATTTTTAAATCTTGTCGCTTTTGTGTGCTTCGTGCTTTTTAAAACCGATAGTGTTCATTGGTTCAATTATCGGTTAATTCGGTTACGCCTTCAGATATGGCTAACCAAACCGATTAACCAAATAACAATTCGCTCATAGCTTCATATAAAACCCGAATCAATCAATTTAACCGAATATATATTTTACCACAATCTGTCATTTTAACAATTTACCTTTTGATGATCATTCAACAATGACATAGGCAACTTCCTCTCCTTCAAAATAACACTATAACTACTCGACATTCTTGTCTGCAACTCTTCTCTAAAGAACTCAAGCTCCTTCTGATTCACAACCCTAATGTTACCTAATGAAACATATACATTAGCTCAAATTAACTTCACATCAATTATCAATACTCACTTTCAAACACTCAACAAACCACATCCAACACTACCTACAAACAAAACAATACATATATACATACCGAAATGTCACCTTGTCTTTTTGAGTAACTTTGATAGTTATTGATAATTACAAAAAATGTCACCTTGTCTTTTTGAGTTTTCCTTCAATTTATATGTTTAGTATGTTAAGATTATTTGTACAAGATCTTTCCCACTATAAGTAATAGTGACACTGAGAGGTCATCGTTTACATATGGGAATGTAGTAGCAAATCTTCAGTTATCCAAAACACGAAATGAACATAATACAAATCTTGAGATATCTAACCTATTTAATAACAACTTGAGCCTTGTGAATTGTTGAATCTGTTTAAATAAGTGGGTTGGGTTGGGTTGGGTTCGGGTTTAAATGGTATACGCCAACATTGGGTGTCTTCCACCGATTGGTCTCACGACCAAAATGAGGAGGTAAATTATGTGTTCTGAAGCAAAATCTGATTATTTACATAACGTGCTTTGCATGTTAATTATCCAATGTTTCGACTTTAGAGTAAAATTATAATATTAACCGAAAACAAAACAGAAAAATCATCAAAAATGATAATAAGCCAAAAACCAGTTGGATTATCCTATATATATATATGTTAAAACGGGTTTTTATTAAATAGATATTAATGTTTTATGATTTATGCATTTAAAAAAAAATCATAAAAACGTATAGATTGTGTTTTTAGTTATCATCCTCTAAAATACAAAATACAAATTAATTCGTGAGTGCAACACTATAAAACGCATTTGTGTGTTTTTAGTTCATTCATTTTTTATGGATTTAGATATCCATAAACGTTTTGGGATAACTTATAATACCAACTTTGTCAACTCCTGTAACATCCACTAACAATTTGTATGGCTCACCATTATAGTTTCTCTCATTATTTTTATTCTTTTAAATTACAATCATATGTTCCTCATGTCAAAAAAGTGTTATATATACACTTAAAAAGGAGAAATTATATATATACATATAGGGGAAGGTTTAAATGAGAACGCTAAATATTGTGAGAATCGTAAGAATAAATGAAAAAACCGTGAGAACTTGGTCAAAAACAATTCAAATTCAAAAAAAAATTATATACTTATCACTATTATTCGAATACAATGTTAGAAATTACTTTACACGTTTAAATTTACGTGAATTCGTAAATAAAGAAAAATTACACATGTATAAGTTTGTCATTTACACATGTGTAAATCTGTTATATTTACACATGTGTAAAAAATCTAAAAAGAGTGATTTTTAAAGAAGAAATGAATTATTTGATGTTGTAAATTCTTTTTTTAATGTTGTATCTTAATTACAATTAGGTTTGTATTAAAAAAATTGGTTTTGATTGATTTTTTCATTCGTTCTCACAGTTCTCGCAATATTTAGCGTTCTCAAGATAACCCTCCCCCATATATATATATATATATATATAAGAGACCGCTAAAATGAAAACCACCTCTAGTTGTAAGAACCGAGAGAACCACTTTTCAACCATTGGATCTTGGAGAGAGATGGATGAGATTAAAAATAATTAAAACTAATATTAAATCCTTTTTGTCTTATTATGTTATTAATATTTTTATGTCAAAAGGGTGGTTTAGTAAATTTGTTTTTTTGTCTTATTTGTATTTAATATTTTTTATTACTTTTTTGTCTCATTTTATTAATTGTTTTTTGTTAAAAACAGATTTTTTATTAAAAAATATTTTAAAATCGGATTTTTTTTACAAAAAAAAAAAATCTTTTTAAAGATTTTTTACAAAAAAACGTTCTCACGAGCTGTTTTTTACGCCCCGCTTTTACACGCCATTTTTACACCCGGTTTTTTTGCGCGCCCTTTTTTACGCCCCGTTTTTACGTGCCGTTTTATACTCCCCTTTTTAAACGCCGTTTTTTTACGTGTCGTTTTTTACGCCCTGTTTTTACTTGCCGTTTTTTTACGCGCCGTGTTTTTTTACACCCCGTGTTTTTTTTACTGGCCGTTTTTTACGCGCCGTGTTTTTTTACGGACAACTTTTTTTTAAGAAAAAACTTTTTTTACGAAAAAAAAAATTTCGAAAAGTTTTTTTTTTTTACAAAAGACTTTTTTTATGAAAGTAAAAACGAGGCGTAAAAAACGGCGCGTTAAAAAAACCACGCGTAAAACGAGGCGTAAAAAAAGCTCGTAAGAAAACCGGGTGACAATACGGGGCGTAAAAACGTTGCGTAAAAAAACCGGGGAAAAACGGCACGCAAAAAACGAGGTGTAAAACGGCCCGTAAAAAAACTGTGCGTAAAAACGGGGTGTGAAAACAGGGCGTAAAAAAACGGCTCGTAATAACGTTTTTTTTTTTTGTAAAAAAATCTTGAAAAAAATCTGAATTTAAAAATTTGTTTAATAAAAAATTTTGATTTTTAATAAAAAACAATTAATGTAATAAGACAAAAAAATGTAATAAAAACAATAAATATAATAAGACAAAAAAACAAATTATGAGAGAAGAGATAGGAACTGATTGATGTTATTGATGTGTGATGGAGAGAGAAAGAGAGAAGACTTTAAAAGAGATTTAATATATTGAGTAAATTACTATATTACCATTTATGTTTTGAAATAATAGTGCATATGTGTCATAGTCTGATTGGTGGATGGGAGTTCTCGCGGTTTTCGCAACTGGGGATGGTTTTCATTTTAGCGGTCCCCTATATATATATAGGGTAGGGTTCATGGGTGAACAATGATGTATTTGTGAACAAAACTAACTTATCCTGACCATTGATTTTGTAGATCTAGATTTTTTCTTTAGTTACAAGATTGTAATTATATTTTGTAACTTACATGTATTTTAATGTCCCGCTTACGGTGTGCACATATAATGTATATATGTGTAGGCGCTCAGGGAGCAAAAGTGAAATGGTACTAACTTTAACGTTATTTTACTAATTTCGTGAAAATAAAGTTAAAAACGACGGATGGTTAATCATGCATCATGTGGTGACGTTGATAGCTGAAAGTCACGGGGTACATGCACCAATCAGTCTCTGTCCCGATTGTTTGAGTGTTATGTGTCTTAGGTCCAAGGCTTGATACAAAACCACAATCAAGCCGTAGGTCTCACTGGAAGTAGTCTTTCTATTCCTACGGGGTAGAGATAAGGCTGTCTACATCTACCCTCCCCAGACCCTACCTCTTTGCTATTGGTGGGATTTACTGAGTATGATGATGATGATGAACTTACATGTATTTTAATATACATAAGGGTATAATTGTATTTTTCTCACTTCATTTAATTAATTGATTTTTTTCTCTCTCTTGATTTCTCTTTCCAATTAAAAGAATATTTAATTACATTTTCTATATTTTATTCTCTCATAATTACCTAACTTGTAAGAATCTAACACGATTTAATTGAAAAGACGCGGCGGAAAATACGAACCTTAAAATTTCTTTCTTTATACATGTCCTAACATACTTAATAACCATTTAAGGACAACTCATTTAAAATAATTTAATCATTCATCTTTTAATTTATATATTTCAAATATAACATGTGACTACGACCAAGTGACCATCCTTCCATACAATCCACGTTCTTTGACTCGATCTTCACCCGTTTGTCCCTTGTGATTAATAGTAATGATCTGTGTAACCTGCTGTAACGCCCTGCGTTTTCATACTTTCTAAATTTAGAAACCTTTGCTTGAAATTCTATTTTTGGAAACCTTGCGTTCTTGTAATCATTCTTTCGTCGCAAATCATTTTAAAAATACGAGACTTGAATCATGAATGAAAACTTGCATTTCTTTAAATAAGCGTTATACATACTTCATACACAATTGTACATTTGGTGGTAAAACAATTTGATACTTATTTGTGACGCTTACGACATACGTTGAATTTATTAATACCGTGATTACATACGAGAATTATACTTAATGTTATTCTTTTGATACTTGTGTTACCTCTAGTACATGTTAAATATGCTTAAATATCCTAAAATGGGCATAAAACACGTAATATATGTATTTGGAACATGTCACAAAACATTAAAACATAAAATAAAAATTTTGTCCTTCCTGACCATGGCTTACTGACCGTAAGCCTCACCCCTTACGGTCCGTAAGGGTGTCTGGCGGGCAACAGATTCAAACAGCTCGCGTTTATGCACGAAATCCCAAGTTTTCTTCTCCTTCAATCACCTCCAAACCTCCATTAAACACCTCCAATCAACCCTAACTCCTTCGCTATAAGTACCATGCCTTCTCCAAGCCTTTTTCCACTTTCACAACTCTCTAATCTCTCCAAAATCACTCTCAAAGTTCTTGCAAATCAGAAATTCGGGCAGATTCATACCCCTTTACAAAAGTGAGCATAACTTGCTCAAAACTCAACCAAATCACTTGATTCTTCTTTCTAATTGCTTGGATAATCTTTGGGTTTGATTCCTTGATTTCTCCTTGGAGAAATCAGACCTGGAAATGCCCTAAAAATGTCCATAAACTTTCTGTTGTGTTTTAAACTTTCTTAAACTCTTGTATACATCAAACAAACTTGTGTTCCTATGCTCCTAATCCATTGTATAATTAGTAAAGCCAAACCAAGGTTGTTTTACACTTAATATGGGTGTCTAAACACTCTAAACTTTATGTTTTAATCGAGTTCTTAACTCACAAGTGGTGTCAAGTCTTGAGCTTGAAGTTAGTGTGACTACTTGTTTAGCCTAGGCTAACCTACATACAAGTCCACACATCACTTGATGTTTTACTTAGTTTAGTTGTATCATTTCTTGTACATATTCAAGAGGTCCCTAAATGGAAGATTCGTCTTCCTACCTCCTCCATGACCTAAATGTTAACATAATATACGAGGTACCAAAGTGGAGGATTTCACCTCCCACCTCCTACTTGACTTATAAGACATCAAGAGGTACCAAAGTGGAAGGTTCAACCTCCCGCCTCCTACATGACTAACTATACTATTATGAATATATTATGGCTATAATAAAACCTAACCCTTGATAGTGATTATATAATCCTCTACCAAGTTAATAAGTTTATCACTATGTGTATAGTTCCTTGTCATGATTCTAATAGGTCTTGAACCTATGAAATCACATACAATCCATAAGGATTACTATAGTGTCAAAGACAAGTGCTAATACCATAGAGATTATTTTCATACTACCTACTTTGTTATTCTTTGAATCTTAATCCCGAATCTCGACTCTAAGCATACTTGAACTTTAACCCTTATACATTCGGACTCTAAATCTCTATTCGTCAACAATTGGATAATCGGAAAGCATATGCAAACTTTGTGAGTACACTCGAACCATTTACTTCTAAAACCACTTTTGGGTTGTAACATGTTACCTTACAAAAAGTACACCTACACACACACTTAACATGCTTTATGAACTCAATCCGTTATACATGCTACTTGTTATGCTTGATAATACATGCTTTATACTATGTTATACCCTCGCTTAACAAATATAGCGTTATAGGAGTAGCACACCACCCGAAGGGGGTTTGTTAGGTCATTATACTATACGGTCTCGTCACTTTTGTGGCGAGGTATGCTAAATACTAGTGGACACTTTGGGTTTATACGTAATGATATGCATGCTAGTTACCTTGCTTACAAATTGCCATATGGATTCGAGTAAAATGCTTTTATACTTATGCTATACTTATTCAAACCTTGTGTACTCGCCTTTGCTTTTGCATTGAACTTTATTAAAACATGTTG
Source organism: Helianthus tuberosus (assembly GCA_030545235.1). Classification (NCBI taxonomy): domain Eukaryota; kingdom Viridiplantae; phylum Streptophyta; class Magnoliopsida; order Asterales; family Asteraceae; genus Helianthus; species Helianthus tuberosus. The sequence goes on along the minus strand of CM060388.1, from coordinate 32,362,943 downwards.
CAGGTTTAGCGATGATGTTGATGATGCATGGAATCTAGTAGGATGCTTAGATACACACTTTAAATTTTATATTTTATTTGTATTGTATTTCATTATTCATGTTGTACTTGTTTCAAACTCTTGTAATTGATTTCTTAGAAATGAAATGAAATTTACTATTTAAATACTTGTCACGGTTATTAGTGTTATGATGTCTCGAGCAATCTTCACACTTCGTCTCATCCCGATGTTTCCGCCATTGGTTGGGGTGTGACACCTGCGGTCACCACATACATTCATTAGTACTTGATGATATTAAGCGTAATCTAAAATACGTAATTAAACAACCATGTTACATTCCATTCTTAAATGCATGTCATCCGGATAACTCCCTGACTTCCAATTTTACATTTCCGTGTTATTAATACTTTAATGTCCAACAATGATGTACCTGCACTTCATTTCATTCTCCATAGCAACTTGGTTAGTACCATTTATTTTTGTACGCATGAAACCCATGGCTTTGAATGTACAAAATATATTCATTAGTACATGCTAAATCTAAAATGCGTGCTTACATATATTTTTTTTTATCCAAACCTTACATACACCTTGAAATTCTATTACGTTCGGACTTACTAATAGAGCCACCTATAAATTCATACTACATATACTCAATGTAAATTTTATTTATATACACATGTATAATCATAATCATTCAATTTCCTCCAAGCATATTACTTTGTTAGGCACACCATTTTCTGTATATAAACATGCTTATGTATTAGTTCTGTCCCTTAACACGTGACATTCTTTGTTCGTTTGACCCGTTCATGACGGGTAAACACTTTGACCATTCTTTCACTAAAGCACTCTTTGTTCATTTGACCCGTTTATGATGGGTAAACACTTTAACTCACTTACTTTCTTTTGAGTGGGGACCCAAGCAGGAAGAAACGTTCCAAGCGCTGAAACGGAAGCTATGTGATGCTCCTGTTCTGTCTTTGCCCGAGGGAAACCATGATTTCGTTGTCTATTGTGACGCATCAAATCTAGGACTTGGTTGTGTTCTTATGTAACGAGGTAAAGTCATAGCTTATGCGTCTAGACAATTGAAAGTTCACGAGAAGCACTACACAACTCATGATCTTGAGTTAGGTGCTGTGGTTTTTGCTCTCAAAATCTGGAGACACTATCTTTATGGCACGAAGTGTGTGGTTTTCACAGACCACAAAAGTCTCCAGCATATTCTTAATCAGAAGGAGCTGAACATGAGGCAACGACGTTAGGTTGAACTCCTAAACGACTATGATTGCGAGATTCGCTACCATCCTGGTAAGGCGAATGTCATAGCCGATGCGCTTAGTCGAAAGGAGCGAGTCAAGCTTCATTCTGTTCGAACTCTATCTGATATTCAAACTCGTGTTCTTCAAGCTCAACAATATTGTGTTTCACAAAATTTGATGGGTAAGGAATTACCGCATCAACTTGAGCTTAAACTCGAAGCGAAGGACGATGGATTATTCTATTTCAAGGATCGTTTGTGGATTCCGAAACAAGACGATCTTCGCACTTTAGTGATGGACGAATCTCATAAGTCTCGATATTCTATCCATCCTGGTGCTGATAAAATGTACAAGGATCTTCGTACTCAGTATTGGTGGCCTGGTATGAAGAAGGATATTGCCTTGTATGTATCGAAATGCCTAACTTGTCTCAAAGTCAAGGCTGAACATCAACGACCATCTGGTTTGCTTGTACAACCAGAGATACCGGTTTTGAAGTGGGAGAACACTGCGATGGATCTCATCACTAAATTACCACGTACATCTAAAGGTCACGATGCTATTTGGGTTGTCATCGATTGATTAACGAAGTCAGCTCATTTTATTCCGATTCGCGAGGATCTATCTACTGATAAACTTGCAAAGATTTATGTTGATGAGATTGTATCTCGACATGGTGTCCCTTTGGATATCATATCCGATCGTGATACTCGATTTTCATCTCATTTTTGGAAGACCATGCAATCTGCTATGGGAACCCAACTAAATCTAAGCACTGCTTATCATCCCCAAACAGATGGACAATCTGAGAGGACGATTCAAACTTTGGAGGATATGCTTAGAGCATGCGTGATAGACTTTGGTGGTAATTGGGATTCTCATCTTCCGTTGATCGAGTTCTCTTACAACAATAGTTATCATGCTAGCATCAGTATGGCACCATTCGAAGCTCTCTACGGTCAAAAATGTCGTTCACCTGTCTGTTGGAATGAGATCGGTGAAGCTCAGCTTACTGGACCTGAGCTCATTCTGGAAACGACAGACAAAATCAAGAAAATTCGCGATAATCTTGTGACGGCTAGAAGCCGTCAAAAGAGTTATGCGGATGTGCGATGTAAGCCTTTGGAATTTCAAGTCGGAGACCATGTCCTACTCAAGGTGTCACCTTGGAAGGGAGTGGTGAGATTTGGAAAGAAATGAAAACTTGCACCTCGATATGTTGGACCATTTAAGATTGTTGAAAGAGTTGGAAAGGTTGCCTATCAACTAGAGCTACCTCCAGGGCTTGGAAATATCCATCCGACTTTTCACGTGTCCAATTTGCAAAAGTGTTTAGCTGACGATAATCTTCACATTCCACTCGACGAAATTCAAGTTGATGAAACGATGCACTTTGTCGAGAAACCTGTGGAGATAACGGACCGTGCAGTCAAACAGTTTAAGAACAAGCGGATTCGATTGGTCAAGGTTCGCTGGGAATCCAAACATGGCCCAGAGTTTACTTGGGAACGTGAGGACCAAATGAAGGCGAAATATCCGCAATTGTTCTCATAAGTTTCCTCTAGTTAAAATTTCGGGACGAAATTTCCTAAAGTAGGGGAGACTGTGACAACTGTGCTCTGTAATCAATATACAATGTAAAACAATGTTAATTATTAATAAAACAATGTGTTTTGGTGTTATTATGTGTGTATTTGTGTTTGACGATTTTACAATTTGATTCGATTTTGATTTCAAACTTTAAATCGCTTTCTAGAAAGTTATACGCAAACTGGTGCGTAAACGCAGTCACTTTAACGCGATAAACACTCCAGGATAGGGAAATAGGCTTAACATACCTTAAATAACCTTCACATAACTTAGAAATAAGTTTTGGATGGTTTGGTATGTCAAAATCAAGTTTGTTCGATCGTAGGGACTATTTGTGTCAAACTGCGAAACTATACCGATTTGTATAGTAACGAACGTTCCGGAACTTGATCATAAGTTAAACATACCCTAAATATCCTTTACATGGCTTAGAAATAGACTTTGAGGGGTTCGGTATGCTAAAATAAACTTATTTGATCAATAAGGACTAAAAGCGTCAAAAAGTGCATAAGTTTGCATTTTCGCGCATATCTTACGTTCTGAATATATCCGGACACCCAAAAATTTATGTAATCATTAAAATATTTTATTTTAGTGATTGGCATGATTAAATTCCATTCGTCGCTTAATTTGGATCGTTTTTGCGTTCGTTACGACTTCCGTCGTAATTAACCGAACAACGCAATCGTACGACCAAATGAGCCTACATCTGAGATGTTTTTGAGCATGTTTTGAGTTCCCTATACTTTAACTTCATTTTAGAGCCTTGAAATGGGGTTAACGGGGCTTAAATGTGTCAAATATGCATCAAAAACCAAGTTTTACAAGTTCAGGGGCTAAAACCGCAATTCTGCCAAACTTGCTTAGGCGGCCCGCGTAAGCCCAGGCCCTATATTACGTGGCCCGCGACAGACTTGTAGATCAGAGACATTGAACCAGGTCTTCCAGCTCGTTTTTGATGGTTTTGTTCATGGTTTTGGATACCATCTGCTTGTTTTGATGGTTTAACATGTCCCCTAGTTTAGCAAAACCATTTGCCCACATGTATGGCTTAGATCTTTCCCTCCTTAGCAAGAAACGATCCTAACAGTGAACCGAAAACTATATATAGGCATGCCATCCTTCCATTTTCTGCACCCTTGATCTGAATTACACTCTAAGTTGGAGCCTTTGCTTCATACCTGAGTGTTATAGATCAAGTTCTCCCTAGCTTGGACCCTTTGTAAGCTTCTTTCGTTCTTTTATTGCTTTCCAAATGCGAAAGTCAAACGGTGTTTGACTTTATGCTTTGACCATGAGTTGGTCAACACAAAGTTCGTTTGAACTTTGCAACGTGAGCGTAATCACGATGGTTATAGTCCCTTGTGACTATACCCACTGATTACCACGTTGACTAGGCGTAGTGACGAGTCGTAGTTTCGGTCAAAATGCGTATTTATGCTCATTTTGCAACCAAACTACTCTTGGGTATCAAAACACTTTGTTTTGATATCAAAATCTGTTTTCTAACTTAGTTAAACATGTTCTAACATGTTTAGCTCGTCACTTTTAGTTTAGTGCTTGTTTAGAGTCGTAAGTCAAGCGGTCTAAACCACCGCTTAGACTTTCGAACTCGAACCGTTTGGTCGATCATTAGGATCCGACCAAGCATATTTAGTGACCATAGTTGCATAGGGAATAACCTTCCGAGGTTATACCTTATGGTCACTTAGTTTAAGTAGTTGTATGATAGGTAGTTTATATGCCTTAGGAAAATGACCAAAATGCCCTTTTCATGCATAATTGGATTTTAAGCATATGTAACTTAAACATTTGTCACTAAACTGATTATGCAACATATTTAAACATGTTAGGGCATATAATACTTGTCATAGGACTAGTTAGACGTCTCAAACGCGCGTTTGCGTGAACGACGCGTTAAAGTAGCGTAAGCTACCTTAATGGGTCGTAATGGGTCGAAAGCACTTAGATTAGGTTCCGATCTAGAATGTAGGCTTTGTTAAACCATATCACATGAGTCCCAATACTCATTTGGTTTACAAGACCTCATTCTGTCCGATCTTCCGATTTAGGTGTCGATTTATTTACTAGTGATTCGATTACTAGGTGCTACTTGAATTTCCTTGATTTGCCTGAGCTTGTTGAGTTCTTTAGATCAAGGATACTTTGCACTTCGATGTGAGTAAATAGATCCCCTCTTTTATTGTTTTCAATTGTTTTGGGGTGATTCATATGTATTAAAATGATTTTGATATTTTAACGATGGTTTCAAAAATGATTAAAATGGTTTATATTAAACTAATAACGATTTCGATAATGTGAATGAACTTGTTGGACGTATTTACATAACGAATAACATTCATTAGCATTGATCAAGCCGACCGGTATTAGGTTATGGTACCATAGGATCTGACAAATCCCGTTATCAGACTACACCCATGGTTATGTGTGGGGGTTATAGGTAACCACCGAATCTGATGATTGTTAACTTACCCTTTGGTGGTTTGTTAATGCGAGAAGCGAGATAGTCGAGTCACGAAGGTTTGAATGTTATTAGCGAGACGACCAAAAGTAGTTTCACAATTAAAACGAAAACGATTTTGGGACGAGTTAAACGATTTGAAACGACTTAAACGAGATAAACGATTTGAACAAACGATTGGTTTGGGTTGTGATTAGGTAATGGGACGGGTGTAACATGATAAAAGCATGGTAGATACGCCGCTGGTACATCTTATATATAAGTGCTTTTATCATATTATATTCTGTGTCATTATTTAGTTCACTTGGGAAACGATTTTGAAACGATGTCACACGACGAGGTTTTCTAAATGATATAATCCATATGAGTTTTATTAACGAGGTTTTACGAGTTGATTTACTAAAACAAATGTTTTGGGGTTAAGAATCATGGCTACGAGATTTTATAAACTATAACCAACTTGATTTGAGTTGGTTAATTATGTTGCAATACACTTTTCAAAACGAGGTTTGTACTTTTGACTCTTGTAGTCTAATGAGGTACTGCAACATATAAATGAGCCATGAATCCGATACTCTCATAAAACCTATGTGCTCGCCAGCATTTCTTTGCTGGCTTTGTTTTTACATATGTTTCAGGTGGTGTTGCATGATGTTGATTGCTAGGATGCATGATTCACTTAGGTTCTGGACGAGGCCTTAGTGACTTAATAACAATGATAGACGATATGTAACTTGTTTGTTTGGTTTAAAAGACAATGTAAATCATTAAATAAATCAATAAAACGAAACTTTTGTATCCGTGGTTGTGAAACAATAATTCTGTTGCAACACTCCCTAACGTTTCCGCCGAGGTTTCGTTGTTTTGACGTGGTCGGGGTGTGACACTATCTAAGCACAATATACAAGTATTTCATGCTTTCATTCATACTTCTTGCATTCATTCATCAACACAACTAAGCATCAAATAAATTTCATACTATATTTCAATCTAACTAACAAGAATTCATCACATACAACATAATAAATCGAATTTGCACATGATTTGGACATGGGTGATTCACCCATGTTGCCACTTTCATCATTAATGGGGGTTTCACCTTTAATCATTAAGTTACTTAAAATTATTCATAATCCAAGTCCTATTTGGTGATTCTAACACACCTTCATACTTAATTTCATACAATTTCAAAAATTGATCATAAATCCACTTCATATTTAATCACAAAATCACAAATTACAACTTACCACATGTTTATTAGGTTGAGATGTGATATGGAATCATCATTCATTCAAAGCTTCACTATAAAATTTTGATCTTGATTTGGAAGAATTGTGATGGATTGAATGAGATGAAGTTCTTGTTCCTCCTCTTTCTCTATACACGACATATATGCACACACACACTAGTGTTTGGTTTTTATAAAAACTTTCAATCAACTTTCTATATTTAGCCCCTCATGTTTGCCATCTTAATTCATTTACCACAAACCTTGTATTTTACTATAAGACTTATAGTTTTAACTAAGTTAAATAACTTAGTTATCACCTTTCATTCCATAACTCGTGAAACCATACTAGTAAGTAAAACATTCAGGTTTTAGGGCGTTACAAACTTAATATTTGATCATTTAAAAAAAATTACAAACATTATCAAATATTGTTCCATCTAGAACACGATTAAAAACATTTAATTACATTCTCTATACATATATGTATTAGACCAATGTTTGATGAAAAGATACATAGTGGAAACAATATATAATAATACACAAGTGTATACGTCTGGTATATACCGACCTATACACACATATGTACTTGAATAATACACGGGTGTATAAATCTAGTTTATATCGACCTGTGGGAACAAAATGTAATAATACACAAGTGTATAAGTCTTGTATATATTGACATGTATACACATATGTTAAAAAAACATAATTTAATTAGATTTAATTTTAAAAAGAACATAAGATTTTATTTAAAAAAAATATTAGTCCTTCAATCTCTTATAATTAAAATAATAGAGAAATAATTAAAAATGAGAGAGAGAGAAAGAGAGAGAGAGAGTTAAGAAATGAGAAAATTAAGAGATTTTAATTAAAAATACTTGGCTAATGTCAATCTTACAATTTTAATCTAGATTAATGATCAAGGGCCAAGATTAGTTCACCTAGTTCTCTCTCAAGAAGTTCACAAATGAACCTAATCTTATATATATATATATATAGGACAATTTTTTAATTTTATTCATACCAAAATAATCATAGCCATTGATCAAGTTTGATGTAAGCTAATCAATGGTTCACAATGGGTTTCCATAGTTTCCTTAAAAAGATAGAGTTTCTTATATAACCAAGCCCTAGGACAATATATATATAAGATAAGTATGCATAAGGTTTAACTTATTACATTGAACGAGGGTAGAGATTGAACAAAAAATATAAAAAGTAGCAAATGTAACCCAATTCTTTTCATATGTAATCTTAAAAAATGTGTAAATTTACCATATTGACCATCCAGTATGTTTTATAATGTATTATGATACATTATAAAACATTTAAGATGGACAACATCGTAATTTCTCAAAAATTTTAAGATACATGTTATAACATTCTAAGCTTACTAGTGGGAAACCCGCGCGTTGCTGCGGAGTCGATAATACAGGACGAGAATATAATTCAAATCTTGAAACAATAAAAATTATAATATATTAGGTGTGGTTCTCATTATCCACCTATGCGAACAATCAAAACAACCCTTTTAAAGAAAGCAATTTTTAACCAACCCGACCCGACCCGAAACCCATTTTGACCCGGACCTGTTTCAACCCGAACCCGTTTCGACGCGAACCTGTTTCGAGCCGAACCAAAACAACCCTTTTTTTGTAATTGACCCGTTTTGACCCAAACCCGTCACTAACAAACTCATGTCAATTTTGTTCCTCCACATTTTGCAGTAAAATAGATCCGAATGTAATATGAATATTAAACCTATGATTACCTCTGCAGATCGGTTAATGTCAACGGACGGTGTTGGAAGCACATTGACATGTCAGGTGCTCTGGACCCAACTTGGAGATTGCTCGTTTTCAAGTGAAGATATAGCTCATTTCCCATATAGCTCATTTTTCTTTTTTGACTTGTTTGAGATAAAAGCAACCCAAATCCCGACCCATACGCCATACTATTTGTAAATGGGTCAAAATTGATTCAACACCTTCTGTTGAGATGAGAATTTCCATTTTTGCCCATGATTACTATCACATATTGCTGTTATTATACATAAAAATCAAAGGACTTCATTTCGCACAATCGCAAATGGCTTAGTGTACTACAATAGTAAAATCGTATAGTTAACGAACATATAAATCCAAAGAGTTTGAGATATGGATAACAAGTCTTCATGGCCTTTTCAGTTTATCACCATGAAACGTCATGAATCTCCACTTGTGCACTTTTATATAACTCGAATCGTTTAGCCAAAGACGAGCGCGTCTCCATGATTGCTGGATCTTCATCCAAGAGCTTTGTTAACTGACTTTGCTGCATATAAAATTAAAAGATTAGCTTCGACAACCATTTATAAGAGAACAGTTTTTGTTTTAAAAAAAAAAAAAAAGTTTCAAGTCAACCCATCTTGTAAAAAAAGTTTTTCAACTCAACTCCACAAAACTTCTAGTTATAACAATGGCAAGTTAAACAGTAGAACATTTTTTTCGACACAGCCCAGCAAAGAAATGGCCAGCTAAGTTGCGTTTTGCTTCGCGCACTTGATAGTGAACCACAAATTTAGAAACCTAGTTCACTACATATTGTAGTTATGTCGTTCATGTTTTCATATTCCTAGTATTTGGACCCACAAAATGAAAGCATTAATGAACTCGACTTCTTGAAGAAGGTTTCGGAAAAAAGTCAGCGGTCATATAGCAACATTCTATATCAACAAGTGTAGCTTTTCTAATTTCCTTTTTCATTCTTTCAGGCGACAACCAAACAATCTTTTATCTCGTTCATGGGTTTTCGAAACAAGAAACACACCATTGTCTCGCTCATGGCTTTTCAAACCAGCTTCTTTAAGATGATATGAACCTAAAATGTTGAAAAGTTAACTTCTTTTCCAAAACCAAGAATAGGAAAACTAAAAGTAGACATTTACTTTCTCAATTCAGGTTGTGATGTTGAAAAGTTAACTTCTTTTCCAAAACTAAGAGTAGACATTTACTTTCTCAATTCAGGTTGTGTTTATCTCAAGCGGGTAATGCCAAAAGTATGTAGTTAAACAGAACATGGCCCAAATGGTTTAATTTTTTGTACCTGTTAAACGAGTTGATAAAAACACTATGGTCAGTCCGCACGGCCTGACCCGATGCGGGTTGGCCCATTTTTAGTGGTACCAGAATGGCCTGTTTCAACCTAGAATAGTTTTGACCCATAACTCAAAATACCCATCATGCTACTTCAAAATAAAAGATTTGCGAAGTACCCGCTGGATGGTGCTCATTAGGGTCACCATATGAGGAGAATTGACCTTTGCACGACTTGCTATCTGTCACATATACGAAAAACATTATAATAACATGTTAATGTAGTCGCTGAAAATGCACCAACTTTGGATGTAACAGTACAAACCTCGTCAAGTTGGATGTAACCAAACGGTAAATTGGGATCGCTTTCATCAATCATCCGGTTTAATAACTTAGCAAGGTCATTTTTTGTACCATTACCCAACCATCCCCATTCTCTTGCCAAAGTACGCATTGCTGTAAGATAGGATTCACAATGAAGCGAGCCGGTGCATAGAGGCCCACAAACAACAAGTGAATCAGGCACCTGTAAGATCAAATATAAACAGTTAACATATCATGTAAAGAAATTAATATTTTAAAATAACACAAAAATAACTTTAGGAACCATACATCTGATCCACAAGGACACTTTATTTGACCAAGTTTGACCCAAGAAATAGCTTGAGAATGTCCACAAGACTCGCAGTAGCCAATAAACCTATAATGACCGTAACAGAATACATTTAGAAACACAATTAATTGGCTTTTATGAAAATTTTGTAAAGTAGAACAAACTATAACAAGTGGTAAATGCCATGTGGTGGCTTTCCTCGGTTAACGCCTAGCAACACTCTAAACACAGGCCCGTGATATGAATAGTATGAGAAAAGCAGCGAAACGTGATAACCGAAAACAGAAGCTTCCCGCATTGCTCCGCCTCCTCAAACCGATTTCATTTGAGTAAGGAAGCGGCTGAATATATGCCCCATATGCAGCCAAAGAACTAAAGAGCATAAAACTTGTCAGAAAGGATTCAAATGATAAGCTCAGACACGAGTAAAGAGCTATGCTTTAATTCTAGATCAAATCACTGAATCTCAAGCACAAATAAGCAGATGATAATAACTACCTTGCCAATATCGTTATAAGGGTCATTTCGGTCAATATGAGTTTCACCATCAGTGTTAAGTAGTTTTCCCTAAGTACCCTTAAGTCACCAGCAAAGCATGACCATCTTTAACAATCAATATAAGAAAACTGAACATAAATTGGCACCCAAGAACAACTAAATCTGGATGTCAAAATTTTAATTTATTATATAAGATCTAACCAATACGTATCATTATTAACAAATAGAATGTAAATAAATTGAAGATCGATCAAATTTAACGAATATAAGATCTAACCAATACGTATCATTATTAACAAATAGAATGTAAATAAATTGAAGATCGATCAAATTTAACGACGACACGGGAAATAGAAACACGGAAACCTGACAATAAACCTCGTCGATGATGTATGATCCTGATTGCTAATTGAAGAATGATTTCAACTGCGGAGTTCGTAACGGGGTACGAGACTGATTATAGGCAACTGAACTCGCAAATGACCACCCAATTCAATCATGGATTCCATCTTAAATAATTGTGGGTCTGAAACGTCTGGGCAGATTCAATTGATTATTTGGTAATTGCTTCCACCGTTTCAATCATCGCGTCTTCAATTTACATCGTCATCAATTGACTCTTCAATTTACACCGACTGTTGGGCTGGAGATTTTGTTATGCAAGATTCGTTTAGGCCACAGACATCATTGAGGGCAAATATGGGAGAAGGGGATGGAAGATTAGGGTAACAAGCATGACTCTTGAGTTGCCGTCTTAAAAATTGTAATGGAAATTACATTTTTGTCCCACTGAAATGCTTATATATAGTATATATATATATATATATAGATAATACAAGTGTTATATACTATAATTTCTAATTTGTTCTCATTTAATAAACTTCTCCTTATTAATACATTATTTAATACACATGATTATTTAACTTACCACATTAATTATTAATTTAAACATAAGACTTTAAATTGTGATTTGAATTTGTACCAACTATTTATATTTTTTGAGTAAGATTATTGTAAAATTGGGTGACATAAGAAGTGAAGGATGAATTTTTTTTTAACTTTTTTCATATCTTATCAAGTGCGTATTTTGGTTCTCAAAATTCAAAAAAAAAAAAAAAAAAAAAAAACAAAAAAAAAAAAAAACAAAAATCGTGTATTTACAGTAGTAGAGTAATTATATAATTACTCTACTAGAATAAATATACGATTTTTTTTACATTTTGCAACTAAACATCATGCTTAAGTAGATGGTAAAAAAAAACTTCCTTTAGTTCTCATGTTAAGACTCATTTGTATGTTAAGACTCATTTGTATTTGATCTTTACACTACATTTTTAACTAAATACTACTAAATTAAATATTATGATATTTAAATACTTAAATATATAATTGCTAAATATTTATAACAATAATTTCACCAAAATAAAAATACATAGGAAAAAAGTTGTTGCATTTGGTACATATAGCCCACCTCGCAAATGACAATTTTATCCCTCTAAGAAAGTTCATACTACCATACTAGCAATATATAGGAAAAAGAGGTTGTATTTATAGTTGGGATTAGGTTTGGTGCTAAAGTGGTGGTTGGGGTTGAAAGGAGAGAAACGGAGCCAAAATTCGCAAATTGAAAACAATCTGCCAGACTAGGTTCCATACGGACCGCAAGGATGCTCCAGTCAGAAATCCAAAAATCCAAAAATTTCATTTTTGATTCTTGTGGTTATTGGGTTGGTTATTTGGGTCCATAAACGCATAGTGAAACATGTTTTTGGGTATTTTAAGGTCTATATAAGTATGTGTAATGTATGAACATGTATGTCATACCAAGAAAATGTAGTCTCGATGTATGGCTCAATTTTTAAATTAAAAACGTGTATTTCGTGATTGTTTATATATTGTGCAAGTATGATTAAACAAAATGATATAAATATAATTTCCATTATGATCAAGTATCAGAATTATAAGGATTGAAATTGAAATACAAATTACAAATAAATGAAAAAGAATTGGACAGTGTTACAACACCTTAGCCCTGCGTCCCTTTCCGTGCCGAGGTTTGACAGTGTTAGCGCCCCTTGCATGGGTTACATGGCACCACCACGCCCCACAACTCTTGCTTTGTCTATTTGCTTTATTTTTGTTAGGATCAGGACAATTCATGGCATGTGTCGGTAGATGCGACTGCACAAGGCCCAACTTTTTTAGGCCCAAGAACATAAAATTATCCGTTCCATATGTACATCAAATATATACAAAACCCAAATAAGTTAATAATATTCAATTGAGATGGTTGGCCTTCTTAATTACATTATAGAGGTAAGTAGGGGTGCTAGATGGGTTGTGTTTGCGGGTTAGTGGGTTTAACCTGACCCGAACCCGACTCGAACCCAAAAATCGTATCATACATATTAACCTGAACACGACCCGAAGTTTTGTGGTTGACCTGAACACGACCCGTTCAACCCAATTTTTTTAATTTTTTTTATGAAACTGATATATTAAAATTAAAATTTACTTAAAAACACTAATGTATATAACTCAATTATATTTAAATTATAAAGTCTCATGTTAATTTCTCTTTTTAAGTTATAATTATGACATAAAATACACACTTTATTTAAATTATGACATAAAATATATTGTAAAAATAATTAATATAACATAAATGTGTTAAACGGGTCAACCCGCCAACCCGATCGGGTTGACCCGAACCCGACCCGTTAACCTAAACGGGTTCGTGGGTTCAACCTGAAACTGACCCTAACCCGTTTAGACTAAACCTGAACCCGCAAATTTCGTGTTAGGTTCGTGTCGTGTTTTCAGGTCGTATCAGAAATTTACACCCCTAGAGGTTAGTTCTAAACCTAGCATCTACAATTTTGTTTATATAATCTTGAAACATATAGGTAAATCAAATGTGAAAAAGCAATAAATTTTGGTGTTATGCGTGTGGGTCTTATGGGGCCTTTCCCCCACCACTTACACGTTAAATTGGCCCTTCTCCCCCTCCATCCACATGTAATCTATCCCTACATTTCAGTGTCATATTGTATTATCAATGATCTCTTGGCCTAGTAGTTAAATAGAAGGTATGAAACTTTGCTTCTTTTGAAGGTTTTGGATTTAAATTCAGGCAAGGGGGATTTTAATACTAACTTGGTGATATTAATATCTAATTACTAATCCAATTAACGAGATTCTAACGTTAGACCGTTAAGAAAAAAGCATCTATATTGTATTCAAGAAAGCGCTTAACTATCCCAGAATCATATTATTAAATTGTTTGGATTTTTTTTTAACGGCCAACAAACTCAATGCCGAGCACTCTTGGGGCACCCACCGGACAAACGGAGTACTCCGAGAGTAACCCGAGTCCACCACCAATTCCGGGGAAAACACGGTAACCCACCCGCCCGTAGGCACGACGGTAAAATTACCGGTAAAACCCGTTTGGCTCAAGTATCCAACCCAGGTTTCTCCGGGTCTCCTATCATTGCCCACCAGTGCATCACTCTGCACCAAGTGGAAGTCAAACCTACATCTCTCAAAAGAAATTCTCAACCACTTGATCTATTTTATGTAATGTATAAAACGAAGTACTTTACTTTTTTAGCCTAAAAAATTTTAACCATGTGCGGTCACATCTCCCACACATACCATGGCCATTCCTACTCATTCACAATGTTTTTAATAAATACTATATATTCATGGTAAAAAATAAAAAAATGAGTCGAGTCAAATATAATACGTTTTCATGCTTATTTTTTATGTATATTTTAATGTCAATTTTGTTTAAGAAACGAGTCATGTCAAATATAATACATCTTGATTCGATAGTATAGATTCGAGTTGTTGGTCTACGTTTCAACGTAAATTCATTTGGAAACGAGTCGGCTCAAATGTAATATGTTTTCATGCTTACTTTTTATGTACGTTCTGACGTAGATTTTGTTTTCATTTATAATATGTTTTCATGCTTACTTTTTATATGCGCTTTGACGTAAATTTTGTTTGAAAACGAGTCGAATCAAATATGATATATTTTGATTCGTCGATTAAATTTAGGGTAAATTACTTTTTGAGTCCCTGTGTTTTAGTGGTTTTAACTAGTTGAGTCCAAAAGCAAAAAGTTTAACGACCTGAGTCCCTATAAGCATTTTCATTAACCATTTGAGTCCTTTTGAGTCCAAAAAATTGGACTCAAATCGTTATAAAATGAACAAAATTGAACTCAAAACGTTATAAAATAAATGGCTAGGGACTCAGGGCGTTAAACTTTTTGATTTTGGACTCAAGTGGTTAAAACCACTAAAACACAGGTGTTATGGATGAAATTCTGAGACCATATCCTGGATAATATCTTGAATTATATCTTGGCTATATGGTAAATGTTCATTCTCAGGATGCTGACTCAGGATATTGGTAACATCCTGAATGGTATCCTGAGGATCACTAACGGATTATGTGCAGGAGTACGAGTCCAAGCTTGCAACGTTCATGAGGACTTTTTCCCCGGAAGACTCGGTCCAAGTTGTTCGAAGAAAGACGTTGAAGCCGCTTTACTTGGTCTCCAACGTTAACTAAGGAATATTCGATGGCATCCCCCGTTTGTAGGAGATTTTGTTTCATTTCTTAGCTATAAATAGACGGATATATCAGATCAAATAGGACACAACACTCACTGCTCTCAAACACTTCTACTCTCTCGCAACTCACACTTTCTGAAAAAACATTGTAACACTTAGCGATCTGATCAATATCCTGCACTGTATCCTGACGTTTGAAGTAATAAGAAGAACAAGGCAGCTGCGATTGTCAGCTCCCGAGGTTTTGTGCCGGCGATCTAGCTTGATCATGGGCTTTCCTCGTATATCTCGTGTCACCCCTTTACTTTCTGCTCATTGTTTGATTATAGATATAGCTCGATATCCTGAAACTATTTTTGAAAACTAACAAGCCAACATATTTTTCACGAAGTATTACTAGCGCACTACCTCACAAAACTAATTTGATCACTTAATTGCTTCGTTAATTTTTGACCAAAACAATTCGGCGCCCACCGTGGGGCAAGTGGTGCTATTTCTACTAAAAGCTCTTGCAAAATCATTACTTGGTTTTCTATTTTCAATTTTTTTTACCACATTATTTTCAATGGCCTCGAGATCAAACATGAGCTCTTCCACCGTGTCTGCTGCAACCTCTGCTACAATTGATTCGGTGCTTCCACCACCTCCTCCAAGGATGCAAGCCTTCTCACAGCCTCAGGATATTATATCTACTAGGAGTGTTCAGGGATCTGCTCATGTTTTAGCTTCTAATGATGAAATTCTAACTTTGTTTGGTAGTATACAGGAACAGATGAAGCAACAGCAGGAGACCAACCAAATGCTGATGAGAGAAATACAACTCTTAAAATCCAGCTCAAGCAGGCCCGCTGAGGATACCGTCACTCCCTTGCAACCCAGGGCTTTAAACTTCAGTTCTGCAGTATATACAGAGGATAACAGGGGGAATATTGTGCCTAGCCATTCCCAAAATCATATTCCTGAGATACCCTCTTCGGTTAGGGTGTCAACTGTGAGAAGCTTAGGATATGCTTCAGGATATGGACAGAATCCTCAGACTGGTAACATATCTAATAATAATACTCTTGCTATTAATGGTATTGGGTCTTTGCAGGACGTAGGTATGACATCAGCACTTTCCAGGGAGATTCAAAAGTTGAAGGACATGATATCCAGTGTACCTGGAGTAGTCCAGCCGATCCCTGAAGTATCCCAGGATAGCCATAAGATATATCGGTTTGCATATCCTATCTGTGATGCTGAAATTCCAAAAAGATTTCAGACCCCCAACATGAAGCTCTATGATGGAACTACGGATCTTGAGGAGCATATTGCCCAGTATAGGGAAAGGATGGAGATCAACCCTATCCCTCCAGATCTCAAGGAAGCATGCCTATGCAAGGGTTTCGGTTCTACCTTAACAGGAACAGCCTTAAAATGGCTTTTAAACGTTCCTCCTCATTCAATTACATCATTTGCTCACTTAGTCAATTTATTTAATAGTCAATTTTCTTGCAGTCGAAGTTTTGAAAAACTAACAAGTGATCTCTACAGGATAACTCAAGAACCTCAGGAATCTTTAAGAGATTATGTGAACAAGTTTAGCCGTGAATCCTTAGATATTCCACATCTTGATGTTGCAACATCTGTGCAGGCTTTAAAGATGGAGTTGCAAAAAAGATTCTCAATTTTACCAGGATCTTGTAATGAACTCATGCAGGAACCTGGATGAAGCTCGGAACAGGGCTTTAAGATATATTCAACTGGAGGATGACAAAAAGATGCAAGAGATGATGAATTCATCCACAACCTATGAATCAACCAATAGGAAATCAGAATCCTCGTACAAACCATATCGCTCCAAGCCATATGGCAGAAATGATAGCAACAAAGTGAATGCGGTTGAAGACAAGGATCCTGAAGAGTATCCTGAATTATCTGAGTATTGTTTTTCTGTTAACATACCTGAACTAATGTATGCTATGCAGGGTTTAGGAGACAAAACTAGGTGACCCCGGAAGAATCAACAAAAAGCTAATTGGAAGGATAAGTCCAAATGGTGTGCCTTCCATGAGGATTTCGGACATGTTACTGAGGATTGCATTGCTCTGAGGAAAGAAATAAGCTATCTCCTGAGCAAGGGATATCTGAAGGATCTCCTAGGAAGAAAGAAGAATAAGGGTCAGGATACTGAGAAGGATCCTGAACGAGCAGCGTCACCTCCTGCGGATGCCAAGATAATTAACTTCATTTCAGGAGAATCCGACATTTGTGGGACTTCATATTCTGCGGCCAAAAGACATGCAAAAGAGGCTAAGGCCGAGAGAGGAGATAAGCCAACCAGGATGACAACCCTCACAACTGATAAAGTGATCACCTTCGACAGTGATGATAGGGATACTGTCCAGGATCCTCACCATGATGCTCTGGTAATAACCTTATATGTGGCTAACCATTTTGTACGCGGGATACTGGTGGATAATGGCAGCTCCGTCAACATAATTCTACTAGAGACGTTGAAGAGGATGAATGTATCCCCGATGGATATCACTTCAAAGTCCACTGTACTTGTTGGGTTCAGTGGAGAAGCTAGGAATACCGTGGGAGGGATAAAGTTACCAGTATATGTTGAAGGGGTCAACTTAATGCAACGCTTTTGTGTGATGGACTCCTTATCCTGCTATAATATTATATTGGGCAGGCCATGTATCCATGATATGAAGGTTGTGCCATCAACTTATCATCAATGCATCAAGATCCCTACTCCTTGGGGGGTTGTCAAGGTGGATAGTGATCAACATGAAGCAAAGGAGTGTTACTCATCCTCGATGAAATCCTCAACCAAACCTAGTGCAGCATAGCAATTAAAGATGCGAGCCCAGGATATCGTGGAGGATTCAGAGCATGATGTAAAGAAAATTATCCTGGATCAGGATAATCCAGATATCTCGGTGCTCGTAGGAACCAATATCCCGCAGGATATTGAGGATCAGTTGACTAACTTTTTGAAATGCAGGATGTCAACATTCGCGTGGAAGCACGAGGATATGACAGGTATTTCCAAGGATATTATAACTCATAAGCTTGGTATTGATAGGTCATTCAAGCCTGTCCAACAAAAGAGATGGAAGTTTGCTCCGTAACGAAATATGATTATTCAAAAAGAAGTAGAGAGGTTATTGAAATCCAAAATGATCAGGGAGGTCAAATTTCCAAGATGACTAACAAAGCCTGTCCCAAAGACCCATTTCCTCTTCCTTATATTGACTCAATGGTGGATGCTACTGCCGGCCATGAGATGTTAACCTTCATGGATGCATCCTCAGGATTCCAGCAGATCCAAATGGAACCTTCGGACCAGGAGGATACTGCTTTCATGACACCAACAGGTATTTATTGTTATACTGTTATGCCCTTTGGTTTGAAAAATGTAGGTGCAACATATCAAAGATTGGTAAACATAATGTTTAAAGACAAGCTGGGGGACACCATGGAGGTGTACATCGATGACATGGTAGTGAAATCTAAGAAGGCTGAGGATCACCTCCAGGATATTAATGGAGCATTTGATATCCTGGATCAATATAACATGAAGCTAAATCCTGCCAAGTGCCATTTCGGAGTTGGAGCAGGAAAGTTTTTAGGATATATGGTGACTAAAAGAAGGATAGAAGCAAGCCCAGAACAGATCAAAGCCATCTTGGATATTAAGTCACCTTCCAATATGAAGGATGTTCAAAGACTGACGGGACGAGTAGCAGCATTAAACAGATTTATTTCAAGATCCTCATAAAAATGCAAGGAAATTTATGATATCCTGAAGAAGAACAAGAAGTTCGAATGGGGAGAGAACAAGAAGCAGCCTTGCAGGATTTGAAGCAGTATATTTCAACTGCACCTTTGTTGATGAAGCCTGAGGATGGTGAACCATTGTCCCTATACCTCGCAGTATCAGGGAATGTTGTAAGTACTGTTCTCATAAAGGATCATGAAGGTCAACAATATCCTGTCTATTATGTTAGCAAAAGTTTGTTAGATGCTGAAACTAGATATTCTCATTTAGAAAAATTAATATTAGCCCTAGTTATGGCATCAACAAAGCTTAGACATTACTTTGAAACACATAAGATTCATGTTAAAACCAATTATCCTGTTAAAAATGTGCTTTGAAAACCTGAAATGTCAGGTAGAATGGTTAAATGGTCAGTAAAATTAAGTGCCTATTGTTTTGGTCAAAAATTAACGAAGCAATTAAGTGATCAAATTAGTAAAGTGAGGTAGTGTGCTAAAAAGTGTGTTGAAAATATGTCGGTTAAGTTATTTAGAAAATCAGTATTCAGGATACGACTCAGGATATTGAGCTGTATCTATGATCAAACTATGAGCAAAAAGTAAAGTAAACGACACGAGATGTACGAGGAAAGCCCTTGATCAATCTAGATCGCCGGCATAAAACCTCGGGAGCTGACAATCGCAGCTGCCTTGTTCTTCTTATTGCTTCAAACGTCAGGATACAGTGCAGGATATAGACCAGATCGCTAAGTGTTACAATGCTTTTGTATGAAAGTGAAAATTGCTAGAAAGCGAGTGTTAAAGTGTAGCGAGTGTGAATGTGATGTCTTATTCGATCCGGTATACCCACCTATTTATAGTTACAAAATAGAAACTAAAATTCCTATAAATATGGGATGCTCCCGAATATTCCATAACTAGCCGTTTGGAACCAAATAAAGCGGGCTTAACGTCTTTCCTCGAACAACTTGGACCGAGTCTTCCGCGGAATGAGTCCTTGTGAACGTTGCTAGCTTCTAACCCACGTACCTGCACATAATCCGTTAGTAATCCTGAGGATACCATTCAGGATGTTACCAATATCCTGAACCAGCATCCCGGATGTAAACAGATACTATATAACCAAGATATAAATCAAGATATTTTCCAGGATATGGGCTCAGAATTTCTCCCATAACAATTGTCCCCAAAAATGTTACCGTTTGTCATCCTGCACTAACGGTTACATTTTTACGAAGACCGAGGTAATTAATAGATAAGACCAATGATGTGACCGTTTTCAACTACCCAGCCTATATTTACTCATCATGCCCTATATCTTCTCATCCTCATCTCTTTTTTAATCATAATCGACAAGGAAAAGGTAACATTCTCTCTCTCATCTTCATATTCATCTTTATCCTCTTTCTCCGGCGAAAAATTCAGGTGACCAAATGCCAAGGCAAACAAGATCCAGTTCAGGTGACTCGGCTCCCACATTCATCCAACAGAACCTTCTCCAAGAACCGGAGAAGGAAGTATGTACCTTCGATAGTGCCCACCTGTCAGCCTTAAAATCCTCCGGCATCTTCCCGGAAGGAACTGTATTTAGACCGTTTGACCGGGAAATCCGGTCGGATATGGTCTCCAGCGAGTGGATATGCTTCAGTGCTTTCCCTTTTACCCTAGGGCTACAATTCCCCTTTCCGGACTTCATCACCGAATTCTTTAATATCACAAAAATCTCTTTCAGCCAAACCATGCCAATGCTCTGGCGTGTTTTGTCTGTTCTTGACCAAATCAAGAGAAACCATATTCCTGATCTTTCCGTCTATGATCTACCCCTAGCTTACAAGCTTAGATGCCATGGATCATGTAGATTTCTGTTTTATTCTACTTCCGGTGACCCATTGATACTTCGTGCCACCAGGAACGAGGATGGTTGGCAATCCAAGTTTTTCTTTGTAAAAAGGGACTCAATCCCTGGTGGAACGGATTATCCGATGAGATGGTTGAAGAAGGGTAGGATTTAGGGTTTAAAGATGATCCTGCCTCTTATCCTACTTTATATCCTGAACTGACCAATTTCATTTTCTCTGTTGTGTATGCAGCTGATTTCAGGAAGATTGCACCTCCCCTTGCTGATTCTCAAAAAAGAATAGACGCCGTCAGACTCCTTTCAGAGGCAGAGAGAAGCTTCAACCCATCTCCACCAACTCCAAGCCCTCTTTCAAGCGCAAACATGTCTGGTAAGGATCCTGCAAGATATCCTGTACACACATGTTTTTATTTGACATTCTTAGGAGAGATTTAGAATTTTACTCCCTGTGTGCAGACTCCAGCAAAGTTCCAGTCTATCTAGACCTTGACGAACTCGACAGCTACCCAACTCCAGCCACAGTCAAGAAGGAGACTCCTGCTGCTACTAGCTCCAAGCCACTCCCGGCTCCCAAGGCCAATCCAAGAACTCGTGCTTCCACAGCAAAAAAGAGGAAAGGTCTTGAAGTCAGTGCTCCAGGTTCAGAAGGGTTCTCCTATGATGAACTCAGTTTCTCTGATTCTTTAGAACCAATGACATCCTTCCTTAACAAGGTAATATCCTGACGCATATCCTGCACATATATCCTGCACGTATATCCTAATAGGATATCCTGACAGGATATCCTGATCAATATATTCTAACTCATACCTGAAATTGATGTGCAGGGCCTCCAGCATTTGCTCCATTTGTATAATGATGCCTGTGGTACTGTTGCACTCCATGAAGCCAGGATCAAACAGCTTGAAAGCACCGTCGCTGACCAAGGTGCCATTGCCGAAGCGAAGGGCCGACACTACGAAAGCCTGCTGAAGAAGGTCACCCAAGACGCTGAGCTCAAACTTGCCACCGTTCAAATGGATCATGATCAAGCCTTGGTCAATTTCCGGGAGGGAATCAAGGCTTCTGCTATCGTCTCCCTGTTACAAGCACGCATCAAGATGGCCTACGAGGCCAAGGATACGGGCCTTGTTTGTCCATCTTGGCCAGTTGAATCCTGGGTGGCCAAGCTAAAGGAGCTCGGAGGCAAAGCTGTGCCACTTCCTGTTGAAGCTGGTGAGTCTTCTAAGTCAGCAGAGGTGGTGATCCAGGCTGGAGACAAGAAGGATGCTGGAGCAGATGCTGGGATGGATACTGGTGAGGATGCTGCTCAGGATGCTGGTGCCGAGAAGTCTGAGAAGGTTGGAGAAGATGCCGCTGTGTGAGGGCATTTAGGTGGGCGATGACGGATATATGTGCCAAGGCCAGAGCCCACCTTTTTAAATTTGAATGTTGGTCTGTAATCCCTTAAACAATTTACTTTTCTGCACTTTACTTTTCTGCACCTGAACAATTTACATTTCCTGCATGCTTTTTGAACAATACAACAGTTGGAGGTGGATGGGTCTCGGTTTGAGATGAAACCTTCAACTGTTGGGTAAATATGGTAAGGAACTATTAGTGCTCTTAGTGGATGGGCCTTGTTTTGAGGTGAAACTAAGAGCACATATTTTGGTATGTTAATAATATAACTTCTCTTTTGACTTTATTATTGTTGTCATTGATATACAAATTTTACTTGTGAAAACTGTTTGGTTTGTACATTTTTAGGAATATATATTATAAACGTATCCTGGAAGATATCCTGAAAGATATCTTGATCAGGATATTGAAATACAACCTATAAATTGTCCAAATAAAAAAGGAGAAATCATACCAGAAATTCTTAGAGAACCAATTTCAATCCTCCATTATAAGTTTGTCCCCAGTGCATACTTATAAACTCGGATCCATCCTTTGAATAGTATAATGTATGTCCCCTGTGTTCGACACAGAAACGCAAATGTATTCATACTTTGACTTGAATAAATTCCGAATACCCCAGGGCAAAACCCCTGATATCCTGCAATGAATCCTTAGCATACTTGGGATAAACCCTTAACATCTCGGGGATAATGTTTTGGTCAAAAATTACCGAAGAAATTTAGTGATCAAATTAGTAAAGTGAGGTAGTGTGCTAGAAAGTGTATTGAAAATATGCCAGTTAAGTTATTTAGAAAATCAGTATTCAGGATACGGCTCAGGATATTGAGCTGTATCTACGATCAAACTATGAGCAAAAGTAAAGTAAACGACACGAGATGTACGAGGAAAGCCCTTGATCAATCTAGATCGCCGGCATAAAACCTCGGGAGCTGACAATCGCAGCTGCCTTGTTCTTCTTATTACTTCCAACTTCAGGATACAGTGCAGGATATAGACCAGATCGCTAAGTGTTACAATGCTTTTGTATGAAAGTGAGAATTGCTTGAGAGCGAGTGTTAGAGTGTAGCGAGTGTGTATGTGATGTCCTATTCGATTTGGTATACCCACCTATTTATAGTTACAAAGTAGAAACTAAAATTCCTATAAATATGGGATACTCCCGAATATTCCATAAGTAGCCGTTTGGAACCAAAGAAAGCGGGCTTAACGTCTCTCCTTGAACAACTTGGACCGAGTCTTCCGCGGAATGAGTCTTCGTGAACGTTGATAGCTTCTAACCCACGTACCTGTACATAATCCGTTAGTAATCCTGAGGATACCATTCAGGATGTTACCAATATCCTGAATCAGCATCCCGGATGTAAACAGATACTATATAACCAAGATATAAATCAAGATATTTTCCAGGATATGGGCTCAGAATTTCACCCATAACAATTGTCCCCAAAAATGTTACCGTTTGTTATCCTGCACTAACGGTTACATTTTTACGAAGACCGAGGTAATTAATTAGATAAGACCAATGATGTGACCGTTTTCAACTACCCAGCCTATATTTACTCATCATGCCCTATATCTTCTCATCCTCATCTCTTTTTTAATCATAATCGACAAGGAAAAAGGTAATATTCTCTCCCTCATCTTCATATTCCTCTTTTTCATCTTTCTCCGGCGAAAAATTCAGGCGACCAAATGCCCAGGCAAACAAGGTCCAGTTCAGGTGACTCGGCTCCCACATTCATCCAACAGAACCTTCTCCAAGAACCGGAGAAGGAAGCATGTACCTTCGATAGTGCCCACCTGTCAGCCTTGAAATCCTCCGGCATCTTCCCGGAAGGGACCGTGTTTAGACCGTTTGACCGGGAAATCCGGTCGGATATGGTCTCCAGCGAGTGGATATGCTTTAGTGCTTTCCCTTTTACCCTAGGGCTACAATTCCCCTTTCCGGACTTCATCACCGAATTCTTTAATATCACCAAAATCTCTTTCAGCCAAACCATGCCAATGCTCTGGCGTGTTTTGTCTGTTCTTGACCAAATCAAGAGAAACCACATTCCTGATCTTTCCGTCCATGATCTGCCCCTAGCTTACAAACTTAGATGCCACGGATCATGTAGATTTCTGTTTTACTCTACTTCCGGTGATCCACTGATACTTCGTGCCACCAGGAACGAGGATGGTTGGCAATCCAAGTTTTTCTTTGTAAAAAGGGACTCAATCCCTGGTGGAACGGATTATCCGATGAGATGGTTGAAGAAGGGTAGGATTTAGGGTTTAAAGATGATCCTGCCTCTTATCCTGCTTTATATCCTGAACTGACCAATTTTATTTTCTCTGTTGTGTATGCAGCTAATTTCAGGAAGATTGCACCTCCCCTTGCTGATTCTCAAAAAAGAATAGACGCCATCAGACTCCTTTCAGAGGCAGAGAGAAGCTTCAACCCATCTCCACCAACTCCAAGCCCTCTTTCAAGCGCAAACATGTCTGGTAAGGATCCTGCAAGATATCCTGTACATACATGTTTTTATTTGACATTTTTAGGAGAGATTTAGAATTTTACTCCCTGTGTGCAGATTCCAGCAAAGTTCCAGTCTATCTAGACCTTGATGAACTCGACCGCTATCCAACCCCAGCCACAGTCAAGAAAGAAACTCCTGCTGCAACTAGCTCCAAGCCACTCCCGGCTCCCAAGGCCAATCCAAGGACTCGTGCTTCCACAGCAAAAAAGAGGAAAGGTCTTGAAGTCAGCGCTCCAGGTTCAGAAGGGTTCTCCTATGATGAACTCGGTTTCTCTGATTCCTTAGAGCCAATGACATCCTTCCTCAACAAGGTAATATCCTGACACATATCCTGTACATATATCCTCCACATATATCCTGATAGGATATCCCGACAGGATATCCTGGTCAATATATTCTAACTCATACCTGAAATTGATGTGCAGGGCCTCCAGCATTTGCTCCACTTGTATAATGATGCCTGTGGTACTGTTGCACTCCATGAAGCCAGGATCAAACAGCTTGAAAGCACCGTCGCTGACCAAGGTGCCATTGCCGAAGCGAAGACCCGGCACTACGAAAGCCTGCTGAAGAAGGTCACCCAAGACGCTGAGGTCAAACTCGCCACCGTCCAAATGGATCATGATCAAGCCTTGATCAATTTCCGAGAGGGAATCAAGGCTTCCGCTATCGTTTCCTTGTTACAAGCACGCATCAAAATGGCCTACGAGGCCAAGGAGACGGGCCTTGTGTGTCCATCTTGGCCAGTTGAATCCTGGGTGGCCAAACTAAAGGAGCTCGGAGGCAAAGCTGTGCCACTTCTTGTTGAAGCTGGTGAATCTTCTAAGTCGGCAGAGGTGGTGATCCAGGCTGGAGATAAGAAGGATGCTGGAGCAGATGCTGGGATGGACATTGGCGAGGATGCTGCTCAGGATGCTGGTCAGGATGCTGGTGCTGAGAAGTCTGAGAAGATTGGAGGAGATGCCGCTGTGTGAGGGCATTTAGGTGGGCGATGACGGATATACGTGCCAAGGCCAGAGCCCACCTTTTTAAATTTGAATGTTGGTCTGTAGTCCCTTAAACAATTTACTTTTCTACACTTTACTTTCCTGCACCTGAACAATTTACATTTCCTGCATGCTTTTTGAACAATACAACAGTTGACGGTGGATGGGTCTCGGTTTGAGATGAAACCTTCAACCTTTGGGTAAATATGGTAAGGAACTATTAGTGCTCTTAGTGGACGGGCCTTGTTTTGAGGTGAAACTAAGAGCACACCTTTTGGTATGTTAATAATATAACCTTTCTTTTGACTTTACTATTGTTGTCATTGATACACAAATTTTACTCGTGAAAATTGTTTTGTTTGTACATTTTCAGGAATATATATTATAAACGAATCCTGGAAGATATCCTGAAAGATATCTTGATCAGGATATTGAAATACAACCTATAAATTGTCCAAATAAAAAGGAGAGATCATACCAGAGATTCTTAGAGAATCAATTTCAATCCTCCATTATAAGTTTGTCCCCAGTGCATACTTATAAGCTTGGATCCATCCTTCGAATAGTATAATGTATGTCCCCTGTGTTCGACACAGAAACGCAAATGTATTCATACTTTTACTTGAATAAATTCCGATTACCCCAGGGCAAAACCCCTGATATCCTGAAATGAATCCTTAGCATATTTGGGATAAACCCTTAATATCTTGGGGATAGACCCTGATATCTGGGGATAAACCCTAAATTTCATGCGCTACAGGCGAGAGTGTATAAACTCCAATTCTTAGAAAGGTGAAAACCTTTAAACCTTAGAGAGTATGAAAATACTCTTTCGTGAGAGAGGGTGATCAATCCTCATATACCTTCAGGATCCAGGATATAGCCAACAGTAATGTAATTGTCAGCCACTTTTACATGAACTGGTCCCGCTACCTTGAACTACACCTAGATAACTTGCGCTCCAGGCGAGGTGTTTAAACCCAATTCGAAAGAAAGGTGAATACCTTTAAACCTTTGAAGGGACCAGGATCCCTTAAACGTGAGAGAGGGGGCCAATCCTCTAATCTTTCGAGTTATCCTGAGTACATATCCTGGAGCTATATCCTGAAACATATCCTGCAAAACAATTGTAAACTAAGGTGGGTGTTAGCTTGGCTAACACCCCTCCGATGCTTAAGTCAGTATTGGGTTCAAGATAATAAACAAATATATTTAAAAATAGAATACATACCATTCCGAGATAGAAAATAAATTCTACTCTTACTTGAAATAGAGCTTTAAATGTATTGCATTCCAGGATCTTGGTAGCATATCCCCTTCCATATTCTTGAGTCGATATGCTCCTTTCCCTGCTTCTGACTCGACTTCATATGGTCCTTCCCATTTCGGAGCTAGCTTGCCATCGGCAGGATTAGTGGTATTTTGAAAAGCCTTTCTTAGCACCCAATCACCAACTCGAAATCTTCTAGTCCTTATGCTCTTATTATATGCTCTGGATATTCTTTGTTGATATGCTGCTATCCTTAGTCTTGCTGTGTCTCTTTTTTCATCTATAGTATCCAAATCTTGACATAAGACTTCAGGATTCTGTTCAGGATCCTGTAAGATAGATCTTGCAGTAGGTATCGTCATTTCTGTTGGAATCACTGCTTCCGCTCCAAATACAAAGGAAAACGGGGTTTGGCCGGTTGCATTCTTTATCGTTGTCCTATCGGCCCACAAAAAAAGGGTAACTCTTCCGCCCATCTTCCTTTTTTGGCTCCAAGCCTCTTCTTTAAGTTATTGACTATTATCTTGTTTGAGGATTCAGCTTGCCCATTCGCTTGAGGATGTACCGGAGTAGACGTGATCATTTTGATTCCCCAACTCTTGCAAAAGTCAGTAGTCCTTTTGCTTATAAACTGGGACCCATTATCACAAATGATCTCAGCTGGTACCCCAAACCTAGTCAGGATATTCCTCTTTATGAAGGATACTACTTCTTGGTCTCTAACTTGAACAAATGCTTCAGCCTCAACCCACTTGGAGAAATAATCCGTCATTGCTAACATAAAGACTTTTCCTCCCGGAGCTTTTGGTAACTTCCCTACTATATCCATCCCCCATTTCATGAATGGCCAAGGGGAAACTACAGGATATAGTGGTTCAGCTGGTTGATGTAGTATGTTACTATGCCTTTGACATGCATCACATCTTCGAGCATATTCCGCAGCATCTTTCCTCATCGTTGGCCAATAATATCCTGTCCTTAATACTTTCAAGAACAATGATCTGCCCCCAGTGTGGTTACCACAATCCCCTTCATGTATATCCTGAAGTACTTCTTTGGCTTCAAGATCCTCCAAGCACCTCAAATACGGTCCTGCAAGAGATTTCTTGTATAAAACATTATTTATAATAGTGAATCGTGATACCTTCATCCTAAATGCCTTAGGATTTTCATTTCCGGGGATGTGTCCTTCTTTGAGATATCTCACAATTGGAGCCATCCAGGATTTAGGATCCTGTTCAGGATATTCCGCTTCAGGATCCCGAATACCCGCTACTTCTTTATCCTGAGGATTCGTTGCAGGATATAAGACATGTAATATTGGTATTTGGGTCCCTTCAGGTATCCTGATCGATGATCCCAAATTTGCTAAGGCATCCGCTTCAGCATTATACTCCCTTGGTACCTGTTCCAGTATAAAAACATCGAAATATCCTGCTAATTTTTTGAGAATATCGAGATATTCGATTAATTTCTCACCCTTAACTGCATAGGATCCATTAAAATGGTTAGTAATTAACAAAGAGTCAACATATACTTGCAAATTTTTGATACTCATGCTCTTAGCCAACTCTAATCCTGCAATTAAAGCCTCATACTCTGCTTCATTATTAGTAGCAGGAAATTCACACCTAATAGCCTGGGGTAATATGTCCCCCTGTGGTGATTTTAGTAGTATTCCTAATCCTACTCCTCTTACATTAGATGCACCATCAGTATATAACGTCCAGGATCCTGAGGATTCTCCTAACTGTTGAACTTCTAGGTCTATCTCGTCCTGAATGTCACTACTAAAATCAGCCACAAAGTCAGCTAAAGCCTGAGACTTTATGGCATTTCTAGGTTCATATACTAAATCATAAGCACTCAGCTTTACCGACCACTTAGCCATTCTGCCTGACATTTCTGGTTTCCTAAGTACATTTTTAACAGGATAATTTGTTTTAACATGAATCCTATGTGTCTCAAAGTAATGTCTAAGTTTCGTTGATGCCATGACTAATGCTAGTATCAATTTTTCTAAATGAGAATATCTAGTTTCAGCATTTAACAAGCTTTTACTAACATAGTAAACAGGATATTGCTGACCTTCATGGTCCTTTACAAGGACGACACTTACAGCATTCCCCGATACCGCGAGGTATAGGGATAATGGTTCACCATTCTCGGGCTTCATCAGTAGAGGTGCGGTTGAAAGATATTGCTTTAAATCCTGTAGGGCCGCTTCATGCTTCTCACCCCATTCGAATTTTTTGTTCTTCTTCAGGATATCATAAAAATATTTGCATTTCTCTGAGGATCTTGAGATAAATCTGTTTAATGCTACTACTCGCCCTGTTAATCGTTGAACATCCTTCATATTTGAGGGCGATTTAATATCCAAGATGGCTTTAATCTGTTCCGGGCTCGCCTCTATTCCTCTTTTGGTCACCATATATCCTAGAAATTTTCCTGCCCCCACTCCAAAATGGCACTTAGCAGGATTTAGCTTCATGTTATACTGATCCAGGATATCAAATGCTCCTTTAATATCCTGAAGGTGATCCTGAGCTTTCTTTGATTTTACCACCATATCGTCAATGTACACCTCCATGGTGTCCCCCAGTTTGTCTTTGAACATCATGTTTACCAATCTTTGGTATGTTGCACCTGCATTTTTCAAACCAAAAGGCATAGCTGTATAACAATAAATACATGTTGGTGTCATGAAGGCAGTATCCTCCTGGTCAGAAGGCTCCATTTGGATTTGTTGAAATCCTGAGGATGCGTCCATGAAGGTCAGCATTTCATGCCCGGCAGTGGCATCTACCATTGCATCAATGTGGGGAAGGGGAAATGGGTCTTTAGGACAAGCTTTGTTCAAGTCTGTGTAGTCTACACAAACTCTCCATTTCCCATTTTTCTTCTGTACCACAACCACGTTTGCTAGCCACCTTGGGAACTTAACCTCTCTGATCATCCTGGACTTCAATAATCTCTCAACTTCCTCTTGGATAATCGTATTCCGCTCAGGAGCAAACTTCCTTCTTTTTTGCTGAACAGGCTTGAATGATTTATCAATTCCAAGCTTGTGAGTGATAATGTCTTTGGATATGCCTGTCATATCCTCATGCTTCCACGCAAACGTTGACATCCTGCATTTCAAAAAGTTAATTAACTGTTCTTCAATATCCTGAGGGATATTGGTTCCTACGAGCACCGAAATATCGGGATTATCCTGGTCCAGGATAATTTTCTTCACATCCTGCTCCGGATCCTCCACGATATCCTGGGCCCGCGTCTTTAATTGCTATGCTGCACTAGGTTTGGTTGAGGATTTCATCGAGGATGAGTAGCATTCTTTCGCCTCCTGCTGATCACTATCAACTTTGACAACTCCCCAAGGGGTAGGGATCTTGATGCATTGGTGATACGTTGATGGCACAGCCTTCATATCGTGAATCCACGGTCTTCCCAGTATGATGTTATAGCAGGATAGAGAATCCATCACACAGAAACGTTGTATCGAGTTGACTCCTTCAACGTATACTGGTAACTTTATCTCTCCCACTGTGTTTCTAGCCTCTCCACTGAACCCAACAAGCACGGTAGACTTTGAAGTGATATCCATTGGAGATACATTCATTCTCTTTAGAGTCTCTAGTTGGATTATGTTAACGGAGCTGCCATTATCAACCAATATCCTGCGTACAAAATGGTTAGCCACATATAACGTTATTACCAGAGCATCATGGTGAGAATCCTGGACAGTATCCCTGTCATCAGCATCAAAAGTGATCACTTTGTCAGTCGTGAGGGTAGTCATCCTGACAGGTTTGTCTCCCCTTTCGGCCTTAGCTTCTTTTGCATGTCTCTTTGCCGCCGAATACGAAGTCCCACAAATTTCGGATCCTCCCGAAATGAAGTTGATTATCTTGGCATCCGCGGGAGGTGATGCTGCTCGCTCAGGATCCTTCTCAGTATCCTGACCCTTATTCTTCTTTCTTCCTAAGAGATCTTTCAGATATCCCTTGCTTAGAAGATAGCTTATTTCTTTCCTTAGAGCAATGCAATCCTCAGTCATATGTCCGAAATCTTCATGGAAAGCACACCATTTTGACTTATCTTTCCAGTCAGCTTTCTGTTGACTCTTTCGAGGCCACCTAGCCTTGTCTCCTAGACCCTGCATGGCATACATCAATTCAGGAATGTTAACAGAAAAGCAATATTCAGACAACTCAGGATACTCTTCAGGATCCTCATCTTCGACAGCGTTCACTGTTTTGGTCAAAAAATCTAATGAGGATAATGCAACCAAACTCTTAGTTACGGGGTATGATGCTTGAAATGTGGAACAATGATAAGGATTACTTCAATGTAAATTGCACAAACGACACAAGGATTTATACGGGGAAAAAGCCCTTGATCAAGAGTTGATCTCCGGCACAAAAAACCCCGGGTGATGGAAACTACCGATCACCAAGCTCAAATAAATCAATAAATGTTTACAACTTCGGATAGTAACGAGCTAGGTACAAGGATCACTATGGTGAAATGTGTAAAAGTGAGTGAAAACTAATAAGTGTTCATCGAGAGCTTCAAGAGTGCGATTGTATGAGAGTGTGTGTAGCTGAAATTGGCTAAGTGTTCTAATTCTAGCTCGTCCCCCTTTAAAAATAGAAGTTAACTATAATAACAAACTATCCGACTTTTGTGCCAAGCTCCCACGTTCTCCACAACGTACATTTCCAGTCAAACGTGTGCGAAATACCCGTGGAATATTCCATAGTAACGTTGCCAAGACCAAGTCAAGCTTGTTACTCCTGCGAAATAATACGAAACACAAACAAACAATCGTCAGTATGAGGATCCTTAAGGTGATCCATGATCCTGATCCTGAAGCTCTTCTGAGGATCACTATCTGTCACAGAAGAAAGGATCATTAATTAGGATAACAAGTAAGGATCACTAATTGTTAGAAAATCCTCCCCTAACAATTGCCCCCAAAATATAAGGAGTGATATGTAAAATGAGCGAGTTATATTTTCTTAATCTTATCCGCAACTAACTATCGCAAATATAGCCGTTATTGTAGAATTATCCGTTGCAACCATGACGTCACAGAAGTGACAACCCTGCACAATCATGATTATAAATAGGAGATATAGATAGGATCGATTGCATTTAAAATTTCAGAGAGACTCCCTTTATAACTGCATTCCGAAGATAAACAGGTATTCTCTCTTCATCTTCTTCCTTCTTTTGCTCTGTTTTCCGTTTCTTTCCACCATTCTATCAAAGATGTTGCTCCGGAACTCCCCAGCTAAGGATCACCCGAAAAACAGCCCACCGAAAAGCCAGGGGATCATCGAAGATTCCATAAAAGAACGCTGCTGTTTCAACGATGCACAGATTGATAGGATCCGCCACTGCTTCCCGGCGAACACCTAGTTTAGACCTTTTGATCCCAATGCCCTGAGTGATCATATTTCCGACAAGTGGGTTGCTTTTCCTGTCACTCCGTTCACCATAGGCTATACATATCCTTTTCCAGCCTTCACCCAATCTTTCTTTTCCCTAACCGGCATCTCTTATATCCAAGCCATGCCGATGATTTGGAGGGTTTTGTATACCCTTGAAAGGATCATCGAGCAGGAAGGGATAGACCTAGGAATGTCAGAGCTGGGAAAGCTGTATGATCTTACTACCTTTGGTTCTCATCGTTATTTGTTTAAACGTAAACCTGGTGAGGAACACCCGATCTTCAAGGCTACCAAGAACGATGCTAATTGGAAGCGGCGTTTCTTTTTCGTCAAGAGAGATTCTATTGATGATGGAAAGGATCTACCCAAGAAATGGGCTACCCATGGTAGGGTGGAGGATCCTGAGAAGGATCACCAGAAACTTTCTTTTGATGTAAGGATCACTTATATATTTTTGCTTTCTTGTTATGCAGCTATCACCGTCTCACATCTCAGACTGTCTCCTGCTGCCAAAGAGAGACTCATCGCTTTCAAGAAACTTGATCCTGAAACAAGATCTTTCAAGACAACCACCCAGGATTCTCAGGAGGTATCCTCAGGCTCTGTCACGATGTCAAGTAAGTATCTTTGTTTAAAAATTTAAATAAATAGTGAAATATAAGTGGAGTAAAGATACTTATCTTGTTTTGGTTGTGTAGGTGCTGGAAAATCCACCAAGTCTGCTTCAAAGTTCAATGTCACCGATCTCACCACCGTCAGATCCTCCAAAAGAAAGGCTCCTACCAGTCCGACAGCTTCGGTCCCCAAGGCACCCCTCAAAGGAAAGGGAATCAAGAAGAGAAAGGCCTCTGAAGCTGAGGATCTGCAGGGTCTGCCTCTGATCCGTCACCAATTCCTCGAGTACTTCAACGATGTAAGGATCACTGTCTCTGCTCGTATATCCTGCTGACATATCCTGCTGATATATCATGCTGATTTGAGGATCACTTGGTCCTGACCTTATCTTTTATCCCCTTTGCAGAAATTCTCTGAGATTGAGGATTATGTTGGCCACGTTGAGGATCAGGATAGGAAGATTGCCGACCTCCAGCAGGTTGTATTGCTAAAGGACCTCAAAATTGTTGATCTTCAAAAGGAAGTCCGGGATGCCAAACAGGAGACGGCTAAGGTGCTGGTTAATGTTGACTACGAGAAGCATGAGATCACCGAAGACGCCAAAGTCTCTGCCGCCATAGCAATGTACAAGACCAAGCTGCAAATGGCCTTGGAAGCTCAGGATCCTGCTTTTGACAAGAGCACCTGGGATGTGGAAGGCTGGAAGGCAAGGCTGGCTGAACTGGACGATGAAGAGGCTGAGGAGGTTGAAGAGATCCTGACGATCGAGGCTGGAGGCAAAGGTGAAGGTGGTGAAACAAGTGGAGCTGGAGGTGGTAATGCAGCGAAGGTTTAGGCTGCATGATTGGGCGATGATGGAAATTTCTAGACGTAGCCGGAGCCCATTTTTTTTAGTTTGATGGTTGTTTTGTTGAACAATTTGATGGTTTGTACTTGAACAATAGTTTTTAGGATTAAGGATCATGTATGATCCTTTGGACAAAAGGTAGGATTGCAAATGGTGGAGGGATCCTCTGTTTGGGGGATGAAGCCATTGTGATCCTGCCGCCTTTATATTCCTGCACTACTTTTGAACCTATTATCATGGACACCCTTTACCTACCCCAGCGGACGGGCCACGTTTTGCTGGTAGATGCTCGGGGTAGGTGATTTTGACAACCTTTTAAGGGTTAATCTTTTGTTAATAAATAAAACCTTAATCTTTTGTCGCTTATCTTGTGTTGTTATCCTTTTGTTTCTTTAATTCTCCTTTGTTTATGCACACTTATTGAATAAACAATTTTGAATAAGTCAGATTGAAAATATTTAGGACATGATCCATGATCAAATATCCTATAGTTAAAGAATCCCAAAAAGCAATATATTTTAAGGATCACAAGTTTAGTTGTCAAACTTTAAGGATTATTCAAATAAACAATGAATAGGATAAAAAATAGTTAAGGATCATACCTGAGGATCCAAGTTAGGATCCTAACCATAATAAGGATAACTATAAGATAAATCTTAGAGAGAAGTAAGGATCAAGGATCCCTAGTTGCTTATCTTCAAGGACCTGAAATAGAGCATAACTTAGGACTAAGCCAATATAAGATAAGAGTTAGCAACTGGGGACAAGCCCAAGGATAACTGGGGACAACCCCAAGGATAACTGGGGACAAGCCCAAGGATCGTATGTAAACTGGAGTATGGCCCTAACTGGCGACTATCCAAACTTAGTGACATGAAAATGTCAAAACCTTAGCTAACGTGAAAACGTTAGAAACCTTAGGAACGGATGTATGGTACGTCTACCATTATACGTAGGATCCTAGGTATAGCCAGTACAATGGAATTATCAGCCCCTAAAGCGAGTACTGGTCCCACTGCCTTGAACTATACCAGGATCATCATGCGCTACAGGCGGAACTGGGGTCAAGCCCAAATAACTTGGGTTAAACCCAAAGGACGGATTGCCTCTGCAGATAACCAATACTTTGCTAAGGATTCCTGAACTTTCAAAACTTAAAATCACGTGAGAGATGGATAAAGGATACATGATCCTTATCCTTATATGAGAAAATAAAGAAATGAAATAGTTCAAGATTAGGATATTACCAAAGTAAGGATCACCGATACTTTAAGGATCCTTTAAGGATACCCCTAAAGTAAGGATCATCTGTGCCATGAGGATCCTGCTCACATGAAATATTTCTTCAAGTGGACAGCATTCCAAGCTCTTGGTAGCAAATCACCTTCCATGGTTAGCAATCTATATGCCCCCTTTCCTGCTTCAGCTTCAATCAAATAAGGGCCTTCCCATTTTGGAGCCAATTTTCCATCAGCAGGATTGGTGGTATTCTGAAATACTTTCCTTAATACCATATCTCCAACTTGAAACTTCCTGATCCTGACATTTTTGTTGTAAGCACCAGCCATTCTTTGTTGATAACTGGCCATCCTTATCCTAGCCATATCCCTGATTTCTTCAATAGTATCCAGGTCTTGAGCCAAGTTCTCATCATTTTCTTCAGGATCACGAGTACTTGTTCTAGCAGTTGGAACCACCATTTCTGTTGGGATCACTGATTCTACCCCAAATACCAAAGAGAATGGCGTTTGACCAGTAGCATTCTTAGGGGTTGTCCTATCAGCCCAAAGCACATAAGGTAGTTCTTCTGCCCATTTCCCTTTCTTGGATCCAAGCTTCTTCTTCAAATTATTGATGATGATCTTGTTGGATGATTCTGCTTGACCATTAGCTTGTGGGTGGACTGGTGTTGATGTTATCATCTTAATCCCCCAGCTGTCACAAAAGTTAGTGGTTCTGCCCCCAATAAATTGGGAACCATTATCACATATAATTTCAGAAGGAATTCCAAATCTGGTTATAATATTTCTTTTAATGAAGGATATAACTTCCTTTTCTCTGACTTGGGCAAAAGCTTCAGCCTCTATCCACTTGGAGAAGTAATCAGTCATAGCAAGCATGAACACTTTTCCACC
The DNA here is from genome assembly GCA_030545235.1 of Helianthus tuberosus. NCBI lineage: Eukaryota > Viridiplantae > Streptophyta > Magnoliopsida > Asterales > Asteraceae > Helianthus > Helianthus tuberosus. The sequence goes on along the minus strand of CM060388.1, from coordinate 32,326,737 downwards.
AGGTGCCTTAGGGAGCTTACCAACTATATCCATACCCCATCTCATAAATGGCCAAGAGGAGGATATAGGATGTAAAAATTCAGCTGGTTGATGAAGGATATTGCTGTGTCTCTGACAAGGATCACATCTCTTAGCATACTCCACAGCATCTCTCTTCATGGTTGGCCAATAGTATCCTGTCCTCAGGATCCTTGAGAATAATGCTCTGCCCCTAGTGTGGTTTCCACAATCTCCTTCATGGAAGTCTTTTAAAACTTCTTGGGTTTGAGGATCCTCAATGCATCTCAAGTATGGTCCTGCAAGAGATCGTCTATACAACATATTATTTAAAATTGTGAATTGAGATACCTTAATTTTGAAAGCCCTAGGGTTTTATCCTGTAGGAATCTCTCCATGTTGTAAGTATCTCATGATTGGTGAGATCCATGATCCTGAATGAGTTTGAGTATCCTCACTGGGGATAATTGCAGAATCTTGCCCTATCTCCATGGCCGCATGATCCTCGATAGCCGGGGTCTGGATATGGATAATAGGGATCTTGATATCCTCCGGGATCTTCAAAGATGATCCTAAGTTAGCCAATGCATCAGCTTCTGTATTTTCTTCCCTTGGTACCTGTGTCAAACTAAAGGAAACAAAAGAGAGTGCCAATTTTTTGACTATCTCTAAATATTTGGTTAGCTTTTCACCTTTAACAGCATAGGATCCATTAAAGTGGTTTGTAATTAACAACGAATCTACATGTACCTCAAGATACCTGGCCCCCATATGCTTAGCAATTTGCAAACCGGTAATTAAGGCTTCATATTCAGCCTCATTGTTAGTGGTTTGGAACTCACAAGCTATAGAGTGGGGTATTATGTCCCCCTGTGGCGATTTTAGTAGTATTGCAAGCCCCGTGCCTTTGACATTTGAGGATCCATCAGTATAGAGTATCCAAGGATCCTTGGTCTCCTCTAGCTGCTGGACTTCTAATTCAGCTTCTTTTTGTAAATCACTACTGAAATCAGCCACAAAGTCAGCTAATGCTTGGGATTTGATGGCTGTCCTAGGCTCATATCTTATATCATATGCACTTAGCTTCACTGCCCACTTAGCCATCCTTCCTGACATCTCTGGTTTCCTGAGGGCATTCTTAATTGGGAAATCAATTTTAACAACAATAACATGAGTTTCAAAATAATGTCTCAACTTAGTGGATGCCATAATTAATGCAAGAATAAGCTTTTCAAGGTGTGAATACCTGGATTCGGCATCAAGTAAACTTTTACTTACATAATAGACAGGATGTTGTGTACCTTCATGATCCTTAACAAGGACCACACTTACTGCTTTTGAGGATACTGCAAGATACAAGGATAGCACATCGCCTTTTTCTGGTTTCATCAAGGCCGGGGCTGAGGATAGGTAATCTTTGAGAGCTCTTAAGGCATTTTCATGCTTCTCAGTCCACTCAAATTTCTTGTTCTTCCTTAGGATATCATAGAATTCTTTGCACTTCTCTGAGGATTTGGATATAAATCTGTTCAAAGCTGCTATCCTGCCTGTTAACCTTTGAACATCCTTAGCATTGGCCGGAGATTTGATGTTCACTATTGCTTTGATTTGTTCCGGGCTAGCTTCAATGCCTCTCTTTGTCACCATATATCCTAAGAATTTACCTGCTTTAACACCAAAGTGACATTTTGAAGGATTAAGCTTCATATTATATTTATCAAGGATATCGAATGCTTCCTCCAAGTCTCTTAGGTGATCCTCAGCCTTTATTGATTTTACCACCATATCGTCTATGTAAACCTCCATAGTTTGTCCAATCTGATCCTTGAACATCATATTCACTAGCCTTTGATAAGTTGCACCTGCACTTCTTAGTCCGAACGGCATAGCAATATAGCAGTATATACCAGTTGGAGTCATGAAGGCTGTATCCTCTTGATCGGATGGTTCCATTTGGATTTGTTGAAATCCAGATGAAGCATCCATAAAAGTTAACAGTTCATGACCCGCAGTTGCATCCACCATGGAGTCAATGTGGGGTAATGGGAAAGGATCCTTGGGACATGCCTTATTTAAATCGGTAAAATCGACACATACCCTCCACTTTCCGTTTTTCTTTTGAACAACAACCACATTGGCCAACCATCTTGGATACTTGACCTCTCTAATCATACCTGCCCGGAGCAATTTCTCTACCTCTTCCTGGATAATGGCATTTCTTTCTGGTGCAAACTTTCTTCTCCTTTGATGGATCGGTTTGAAGGATCTATCAATGCCAAGTTTGTGAGTGATTACATCTTTAGATATGCCTGTCATATCTTCATGTTTCCATGCAAAGGTAGTCTTTCTCCTTTTGAGGAAGGATACGAGGTCTTCTTTCATTTTGCCAAGGATCCCTGATCCGATAAAGATTTTGGATTCAGGATCATGAGGATCCATGAGGATTTCTACCACATCCTGCTCTCTTGCCTCCAAGACATCCCTTGGAGGATACTTTGATTGCTATTGCTCCCTTGACTTTTGAGGCTGGTTTCATCGATGAAGTATAGCAATTCTTAGCCTCCTGCTGATCACTATCAATCTTGACTATTCCCCAAGGACTAGGGAGCTTCACACATTGATGGTAAGTTGATGGGACTGCCTTCATATCGTGTATCCTGGGCCTGCCAAGGATAACATTACAACAAGATAAACAGTCAATAACACAAAATTTTTGATAAGAGTGTAGGCCTTCGATGTATATTGGGAGCTTAATGTCCCCCAGGGTATTCTTAGTTTCGCCACTAAATCCCACGAGCGCGGAGGATCTTGGTATGATATCTGATTCAGGGATACCCATCTTCTTTAGAACATCAAGCTGGATAATGTTCACTGAGCTTCCTCCGTCTATAAGGATCCTGCGGACAAAATGGTTAGAAATAAAAAGAGTAATAACTAAGCCATCGTGATGAGGATCCTGGATATCAACACGATCATCCTCGTCAAAGGTTATGAATTTTCCTTCGGAGACACTTGATGTTCGAACGGGTCTTTCTCCATTATCCATTTTAGTTTCCTTTGCATGCCTTTTAGCTGCTGAGAAGGATGTGCCACAAATGTCTGATCCTCCAGAAATAAAGTTTATTACTTGTGCATCTGCTGGAGGGGCTGGAGCCTTCTCAGGGATCCTTTCAGGATCCTGAGTCCTTGACTTTTTTCTACCCAACAATTCTTTTAGATGCCCCTTGCTCAACAAGTATCCAATTTCCTTTCTTAGTGCAATGCATTCTTCTATAAGATGTCCAAAATCTTCATGGTATGCACAGCACTTTAATTTATCTTTGGTTGCAGCTGGTCTGTCATTTTTTCTTGGCCATCTAGCTTTGTCACCTAGATTCTGCATCGCAAGGATTAGTTCATTGTTATCAACAGAAAAACAATATTCAGAAATTGGAGGATAATCCTCATCATCCTCTTCCTGATCAACAGCATGCACGTTCTGGTTATCAGATCTGTTATAGGATCTGAACTTGTTGTTCCTGAATGAGGATCCTTGCTTATCTTGCTTTGAGGATCCTGCTAACCTCTCCTGGATCCTCTTGTCATCCTCTAGCCGGATGAACCTAAGTGCCCGGGTTCTTACCTCATCTAGGTTCCTGCATGGTGTCATAACAAGATCATCATAGAACAATGAATCCCTAAGCAATCCCATTTTAAAGGCCTCAACAGCCGTGGCTATATCCAAGTTGGGAATGTCTAAGGATTCTTTACTGAATTTGGTAATGTAATCCCTTAATGATTCATTATGACCCTGGGTTATCCAATATAGATCACTAGTTAATCATTCAAATTTTCTACTACAAGAAAACTGGTTATTAAATAGGTTAACTAGATTAGCAAATAAGGTAATAGAGTAAGGGGGAAGACTTAGCAGCCATTTGAGAGCTGATCCAGTAAGAGTGGATCCGAATCCCTTGCACAGGCATGCTTCCTTTAACCTTTCTGGGATTGGATTGATCTCCATCCTCTCCCTGTATTGTGCTATGTGTTCTTCAGGATCCGTCGAACCATCATACAGCTTCATGGTTGGCACATGGAACCTCTTGGGTATCTCAGCATCACAGATTGGTGGTGCAAAACGAGATATCTTGTGGCTCCCATCTGCAATCTCTGGGATAGGTTTGACCACTCCTGGAACACTTGATATCATATCCTTTAACTTTTGCAACTCTCTGGCCATGGCATGATTGATACCTGGATTCTGCATAAGGCCATGCTTAGTAGTATAAGAATTATTAAAAGTGTTACCTCCCATTGGATTCAAATTAGGGAGAATGGATGTTAATCCATATTGTTGGGGCTCTGGAATGATCGAAGGACCAGTAGAAGCATTGGTCTGCATTGGAATAAAATCTCCCTGATGGACATCTGAACTTCCTGTTTGCAAACTCCTCAAGGATCCTGGCATCTGGAAGGATCCCTGAAACTGGGACGATCCTGGAACAAGGGAGGATCCTTGAACCTGGGAGGATCCTGGAACAAAGGAGGATCCTTGAACCTGGGATGATCCTGGAACAAAGGAGGATCCTTGAACCTGGGATGATCCTGGAACAATGAAGGATCCTTTAACCTGGGATGATCCTGGAACAAAGGAGGATCCTTGAACCTGGGATGATCCTGGAACAAAGGAGGATCCTTGAACCTGGAACGATCCTGGAAGTAAGGAAGATCCTTGAATCTGCTGCGCTCCTGAGTATCCTCCTGAATTCATGAGGGATCCCATATGCTGAGGATAGGATCCTGCTGGCTGGAAATATGAACCTGATGCCTGGGTCACTGTTGTTGTTCCATAGTGCACTCCTTTCGGTCCACCCACATATTGAACATCTGAAACCACTGATGGCTGGGAAGTAATCACCGGAGTATCAAAATTCAAAGATTTGGGCACCAGTGGGGAATGATCCTCTGCCGTTTTCTTTTGTTTCTTGAGATCTCCGATTTCTTTGAGAATTCTTTCATTGGTCTTATCCCGTTGCTGTATATGATCCTTCATCTGCAAAATCAAAGTAAACATGTCACTAGTAGTGGGAGTGTAAGAAGCAGAAGAAGTTGGAGGTTTGGAGAAAATGGGAGTTGGTTTCTTCTCGGCATTTTTCTGAGGTCCAGAAGGTGGTGGAGGCAAAGGTGGAATGCCCTGAGATGAATTGACCGCAGACATTGCCGTAAAGGTATTCTTCAATGATGAAGCCATGTATTTGTATGGAATGAACCGGAACGATCACCAACAGAAAAACTTCTTAGGAATGAAGCACCAATTGCCCCACGGTGGGCGCCAAACTGTTTTGGTCAAAAAATCTAATGAGGATAATGCAACCAAACTCTTAGTTACGGGGTATGATGCTTGAAATGTGGAACAATGATAAGGATCACTTCAATGTAAATTGCACAAACGACACAAGGATTTATACGGGGAAAAAGCCCTTGATCAAGAGTTGATCTCCGGCACAAAAAACCCCGGGTGATGGAAACTACCGATCACCAAGCTCAAATAAATCAATAAATGTTTACAACTTCGGATAGTAACGAGCTAGGTACAAGGATCACTATGGTGAAATGTGTAAAAGTGAGTGAAAACTAATAAGTGTTCGTCGAGAGCTTCAAGAGTGCGATTGTATGAGAGTGTGTGTAGCTGAAATTGGCTAAGTGTTCTAATTCTAGCTCATCCCCCTTTAAAAATAGAAGTTAACTATAATAACAAACTATCCGAATTTTGTGCCAAGCTCCCACGTTCTCCACAACGTCCATTTCCAGTCAAACGTGTGTGAAATACCCGTGGAATATTCCATAGTAACGTTGCCAAGACCAAGTCAAGCTTGTTACTCCTGCGAAATAATACGAAACACAAACAAACAATCGTCAGTATGAGGATCCTTAAGGTGATCCATGATCCTGATCCTGAAGCTCTTCTGAGGATCACTATCTGTCACAGAAGAAAGGATCATTAATTAGGATAACAAGTAAGGATCACTAATTGTTAGAAAATCCTCCCCTAACATTCACTCTCTTATTTTCATTTCTACCATATGGCTTAGGCCGATATGGCTTGAATGAGGATTCAGACTTCCTGTTGGTCGACTCATAGGTGTTAGACGAGTTCATTCTCTCTTGCATCTTCCTATCATCCTCCAACCGAATATATCTTAGGGCCCTGTTTCGAGCTTCATCCAAGTTCCTGCATGGGTTCATTACAAGATCTTGATAAAATTGAGAATCTTTTTGCAGCCCCATCTTGAAAGCTTGCACAGCTGTTGCAACATCAAGGTGAGGAATGTCCAGGGATTCTTGAGGCCCCTGTGTTATCCTGTAGAGATCACTTGTTAATTTTTCAAAGCTTCAACTACAAGAAAACTGACTATTAAATAAATTTACTAAGTGAGCAAAAGATGTAATCGAATGCGGAGGAACATTCAAGAGTCATTTCAAGGCTGATCCTGTTAAGGTTGAACCAAAACCCTTGCACAAGCATGCCTCCTTGAGATCCGGAGGGATAGGGTTAATCTCCATTCTTTCCCTATACTGAGCAATATGCTCCTCAGGATCCGTAGTTCCGTCGTAAAGCTTCATGTTGGGGGTTTGAAATCTCTTTGGGATCTCAGCATCACAGATAGGATATGCAAAACGAGATATCTTGTGGCTGTCTTGGGACACTTCCGGGATCGGCTGGACCACCCCAGGTACACTAGATATCATGTCCTTCAACTTCTGAAGTTCCCTAGTAAGCGCTGATGTCACACCTGTATCCTGCAAAGATCCACTATTAGTAGCATGAGTATTATTATTATTTGACACGTTACCCGTTGGAGGATTTTGCCCATATCCTGAAGCATATCCTGAGCTCCTCATGGTTGACATCCTGACCGAGGAGGGTATTTCAGGAGTATGATTCTGAGGAAGGCTGGGCACAATATTCCCCCTGTTATCCTCAGTATACACAGTTGAACTGAAGTTCAACGTTCTGGGATGTAATGGAGTGACAATATCCTCAGCAGATCTGCTCGAGCCAGACTTCAGGAGTTGTATTTCCCTTAAAAGCATTTGGTTTGTTTCCTGTTGCTGCCTCATTTGTTCCTGCACACTTCCAAATAAGGTTAAAATTTCATCATTAGAAGCTAAAACAGGAGCAGATTCCTGAACACTGCGGGTAGGGATAATATCCTGAGGTCGTGAAGAGGCTGGCATCCTTGGAGGAGGTGGTGGGAGCACCGAACCGGTAGTAGCAGAAGTCATAGCAGACACAGTGGAGGAGCTCATGTTTGATCTTGAGGCCATTATGGACAATGTGGCAAAAAGTTTTGAAAATAGAAAGCCGATTAGCGATTTCACAAATATTTTTAGTAAAGAGAGCACCACTTGCCCCACGGTGGGCGCCAAATTGTTTTGGTAAAAAATTACCGAAGCAATTTAGTGATAAAATTAGTAAAGTGAGGTAGTGTGCTAGAAAGTGTATTGAAAATATGCCGGTTAAGTTATTTAGAAAATCAGTATTCAGGATACGGCTCAGGATATTGAGCTGTATCTACGATCAAACTATGAGCAAAAGTAAAGTAAACGACACGAGATGAACGAGGAAAGCCCTTGATCAATCTAGATCGCCGGCATAAAACCTCGGGAGCTGACAATCGCAGCTGCCTTGTTCTTCTTATTACTTCCAACTTCAGGATACAGTGCAGGATATAGACCAGATCGCTAAGTGTTACAATGCTTTTGTATGAAAGTGAGAATTGCTTGAGAGCGAGTGTTAGAGTGTAGCGAGTGTGTATGTGATGTCCTATTCGATCTGGTATACCCACCTATTTATAGTTACAAAGTAGAAACTAAAATTCCTATAAATATGGGATACTCCCGAATATTCCATAAGTAGCCGTTTGGAACCAAAGAAAGCGGGCTTAACGTCTCTCCTTGAACAACTTGGACCGAGTCTTCCGCGGAATGAGTCTTCGTGAACGTTGATAGCTTCTAACCCACGTACCTGCACATAATCCGTTAGTAATCCTGAGGATACCATTCAGGATGTTACCAATATCCTGAATCAGCATCCCGGATGTAAACAGATACTATATAACCAAGATATAAATCAAGATATTTTCCAGGATATGGGCTCAGAATTTCACCCATAACAGATAAACCCTGATATCTGGGGATAAACCCTAAATTTAATGCGCTACAGGCGAGAGTGTATAAACTCCAATTCTTAGAAAGGTGAAAACCTTTAAACCTTAGAGAGTATGAAAATACTCTTTCGTGAGAAAGGGTGATCAATCCTCATATACCTTCAGGATCCAGGATATAGCCAACAGTAACGAAATTGTCAGCCACTTTTACATGAACTGGTCCCGCTACCTTGAACTACACCTAGATAACTTGCGCTCCAGGCGAGGTGTTTAAACCCAATTCGAAAGAAAGGTGAATACCTTTAAACCTTTGAAGGGTCCAGGATCCCTTAAACGTGAGAGAGGGGGCCAATCCTCTAATCTTTAGACTTATCCTGAGTACATATCCTGGAGCTATATCCTGAAACATATCCTGCAAAACAATTGTAAACTAAGGTGGGTGTTAGCTTGGCTAACACCCCTCCGATGCTTAAGTCAGTATTGGGTTCAAGATAATAAACAAATATGTTAAAATAGGATACATACCATTCCGAGATAGAAAATAAATTCTACTCTTACTTGAAATAGAGCTTTAAATGTATTGCATTCCAGGATCTTGGTAGCATATCCCCTTCCATATTCTTGAGTCGATATGCTCCTTTCCCTGCTTCTGACTCGACTTCATATGGTCCTTCCCATTTCGGAGCTAACTTGCCATCGGCAGGATTAGTGGTATTTTGAAAAGCCTTTCTTAGCACCCAATCACCAACTCGAAATCTTCTAGTCCTTATGTTCTTATTATATGCTCTGGATATTCTTTGTTGATATGCTGCTACTCTTAGTCTTGTTGCGTCTCTTTTTTCATCTATTGTATCCAAATCTTGACATAAGACTTCAGGATTTTGTTCAGGATCCTGTAGGATAGATCTTGCAGTAGGTATCGTCATTTCTGTTGGAATCACTACTTCTGCTCCAAATACCAAGGAAAACGGGGTTTGGCCGGTTGCATTCTTTACCGTTGTCCTATCGGCCCACAAAACAAAGGGTAACTCTTCCGCCCATCTTCCTTTTTTGGCTCCAAGCCTCTTCTTTAAGTTATTGACTATTATCTTGTTTGAGGATTCAGCTTGCCCATTCGCTTGAGGATGTACCGGAGTAGATGTGATCATTTTGATTCCCCAACTCTTGCAAAAGTCAGTAGTCCTTTTGCTTATAAACTGGGACCCATTATCACAAATGATCTCAGCTGGTACCCCAAACCTAGTCAGGATATTCCTCTTTATGAAGGATACTACTTCTTGGTCTCTAACTTGAACAAATGCTTCAGCCTCAACCCACTTAGAGAAATAATCCGTCATTGCTAACATAAAGACTTTTCCTCCCGGAGCTTTTGGTAACTTCCCTACTATATCCATCCCCCATTTCATGAATGGCCAAGGGGAAACTACAGGATATAGTGGTTCAGCTGGTTGATGCAGTATGTTACTATGCCTTTGACATGCATCACATCTTCGAGCATATTCCGCAGCATCTTTCCTCATCGTTGGCCAATAATATCCTGTCCTTAATACTTTCGAGAATAATGATCTTCCCCCAGTGTGGTTACCACAATCCCCTTCATGTATATCCTAAAGTACTTCTTTGGCTTCAGGATCCTCCAAGCACCTCAAATACGGTCCTGCAAGAGATTTCTTGTATAAAACATTATTTATAATAGTGAATCGTGATACCTTCATCCTAAATTCCTTAGGATTTTCATTTCCGGGGATGTGTCCTTCTTTGAGATATCTCACAATTGGAGCCGTCCAGGATTTAGGATCCTGTTCAGGATATTCCGCTTCAGGATCCCGAATACCCGCTACTTCTTTATCCTGAGGATTCGTTGCAGGATATAAGACATGTAATATTGGTATTTGGGTCCCTTCAGGTATCCTGATCGATGATCCCAAATTTGCTAAGGCATCCGCTTCAGCATTATCCTCCCTTGGTACCTGTTCAAGTGTAAAAACATCGAAATATCCTGCTAATTTTTTGAGAATATCGAGATATTCAACTAATTTCTCACCCTTAACTGCATAGGATCCATTAAAATGGTTAGTAATTAAGAAAGAGTCAACATATACTTGCAAATTTTTGATACTCATGCTCTTAGCCAACTCTAATCCTGCAATTAAAGCCTCATACTCTGCTTCATTATTAGTAGCAGGAAATTCACATCTAATAGCCTGGGGTAATATGTCCCCCTGTGGCGATTTTAGTAGTATTCCCAATCCTACTCCTCTTACATTAGATGCACCATCAGTATATAATGTCCAGGATCCTGAGGATTCTCCTAGCTGTTGAACTTCTAGGTCTACCTCATCCTGAATGTCACTACTAAAATCAGCCACAAAGTCAGCTAAAGCCTGAGACTTTATGGCATTCCTAGGTTCATATATTAAATCATAAGCACTCAACTTTACTGACCACTTAGCCATCCTGCCTGACATTTCTGGTTTCCTAAGCACACTTTTAACAGGATAATTTGTTTTAACATGAATCCTATGTGTCTCAAAGTAATGTCTAAGTTTCGTTGACGCCATAACTAATGCTAGTATCAATTTTTCTAAATGAGAATATCTAGTTTCAGCATTTAACAAGCTTTTGCTAACATAATAAACAGGATATTGCTGACCTTCATGGTCCTTTACAAGGACGGCACTTACAGCGTTCCCTGATACTGCGAGGTATAGGGATAATGGTTCACCATTCTCGGGCTTCATCAGTAGAGGTGCGGTTGAAAGATATTGCTTTAAATCCTGTAGGGCCGCTTCATGCTTCTCACCCCATTCGAATTTCTTGTTCTTCTTCAGGATATCATAAAAATCTTTGCATTTTTCTGAGGATCTTGAGATAAATCTGTTTAATGCTGCCACTCGCCCTGTTAATCATTGAACATCCTTCATATTTGAGGGCGATTTAATATCCAAGATGGCTTTAATCTGCTCCGGGCTCGCTTCTATTCCTCTTTTGGTCACCATATATCCTAGAAATTTTCCTGCCCCCACTCCAAAATGGCACTTAGCAGGATTCAGCTTCATGTTATACTGATCCAGGATATCAAATGCTCCTTTAATATCCTGGAGGTGATCCTGAGCTTTCTTTGACTTTACCACCATATCGTCAATGTACACCTCCATGGTGTCCCCCAGTTTGTCTTTGAACATCATGTTTACCAATCTTTGGTATGTTGCACCTGCATTTTTCAAACCAAAAGGCATAGCTGTATAACAATAAATACCTGTTGGTGTCATGAAGGCAATATCCTCCTGGTCAGAAGGCTCCATTTGGATCTGTTGAAATCCTGAGGATGCGTCCATGAAGGTCAGCATTTCATGCCCGGCAGTGGCATCTACCATTGCATCAATGTGGGGAAGAGGAAATGGGTCTTTAGGACAAGCTTTGTTCAAGTCTGTGTAGTCTACACAGACTCTCCATTTCCCATTTTTCTTCTGTACCACAACCACGTTTGCTAGCCACCTTGGGAACTTAACCTCTCTGATCATCCTGGACTTCAATAATCTCTCAACTTCCTCTTGAATAATCGTATTCCGCTCAGGAGCAAACTTCCTTCTTTTTTGTTGAACAGGCTTGAATGGTTTATCAATTCCAAGCTTGTGAGTGATAACGTCTTTGGATATGCCTGTCATATCCTCATGCTTCCATGCAAACATTGACATCCTGCATTTCAAAAAGTTAATTAACTGTTCTTCAATATCCTGAGGGATATTGATTCCTACGAGCACCGAAATATCGGGATTATCCTGGTCCAGGATAATTTTCTTCACATCCTGCTCCGGATCCTCCACGATATCCTGGGCCCGCGTCTTTAATTGCTATGCTGCACTAGGCTTGGTTGAGGATTTCATCGAGGATGAGTAGCATTCTTTCGCCTCCTGCTGATCACTATCAACTTTGACAACTCCCCAAGGGGTAGGGATCTTGATGCATTGGTGATACGTTGATGGCACAGCCTTCATATCGTGAATCCATGGTCTTCCCAATATGATGTTATAGCAGGATAGAGAATCCATTACACAGAAACGTTGTATCGAGTTGACTCCTTCAACGTATACTGGTAACTTTATCTCTCCCACTGTGTTTCTAGCCTCTCCACTGAATCCAACAAGCACGGTAGACTTTGAAGTGATATCCATCGGGGATACATTCATTCTTTTCAGAGTCTCTAGTTTGATTATGTTGACGGAGCTGCCATTATCAACCAATATCCTGCGTACAAAATGGTTAGCCACATATAATGTTATTACCAGAGCATCATGGTGAGGATCCTGGACAGTGTCCCTGTCATCAGCATCAAATGTGATCACTTTGTCAGTTGTGAGGGTAGTCATCCTGACAGGTTTATCTCCCCTTTCGGCCTTAGCTTCTTTTGCATGTCTATTTGCTGCCGAATACGAAGTCCCACAAATGTCGGATCCTCCCGAAATGAAGTTGATTATCTTGGCATCCGCGGGAGGTGATGTTGCTCGCTCAGGATCCTTCTCAGTATCCTGACCCTTATTCTTCTTTCTTCCTAAGAGATCTTTCAGATATCCCTTGCTTAGAAGATAGCTTATTTCTTTCCTTATAGCAATGCAATCCTCAGTCACATGTCCGAAATCTTCGTGGAAAGCACACCATTTTGACTTATCTTTCCAGTCAGCTTTCTGTTGACTCTTTCGAGGCCACCTAGCCTTGTCTCCGAGACCCTGCATGGCATACATCAATTCAGGAATGTTAACAGAAAAGCAATATTCAGACAACTCAGGATACTCTTCAGGATCCTCATCTTCGACAGCATTCACTTTCTTATTTTCATTTCTACCATATGGCTTAGGCCGATATGGCTTGAATGAGGATTCAGACTTCCTGTTGGTCGACTCATAGGTGTTGGATGAGTTCATTATCTCTTGCATCTTCCTATCATCCTCCAATCGAATATATCTTAGGGCCCTGTTTCGAGCTTCATCCAAGTTCCTGCATGGGTTCATTACAAGATCTTGATAAAATTGAGAATCTTTTTGCAGCCCCATCTTGAAAGCTTGTACAGCTGTTGCAACATCAAGATGTGGAATGTCTAGGGATTCCTGGCTGAACTTGTTCACATAATCCCTAATGGATTCCTGAGGCCCCTGTGTTATCCTGTAGAGGTCACTTGTTAGTTTCTCAAAGCTTCTACTACAAGAAAACTGACTGTTAAACAAATTTACTAAGTGAGCAAAAGATGTAATCGAATGCGGAGGAACATTCAAGAGCCATTTCAAGGCTGATCCTGTTAAGGTAGAACCAAAACCCTTGCACAAACATGCTTCCTTGAGGTCCGGAGGAATAGGGTTAATCTCCATTCTTTCCCTATACTGAGCAATATGCTCCTCAGGATCCGTAGTTCCGTCGTAAAGCTTCATGTTGGGGGTTTGAAATCTCTTTGGGATCTCAGCATCACAGATAGGATATGCAAAACGAGATATCTTCTGGCTGTCTTGGGACACTTCCGGAATTGGCTGGACCACTCCAGGTACACTAGATATCATATCCTTCAACTTCTGAAGTTCCCTAGTAAGTGCTGATGTTACACCTGTATCCTGCAAAGATCCACTATTGTTAGTAGCATGAGTATTATTATTATTTGACACGTTACCCGTTGGAGGATTTTGCCCATATCCTGAAGCATATCCTGAACTCCTCATGGTTGACATCCTGACCGAGGAGGGTATTTCAGGAGTATGATTCTGAGGAAGGCTGGGCACAATATTCCCCCTGTTATCCTCAGTATACACAGCTGAACTAAAGTTCAAAGTTCTGGGATGCAATGGAGTGACAATATCCTCAGCAGATCTGCTCGACCCAGACTTCAGGAGTTGTATTTCCCTTAATAGCATTTGGTTTGTTTCCTGTTGCTGCCTCATTTGTTCCTGCACACTTCCAAATAAGGTTAGAATTCCATCATTAGAAGCTAAAACGGGAGCAGATTCCTGAACGCTGCGAGTATGGATAATATCCTGAGGTCGTGAAGAAGCTGGCATCCTTGGAGGAGGTGGTGGAAGCACCGAACCGGTAGTGGCAGAAGTCATAGCAGACACAGTGGAGGAACTCATGTTTGATCTTGAAGCCATTATGGACAATGTGGCAAAAAGTTTTGAAAATAGAAAACCGATTAGCGATTTCACAAAGATTTTTAGTAAAGAGAGCACCACTTGCCCCACGGTGGGCGCCAAATTGTTTTGGTCAAAAATTACCGAAGCAATTAAGTGATCAAATTAGTAAAGTGAGGTAGTGTGCTAGAAAGTGTGTTGAAAATATGCCGGTTAAGTTATTTAGAAAACCAGTATTCAGGATACGGCTCAGGATATTGAGCTGTATCTATGATCAAACTATGAGCAAAAAGTAAAGTAAACGACACGAGATGTACGAGGAAAGCCCTTGATCAATCTAGATCGCCGGCATAAAACATCGGGAGCAGACAATCGCAGCTGCCTTGTTCTTCTTATTGCTTCAAACGTCAGGATACAGTGCAGGATATAGACCAGATCGCTAAGTGTTACAATGCTTTTGTATGAAAGTGAAAATTGCTAGAGAGCGAGTGTTAAAGTGTAGCGAGTGTGAATGTGATGTCCTATTCGATCTGGTATACCCACCTATTTTTAGTTACAAAATAGAAACTAAAATTCCTATAAATATGGGATGCTCCCGAATATTCCATAACTAGCCGTTTGGAACCAAATAAAGCGGGCTTAACGTCTTTCCTCGAACAACTTGGACCGAGTCTTCCGCGGAATGAGTCCTTGTGAACGTTGCTAGCTTCTAACCCACGTACCTGCACATAATCCGTTAGTAATCCTGAGGATACCATTCAGGATGTTACCAATATCCTGAACCAGCATCCCGGATGTAAACAGATACTATATAACTAAGATATAAATCAAGATATTTTCCAGGATATGGGCTCAGAATTTCTCCCATAACACCTATGATCTAGTATATGAACCTAGAAATGCCATAAAGTCTCAGGCGTTAGCTGACTTTGTGGCTGATTTCAGTAGTGATATTCAAAATGAAGTAGACCTAGAAGTTCAGCAACTAGGAGAAACCTCGGAATCATGGACATTATATACTGATGGTGCATCTAATGTTAGAGGTGTAGGATTGGGGATACTACTAAAATTGCCACAGGGGGACATATTACCCCAGGCTATTAGATGTGAATTTCCTGCCACTAATAGAGATGGGCAAAATCGGGTATTCTTAAAAACCGGAACCGGTTCCAACCCGTAACCGGGTATGGATACAACTCAGTGGAACCGGGTTCTCGATGGAACCGGGTCCGGGTACAACCCGGGTACACTTAACTAAATATAGAACCGGCGTAACCGGTTACGGGTTCAATGGAACCGGGTACGGGTACTGTTTGGAACCGGGTACGGGTACTGTTCGGAACCGGTTATTTTGAATTTTTCAATAAAAAGCCTGTGTACATACTGTTCGAACCGATTCTTCTGCACCCACTCGATTAAAGTTGCCCTTTTTTAACTTTTGTACTGCTCGGAACCGGTTTCAACGGTAACATTACCGTTTGTAACTGATATTTATTATAAAAACCGATTTCGGCTCATTTCATTCAATCCATGATCCATCTTCTTGTCTAAACTTATTGAAAGAACAAGAACAAGAGCCTATGGCATCGAAAGAAGGAGTTGTTATGGTTTTAGAAACCAAACGTAACCCGGCAATTTGGAAAAATTTTGATTTGTGTTTGATGTCGGATAGCCATGAGATGGCTAGGTGCAAGAATTGTGGGAAGTTCATGAAGGCGGCCGCCAACTCCACCCTCAAGAAGCATATCGACAAACATTGCCCGGTGACAAAGGCAAAAAAGGAAGAAAAGGGCAAAGGATCCGGTTCTTCTAATGTGTAGTTTAGTGGATCCGTTTGTTTACTTATGTTTGATGTCTTATGTTTTATGTGTGATGTTTGTTGGTTTAACTTTATGATCAATGTAACCCTTTCGTTTGAGAAATAAAAGTGTGTTTTGTTTTATTAACAAGTTCAAAAAAAACACATTGGCATTTATAATCGTTCAAAAGTAGTACAAATAAATATAACAAAATCGGTTCCTTCGGTACTGGTCATAATCGGTTCCTTCGGGGCAGATCAGATTCGGTTCCTCGAATTTATTTTTTTGCTCGTTTGTTTGAGGACGGTGCGGCACTTTCACTTGCGCTACGCTTTGGTGCGGGCACTTCGGTACAATCGTCTTCGGAATCATTGGTCTCTACCTCGTCTTCCTCTTCCTCCTCTTCTTCAATAATCTTGTGCTCCAAATCCACCTCGTCTTCGAGACTCGACTTATGTTGAACACGATCAACGCCGTCCAAATGATCTTTTAGGCAAATTGCCATCTCTAGCGACTCCGGGGTTAATCTTGTTCTTCTAATCGACAATACCCTACCACTAAGAGAAAAAACACTTTCCGAAGCTACCGTGGAAGCTTGGACCGTTAGTAAATCACGAGCCATGGTGGCTAGAATCGGAAATTCCAATTCTTTAGACTTCCACCATGCCAAAATGTCAAAGTTATTATACTCCTCGGCCGTCATAGTAAGTGCATCATCCCTTAGTTTATATCGGCCGAGTTCACTAGATGGTTCGTTACCCCTTTGTTGTTTCGCCGTTTCGTCTCTAACGACGTTCAACATGGTTATGATGCGGCAATTGTTCCATCGTTAGAGGCCGATGATGAAGTCCCATTAAAAATGGTATGATTTTTTTCCCCATACTTTTTTAAATAATGATCATAAAGTTTATTCAAAGATTCGTCGAATAGTTTTTTAGTTTTGCCTTTCAATGTTGGATCCTCCTCGTGCATATCCAACTTGTCGTAAATTTCATCAACTAACGCGTTAACACCCGCTACGTTTAAAATTGGGTTTAAAGCGGCGGCACATAAAAATACGGGTGGTAAATCCAAAAAATATTTTTTAAATTTATTGATCATTGGTGTCAACATGTTCCTCAACATGTCACTTGAGTTTTCAAACTTTTTAAAATTAGTTGTTATCAAATACAATTCGGAAATAACTCGAGAACTAGTGGGATAATAAACACCCGAAATTAAAGTTGTTGATTTTTTGAAAACTTTTAAAAAATCACTTAGTGTTTGAATGTTATTCCAAGCCGTGTCGGGAAAAGGGTCGACTTGGTAGTCATCACTTAAAGTTGTATGAAATGCTTTTAAAGTGCCCATTTGTTTTAAAGCCATTTCAAACATATGACAAGTTGAATTCCAACGAGTTGGGATATCCCAATTAGGACCAATTAATTTTTGGTTAACTTCTTTACAAAGCTTTTTATAATCTTGATATCTTTCTTTACCACTTTTAAAAACATCTTGAAGCATAGTTCTAAAAGCTATAATAAAATCCGCTACAAATTTATTTTTTAAACCGTCTTGCACAATTAAATTAATAATATGAGCAACACATCTTGTATGGAAAAAAAACACCATCACAAATTGGTTTGTACTTCAACTTTAGTTTTTGGATCGCATTTGAGTTGTTTGAGGCGTTATCGAAAGATATTGAAAATATTTTATCCTCTAAACAATATTTTATAATTGTGGCATTCATAATTTTATAAATATTTTCTCCCGTATGAGGAGAAGGAAACTCTTCAAATGCGATCGTACGCTTCATCATTTGCCACGTATTGGGATCAACCCAATGAGCGGTGACACAAATGTATGATTCGGGTAAACCGTGTGGAGCCGACCACACATCACTAGTTAAATTTACACAAGTCTTTAAATTTTGAAAACATGCTATTAAATCTTTTCTTGCATTTCCCAAATATTTAAACAATGACGTTTTAAAGTTCGACGACTTACATGTTTGTAGCTAGGTTGAAGCGTCTCCCTAATTAGCTTAGTGAGATCGGGGTCGTCAAAGTGTCCAAAAGGCAATGCTTTTTTAATGACCAACTTCGCCATCCTATCACGAGTTATCTTTTGTTCGTAGCGGAAAATCTTACCATCTTTTGAAAGTTGAACTTGACCGGGTGTCAAATCTTTTAGAGCTTTGCAATACTTTTTGGCATGCTTCGTTAAAGTGGAATTAGAGTCCTTGCTTAACAAGGAGCCACAATGCTTGCATTGAGCCTTTTGCGAACCATCGCTCATCTCGACTAAATCCCAATTGCACCAAACATCCATATTGCGGTTATGTGATAATGTTCCCACCACAAATGGAGCATTTGAACCTTGTGGAACATTATTGACGGATGGAGAGTTTGTGCTTTTAGAGTTCTTGGAAGCCATTAGAAATATGTAAAGAAGGAGAAGAAATAGCTAGAAGAAGAAGATGATTTGTGAAAAAAAAATAAAAAAAATGTGATATTTATACTATAACCGGTTCCAACGGTCATAACGGAACCGGTTCCAACGGTCAGATTTTGCATTTAATGTGTTTACATATATCAAGATTCGGTTCCAACGGTCATATTCATATAAGAATCGGTTCCAACGGTAACATACCGGGTACACTTAGGAACCGGGTACGGGTAGAAACCGGGTACAGGTAGGAACCGGGTACGGTTAGTTTTTTTTAGAAAAAATGGGAACCGGGTAATACCCATCGGGTTTTTTAAACCTGGGACCGGTTCCTCTGAGCATCGGGTAGGAACCGGAACCGGGTCCGGGTCGGGTCCACTGGAATCGGGTAGGAACCGGTTTTTATGCCCATCTCTAGCCACTAACAATGAAGCAGAATATGAGGCTTTGATCGCAGGATTAGAGTTGGCTAAGAACATGAATATTAAGAGTTTGCAAGTATATGTTGATTCTTTGTTAATTACTAATCATTTTAATGGATCCTATGCAGTCAAATGTGAGAAGTTAATCGAGTATCTCGAAATTCTCAAAAAATTAGTAGGATATTTCGATATTTTTAAACTTGAACAGGTACCGAGAGAGGATAATGTTGAAGCAGATGCCTTGGCGAACCTAGGATCATCAGTCAGGATACCTGAAGGAACTCAAATACCAATACTTCACATCCTATATCCTGTGGTGGATCTTTTCAAGTCGCAGGATAAGGAGGTAGCTAGCATTCAGGATCCTGATCAAGATCCTGATGAGGATCCTAAATCCTGGACGGCCCCAATCATAAGATATCTTAAGGAAGGACACATCCCAAAGGATGAAAACCCTAAGGCCTTTAGAATGAAGGTATCACGATTCACTATTATAAATGATATTTTGTACAAGAAATCTCTTGTAGGACCATACCTGAGGTGCTTGGAGGATCCTGAAACTAAAGAAATGCTTCAGGATATACATGAAGGGGATTGTGGTAACCATACTGGGGGCAGATCATTATTTTCAAAGGTATTAAGAACAGGATATTATTGGCCAACGATGAAGAAAGATGCTGCAAAATATGCTCGAAGATGTGATGCATGTCAAAGGCACAGTAACATATTACATCAACCAGCTGAACCACTATATCCTATAACTTCCCCTTGGCCATTCATGAAGTGGGGGATGGACATAGTAGGAAAATTGCCAAAAGCTCCAGGAGGAAAAGTCTTTATGCTGGCAATGACTGATTATTTTTCTAAATGGGTTGAAGCTGAAGCATTTGTTCAAGTTAGAGACCAAGAAGTAGTATCCTTCATAAAAAGGAATATCCTGACAACGTTTGGGGTACCAGCCGAGATAATTTGTGACAATGGTTCTCAATTTATAAGTAAGAGGACTACTGACTTTTGCAAGAGTTGGGGAATCAAAATGATCACATCTACTCCAGTACATCCTCAAGCAAATGGACAAGCAGAATCCTCGAACAAGATAATTGTCAACAACCTGAAAACGAGACTGGGGGCTAAGAAAGGAAGATGGGCAGAAGAGTTACCCTTTGTTTAATGG
The DNA here is from genome assembly GCA_030545235.1 of Helianthus tuberosus. Taxonomy (NCBI): domain Eukaryota; kingdom Viridiplantae; phylum Streptophyta; class Magnoliopsida; order Asterales; family Asteraceae; genus Helianthus; species Helianthus tuberosus. The sequence continues at coordinate 32,306,655 of CM060388.1, read as the reverse complement.
GCTGATAGAACAACAATAAAGAATGCAACTGGCCAGACTCCATTCTCCTTAGTATTTGGAGTAGAAGCAGTGATCCCAACAGAAATGGTGATACCGACAGCAAGATCTAACCTCCGGGATCCTGAGCAGAATTCTGAAGCTTTGTGCCAAGAGTTGGATACTGTGGACGAGACAAGAGATGCAGCAAAGCTAAGCATAACAACATATCAACAGAGGATATCCAGAGCATATAACAAGAATATAAGGACTAGAAGATTCCAAGTTGGGGATTGGGTGTTAAGAAAGACTTTTCAGAATACTACTAATCATGCCGATGGAAAGTTGGATCCAAAGTGGGAAGGACCATATGAGGTTGAATCAGAATCAGGGAAAGGAGCATACCGACTCAAGAGTATGGAAGGGGATATGCTACCAAGATCCTGGAATGCTATACACTTAAAGCTCTATTTCAAGTGAGTTTAGAATTTAATTTCTAACTCAGAATGGTATGAGTTCTATCTCTTCTAATATATTTTGTATTATTCTTTAAAACCCAATACTGACTTAAGCATCGGAGGGGTGTTAGCCAAGCTAACACCCACCTTAGTTTAAGGTTGTTTTGCAGAATATGCCTCAGGATATAGCTCCAGGATACACGCTCTGGATATTTCGAAAGATTAGAGGATTGGCCCTCTCTCTTACGTTTAAGGGATCCTGATCCCTTCAGAGGTTTAAAGGTATTCACCTTTCTTACGAACTGGGTTTAAACACCCCGCCTGGAGCGCAAGTTATCCAGGGGTAGTTCAAGGTAGAGGGACCAGTTCATGTAAAAGTGGCTGACAATTTCGTTACTATTGGCTATATCCTGGATCCTCAAGGTATATGAGGATTGATCACCCTCTCTCACGAAAGAGTATTTTCATACTCTCTAAGGTTTAAAGGTTTTCACCTTTCTAAGTCTTGAAGTTAATACACTCTCGCCTGTAGCGCATGAAAATCAGGGTTTATCCCCAGGATATTAAGGGATTATCCCCAGGATATTCAGGCTTTATCCACAGAAAAACTAAAGTATGACTATGTTTGCATTCCTAAGTCTTTAAAAATACTGAACACAGGGGACACACACCATACAATCCAAAGGATGGGTTCAAGTTTTTAAATGTGCATTGGGGACATTCCTAAGATGGAAGATTGGAATCGACCCTCTAAGAGGCTTTGGAGAAGTAAATTGTTTTGGGGGTTACAAATCAACATTCAAATTTAAAAAGAGTGGGCTCCGGCCTAGGCATCAACATCCATCATCGCTCACTTAATGCCCTCACACAGGGCCATCTCCACCAGCCTTCTCCGTCTTCTCAGCCTCGGCATCCTGAGCAGCATCCTCTCCAGCATCCATCCCAGCATCCTTCTTCTCTCCAGCCTTGTCCACCACCTCTGCTGACTTCGAGGATTCACCAGCCCCAGCAGGATACGGCACAGCTTTGCCTCCAAGCTCCTTCAGCTTTGCCACCCAGGAATCAACCGGCCAGGATGGGCACTCCAGACCTGTCTCCTTGGCCTCATAAGCCATCTTGATGCGAGCTTGTAACAGGGAAACAACGGCTGAATTCTTGATCCCTTCCCGGAAAGAGACCATAGCCTGCTCATGCTCCACTTGGACGGTTGCCAGCTTTATTTCAGCATCCTGAGTGACCTTCTTTAGCTTGTCCTCATAGTGCCGTCTCTTAACTTCAGCAATGGCACCCTGGTCAGCAACGGTAGTCTCAAGCTGCTTGATCCTGGCCTCTTGAAACTTGGCCTTGCTGCAGGCATCGGTGTAGAGGTGAAGAAGATGCTGGAGACCATGCAAGTCAAAATTCAGGTATGAATCAAAATTCACTAACCAAGATATCTTGTCGGGATATTCTATCAGGATATGTGTGCAGGATATAGTGCCAGGATATTACCTTGTTGAGGAAGGATGTCATCGGCTCCAAGGAGTCAGTGAAGCTGAGTTCTTCGTTGGAGAACCCTTCAGAGCCTGGGGTGCTGACCTCGGAGCCTTTCCTCTTCTTGGCGGTGGAAGCACGAGTTCTCGGGTTGGGCTTAGGAGCCGGGAGCGGTTTGGAGCTGGTAGTAGCAGGAGTTTCTTTCTTGACGTTGACTGAAGTGGGGTAACTATCAAGCTTATCAAGGTCCAAGAGGATTCCAACTTTGCTGGAGTTTGCATACAGGGAGTGAAACTCTTTCCTAAACATATCAAATAAAAACATGTATGCAGGATATTGTGCAGGATCCTTACCAGACATGTTTGAACTGGAGAGTGGACTTGGAGATGGTGGAAACGGATTGAAACTTCTTTCAGCCTCTGGAAGGAGTCTGATGGCGTTGATTCTCTTCTGTAAGTCGGCTAAGGGAGGTGCAAGCTTTCTGAAGTCGGCTGTGTACAAGAAAATAGAAAAGTTAGTGCAAGATATGAAATAGGATACAAGACAGGATCATCCTAAAACCCTAAATCCTACCCTTTCTCAACCACTGCACCGGATAATCCGTTCCACCAGGGATTGAGTCTCTTTTTACAAAGAAAATTTTGGATTTCCATTCCTCCTCATTCCTGGTGGCACGAAGTATCAGTGGATCGCCGGAGGTAGAATAAAAAAAGAATCGACAAGAACCATGGAATCTAAGCCGATATGCTAAGGGGAGGTCATGAATGGAAAGATCAGGGATATGGTTGTTCTTGATTTGATCAAGGACAAGCAAGACTCGCCAGAGCATCGGCATTGTTTGACTAAAACAGATTTTTGTGGTGTTAAAGAACTCAGTGATGAAATCTGGAAAAGGAAATTGCAACCCTAAGGTAAAGGGAAAAGCATTAAAACATAACCACTCGTCGGAAACCATGTCTGACCGGATTTCCCGATCAAACGGCCGGAACACCGTCCCTTTCGGGAAGATGCCGGAGGTTTTGAGAGCCGACAAGTGGGCACTATCAAAGGAGCATGTTTCTTTCTCCGGATCTTGGAGAATATTCTGGTGGATAAATGTAGGAGCGGAGTCACCGGAGCTGGATCTGGTCTGCCTCGCCATATGGTTGCCGGAATATTGAGCAGAATAGGAGGAAGAAGATGGAAATGAGAGAGAAAATTTTTACCTGTTTCTCTTCGGTAAGGATTAAATGAGGATGAGGATGAGAAGTTATAGGGAGGTAATGAGTAATTATAGGCTGCACGGTTACAAGTAGTCACATCAAGGTCTTATCTCTTAATTGCCTCGTTATTCGTGAAAAAATGTAACCGTTAGTATCAGGATACTTAACGGTAACATTTTTTGGGACAATTGTTATGGGTGAAATTCTGAGACCATATCATGGATAATATCTTGAATTATATCTTGGCTATATGGTAAATGTTCATTCTCAGGATGCTGACTCAGGCTATTGGTAACATCCTGAATGGTATCCTGAGGATCACTAACGGATTATGTGCAGGAGTACGAGTCCAAGCTTGCAACGTTCATGAGGACTTTTTCCCCGGAAGACTCGGTCCAAGTTGTTCGAAGAAAGACGTTGAAGCCGCTTTACTTGGTCTCCAACGTTAACTAAGGAATATTCGATGACATCCCCCGTTTGTAGGAGAATTTGTTTCATTTCTTAGCCATAAATAGACGGATATATCAGATCAAATAGGACACAACACTCACTGCTATCAAACACTTCTACTCTCTCGCAACTCACACTTTCTGAAAAAACATTGTAACACTTAGCGATCTGATCAATATCCTGCACTGTATCCTGACGTTTGAAGTAATAAGAAGAACAAGGCAGCTACGATTGTCAGCTCCCGAGGTTTTGTGTCGACGATCTAGCTTGATCAAGGGTTTTTCTCGTATATCTCGTGTCACCCCTTTACTTTCTGCTCATTGTTTGATTATAGATATAGCTCGATATCCTGAGCTATATCCTGAAACTGTTTTTGCAAACTAACAAGCCAACATATTTTTCACGAAGTATTACTAGCACACTACCTCACAAAACTAATTTGATCACTTAATTGCTTCGGTAATTTTTGACCAAAACAACAGGGACTCAAAAAGTAATTTACTCTTAAATTTATGTTGGCTTACATTTTAATGTAAAGGGTCGATAACAATCTATATATAATCACGCCGCATAGTTGGTACAAAATTCGAGTTTGTCTACGTTTCAACATATATTTGGTAAATTTTATTTGTAAACGAGTCAGGTCAAATATAATACATTTTGATTCATCGACTAAATTCGAGTTGGTCTACGTTTTAACATAAATGGTTAATAATCTATATATAATCATGCCGCATAGTCGGTACAAAATTCGAATTTGTCTACATATAGACATAAATTAGGTATACGTTTTCGTATAAATTCAAGTTTGTCTGTGGTGTACGCTTTTGTGCTTTATTAGTCGGGTCGCATGTAATACGCTTTGACTTGACAGTATAAATTCGAGTTAGTCTATGTTTTAACCCACCGCAACACGCGGCCGGTAACAAACTAGGTTTTATTTATTTTATAGTTTAAAAACATAGAATTATAAAAGAAAGAAAAATAGATGCTTGAATAACTCAAATTGTATACTTAAAACACTAATAGGTATACTCGATACCTGATGATAATTACCTGATGAATATTCAACGGGTTTTGAACCGAATATGGGACATAATTTAACAACCAAGTATGAGTATGAGATCAGCCATATTCATTCCATACCTCACTTATTGCCATCATGTGAGTCAACCCTGCTCATTTACAATGTTTTTAATAAATACACATGTGTTTAAAACATTTGAATATTTGTATAAATAAATTATTACATCATTTTAGATATTTCCATGGCATATATGAGTAAAGTTTCATAGATGGACACTGTAGTCTCATCACTTCATCTTCACAAATAATCTTCATCACTCCCATGGCATCATCTCTAAACCTGTCATCATCCTTCCAAGATCCCAAACACAGCTTCCCACAACCTTCTCCAAACCATCTCTTCCCAAAAACCCTAAAACTCAATTACTTCCATAACAAATCATCCAAATCACCAAACCCCATAACATGCTTATCTCTCCCAATCCTAACTCCAAAACCCAACATCCAAGATCCCCAAAAAGATCAAAAAATTCCAATCTTTAAAGAAGATCATAGACCACTTAACCAAATCTGGCCTGAAATTCAAGGCTCCAGCAACTGGACCGGCCTGTTAGACCCCATGAACTCCCACCTCCGCCGTGAGATAATTCGCTACGGCGAATTCGCTCAGGCGTGCTACGACTCGTTCGACTTCGACCCGCGATCCAAATACTGTGGAACTTGTAAATACCAAGGTGCTCATTTCTTTGAAAAGCTTGGTATGACTGATCATGGATATAGTATCAGTCGTTATCTTTATGCAACTTCCAACATAAATCTTCCAAATTTCTTTCAAAGATCGAAGCTATCAAGTGTTTGGAGCCAACATGCAAACTGGATGGGCTACGTGGCTGTCACAACCGATGAAAATGAAGTCCGGCGGTTAGGCAGGCGAAATATTGTTATTGCATGGCGAGGTACAGTCACGTACCTTGAATGGATTCATGATTTGAAAGATATCTTGCATCCTGCTCATTTTAGTGATGATCCGGCTATAAAGATCGAATCAGGGTTCTTTGATTTGTACACTACGAAAGAGCATTCGTGCCATTATAGCTCGTTTTCGGCTCGTGAGCAGATTCTTTCGGAGATTAAGAGGATTAAGGAGAGGTATGATGGTGAAGAGCTTAGTATTACAATCACCGGGCATAGTCTTGGAGCGGCGCTCGCGTTGTTGAGCGCTTATGATATCGCGGAGATGAAGTTAAACTTTACTAATACGGGTCAGAAGATACCGATCACGGTGTTCTCGTTTTCTGGTCCAAGGGTAATGTTAGCCGAGTTTATTATCTAATTTTATTATTATTATTATTATTATTATTATTATTATTTAAGTAATTAAGTTTGTTTGTCACTCACTATTTGTCTCCAGACCCTTTCTATCATTAGCAATAAGACTAAAGGGTATGGAGATGATGGGCTTGGATGGGATGAGCCTCCACGTAGGCGTCACGTAGGCGGCTCGTGGGGGATGAGCCTCCATCATATTTGAGGGGGATGGAGGCTCGTGGGGGATGGGGCCCCACCTCATTATTTTATAATTTTCTAAGTTTTAATTTATTAACTTAATAAAAACTTTATAAAAATTAAAAAATACAACATAAAACAACATAAATAATTTCATTTCATAACATAAAAAAAAATTACATTTCCTAAAAAAACAACATAAATAGTTCCATGCTCGGAAGTGCGGGAAAGGCTTTGCATTTTGAGAGTCCCACTTAGCGATAGCAAGGTTAAGAATGTCCGTCTCGTTACTCCCGCTAGGAGGATTCATAATAATTTGGTTATAAATTGCGTTAAAGTTATTGATGATCTTGCTCATTTTACGCCACTTGCCCGAGACGGCTTCTAAATCACGATCCGAGCTATGCTCCATAATCGCATGAAATTTAGCCGTTGCCTTCTTCCAAAAACTATCACCCGTTTGATTGTTTCCTAAATTTTAAAAAATAATGCATTAGTAAAAATAAAAATTTTAAAACTTTTAAAATTTAAATTAAAAATTCAAACTTTGGTTCATACCGACTATCGGGTTAGTAGAGGACTTAGTAAACGCCATTGCTAGCGCCTCCTCCTCTACTTTCGTCCAAGGTCTCCCCGGTTTTCTCGAACCGCTTTTTGGCGCGGTTTCGGGTACGTTTTCAACCTTCTTTCCCTTCCCCTTGTTTTTTTTTCGCTTGAGCTCTTGCGGTGGCGATTCGGGGACAACTTCTTCTTCATCATCATCGTCAAGGTTAACCGGTTGGGAAGTTGGCGGTTACGATTGGAGTTGTTCAAACGAGTTGCGTTGCATCATTTGTTGTAGCGCTTGGTATTGTTGGAGTTGTTGAACTTGAGACATTTGTGAGAATGCGTTGGGTGTTTGTTGGAAACCCGAAAAAGGAAATTGCGGAGCCCCCCACGAATGATCCATACTCGGAGTGTAAGCGGGAGTCGAAAAAAAGTTAGGTTGGTTCGGGTTTTGATTATTCGGGTTGGGGTTGTTCGGGTTGGGGTTGTTTGGGTTGAAAGGATTCATGATTTAGAGAAAAAGGTATAAAAAATATGGAGTGTTTTTTATAAAAAAGGAAGAGAATTGGAGAAGAATGGGAGTAGAATGGGGTTGAATTGTATAAAAATGGATGCGATATAGGTATTTAAATTGGAAAATGAAATTTTTTTTTTTTTTAAAGAAAAGTGCCGTTTGTAAACGGCTAGTTTTTGAATGTGGGGCCCCGTCTAAGTCGGCTGAGGGGAGTCGATTGGGCCTAGCCGGGGCTAAGGGGGGCGGTGTGGGGGACCGGCGCCGGTCCTAGCTGGCCCCCATACCCTTTAGTCTAAGTGGTTAACTTTGTTTAAAGGTGGGGTCAAGAGGGTGGCATCCTAATTTGTTGGATTTTTTTTATGTTTTATATAAGATATTTTTAAGAAAAACATGAGTTGGACTTTCTTATGGTCGAAAAGAGAACCTTAGATGAGCCTATGACTAAAACATTTTATTTGTCATGAGATTTGTCATTATCTTTTCATCGCATTCTCTATATAAGATATCTAGTTTTAAATTATTCAATACACAAAAAATACTATTTATCGATACAGTTTTTCAGTTCTTTTGATTTTTTTCAGGTTGGTAACTTGAAGTTCAAAGAACGTTGTGAAAACCTTGGGATCAAGGTTTTACGAGTGGTTAACGTGCACGACAAGGTACCAAAAGTACCTGGGATTTTCGCTAACGAGAAGACAAAACATCAAAAGTACATCGAAGAGAAGATATCGTTCCCATGGAGTTACGCTCATGTTGGAATAGAGCTCGAGTTAGATCAAAATGATTCACCGTTTTTGAAGCGAACAAATGATATTAGCTGTGCTCATAACCTTGAAGCATTGTTACATTTGGTAGATGGTTATGTTGGTAAAGGATTAGGGTTTTCTTCCTCAACAAATAGGGACATTGCACTTGTGAACAAGAGTTGTGATTTATTGAAGGAAGAGTATGGAGTGCCGGCGTACTGGCGACAGGATGAGAATAAGGGGATGGTGAGGGGTGGCGATGGGCGGTGGATCTTGCCGGAGCGGCCTCGGTTGGATTCGCATCCGCCAGATACTGCGTACTACCTTGAACAAGTTCTAAAGTTTGCTGCTAAATCTACTTTGAAGGCACTTTAATTATGTACGTAAGTGTAGTTGTATGCATGAATAATTTTACAAGTCAAATTAAATGAGTTTGATTTTTGCACCTTAAGATATGTTTGTGTACAAAGATTATATCAAAATATTTGTTGTTAAATTCTTTTACATGTTGAACATAAATTCAAACTTGTAATTTTTAAATTATAACCGAAGCATTAGGATATTCTAAAATATAAATGGCCTTTTGCTATCTATATATGTTCTAAATGCATGACGGTACGTTATAGACAGTTATATCAGTGGTGGATTCAATAATTTTTTCCAGAAGTTCCTTTTGATAATTTTACTAATTCTTACTAACTTTTTTCCAAATCATACTAGGTTTTCATTAATTTTTTTTAAACCGAGTTCCTGTGAACCCACAAAAACCCCCTGGATCCGCCCATGAGTTATATAGTGACGGTCGTAGATACATAGTTTTTTAACGTGGGTTATGTTAGAATGGGTTTTCTAAATTATTTAAAAATTGATGTACTACGATTTAAACTTTTAAAAGTATTGTTGCATATTAAACTAATATGAATAAAATCGACAGTTGAATCTAAATGACTTTGTTGTAACAATTTAAATGGAAAATACACTCTTAAAGAAAGGAAACATGATAAGTCATAAGACCCAAAGTCACCTATCCTGCCACCCAAAACCGAAAAGGTGTTGTGGTGGCATCCTTTAGCAAGTGTCACCCTATCGGCCTATCCTATCAATTTTCCCTTTTATGTTGGGGATAATCTAGAAAATGTGACTTCCTTATTTTTTTTTTAACGGCAATTTTTTTTTATTTCTGTCGTTTATGGGACTTAAATCCAAGATCTCCCCCTCTCAAAGTGCTTTTGTCAATGGACCACCAACCCATTGGTTGACTTTGTTAGTTAACAAGAGAATGTCTAGCTATTATACTTTTCAATCTCGGAAATGTTCCTATAAATTCGTATGACGACGTCTATGTGTTACGGTTAGGCGACAGTGTTTTAGGAACATTGAGATTATGCCACACGTTGAAAATACCTATATTTACTTTAATGTCGACGTCACTGGCGCCACCGCTGCTCATACAGCATGTCACAGGTGGCAACATTGCTCTTACAACATGTCACAGGCGCCATCACTTTAACATGTCCAATTCGTAGGCGCCGCCCATGACATGATCTAAGTGGACCTAAAACATCGTCGGTCGATCGTACAATAAAGGCGTCGTCGACCTTATCTAGAGGGACATTTGTGAAATTGAAAATAAAAGAGGACATTCTCTTGTTAACCAAGACATAAAAGGGACATTTTCTGGATTATCCTTTTATGTTAATGTGATATTCATTATTTAGTATTTACTTGATTAAAGTTTGAGAGAATATATCTTTGCAAACAATACTTAAGAATTAATTACACAAATTCATATAGTTCGGAAAGAAACCTTGCACCCTCAAGTAGTGCCGTAAATGAACAGAACGTTCATGAACAGTTTGTGAACCGTTTGGTGGGAATTTCGTTTATATTCGTTTGATTAGCTTAACGAACGAACATGAACAAAAAATTTCATTCGGTTAGCTCAGCGAACGAACACGAACAAAGGTCTCGTTCATTCGACTGCATTCATGAACGTTCGGTAATATGTTCGGTTCTATTCGTTCTTTGTATAAAAATATAATAAATAATAAACCTTTTATATAAACATATTGAAAACTTGAGACCCTATTTTTTCTGAGTTAGCTAAAATTTGGACATTCAAATACATCTTTTGGGATATTTATATCTAAGTTACTTAAACTTTGAATAATTATGGTTAAGTACTTAAGTTAGTTAAACATGATTCATCGTTTGATGGTTGTAGTAGACTTCTTGTGTTTTGATTTATCTTATATTTAAGCACTTATGTGCAATGTTTAAGGATAACAATGTTTTTATTTTTTATTTTCAAGTTAAAAGTCCGTTTTTATTTGTTTGTGTTCGTTTGTGTTCGAGACCAATGTTCACGAACTGTTCAGGAACAACTGAATTTCCCTAACGAACGAACAAAAACATAAACTTATGTTCGGTATGTGTTCGCGAACATGTTAATTTCCTTAACGAACGAACACGAACATGGCCTTGTTCGCGTTCGTTCGGTTCATTTACAGCCTTGCCCTCAAGCCCTCCTTGAACAGTCATCGCTAATATATAAAAGTGTGGCAGCCAGAGATGGGTTTGATAGCTAAAAATTTCAAACCATAAGACCATGTGTAGTGGTAACACCGCATAACCCCTGGGGGTTATGTGACAAATAGCAAGATGGGGGTTATGGGGTATTGTATCACTAAGGTGTGTAGTGGTAACACCATATATAATCATTACTCAATTGTTAATTTTATTATTATTTTCCATTTAATTTTTAAATTTATAAAATTTAAAAACAAATAACATTTCATTAAAGTTAAAAAACATTACAATAAAATATATTTAAGACTTCACGTCTTCATCGTCGTTTTCGCCTTCTTCTTCGTTATCTGCGTCATCCAAACCTTCGTTTTCAAAGCCTCCAACTTTGAAGTCTTCTTCTTCTTCTTCTTCTTCTTCTTCTTCTTCGGAGTCCTCTTGGTCGTCGTCGTCGCTTCTAATGGGGCGAATCGCCTAAGCATGCTCGACTTAATCCGCCTTTAACGCGTTTTATAACTCCCTGGAACGCAATAGTTGGCTTTTTTAAGATTCTCTTCTCCATTGTTGCTTGCGTTCCTTCAAAAATATCTTCTGGAAAATAGTTTTGGCAGATTGCTTTTCCTTGGTCTTCTAAAATCATATTATGCATTATGATACAAGCATACATCACCATTCTAATTATTTCTTTATCCCACATACGACAAGGATTTCTAATAAAATGCCATCGTTGTTGAAGGACCCCAAAACACCTCTCGGTGTCCTTTCGCAAAGACTCTTGTAGTTTCTTAAAATATTTTGTTTTCATATCGAACGTTTCAGAAAACGTTTTGACTATATTTGAATACTCTGGGTATATACCATCGCTGTAACAACTCCCAAAAGACCCTATGAGAAACCGTAATCAAGACCCCGAACACATACTATGAGAACCGGAATGAAAAGACGACGAAATCAAGTTTTAATTGTCGTTGTGCTACACGACGAGGTTGCAAAGGGTGGTCGCGTGATGCGGCGCTTCCCTGTTCGATATGAGACACGTGCTGTCATGTGGCAGGCATACGTAGTGACTCATGCCACCTATGCCCTAATCTACCCCATCACGCTACGCGAAGGGGAACGACGAAACAAGTCGCGTGACGCGACGACATCAAAATGTAGTTATATATTAAACGAGAATTGGACATTCAAACTGTTCATTTTCTTTTCTTTTCTTTCTCTCTCGAGTTATTGTCCTAATACCCGAAAGCTCTAAACCCTTGAAACTCTGCTCCATAAACAGCGTGCTAACCCTGATCACCGGTACGATACCCTGTCCGATTGATCCGAAACCAAATCAACGGACGTCAAAGTGCTGCCTGAATAAGGCTATACATTTTTAACTATGTTGAGGTTTTGATCTCGTGATTATCATTAAAGTTTGGATTGGGTTAATACACTAATATGTGTTTCATTGTATGTTTAATTAGGAACCCAGGACTTAGACCAGGAGGCGTTTACTGAAAACCCTAAATCTGCAATGTGAGTCATTCACTTTTACTCTAAATATTTTCAAAACTCTAAATGTTTTATAGTTGTATTTACAGTGATTAAGTTTTTGTATTCTGAAATTACAGCCGGTATGTGGGGTTTTGTATACTCTACTTGATAAGATTTGATATTGGACAATTGAGGGCCAATAGTGATATAACCATAGTCACAGGAACTGCCACCGAGTGATAAATACTGATTTGAGTAATTGAAAGATATTAACAAATATAAAAACCTATAATGCTGTACTTATAACAATGTGTCTTTTTGTATAAGTTGAATGAACTCACCAGTATTTTTCACTGATCAAATGTTTTTAAAACGTCTTTCAGGTGATTTACTGTGAGGAGAAGGAAAAGTGCTATGAGGCACTCCAAGCTTAAATAAGTGGCTATGTAACCCGAATAAAACGTGTTTTGTAATTAAGGGTTTATCCCTGTGAAAATCATTTATGTAAATATGGGTTTCATCCCACAGTTTTATGAAATGAAAATTTCGGTGTTTTGAAAACTCTGATATTTTTCCTGACACCCGGTCCTGATAAAATTTTCGTTGCGATAATTTTAATAAACACCGGTACCACTTGTATCTGTTCACAGCTTCCGTCCAGGGTAGGGTCGGGGGTTGTGACAATCGCCCAAACAATATCCATGCTTGTAGTCATTCCCATTTGCATGAAACCCAACTTTCGGTAATCGTACCCGAAATGTAACCCTCTAGCAATGGTGAAAACTCGAAAGTATTAATGTCGTTCATACTCCCAGCTAGACCAAAGAAGGCCGACCAAACCCAAAGGTTTTAAGAGGCAACCGCTTGTAAAACCAACGTTGGCCCTTTCTTGTCACCGCGTGTATGTTGACATCGCCATGTAGTTGGACAATTATATCAACGCCATTGACGACAGTCCAAACTACCAATCATGTTGGGTATTCCATGTTTTTTTCTAAATGCACCTCGTAGAGTCGTATATTTGTTGAAGGTCGTTCCAAGTCGGGTTTCTCAAATAAGGTTTTTCATATAATTTGCGTATACCTTAAAATTATATATAAACTGTGTTGAAAACATAATTGATGAGAGTAGATGATTGTGCATCGGTAGTTGATTATGGTTATCGAATTGACTTTTTTTTTTTAGTATCCCACTTCGTTTCAAATTATTTCATCATGACGTAGAAGCTTGTTAATAGTTTCTAGGGTAAATTACACTTTTCGTCCTTTATGTTTATATCGGATTACAACGGATACCCTTTAATTTTAATAATTACAGTCACAGTCCTTTATTTGAAAAACTCATTACACTATACGTCCTTTAACTCTAACCCAGTTAAAATTTTAAGTTAAGTCTGGTCATGTTCTTTACAAATGAGGGTAGGTTGGTAATTTTACCCATTTATTTAAAAGATATTTAAACAACTAAACCCCCCATATCTCTCTCATCCTCCCCCCCCCCCCCCCCCAACCAACCCCCACCATCATCCCATCGACCATCGTTATGATGACTGACTCTAGCATTGGTTCAGTCAAAAACTGCTTTATAAGGGAAAAAGGTCGGTTTTAACCAGCTTCAATGGAGATCTCAAACCGGTTCAACTGTTCAGTTCAGGTCCAAACCAGTACCAAATCAATGTCCAAACGACTGCTTTTTCAACCCAACTTTTAGTGCACCTCTATTCTAACCCAAAAGAAACATAGGATGGCAGCATCCATTTCTCTTATCAAAATGGGCACATACACTGCAAGTAGAGACATTTGGCTAAAAAAAAATTCAAGATTTAGGGAAAAGGTTCTTCAATGATTGCAAATCAACCAAATTGATGATTTATTAAAGCTCAGTTTTCTAACACTTCTTCTAAAATTACAAAAAATTAAAACAGCAAACCAATTGCAAAAAACTCCTATTAGCACTTCAGAGAACAACAAAAGAACAATTGAAAATAATCAGTGAAAAAGAAAGACAAATCCAAGTTTGTTCTTTTATCTCAAAACCTGAATTATATTTATCCTAAAACTCATCTTCCCTGTTTAACGAGTAAGTGCAAATCAAAGGTATCTTTGTCACCGCTGCTTGATTCACCTAATTTCTTCCAAACTCCAACCGCGTCCATTTTCAAAATGGCGAGATCTGAGAAAGCCGTCGCCGTCATCAACAAGGACTTGATCTGAGAAAGCTTCAGATCTAATTGGACAAGATGGGTTGAGGAGGTTTCCCTTGGGTTTGTGGAGAAAGCCGTTGCCGTCATCAACAAGGACGATTCAAACCTGGGTGGTGGTGGGGCTTGGTGGTGGTTGCTGGATACTGTGGTGGTGGAGGTGGAGGTTGGTTGAAGAGAAAGAGGGAGGGCGAGAGATTGGCTGAGGAAGAGATAGGGTTCAATAGAATAAATGAGTAAAATTACCAATCTACCCTCATGTGCAAGGCACATGATCAAACTTAACTTAAAATTTTAACATAGTTAGTGCTAAAGGACGTAGAGTGTAATGAGTTTTCAAATAAAGGACTGTGACTGTAATTATTGAAGGTAAAGGGTATCCATTGTAATCCGATATAAACATAAAGGACGAAAAATGTAATTTATCATAGTTTCTAAAGTGAACACTTTATATATTGTTATTGCTCACGAATAAAATTATATATACACTAGGTGAACACTTTATATATTGTTATTGCTCACAAATAAAGTTATATTTACACTTTTTTCAATAAGTATTTTTATTGTTTATATTCCTTGTTCATTATACATTTTATTATATTAACCGTTACAAATCAAGGAAATGAGGAAGCAGCAAAGAAGGTCGTGCAAGGAAGGGGAACTTTCGTATGAAAAAAATAAATAAATAAAAAGAAAAAACACACATTACACTTATGTAGACATAACTCAAATTTTGACTCTTTTCGTGATGTATGTACAAGGAGTGCGTTTAACAAATCAACCAACTTTTTTAATAAAAATACAAAGATTACTCAAGCGTTTTGGATTTAAGATCTTTATCTAATTAAGGTTTATGATACATCATAATTCATTAATATATTTAAATACTAGTTTATAGACGCATGTATTACATGGGTTTTAGGATATACATATTGAGTTGGTCGAGTTATTTGGAGAAATAAATGTGTTTTTCATTTATATAAACTTGAATGAGTTTTTTTTTAAAATAAATATGTTATTGTTGAGGTTGGTTGCGTTTGAAGGACATAATCATTACAGGTTTTAAATTATTTTTTATATTTCATATTATTTCTTGCATCACACATCATAAATATAAATTTTAATATGAATACATATAACTCTAATATGAACTATACATACGAACTTAAAGAAAATATAACATTACTCATTTAAAATATTTTAAATTTTAATATTTTAAACGATGCGTTTACGAAGTAGAAATTTTGTTTTTGAATACAAAATACATAGTATATTTTATTTCAAATTAATATTTTCTTATTTTATTAAGTGTTATCAAAGTAGAAGATGGAATGTAATTAGTTCATGATCTAAGATTATATATATGCAACATATATATATATTGTTTATACTTATCTTTAACATCTGTGAAAACGATAATAACAAATTATAAACATGATAAGGTTTTAAATTTTTGGTTACGTCAAATAGTGATGGGTGTATAAATTTTTGGTTATTACATATTCTTTTGATAAATATGTCTTTATTTATTAAAGTAGAGATATTATATTAAAGTATGGGTAAGTAGATATCTAATATTAATTATTAAGAATTAAGAATATTCAATAGATATAATTATGAATATATAATATATATTAAATTCAATCGTTTAATAGTTTTTATATTAATTTACTTATTATTTATTATACAGTTGAGGTAATATAATAAATTGCCAAATGGCATTTTAATGAAATACTTTTTATAAGAGAATGTCATTTGACATTAAAGTTACCCTTTTATTTGTGAAAACGATAATAACAATTTATAAACATGATAAGGTTTTAAATTTTTGGTTACGTCAAATAGTGATGGGTTTATAAATTTTTTGTTATTACATATTCGTTTGATAAATATGTCTTTATTTATTAAAGTAGATATATTATATTAAAGTATGGGTAAGTAGATATCTACAATTAATTATTAAGAATTAAGAATATTCAATAGATATAATTATGAATATAAGATTATTTCTAATATATATTAAATTCAATCATTTAATAGTTTTTATATTAATTTACTTATTATTTATTATATAGTTGAGGTAGTATAATAAATTGCCAAATGGCATTTTAATGAAATACTTTTTATAAGATAATGTCATTTGGCATTAAAGTTACCCTTTTATTAGTATTAGATTATAACTTTATATATTTGGAAAATCTTACACAATTGTAATCAAGTTTACCTATTGTTTCAATTAAGTCATCTAAACTTTTTTTTGTTTCTCTAAGGGCATGTTTGGCTAAGCTTTTTGAAACAACTTATTGACTTATTGGCTTTTTGAAAAGTCATAAGCTCCAAAATGATGTTTGGCAATGAGGGTGTATGTGAGAGGAAAAAGCAATAAGTCAATAAGTAACTACATACTGATTTTCTAAAAAGCCAATAAGTCAATAAGTTGTTTCAAAAAGCTTAGCCAAACATGACCTAAAACAACCAAACTTTAATTCAATGTTCTAATAGTATGTAATTAATAGGTTACTAGGTTACCACTCATATTTTATATCTTTTTTAATGTTTATGTAAATATAATTTATATTAGGTGGATTATTTTAAACCCTAAGAAAACAACCGGATTTTAGATTTTGTTCCACAAATCTCAACCCTCAAAACCTTTCATTCTTCTTCTTCAACTCAGTTCCTGTTTTCCGGTCAGCAACCTGCAACTTTCGACGACCTATAATAAGTGGAGATAGATTGTATGTCCAAACCCTTTCTTCCTTCTCCATTCAACTCATTTAAGGTCTTCATCGTTCAACCCATTTAAGGTCTTCAAAATCAAAACCACACCGTCTCTGATTAAGACGAGCAATTACGCAAAGCCACACAAACAACCTAATCACAAATCATTGCATCTCCCTCGTCTCTTTATCGCCTCTACTTCACACTAACATATCGGACATCGCCTCTGTTCGGAGAGTAACTTTTTTTAAATCCCACCAAGCGATCTTAGATTTTGACCGAACAACAAGTTTTCAGATGCGGATTTATGGTCGTCAAGTATACGCATATTAATGGTTGGGAAAAATGATATCAGATTTAGGATTTGGAAGCCGGAAAAAAATGCTACGGTTTCCGATGTGTGGTCGGAGGGGAAGAACAAGTTGATGATGCTGATGTTGTGAGGTGGGTTTTATGCTTTTTTATATCTGTTGTAAACTTTTTTTTCCCTTATAATATAGAGTACCTTGATTTTTATTGAATTTTTGAAGGGTTAATGGATTTAAACACCCCCAACTATGGCCATTTGGCCGATGGCACTGTGACAACTGTCAAAAATCCAGGTATCCATACAATTAATTAATCTTGATTAATGCTTAATGACTGTGCTGAATTATAATTAATGACTTGAACTGCTTTCTGATTATTGCTTTATACACACATGTGCATCACATATTGCAAATGCCATATTACTACTGCATGCAAACATATTGACATAAATGATGCACAAAGCACAATTAGCACAGTTAATAGACAAACCGGGAAAATACTGACGGAGTTCAGTACATAGACAGATAGTGTTTTGAGACCCAGTATGAGTCAAAAACTAAGTACTACACTAGTATAGAGTGTAGGGAAGTAAGGATCACAAAAATGCTTTTCTAGGTGATAGTTCAAGTGCCGGAAAGTGCCTAAAAATTCTCATACACTGCAGAATTCAGCAAATTCAGCAATTTAACAACTTAATATCATGCAGAATTATGGTTAAATAGTCCAGAATACTTTCCTAAGTGTCGGGAATTAAAAGTGTCACAAAGAGATACGTAAAGCACACCAAACTGCGCAATTTAGCACTTTAACGAACCGGTAACCAACCGAACAACCGGACACTACCCGAAATACTAAATTTTCACTAGAAGGATTGTTTTAGTGTTACAAAGCTAGTTATGGTCACCGAACATCATAACACACTATAAACACCCTAAACACATAAAACTCTAACTAATACCATTACTTTTGTAACACCCATCTAATTACTACTTGGATTTAATCAAAGTTCATACGATTTTATATATATAAAGTGCGTCTAGATTAAAACATAGGTTCCAAAGTGACCAAACATAAGTCAACTACCAACTAATTCCAAACATACATAAGTTGTTTAGCAAATTAGTTTACATTCCAAAAACATTGTCCATTAAAGTTATATATATCGCGGAAGCTTCTAAGTGTGTTCGGTTCTTCAAAAAGTTGCTTGACCACCATCCGTAAGATCCCCTTTGTCACCTAGGGTCAAAACCACTTTAAAAGTTAGTATTGACGTGATTATAAAGCATATAAACAAGTTCTAGTATCAAACCATTGAAAATAAAATAAAATTTCAGATGTTCACCTGTCGCGTGGCGCGACAGGTCTTCGCTTGGCGCGAGGACTTCTCGCGTATCGCGACAGTTTCAAGTCGTCCCCTCGCGTGACGCGGGGGAGACGGTTTTCCAGCAGGTTAGTTTTTAAGAGCTGCATTTTCTGCCAGCTCCGGAAAACTCAGATTTTAACTTCAAATGAGCATATCTTTTGACTCGTAAGTCCGTTTTATGTGATTCTTTTTCCTATACGTCTGTAAATTCATTACCGACGTGCCTATTACAATTGCCATTTTACTACCATTTAACTAGTATGTTTATGGCACCTTATACCCAACATCCGGGGCTTATTATCACCCGCATTTCTTTACCAATCTTTTGGTTTAATGCTCTTGTGATTATTATCGCCATTATCAACTACTAGAACACTAAAGCTACAATTTACGCAACTAAACGACCCATTGGCTCATCTTGTGGAATCCTCCATTATGATGACTACCAAATGGTTCGTTGACAACTCTAAGTCTATTCTTTCAAATAATAATCATGATCACTTTAAAATCAACACAACTTTTAATCAACTACGCATAATTTAACAACAATTCATTGAATGTAACGGATTCAAGTTACATACCTTTAGTGCACGCCCTTCAACCGCAATTCACCACCGGCTTGTCCACTCGACGTTCCGGTATCCTTTCCTATATAGTTCAATTATATCGCGTTTAGAACTCTTTTTAATCACATATCGCATAATAGCCAAAACATCACAATTAGGTGTTTTAACTTCAAAATTCCAGTTTCGAGCCTTCTTTGAGGCATTTCAACAAACACCTTAAGGGCAGAATTTTACATGATTATATAGTAAATCCCTAGCTTATCATCTAGCCCGAATTTCACATCAATCAACCCATTTTACACAATTGTTAGCTTCTAAAATTCTGAAGTCACTTCACAATTGTCAAATTATACTAGAACAACACCCAATTTCCTATTGTTTATCAAATTCTACATAACCCATTAATCACCTACAATGGTGTTCATGGATTTTACTAAAATTTCACATGATTTCAACTTGTATTTGTCTAGAGTTTGTCCCTAGACACTATATTGTTCCTAATCCATCATAAAACAAACATGCAACCATAAATTTCAAAATTCCCGAATTTATGAGAATTTCAAGTTGGGGAATTTTCACCAAATTTTACATACCTGATAATCCCCTTGCAATGAGGATCATTAATCTATGCTCTAATTTCGATTTCAACTTGGATTGAGCCTTCAATTTGAGGGTTTAGTAATATTTAGGGTTTTGAGAACGGGGAGTCGCCCCCTCCTGCTCCTGATCGACCAGACATCCCCAAATGGGGTGTTTGGTTTTGTTTTTATTAAAATTAATAATATAAGTTTCAATTTTAACAACATAGGCCCCTCCACTTTTGTTCAACATATAGTTTGGTTATTTTAACCCTATTTCAAGTTATTTCTAGACTTGTAGTTAACTAGGTTATAATTTCCTAGTTAAATAATATTCTTGTTTATTTAAACTTTATAATTCTAATATAAAGTTTTATATTTACGGGGGTGTTACAACTTTCCAACCAAATTACTTAACTAATATTTGGAACCCAACTAGCACACCCCCCCCCCCCTAACCGGTTATGGATAAGTGGGACCCACCCATGATTTTTCTTCATTGTTTATTAGACATGCCATGTACTTTAGAAACATAAAAACCATGGGATAATTAGATGTTCGAGGATTTTATTTATAAACACAAGACTAAAACTCATCATCATCTCAACACTTCCAACAACACAAAAAATCCTTCTTCTTCCTCCCATGGCTACGGCCTCAAACACCCCTCCATAACCATCATTTTCTAGCTCACTTCTACACATTCTAAGCTTATACAAAGGTGTAACAAGCATAGTTAAGAAGGTTGCAAGCAACGGAAATTCAAGGACCTTGTTCATTTGCTTTTATCCACTTCATTTCTACACTTGATCATCCCTAGCCTTGAGCTAGTAGTAAGATCTTCTACTCTTCATTCTACATCTATATTAAGTGGTTAAAAGATGATACAAGATTATTATCATAAAGAACACCAAGAAACAAGAAGATGAAACATGAACATAAGCATAAAATTATAAGAAAACTTAAAGAAATCATGTTGTTTAGTGTTGTTGCGATACTTGATGAATGATTGTTTGTGTAAATGATGTAGATCATTATATGATCTTGCTAGATCATGATTAAAAACATAATCTAGCAAGATGAGAGGATGAAAATGTTAGAGATTTATAAATCATCCTCATGAAAGACATGAACTTGAAAAAATATATTGTTTTCTTGAAAAATAATAATCAAAGTGAGTCAATAATCATATAGATCTAAAATTTATGAATGATTTTCCAAAAGAACCAAGCTTGAAATATGAGTTTTAGTAGATCTTGGTTCTTACATAAACAAACACTATTTTTTAATGGTTAAACAAGTGTAGAAACACTTGTGTAACAAGAAGATTACATAAAGAAGCATTTTTAGAAAATGTGTTTTGAAGTTTTAAACATCCAACTTCTTCAAAGATGAAGTTTTTAAAGAAGTAAACACATTTTAAAGGGTAACTAAACTCACTAAACATACTACCAAGTTACTACAAATTTTCATAAACTTTCAAGTTCATGAAATAGTAGAATATGCATGATTTTGGCAAGATTGGTAAGTGAATGTTGTTTGTTGATGATTGTAAACTGTTTGTGATGATTTTTACAAAAGAAAATGATATGCTTGGAAAGCATGGAAACCTCCATTTTTAGGGGAAACAATGGCAAAATTTTCTAAAAATATTAACACTTAGAAAAATATTTACAAGTGTATTTTAACCATGAGTTTTTCATATAAACTTTGCCATAATTTTTGTTACAAAAATATAAGTGTTGGAGGTTGATTTTTATAAATAAAAGTGGCTAAATATATATATATTTAGAATGTATATACATTGAAGACACACATGTGTGATTACTTGTATATTATGTGTATTAGTTATATTATTTTGGTGCTTGAAATAATATATTTCATCAAAATACCAAAAATTACAATCCGAAATATTACCAAAAATTCCAAGGAATAAATATACAAAGAATACGCAAAATACCGGTAGAGCCGAACAAAGGAATATAACTCACAAAATATTCCGGAAATATTATCCATGTGTATATTTTGATAAACAATATTTTGGACACAAGGAAATGAAAATATGATTCTACAAATTATTACAAAGTTATATCATATTTTTTACTAGGAGAAAATATATAATTTTTGGGAAAGATATATATTTTCTTGAGTACACTCGAAATACATTATTTTTGGATAAAAATAAGTTTATATATATTTTCTAAGTGAGACTTAAAAATATATTATTTTTGGAACTAATTTGAAAATGCGAATATTTTTGCCAAAGGAAAAATTATAAATAATTTTTGTAACTAATATTCCTTAAAATATATATTTTGGAAATATATATGAATTTTTATTAGAAATAATATCCCGGAGAATTAATACGAAACTAAGTAAAGGAATACTTAATGAATACAAGAAGGCGACACCTTTACATGGGAAGAATATACAAGAATACAAATATAAATATACCCATCCTTGGGAAGGATATACATGTTTAAATACTTGAGAGGTATTGAGTTAAAATACTTATTATTTTGACAAAAAAATTATATAACTTGGAATAATGACGAAGACACTTGGAAACGTAACTCAAAGGCATTAGTTAATACTAAGTCAAGGCACGACCCGCTCGTCTAATAAGACCATAGTACATTGTAGGTAGTCGTGTACACCAGAGGACACTTTGAGTTACAGGCGGATTCGAAGAACGCAAAACTGTGAGTTCATGTCCCCCATTTCTCTTAACTGTTTTGGTTTTATGACTTCGGGGGTGAAATACATGTTACATACTGTTCACAAACAATTACAAGTGGTATGATTAGCTAAGGAATGTACTGCTAGATCATGTGAATGGGTAGGCGTTAACTTAAGACCATTAATCCTTGTATAAGGACCGAGGGGCATGAGTGATAGGCCTATTGGGTGTTGCGAGCCCCACCCATGGGCCTGCGAGTTGGCCGCATGTGGTGACTATGTCGTTCCGCCGAAGGGGCCGGTACGAAATACGCTTACAGGGTTGAGTGCTTCCTATACCATGTCACTTACATTAATGTATTAGCTACACATTAATTGATATGTTTTCCTTGTTGCTTCATACCAGTTTACAAGTACATACATACATACTTACAAAGGTTTTCAAGGTTTATTCGTGCACGCCTAACAAACACATGAACTCGCTCAACTTTTGTTGATGTTTTCAAACTACATGTATTTCAGGAAACTAAGTATGGATCTGGCGGGCGTTGGAGTTTCAAGTCATGTTGAGAATAAAAGATGTCATCCGTGTCTTAGGGGTTGGTTAGAGTGTCTTATCCTGGACGGGATACATCTTTCAAAACCTGGTTTTAACTAAAGTCTTTTGATGAGTCCTTATGGAACTCTAAACAATTTATATGGTTTGTAACTCGGATTTTAAGTCTATGTTTCAAGACGATGATGATGTAATGTTTTAAAGCTTAATCAATGGATGAACATCTTGGATTTATCATATAGTTGTTTGTTATGGTTGAATGCAATGATATTAAGCAAGTCACACCAAATCACGCTTCCGCAACAAGTCAGGGTGTGACAATTTGGTATCAGAGCTTCGATTGTAGCGAACTAGGATTCCTTCTCGAGTCTAGACTACAATCATTAGGGCTCTCACAAAAACGTTTTTTTTTTTACAAACATGTTTTCATTGCATACACGAAACGCCCAGATCCAGGAAACAAACATTTTCCCAAACAAAAGGCATGAAACACATTTCAAAGTTTATGCTTATGATTTAGTCTGAGAGACTGGGAAGTTTAGTCTGAGAGACTGGGAAGTTTAGTCTGAGAGACTGGGGAGTTTAGTCTGAGAGACTAGGGAGTTCAGTCTGAGAGACTGGGAAGTTTAGTCCGGGAGACTGGGAAGGATAGAAAATTTCATGAAAAATAAATGTGAATACATGATTACATGATGAATTTCCGTTGCTTGCAATACACTGGGTGTTAGTGAATACTATGTATATACATGCTATGATTATTATGTACCGGCACACATGTCACCTTCCTCAGAGAGCGAGTTGTCAGGTGTTGACGACCATATGACCACCGCCACAGATAAGGAGATTGCACCTGCGTCAGAGATATTTACGTCAGACACTGAGGGTGACCCTGACATGCTGACCAAGGACGAGGAAGACTTCCAACCATTTGCGCTACCAGACCTTGGTAATGGTTTGCCCATGCTGATGGCTTCCCTGACAAGGGTCCTTTTGTCACTCTTGTTTCGATCCATGACCACCCCATCACTGGTCATTTCGATGGTGAGCCTATCATGACTCCGATCCTCGACGCCGTACCTCTCGTGGTCATTCCTCCCGAGGATCTGCCTTGTTGACGATTTGTTTGATGATGACGTTGATTTGTTTGTTGATGATCCTCCTGTTAACACCCAGGGTGATGGAGAGATAGCTGAGGATATCGTTGCGATTCTACCTCCTGAGATCCCTGCCATTGAAGTATCCTCTATTTCCATTTCACACTCGATTTCAGACTCCTTAAGTTTGTGACATCTTCAACTTTATAGACGGCCGGATTACAGTTTTCTACTACTGACTCAGATGACGACACCGCTATGACTGCTGCACTATCACCTGCTCGAGATCCCACACCTCCACACGACCCAGAGCCTGAGCCTGAGCTAGCTCCTATCCCTTTTGGGTCAGCCTGATCTTGCACCTACTGATCTTGAGCCAATTCTTGATCCTGACCATGTTTCTTTTGGATAACCAGACATTGCACCCCTTATACCTGATTCAGTTCCTGCACCTGTTGGTTCTCTTTTGTTGAGTTATTTATTTCCCCGCCTGCACCCGCTGATGTTGCTCCTTTTCCCCCCTATGGATACCGACGTCCATCGCACCAACATGCCTATTATTTTCTTTTAGGATATACCCGCACCCCGCCCAGGGGAAGGAACTTCTGGCCAGCACCCACATGACGATCCTTTTTGCTACAGCAACATTTTCTCCGACCGCACGAGCCGCACCGTTTGCTCCTTTCAACACTTCACCGATGGACGAGCCATTCCGATGGTTCCTACCATACACTATGCCGATTTCAGACCCCTACCATCCCTCACATTATGGAGGCTACACACGGAATGAGTTGCTCATGTTACTGCAGCTACAGTTTGAGGTTTTGAGTTATAGAGTTTTGGAGCCTGAGCTGACACCACGTCCTCCACCATGTCTATGCCAGAATACTTTAATCCTCCACATTCATCACTGTCTCCTTTGCACACTCACCTGCTGCTATTGCACCTTTCCCAGGTTTTGATGCTTGTTTCCTTACTATCAAGCAGCAGATCAGTTACTTACTTCGACGCGTATACGAGCTCGAGGAGGAGCTCGCACATGTTAGCAGTTTGCTTTTCTTCCCTTCTCCACCTCAGTCACCGGTATAGTTGGTTTTCGGTTTTATGCGGATTACATTACTTTTGGGGAAAAGACACTACTAATGAGCCGAGATCATGGAGACTTTTGAAGACCACTTTTGACCATGTGATTTTGGTACACTAATAAACTTATTGGACAAGGGTAGGGTGACCCTGTGTCCCTTTTGATGTGATACACTTTGTAGACAATGTGATTGTGGTTGGTAAATAATGAGAGCTCAGTCGCTATGTCTTCGCTAAGCACGTTGTTGATCTGCATGTGTGTGCTATAATTATGATGCTATGTGCTTTCTTGTTATGTTCTCATTAAATATGTTCCTATCTACAAGCGGTGCTATAATTGTGATGTTATATGATTGCTTGTTATAACGACTGCGTATATACATGTATGTAATACACCTCCTGGGTCTTAATTGTTAAGTAAATGCTTATGTGCTTGTACCCTTAATGAGACCTTACCTAACAATTCTTCTTCTTAGAAGATGTCGCTTCAAAGGAACACTGATACCAATAACCCTCTGCCGACGACAGAGGCAGAATTACAAGAGCGCATCTCACAGGCCATCGCACAGCACGAGGCCCTTCGCTCCGAACGCAGCGGAGGTACCTCAAGAAATAACCCACCCAACGGTATGTTTAGTCACTTAAGACACATTACAAAACGTTTGGACATTTCCAAGTGTACTTTGCTAATGCCTTACGTGAATGATGTTGCTTATGTCGCAGGATGCACCTACAAGCAGTTCTTGGGCTGCAAGCCCCTGGATTTCGACGGCACTGGGGGTATCATAGCCTTCGTGCGCTGGGTTGAGAAGACGGATTCTGTTTTGCGGTTGAGCAAATGCGCCCCATAGCATCAGGTCACGTACATTTCCGGACTGCTTCAAGATGGGGCTCTGTCATGGTGGAACCTCCAGGTTCAGACGTTGGGCAAGGCTGCTGCATATGCTTTGACATGGGATGAACTGAAAGAACTAATGCATAAGAAGTACTGTTCGAGAGCAGAAATCCAGAAGTTGGAAACTGAGTTCTGGAACTTGAAGATGGAAGGTCCAAAGATAGCTGAGTACGTGCAGAGATTCCATGATCTGTCTCGTGTTGTCCCCTACATGGTAGAACCAGAGTTTAAGAGGATCGAACGTTTCATCGGGGGATTGGCACCTCAGATTCTAAGCCTGGTGACAACATCTAAACCTCCAGCAATCACCGATGCTATCGACTTAAGTGTGACGCTCACTGAAGAAGCAGTTAGACTAGGAAAATTTTCCACTTCGGAGGAGAAAAAGGAGACTCCTGTTGAGCCATCTGGAGATAACAAGAGAAAGTTCGCAAACTTCAAGCAGGGTACTCAGGCGAATAACAACAACAAGGCCAAAAAGGGAAAAGAGTACATGGGTAAACTACCTAAATGCGACAAGTGTCGACGTCATCATACCGGGCGATGTAAAGATGGAAAGTGTGATAACTGTGGCAAGGTGGGGCACTGCAAGGAAACGTGTTGGCATAAGACGGGACGTGGAAAGAGATGTCAAGGGTGTTTTAACTGTGGCGACGTGGGGCACTTTAGGAAGGATTGCCCAAGGGAGATTAAACAAGATCATGGAAGAATGTCCAACACCTGAGCTAGGGAAGCACGCCAGGATCCAAACATGATCATTGGTACGTCCCCTGTTAACCAACGTTATGCATTTGTGTTGTTCAATACTAGTACCGACTATAGCTTCATATCTCTAGAGTTTGAGAGTATACTTGGTTTAGTAGCAAGTAAGTTAGATAACCCGTACTCGATAGAACTAGCTAAAGGGAAGCTTCGACGTGGTAATTGGGATGGACTGATTGTCGAGAAATCAAGCGGAGATTGTTATCCGCATCCCGACGACGAACGGAGAAACGAACGTGATTCATGGAGCAGGATACGCCCCTACGGATTATCAGTCATTGAAGACACGGAAGTTTTCGCGTAAAGGATGTGTTGCCTTCTTGGCTCATGTCGTGGACAAAGAAGCCAAAGAACCTAAGCTCGAAGATATCCCTGTGATAAGGGAACATACTGAAGTCTTCCTCGAAGACTTGCCAGGATTACCGCCCCAACGACAAGTCGAATTCCATATTGACTCTGTTCCAGGCGCCGCGCCTGTAGCCAAGGCACCCTATCGACTTGCACTTCCTGAGATACAAGATTTGTCAACGCAGCATTAGAAGTTGCCAGATTGGGATTTTAAAGGCAAGCTTTTTGCCCTAAGAGGTTTCAGTACTGTTCGTCAAGGAGAAGGACGATGACTTTCAAATGAGCATCAACTACCAGGAGCCGAACGAGCTAACCAACAAGAGTCGGTAACTCTTGCTGAGGATTGACGAATTATTTATTTAACTAACTACAAGGATCTAACTACTATCCTAAGACCGATCGTTGATCGAGCATCATTAGCTGTGAATTCAGTATAAAAGCGTACCAAAGTATAATGAGATAGCAACTTGTTTTAAACATACACTAAAATTGTGTTTCCTACACGATGCACAAAACAGTTTTACACAGAATACGAAACTTTGAGAACCTAGAAAACATGTACTTAGGACCTTTGGGAACCCAGGTCAAAACTCGTAAAGGTTGTCACTTAGGAACCACACCTGTTAACTCAAGCAAACCCCATCATCCTGACATATATGCTATTTCAGTTAACCAAACAGGAAGTACTCAAATTTCTTTTATTGAAATTTCCACTTTTGCTTCTAGCGAGTAGATGTTTGCATCTCTACTCCCCTTAATGGTAGTTGCATCGCGCCAATTTTCTTCGCTGAGAGCGAACACTCATTTGCTTCGGTACTTGATCATTTCTTCATTTTAGCAAATACTCATTATTTCATTCCTTGAAAATTCATATGTTATGCATGAACTGTTTGTTATGCATACGGTTTCGTTTCGAATAAGCGTTTCATCAAGGCTCAAATGTTATTTTTCTAAATCTAACTATCAATTTGTGATTCGAATGACCTACATTATTGTAATTGTTGGCTCCTTTGCTATCAAGTCAACACACTTTCTTGAAACCCCTTTTCTTTCAAGTACATACATGGTTTATCTTGGTAACCATGCCGAAATTCCTTTGTTGATACATGTATTTATCGGATTACGCTAAAACCAAGTTCAATTGCTTGAACTTGTCCATTTTGCATATTCAATTTAAGACACCATATGATGTATTGAGAGCGTCATATTCAAATATTTTGAAAAAGTTCTTTTGTTTCGAGCCGTAGTAGACTTGTTTGGTTTACAATTTCACTAAATCGTATGTTGGTTTCGACACCTTGCGGTGATGCTTTCACAAAAACTGAAGCTTGCGCTGATTTCATTACGCACCTCATACACGGATTTAATTGTTTACTTATTGACTTGCTCTAAATCCGTTTGGTTTTATCACGATTAAAGCAATCTCAATACAGTTGTGTGTTAAGACAATGATACATAAACTCATTTTATGTATTCCAGTGTACCTCCTAACGGTTCTTTCTTTATCAACCGAATGTCCTACAGTACTTATTACTTTTTCATCTTCAATCAGAAACAGTGGTTCTTTGATGTTCTATATTCAATTGAAAGGTCCTACTATGCCATTTGAATCAAATCCTCAGGATTGCTTCATTACACTTTCATTTGATATCAAGCACGGTGAACTTGTTCGGTCACCGCTATTATTGAATTATGTCAATTACGACACCTTGTGGTGTCATTACAAACTGGCAGCTTGTGCTAATCATGGTCAACCGTTTTACACAAAACTACACATACTTTTGTTTGAAACATTCCTAATGAAACTACGAATTAAGACAATGATACACCAGATTCACTCGTATTTCATTCGGTGTATTTTCACAATTCAAGAATGTCAACACACCAATCCTTACCATTTATATATTCAGAAGTTGACAGATCACTTTCATGTTACTATCATATTCGAGTTGTTGATTTTAAGTTCATATAGCGGATGCTATGGTTTTTGAAAACTCATTGCATATTGTGACTGATTGTTTGAAAATCCATTGGTCAAAACCCCTTTGTTGCACCTCTGTTAACTAAGTTACACTAGATTATACATCTATACACCTCGTGTCCTTCGACATCAAATGCTAGAACACATACCTTTTAAACATTGGGTTCTTGCTATTGAAATATATCCCTGGATTCACCTGATGTGCATAAGATTTGACTCGGTTTTGTGGTTATCCACCTCAGTATTGTTCATATACATACACGCATAATATAACCCTAAGGAGTTAAGGTAGTATAAATTTTGAGGACGAAATTTTCTTAACAGGGGGAGAATGTGACAACTGTCAAAAATCCAGGTATCCGTACAATTAATTAATCTTGATTAATGCTTAATGACTGTGCTGAATTACAATTAATGACTTGAACTGCTTTCTGATTATTGCTTTATACACACATGTGCATCACATATTGCAAATGCCATATTACTACTGCATGCAAACATATTGACATAAATGATGCACAAAGCACAGTTAGCACAGTTAACAGACAAACCGGGAAAATGCTGACGGAGTTCAGTACATAGACAGACAGTGTTTTGAGACCCAGTATGAGTCAGAAACTAAGTACTACACTAGTATAGAGTGTAGGGAAGTAAGGATCACAAAACTGCTTTTCTAGGTGATAGTTCAAGTGCCGGAAAGTGCCTAAAAATTCTAATACACTACAGAATTCAGCAAATTCAGCAAAAAATTCAGCAATTTAACAACTTAATATCATGCAGAATTATGGTTAAATAGTCCAGAATACTTTCCTAAGTGTCGGGAATTAAAAGTGTCACAAAGAGATACGTAAAGCACACCAAACTGCGCAATTTAGCACTTTAAGGAACCGGTAACCAACCGAACAACCGGACACTACCCGAAATACTAAATTTTCACTAGAAGGATTGTTTTAGTGTTACAAAGCTAGTTATGGTCACCGAACATCATAACACACTATAAACACCCTAAACACATAAAACTCTAACTAATACCATTACTTTCCTACCAAATTACTTAACTAATATTTGGAACCCAACTAGCACACCCCCCCCCCAACCGGTTATGGATAAGTGGGACCCACCCATGATTTTTCTTCATTGTTTATTAGATATGCCATGTACTTTAGAAACATAAAAACCATGGGATAATTAGATGTTGGAGGATTTTATTTATAAACCACAAGACTAAAACTCATCATCATCATCTCAACACTTCCAACAACACAAAAATTCCTTCTTCTTCCTCCCATGGCTACGACCTCAAACACCCCTACATGACCATCATTTTCTAGCTCACTTCTACACATTCTAAGCTTATACAAAGGTGTAACAAGCATAGTTAAGAAGGTTGCAAGCAACGGAAGTTCAAGGACCTTGTTCATTTGCTTTTATCCACTTCATTTCTACACTTGATCATCCCTAGCCTTGAGCTAGTAGTAAGATCTTCTACTCTTCATTTTACATCTATATTAAGTGGTTAAAAGATGATACAAGATTATTATCATAAAGAACACCAAGAAACAAGAAGATGAAACATGAACATAAGCATAAAATTATAACAAAACTTAAAGGAATCATGTTGTTTAGTGTTGTTGTGATACTTGATGAATGATTATTTGTGTAAATGATGTAGATCATTATATGATCTTGCTAGATCATGATTAAAAACATAATCTAGCAAGATGAGAGGATGAAAATGTTAGAGATTTATAAATCATCCTCATGAAAGACATGAACTTGAAAAAATATATTGTTTTCTTGAAAAATAATAATCAAAGTAAGTCAATAATCATATAGATCTAAAATTTATGAATGATTTTCCAAAAGAACCAAGCTTGAAATATGAGTTTTAGTAGATCTTGGTTCTTACATAAACAAACACTATTTTTTAATGGTTAAACAAGTGTAGAAACACTTGTGTATCAAGAAGATTACATAAAGAAGCATTTTTAGAAAATGTGTTTTGAAGTTTTAAACATCCAACTTCTTCAAAGATGAAGTTTTTAAAGAAGTAAACACATTTTAAAGGGTAACTAAACTCACTAAACATACTACCAAGTTACTACAAATTTTCATAAACTTTCAAGTTCATGAAATAGTAGAATATGCATGATTTTGGCAAGATTGGTAAGTGAATGTTGTTTGTTGATGATTGTAAACTGTTTGTGATGATTTTTACAAAAGAAAATGATATGCTTGGAAAGCATGGAAACCTCCATTTTTAGGGGAAGCTATGGCAAAATTTTCTAAAAATATTAACACTTAGAAAAATATTTACAAGTGTATTTTAACCATGAGTTTTTCATATAAACTTTGCCATAATTTTTGTTACAAAAATATAAGTGTTGGAGGTTGATTTTTATAAATAAAAGTGGCTAAATATATATATATTTAGAATGTATATACATTGAAGACACACATGTGTGATTACTTGTATATTATGTGTATTAGTTATACTCAAAGGCATTAGTTAATACTAAGTCAAGGCACGACCCGCTGGTCTAATAAGACCATAGTACATTGTAGGTAGTCGTTTACACCAGAGGACACTTTGAGTTCCAGGAGGATTCGAAGAACGCAAAACTGTGAGTTCATGTCCCCCTTTTCTCTTAACTGTTTTGGTTTTATGACTTCGGGGGTGAAATACATGTTACATATTGTTCGCAAACAATTACAAGTGGTATGATTAGCTAAGGAATGTACTGCTAGATCATGTGAATGGGTAGGCGTTAACTTAAGACCATTAATCCTTGTATAAGGACCGAGGGGCATGAGTGATAGGCCTATTGGGTGTTGCGAGCCCCACCCATGGGCCTGCGAGTTGGCCGCATGTGGTGGCTATATCGGTCCGCCGAAGGGGCCGGTATGAAATACGCTTACAGGGTTGAGTGCTTCCTATACCATGTCACTTACATTAATGTATTAGTTACACATTAATTGATCTGTTTTCCTTGTTGCTTCATACCAGTTTACAAGTACATTCATACATACTTACAAAGGTTTTGAAGGTTTATTTGTGCACACCTAACAAACACATGAACTCGCTCAACTTTTGTTGATGTTTTCAAACTACATGTATTTCAGGAAACTAAGTATGGATCTGGCGGGCGTTGGAGTTTCAAGTCATGTTGAGAATAAAAGATGTCATCCGTGTCTTAGGGTTTGGTTAGAGTGTCTTATCCTGGACGGGACATGTCTTTCAAAACCTGGTTTTAACTAAAGTCTTTTGATGAGTCCTTATGGAACTCTAAACAATTTATATGGTTTGTAACTCGGATTTTAAGTCTATGTTTCAAGACGATGATGATGTAATGTTTTAAAGCTTAATCAATGGATGAACATCTTGGATTTATCATATAGTTGTTTGTTATGGTTGAATGCAATGATATTAAGCAAGCCACACCAAATCACGCTTCCACAAAAGTCAGGGTGTGACAGGCACTCTCAACTTTCACTTTGGCTCAGACCACTCCCAACTTAACACATCGATTGTCATGGCACCCCCTCGTTAAATATTCACTAACCAGGTTAGTAAAATGAGCCTATGTGGCTATTTAATCTGATGTGGCATTTCATACGTGTCATACATGAGCTTATGTGGAACACCAATGATTCGATGAAGTTTATAATCCCCAAATTACATAACACTTCACTCATACCAAGATAATTACATATCAGAAGCTCTCAAGTTCATCAATGGCGATTAAACCCTAATCTGATCGAGGTACGTTTTCTGTCAAAAATTTATGGTATTGTTCACTGATTGCACTGATGGAGGTTATCGATGTGATGCTATGGTATGGTGGAACATTGGATTTTAGTTTTGATCAACCTCAATATATTGGAAGTCAATCTAAGTTGATACGTATGGATGTTGATCACATTGCATACTTTGAGTTGTTAGAGTATGCAATGGATTCTGGGTGTTATGAAAGTAGGGATTTTTACATGTATGGATTAAATGCTGATACTGGTGAATTCAAGATTTTTGGGGATGATAATGATGTTATGGAGATTGCATTAAAGGCTCTAACATGGTCTGAACCATTCATGGAGGTATTTATTCAAGTCGGTCCAATTACCCATGAACAAGAAGTCCAATTCATGTCCCAGCCCAGTAAACCCAAAGCCCAATCTTATTCACCACCCAGTAAACCACAAGCCCAGTCCTGTTCCCAACCCATTAAACGAAGAGGCCGGCCCAAAAAACTTGTAACCCAGTCCAAAAAGAAAGTAGTCCATGTCAGTAGAGTGAGTAGGGCATCTGACAAAAGTGGTAACCCTCATGTACTTGAAGTCCCTAGATCTGGATCCACTGCCTCAGGAAAGGAGGCTGTTACTGATAAACCAGTTGGTTTGAATAATCAGCCTAGTGTACAAGAGGCTACATGGGCATTTGATTTGGATGAGGAGTCTATTGTTCAAGAGGGTGTATCGAAAGAAACAGATGGTTTGCAAAAGAATCCTATTGGAGAAGAGGTTTTAGTGGAAGAAGGGAGTGGTTTTGATAAGCAGCATAGTGTACAAGAGTGTGCAGATGAAGATGACAGTGAAGACAGTGACTATAAAGTTGACTTAAATGGGACAGAAGAGTCAAGTTCAGATGAAGATGATGGTTTTCTTGATGATGGTAATGAAGATGAGGTTCATGATGAAATAGCTTTCTCAGATTCAGACAGAGAAGATGCTGAATGGAGACAGTCACAAGATGCAATTAAACGAGCTAATAAGGATGAACTTGAAGCTAAAAAGAAGTTAGTTGAACAGTGTACTAAACCTTATGAAAAAGAAGGTAAGTTGAGTGAGATTAATGATGTAGGGTGTGCACATGTAGAGGGTTACAGTAGTTACGAGGAATCTGATGGTGATGTTGCTACTCCTGGTGAGAGTGAGGATGATGATATAAGAGGTAAGAAGTACAAAGAAACTGCTCCAAGTGTAAATGAACACACCAACTGGAAAAAGTTTGCATGGAAAGTTGGAATACAGTTTGCATTAAGGGATCGTTTTAAGGAGGCAGTGAGAAGGTATGCTGTGACTAACGACATGAATCTGATCATTGCAAAGAGTGATAATAAGGAAGAAGGTCGTTTAGCTGTGAAGTGTGTACCATGGTGTCCCTTCTATCTATATTGTTCACTAAACAAAGCCAAAGAGTGTTACATGATTAAAAGTGTGAAGAACAAACACAACTGCCAGAGAAACATGATCAAGAATAGACAGCTAACTGCCAAGTTCTTAGGGGATGAGTTCCTTCCTTTGTTTAAGGCCAAGCCAAATTGGTCTGCTAAGGAGATTCAAGCAGTAGTTAAACAGAAGTTTAAGGTAATTATAACTAAGTGGTTAGCTTACAAGGCTAAATCAAGTGCACACAAGAAGCTTCATGATTCAATGAGAGATCATTACAGTAAAATTGGTTCTTACCTGGAAGTTCTAAAGAAAGCAAATCCATCATCAACCTTTAGGTTAAAAACTGCTCCACCAGGTTTCATTAACCTAGATCCAGAGGCCACATGTGAAACATTCTTTAGACTGTTTGTTTGTTTTGATGGAGTCAAAAAACGTTTTTTAGCAGGATGCAGGAAGGTATTGTGCTTAGATGGGTGTTTTCTTAAAACATTCCTTGGAGGGATGTTGTTAACAGCTGTGGGAAGGGATGGTAATGACCAAATGTTTCCTTTGGCATGGGCAGTAGTTGAAGGGGAAAATAATGAGAGTTGGGAATGGTTTATGGATGAGCTTAGGCAGTGTTTGGGAGTAACTGATGATGGTGAATCATGGACATTTATATCTGACCAGCAAAAGGTAGATCTCCCTAACCAATAATTAGCTTATTCATCATTTATCTGTGACACTGTTGTATTGGTTTTGCAGGGTCTGTTGAATGTTGTTGCAATGGTATGGCCAAAGGCAGAGCATAGAAACTGTGCAAGACACATATATGCTAACTGGCACAAGACACACAAAGATGAAGAGTTGAAGGAGCTATTTTGGAAATCAACTAGGGCCTATTGTGAAGCTGATTACTTGCAAGTCATTGAAGAGATGAGGACCATAAACCCTGATGCAGTAGTGGCCTTACTGAAGCAAAATCCCAATTGGTTCAACAGGTGCTATTTGAACACTCACACAAAATGTGATGTTATAGTAAACAACATGCTGAAACTTTTAATGGCTTTATCATCAATGCAAGGTCAAAACACATTATACACATGTTAGAGGATATAAGGATTCAGGTCATGAGTAGGCTGGTTACTAAAAGAATAGAAATGAGTGCCAGGGATGTTGTTATATGCCCTAAAATCCAAGAAAAGCTTGATTTTTCAAAACAGGCTGCATATAGATGTGAGGTGTATCCCTCATCATACCATGTGTTTCAAGTCAGGGATTTTGATGATGTTTCAGTTGATCTAGATAATAGAACATGCACATGTAGGAAATGGGATTTGAGGGGGGTATCCATGTAAACATGTTTGTGCAGTAGCTGGGTTTTTGCATAAAAATGCAGAAGAGTATGTTGATGTGTGTTACCACAAAGACACATACATGAAGGCTTATGAATTCTCAATCCCTCCAATACCTAGTGAAAGGTATTGGCCCAAGATTCACCACCCTATGGATCCACCACCAATAAGATCTCAACCTGGGAGGCCTAAGAAGAATAGAAAGAGGGATCCTCATGAGGATCCAAAGAGACCAGGAAAACTTACCAAGCATGGGGTGATAATAACTTGGGGCAATTGTGGGGGTAGAGGTCACAACAAGAGAAAATGTACTGAACAGGGAAATCAGCAATCTACTGCAGGTGAATGACTTGTTTTAGTGACAGTTGTCTGTGTATTTTATAGGCTTTAACTACTTTTGTTTTGTATGTTGTAGGGTCTGCTAAAAAGAGACAGAAGGGAACCAAAAAGTCAAGCCAGAAGTCAACTCAGCAATCTGCTCCAGTACCTTCACAAGGAACAACTCAGCAATCTACTCCAGTACCTTCACAATGTCACACCCCGAATTTCCACGTGTCACCGGTGGGCCCGGTAGGGGAGTATCGTGACGTGGTTGGCAACATAATAGTCAAACAACACAATATATGAATGCACAGCGGAAGCAAAAGATAAATTATGTATTACAAATCTGAATTTAAAGTAATATCCAGTATTACAACGGAAAGTAAATGATCCACAGGCGGATCTTAAAACATATCATTTGTTCAACAAACTTTAGACGCCTAGAACTTGCAAGATTCCTTATTAGCGCCCTGAGCTTCCGGCCAATTTCGTTCAGTACCTGTCACTTAACATTTTTGGAAAATACGTCAGTTTTCACTGGTAAATACACTCAACCGACTCATTTGAAAAGAGTTTAAGAAAATTGGTTTGAATGCACGTGGCACAAAATATCTTTTATAATTTGATTAAAATGCACAGAGGCAAAATTAACCTTTTTAACTTGGAACAATTATATTTATAACCTTGTATACAGATTTACATGTTCGTTGTACGTTCAGGGCCCGATGTAGAAACCGAGTCAGATTAACAGACACACCACTAGTATAGGCCCACATGGAAGCGAGATACCGTTATTTCTTAAGTAACTGTCAGGTGTATGCCTACACCCCGTACTTAAGACGTGGCCATTTTATAATACAATGATGTCAAGGATATCCGGGACATGGTCATTAACCCCTAAAGGTCTTTATTTCAAACAATACAGATTAAACCGGGTTACCTCAATAATTTAACCATAATAAGATTAAATATTCAATACCCGACCAAGCGGTATTATTATACCGTATTCCAAGCCCGTATAGGGAAAATAAGTTAAGAGTATTTACCTGAGCTAGCTCCTGTCTTAAATAGCAAGAATCTAATAACTCAGCCGTATTCATTTAAGTAAGCATAGGTACCATTTACCGAAATGCTCTAGTCTGGAATGATGGTATAAATAACCAATTAGAATGCTAACGGGTCTTTAATTTAGCCTAAGCTTAGACCGGTTAGTCTTAAGGGAATATACGGTTCAGACGCATGATTAAGCGAAGACCGGAATAGAATGTGGTTTAGACCCGACAAGTTTGAAGACTTGTCTTAAATGGGTATTTCATACACATTCTGGATTTTGAGATAAAACCAATAAGGTTTGACCCGTTTTGGCTAATTTATGTAAACTTGTTACATAAACCGAACCGTACGCGTAATAAGCGTGACGGGTATTCATGAGAGCCATATACAGGTTTCCTAAGTTAATTATGTCTCAAATATGTTGTGACCTCAGTAAGATGTCTTTCATTATGCCCGAAACATATATAAACACAAACTAGGCCCCGTAGGGGTAGTTTGGTCATTTAAAAGGTTATAAAAGAGTTTAAGTATTTACCTGAGTTACAGGTCTGATATAATCAGCAAAAATACTTATTTTGATAAGTTATAACAGTAGGTTAAAGTATATATGTGAATTTACCAAGTATAACTAAACTATGCACCGTAGGGGCATTTTGGTAATTTCACATAAGCCGTAAAGCTCGAAACTGAAGTCTGAGTTAAACAACTTTTGCTTACTGTTAAAATATTATAATTTTCCTCAAATATCAGTAGGTATCACCCTTGGTATGTTTAAAATAGTTTTAGTACATATTATGCGTTAATAACGCTTAATTAGGCGATTAGAAGCCATTTCCGGGTTCGATACATAAAGCTGATATTTTTATACTTCCAGGAGGCTTAAAATAATTTATTTAACATATCTAATCAGTAGAAAAAGGTTTGGAGTCGTTTAGATATGTAAAACTCATTTTATGGCCCGTAAGGGCAAAACCGACAATTATCGGATTAAGCCTACGACTACTAGTTATGCTCAGCCTAAAATTAATTAAAAATCTTCAAAAATCCCAAAATAATATATTACATCAGTGGGTATTAAGTTTGATACCAAAAAGTAGGCTTAACTAGGCTATACGCTAATTTCGCCGTTTTATTAACATAAATCGTTCATTTTACGCTAACGAGCATAACTCTTAATCTACACATCAAACTGATGTCAAACTTTGCATACAAGTATATATATCAGTAATTAA
The DNA here is from genome assembly GCA_030545235.1 of Helianthus tuberosus. Taxonomy (NCBI): domain Eukaryota; kingdom Viridiplantae; phylum Streptophyta; class Magnoliopsida; order Asterales; family Asteraceae; genus Helianthus; species Helianthus tuberosus. The sequence goes on along the minus strand of CM060388.1, from coordinate 32,268,512 downwards.
AGTTTCTACTCTTTTACATTTCCAAAAATCACGTTTTAAGATAATAAGGGCATAATGGTCAACATATGAGCAATTAACGGAAACGCGTAAACGAATGGGTCAATCAATGAACCAACCACAGAGGGTTGTGCTAACATGTAGCCTGGTCCTAAAGAAGCTCTAAGACATTTTCAAATCATACTAAAGCGGGTCAGAACTGAAATTCAAAGTGAAAGTCAAACTATGTGACTTTCGGTTCCGAACCGGGTCTAAACAGGAAATTGTCGGGTTGAACATGTTTAGACATGTTCTTACACTTATTACTAAGTTATAACAATGATCCAACAAGTTGTATATGATCTACAATGTTAATTATGCATAAATGGCATTTTAGACTTCCTGTTGACTTTTTAAATATAAGTTTGACCCGACTTTTGACCTGGTTAGAGTGGTGATAAGGGGAAACCCTTTTGAGGTTTTATTACCCACATAAATACCAACATATAACTACTTTTAATTCGAGATATGACTGAGCCATTATTGACTAATCTCGAAGTCAAACCGTAATTACGACGGTTTGACTTTTAGCTAAAATACTAAGCTAAACTCAATTAAAGAAGGACTAGCAGACTTACAAGAGTCCTATGCACGAGATATGATCAGTTGGACCTGCTTGAGAGCTCCAGAATCGATCAGATAAGGCATAGAATGGTGTGAAGAACAACATTGCACATAATGGCCTTTTATAGTGAAATTATCACCACAATATGTTGACACCAAGGTCTAGCACACACCACAACTGATAAACACTTGTTCCTAGTGCTTAGGGGGTGCCTAGGGGTCGTCCACAAGTGAGAAATACCGGCCAGATTGGTTAAAATCGCGCATAACAGGTTGCTTCCTGTTTTTCTGCTTCTGGCGGTCTGATGCGGCCCGCCTGAGGGTGGTGGTTATGTTGAAGTGGGCCGCCTGGCCCCTCTGATCAGCCAAAAGCATTTTCAAGCTTCCACATCTTGTCCCTTGGCTCTTCGGAAGGTCAACTAGCATTATTTCTTGCAATTTGACCCCTTATTATTTATCTACAAGGGCTTTAGGACTTATACCCACTTTGTCAAGTCCCTGGACACTTCCAGTTAACCCGAAAAGTCTTAACTTTCAACGTTTACGCTTTAACCCCTCGCACACGAATTTGATCATAACTTTCTCATACGATAACGAAACTTTACGAAATTTATATCGTGCATTCTAGTGAGCATATTTAACAGTTACAAAGCTTCGGGTTTGTCAAAAGGTCACTCAGAGGTATATCTTTAAACATGTTGACACGTTTAACCCCTGTAGTTTGTAACCTCTCACTTTTAGCCTCGTATGATCCATGATTTATTCGTTTGATGTTGTAAACATCATGTAGGGTTATTATGAAGTATATTTATTCACTGTTGACATTTAGAACCCGTAAAATCACATACTTTCCATGTTTGTCAACTTTAGTCCTTTCAGAACATTCTTTCACACGTTCAAACATATGGCACGTGTCAACACATTATAGGACGTGAATTTTCGAGGTGTTACATCCTTACCCCCTGAAATCTCGACCTCGAGATTTGTTAAAGTAAAGGAAGTATTTTCTGCCGAATATTGGCATCTTACAGATAATTAGGGATTTGTGTGATCTGATTTGTTGTTTCCACTGTAACTTTCAGATCCTGATAATTGAACTTACCCATCTATTGTCCTATCAATGGACGTTTAACATTCCATCTATACAAGGTCTTCAAGGGAGCAGCCTTGATACTTATATAACAGCTATTATAGAAAAGCTTATCTTAAGGTGAGATGGTTATTCCAACCATTGTTCAAAATTAATCTTAAGAAATAGCTAATCTTTACAGTTAGTCGAGCAAATCGACGATCCTGGGTAGTTGATGGCAAATTCTTAATTGTTGCCCAATTAGGGTTGCGGTAACTAATGCATAAGCAAAATGAACCGTCTTTCTTATTCAACAATATCAAACTTTCGGAATATCGAGTTAGGCTATATGAACCCTCTATTTTAAAACTTAGTAAATCAGGGTTTCGATTCTTCCAATGATGGTACTAGCCGTCTTGGAGATTTCATAATAATACAGCCTTAAATGGGATATGAAACTTAACCCTACCTGCCTCCCAGGGGTAAACAGGGTAATCTTAGGAGAAGATAATCAATGTACAAGGAGGTTACAGAGATTTCCATATCTCAGGCTCCAGTTCACTCATCATTGCTTGTGTCAAATAAGTGACACATTTATGTTACTAGTCCACGAGTTCCTTAATCGGGAATATCTACTTGGACAATTTCATTCTGGATATCTTTTTTGAATACTATTAGTTGACTTTAGTTCCATATGATCATTGGAATATCTTTGTGATCCCATGCATTAAACCTCCATACTGATCAGGCATGGAAGCAATCTATGGAACTTATTAAGATACACCAATCCTCATATAGCGCTTTTGTCATACCATTTGGTATTCGAAATCGATAGAGATTAAAGAGATATCAACTATATGTGCTTATATTTAATCAGAATGGAAATTTTCACAAACTAGGCACCTAGCTCGGTTGACTAGGCGCGCGAAAGGGTGTGGCCTAGACCCAGGTTCGATTCCGGGGACGGCTGGTTCCACCATTTTTTTTTCAGGAACAGAAAAAAAAATAGTCCTTATTACTAACGAATCAACTTCTTGGTTGCGATCCGACAACTGCTATTCATCATCCTCATGGCTTTATACTAACCATGGTTTCATCAAACTATCTCGGCCAATAAGGCACTAACATTCTTAATGAACATCATTTTAAAAATTATATTAATATCACTTAGCCTAGGTCGCAAAAGACCATTGTTGGACCGTTCTACGACCTTAAAACGTCAGTTAAGGCAGTTCATCTTTGAGTACGAAGGCGGAATCAACGTTAACAAAGTCATAACAGCTAGTTTCCTCTTAATCTTTCTTTTCTGATTGATATACGTGCTTTTACAATGTAATCTGATACAAAATCGGCAGCACTTCGTCTCACATACAATGACCATGTCACTCCAAATGACACACACATCAACCTATATATAGATCTAAGATTTCGCTTGAACCATTTCAAGCTAAATCTCCTGTTGTTGATTTAGCTTGAACCATTTCAAGCTAAATCTCCTGTGTTGATTTAGCTTGAAACACACATAAACCCTTTCAAGCGAAATCTCCATGTTAAACATGTAAAAACCCTAATTTAAACCCTATTGTGTGTTCATTCAACCTATCTAGACACAAAACTTGATTAAGACGTAATCAGCAGACATTTAGTGCACCAACAGACTCCCCCTTGGATGTTGATGAAGTCTTTGGCTTCAAGTCTTTGTCTTTATCATTCTTTAAACATTGTAAAAACTCTCTTCAATCTTTATCTTCAAACTTTAAACTTTAAACTTCAATCTTCCCTTTGACCGTTGATCCAGACTCCCCCTTTCACAGACTCCCCCTCTCGATATGCTAGAATCTGAGATATCTGGTTCAAGCTATGACAATTAGCTTCCGTTGGGAATAATGAAGTCCAATCCTGTTTAACCTGCACATCCTCTACTTCAACATAAGTTTCACAAATTTATAACAGTTAGATTTAAGAAACTTACTGGTAGAAATCATTCATTCATCAAACATACTAGTTACATCAAGTTCAAATAAATGACCTTGATTAACTAACCCCTCAATTTTTTCAAAACAATTTAATATGACCTTCAAAATTTTCAACATATTCTCCCAATCCAATGTAGTTCATCATATTTAGCACTCAAATTTTGAATATCAGCTCTTCAACATCAGTTTGTCGAAAATCTTTTTGAATTTTGAGTTTTTGAAAGACATGCAGTAAACAAATATATACAAACAATATTTTTGTGAGTTTGTGTAAGAGGATCATATCAGTTTATGAGACAAATCACAAGCACCGTTAAGCTTTAATCATTTTAAGTTCTAAACGATTCACTTAGATTGTCAGTATACTGGTCCACTCAAATTTTCACACAAAGTTCAACTGCTTCGAGATATGAGTTTAATGTCTTAGATACTTAAACTTAATCGCGTATCCCACCTCAGAATATACTCCCGTATCCAGATCCCAATATTCAGTCTTACAGGTAATTATAACACAAATGATATCTGTAAGGGGTTAATAATTTATGAAGAATCATGAGAGCTCAGGTCAGAACTACCGTTCAGCAGAGAGATCATGACTCAACTTGGGTGTGTCCCCTTTAGAGGATCTTTTTTACAACAGCATTGCTAAGCAATTTTATTGTCTTATCATTTATGCTGAGGGTGATGCTATGTTTCAAGCATTTGCAGAAAGTATTATTCGAGGACTAGGTCAGAACTACCGTTCAGCAGAAGTCCCGGAATAATACCCCAGACATCATTGAGTATAAAGACCTAGTATATCAGAATATGAGACCTTTCAAACGAGATTTCGGGAGTTACCCATATATCCGAGAGATGTTACCCACGATATAAGCAAGTTTGAAATTTAGGTTTATATCTCGTCACAATCTACTAAATGTGCAAAAACCTACTGACACATCATCAGTGAGACCGTTTATCACATTTGACATTTCATATCCTTAGCATGCTGTGATAGTTCACTGATTTACTATCATTTCCTCTTTTTCACAACAAAACTCATTTTTGCTTTTTCAATGTTTTTGAAATTTTCTAATTTTCTAATTTTTTTATAATTTTTCTCCCCCTAAAATCAAAATATATCTCAATTTTGATTTTCTGAGAAAATTTGAAAACAAACTATACAAGAAACGTGACAAACTGATATCAAATCGCTTCAATTCGCCATTCACTCGGCTTAACAATCAGAACTCCCCCTGACAACAAACTATTTTCCCATTATGATTTCAAAACACTTAAGTTTGTTTTAATCAAATGGTTTTTCCGGAAAATTAGTTTTGTTTGTCTTTTCACAAACTCGGGGTTTCATCACCTTGTTCTTTTTCAACCATTTTAAAGAATTAACAATTAAGACCCTTGTCAACAACAAACACTAGTAGAAAATCAAGTACAACTTAATGTCCCTGATTTACCACTTGTAAATCGAAATATCACAGTTACCATCCTGTGAATTTCTCAAGAATGATGCCGATACCTGCTTCACGCTTACCAACCTGGAAGCTCCGGCAAGTCAGGTTTTTCTATTTGAAAAGATTCACCCAAGCCTGACCAGCCTTGGGTTTGACAGTTTTTACCTCAACAGATGGCTCTTCTGGTTTTGACAAACCAGAATCATTGCCTGAACATGGCTTGTCTGACTTTGACACATCGGATTCATCGCCAACCATTTTCTTCTTCTCCTTTTTCTCTTTTGTCCTCATATTTGCATCTGAAGAATTCAATTTACTTGGCTTTGCAGTTGAGTGAGTTGATTCATCAGAACTTTTATTCAATCTGTCTGGTGAACCCGAAGACAAAATTTTCTCGAGATACTCTCTCGCCTTCTTCCTTTTCTTTCGCAGTCTGTCTTTCTGCCCCTGTGAAAGTTTAACTTTCTTTTCTTGAATTGTTTGATCCTGAACTTTAGGTTTTAGAACCTTCTGTTCATAGGGCTTGACGTTGACTGGCTTCTTTGCCATTCTTTGAGATTCAACCCTCGATCTTCCCTTTGATCTCATTGGGCAATCTCTGGCAATATGACCTCTGATTTGGCATTCATAGCACCTTCTTGTTTCGAATCTCTGACTTTGGCAGTTAACAGCAATGTGTCCTTGAAATCCACAAGTGTAACACACTCTGTTATCATACCTTTCACTACTTTCATACCACATACCGTCTTCATACCACACACTTAGATCAAAGCATTGATTTGCCTTGTGGTAATCACCATTTCTTTGTTTTCTATCATTGTAATGATTTGTCCTTGAAGAATCTTCATCCCATCTTCTCTTGTAAACTGGATTTGGCTTTTGAGCACTGTGGTCAAACCTGCACCACTTATTACCAACATTTTGTGAGTTTTCATTTACAAATTTTTGTGATTTTTCATAATGATTGGATGACTTAACTGATGAGCTTTTATTTTCTATTTTAGGATTTTTCAAATTTTTATCTTTTTGTTCCTGTTCTACACTCTTCTTAACAGGTTTTTGTTTAGAACATTCACCTGTTTCAGTAGATTGCAAAACAGTATTTTTAAATTTTTCTTGTAAATCTAAAAATATTTTTCTTTTCTTTTCTTTTTCATCATTAGATATTTCATCACAATCTTCAATTTTGACTTTGTCAAAATTTGTGACATTGTCACTTATTGGAACAGAATTGATCGGTTTTGAACAAACATGTGAAGTAGAATTCACAAAACCTTTCAATTTATTCTCAAGCTCGTTAATTTTAATCCGAGCTTTTTCAGCTTCTTTTTCAAGCTGAATGATTTTAGCAAGATGAGAATTGATTTCAATTTGTTTTTCAAGATTATCTTTACCAAAAATATCTCTCTCATCTTCTAAAATCTTGATTTGATTTTGAAAATCTTTATCAAATTTTATTTTTTCATGTAAAAAATTTTCAATTTTTTCTTTTAAAATTTTGTTTTCTGCTGTCAAACTGTTCACATCACTAAGCAGTTTGACATTTTCAGACTTCAAATTCTCACAAATTTCTCGCATATCAAAAATCTGTTTATCATCAGATTCTTTCTCATCCTTCAAGCTTTTGATTTCCAATGTTAAACTTTCTACATTCTTCAGAAGTTTGACATTGTCTGTTTCTGATTTTTCGCATTTCGAGCATTTTCCATTTATCTCTCCATTATCAACTTCTTTCTTTGTTTCCATCTTGTATGTTCCTGCACAGAAAATTTTAACAAAATCAAGAGGATTCATATTTTCATCAATATAGCAACCCCTCTTAATATCGTATCTCATAACATTTTTTGCCGCAAGACACACAGTGATTCGTTTTCTCATTTCAATGATCACATCCAAATCTATCTTTTCTGATTCTCTTTTTATTTCATCCAATAACTCCCTTTTTCTTGAATCTTTATGACTCCTATGATTTGTTATTGTATTGATGAAACTTCTTAAATCAAAACGTGATAAACTAGAATCCCGTCTTAGTCCATTCACAAATTTCTCCCATTCCAAAGGTAAAGCATCAACAAATTTTGAGATTCTTTCATCTTTTGAATGATATATCTTATGTTTTTCTAGCTTGATGATTAGATCATAAAACCTTTCATTCAACTCCTCCACTGATTCATTCTTCTTACATAAAAAATTTTCGAATCTTTTAATATAAACATCCTTATCACCTAATCTCGCACACCAAGATTCACAATGCCAATCATTTAAATTTTCAAGATTCTTGTTTTCCTTTTCGTCAAACATTTTGATTTCTTGGTATTTGTGCCTTGTAAATCACCTCGAATCACCTGCAATCAAACAAACTATCAGTTTAAACAAACTGAATACGTAACAGTGTGTTTGATAAAGAAATCAATCTAAGACACGTTTTGAAATAACAGCAAGTTCAATCAAAATTCCTTGAAGTGAAATCACTTCAAGCGAAATCAACACTTTAAAACAAAATCAGATAATAATCTGATTCAAGCGAAATCTATTGAAACAAACTGTTTTCAAGCGAAATCTTATATGTTGATTTCGCTTGAACCAAACATACCCACTTACAAGCGAAATCTACAAGTTACACTCAAGTGAAATCTGATCCAAACAATTTCGCTTGAACTGTTCAAGTGAAATCCAAGAACAGTTCTGTTACAAGCGAAATCAACAGATAAACTCAAGCGAAATCATACAAATAAGCATATCTCAAGCGAAATCATCAATATATTTCAAGCGAAATCTGCTAATGCAAGTCCAACAGTTCAAGCGAAATCCAATCAAATCAATTTCGCTTGAACTTTTCAAGCGAAATCACGTGTAAATTCAAGCTAAATCACGATGACATCAGCAATGTTCGAACAGTTTTCAAGCTAAATCTTAATTTTTTATATGAATTCGATTGATTTTAAGTCCAAATCTTTCAAGGATTAGTTATCACACTAATCCGCTTGTTATATGTCAAATTCAAGTCATTTTCACCACTGAAATATGTTCAAATCAGAAAAGTAAGAGAAAAAGTGAGTAGAGATAAGAAAATCCGGTAGAATCAAGCTGTAATGGTATGAACTCCACGTCCTGAGCTCTGATACCACTTGTTGGACCGTTCTACGACCTTAAAATGTCAGTTAAGGCAGTTCATCTTTGAGTACGAAGGCGGAATCAACGTAAACAAAGTCATAACAGCTAGTTTCCTCTTAATCTTTCTTTTCTGATTGATATACGTGCTTTTACAATGTAATCTGATACAAAACCGGCAGCACTTCGTCTCACATACATTGACCATGTCACTCCAAATGACACACACATCAACCTATATATAGATCTAAGATTTCGCTTGAACCATTTCAAGCTAAATCTTGATTTCGCTTGAACCATTTCAAGCTAAATCTCCTGTTGTTGATTTAGCTTGAACCATTTCAAGCTAAATCTCCTGTGTTGATTTAGCTTGAAACACACATAAACCCTTTCAAGCGAAATCTCCATGTTAAACATGTAAAAACCCTAATTTAAACCCTATTGTGTGTTCATTCAACCTATCTAGACACAAGACTTGATTAAGACGTAATCAGCAGACATTTAGTGCACCAACAACCATCAATGGCATTTAAGGGTTGGACCTATTCCATCACCTTTTTTACAGGGGATCAAAAGTCACATCTGTCTTTATTATATTGATGAATTTAGTTAGCTTGAAAGTTTGCCAAAAGGTATCAGAAAAGAGCGATTCCTAATAGATATAAAATATCAATCTAGGATTTGTTGGAGCATTTTCTAAAGTATCATCGGTCACTTTCCATCTCGTTTTAAATGACCGGAGTCTTAATCAGGCGGAGACAACAGTTCTCAACATTTATCATTCCTCATAGCATCATATGTGCCATTATCAAATAAAATTCATGCATAACTGTTTGATATGGAAAGGTATCTGTTATATAGTTATTATTCTGCATCATCTCCTAGGCGTTTATCTGATTCCTAGGGCAGTTGGTCTTGATATGCCCCTTCTCGTTGCAACCATAACAGGTTGCATCTTTTAACTTCTTGCAATCCAGGGTTTTATGTTCCCTTGACTTGCAAATTCCACACGGTAGAGGCTGAGACTCAAATCTACATTTCCCAAGATGGTATTTCCTACAGGTTTCGCACCTGGTCTTCTCTCCCGACTGCTGGCTGTCTTTCTTAAACCCGGAACTCTTTTTATCTTCAGAATTCCTCTTCTTATCAGAGCGATGAGAATTCTCATCCTCCCTTTTACGCTTTCCATCTTCAGAGACTTTGGCAGCCTTGTTTCTGACCACATCGAGTGTGAGAGATAACGACAGATCTGGCGTTGACCTGAATGTAGTAGGTCTTGAAGCCTTAACACTGGCTTTGATTTCTGGGGCTAAACCCCCCGATGAAGCGAGCAATTCTCTTGGGTTCTGGTGTTACTAGGTAAGGAACCAGTCTTGACAAGGTATTGAAACGGGTGAGGTGTGCTTGACAATCTAAGTTTGTCATCACCAATGATAAGAAATCTGATTCGATTCTTTCGACCTCGTGTTGGGGGCAGTAGTTCTCCATAATGAGAGCAACAAACTGTTCCCATGACATGTTGTAAAGTGGGATCTTCCCAGCAGCTTGAATGAGAGCCTTCCACCATGCTAGTGCCTCTCCCTTGAATGATTGGGATACATACTTCACTACATCCCTCTCAGCACAACCGCGGATATCGATAACTGTGTCCATTTCATCCAACCAGACCATACAATCAACTGCCCCTTTATCCCCAGTGAAGTCCCGGGGTTTGCAGGAAACAAAATATTTGTAGGTACAGGACTTGGTATGCGGTTCATTATCGAACACTATCCTCTTGGATGGAACACTGTGTTCATTAGATGAATGTCGATCGTCATTCTTCTTTAGTTCCTCTTTCTTAGAGGGCGGCTTGTTATGCGGCTCTGAATGAGTTTTAGGGACAGAATTAGAGTGGGGTACAGATGAGGCTTTACTATTAGTCTCACTATACTCCCTAAATTTCTCCTCTACAACTTTAGATACAACTGAATCAATCAATGTACGAAGCTCTCCTCTGGTTATATTAATCCTTTCATCATCGCGGTTTTCCAGAGGGTGACTGTTCTCTTCCTTTGACCTAGCCATGTAGCTTTAAATGCTACATAAAAATCAAACAAGGGCAAGGTTTATACGGAAGCTCATATAGTCTTATCGTTTTAAACGATTTATTAACCATGGTAATATAAACCATATTGGTTAATTTGTTAGTTACATTCAATTAGCATTTTTATTATAATTTATCCTAGTTATAAAACATTAAGGATATTAGGGTGGCGCAAAGGCCTAGTCACATGGACAGTTTTAAATTTATAAGCCATAATTTCAAAGAATCAAGGCATTAAGGCTTTAATAATAGCACAAATGGCCTAGTTGCGTAGACAAGTTTAATTTATAAGCCATGATTTCAGAGAATCGAGGCATTAAGGTTTGAGTCAAAGTTCATTACCTTTTCTTGACAGGGAGTTGTAGGCTACCACTGTCTTTAGTCTCAGAGGACATTAACTATAGCCCGTAGGCATTTCCCTTCTAAGGGATGTTTATTATATGATCATCTTCATTTGATGATAGTAGTCAGGATCGCATTAATCATACAGACTAATAGGCTTGAGCATAGCTCACCACCATAGACAAGGAATCATGAAGATCAAATGTCAATGTCTCAAATGGACAATACATTATAGCCCGTAGGCATTATTTTACCAATATATGGTCAAAGTATGATCATCTTAATTGATGATCTAAACCCATGATTCAGAGATCATTAAGTTGGGTTGGGGATCTTTTTAAATAATCCATATATAAAAATGACGTGTGTGATTTTAACGAATCACGCCTGCCAGGAGTGTTAACATATTTACAGATGTTAACAGGGATTCGAATCTTTTAAACATGTCTTACCATCATGGCCCGGCCTTAAAATGACCCGAAGGCTAGGTTTCACTCTTAAGATTCTTATTAATATTTATCGCAGGACAGTCCTAAATTGAGGTGTTAAATATGGATCTGAATCTAATTATGGAACTACCATCTTGGCCCGGTCTTAAAATGACACGTGACTAGGTCTTGTCCTTTTTAGATTTTGCCATTATATTATAATGGTAGATCTTATAGTATAGGAATGATAATTTAAACATACTCGTTCCTTTAAAATTTAAACAAGTATATGATTGTCCTAAACGGGTCTTCTAATAAAATTGATTTGCCCGTGCAAGAGTTAAGCAGAAAAATAACAAAGGACGTAATTTATAGACAATGAAACAAATTGGAAATTGTCCTATGTTCTTGTCTAGACTCAAGAATGTGCAATTGTGTAACTGAGATTAAACACAAAAGGCTAGTGTTTAATTCACTCAGTGTTGGCTCTGATACCAACCTGTCACACCCCGGATTTCCACGTGTCACCGGTGGGCCCGGTAGGGGAGTATCGTGACGTGGTTGGCAACATAATAGTCAAACAACACAATATATGAATGCACAGCGGAAGCAAAAGATAAATTATGTATTACAAATCCGAATTTAAAGTAATATCCAGTATTACAACGGAAAGTAAAGGATTCACAGGCGGATCTTAAAACATATCATTTGTTCAACAGACTTTAGACGCCTAGAACTTGCAAGATTCCTTATTAGCGCCCTGAGCTTCCAGCCAATTTCGTTCAGTACCTGTCACTTAACCTTTTTGGAAAATACGTCAGTTTTCACTGGTAAATACACTCAACCGACTCATTTGAAAAGAGTTTAAGAAAATTGGTTTGAATGCACGTGGCACAAAATATCTTTTATAATTTGATTAAAATGCACAGAGGCAAAATTAACCTTTTTAACTTGGAACAATTATATTTATAACCTTGTATACAGATTTACATGTTCGTTGTACGTTCAGGGCCCGATGTAGAAACCGAGTCAGATTAACAGACACACCACTAGTATAGGCCCACATGGAAGCGAGATACCGTTATTTCTTAAGTAACTGTCAGGTGTATGCCTACACCCCGTACTTAAGACGTGGCCATTTTATAATACAATGATGTCAAGGATATCCGGGACATGGTCATTAACCCCTAAAGGTCTTTATTTCAAACAATACAGATTAAACCGGGTTACCTCAATAATTTAACCATAATAAGATTAAATATTCAATACCCGACCAAGCGGTATTATTATACCGTATTCCAAGCCCGTATAGGGAAAATAAGTTAAGAGTATTTACCTGAGCTAGCTCCTGTCTTAAATAGCAAGAATCTAATAACTCAGCCGTATTCACTTAAGTAAGCGTAGGTACCATTTACCGAAATGCTCTAGTCTGGAATGATGGTATAAATAACCAATTAGAATGCTAACGGGTCTTTAATTTAGCCTAAGCTTAGACCGGTTAGTCTTAAGGGAATATACGGTTCAGACGCATGATTAAGCGAAGACCGGAATAGAATGTGGTTTAGACCCGACAAGTTTGAAGACTTGTCTTAAATGGGTATTTCATACACATTCTGGATTTTGAGATAAAACCAATAAGGTTTGACCCGTTTTGGCTAATTTATGTAAACTTGTTACATAAACCGAACCGTACGCGTAATAAGCGTGACGGGTATTCATGAGAGCCATATACAGGTTTCCTAAGTTAATTATGTCTCAAATATGTTGTGACCTCAGTAAGATGTCTTTCATTATGCCCGAAACGTATATAAACACAAACTAGGCCCCGTAGGGGTAGTTTGGTCATTTAAAAGGTTATAAAAGAGTTTAAGTATTTACCTGAGTTACAGGTCTGATATAATCAGCAAAAATACTTATTTTGATAAGTTATAACAGTAGGTTAAAGTATATATGTGAATTTACCAAGTATAACTAAACTATGCACCGTAGGGGCATTTTGGTAATTTCACATAAGCCGTAAAGCTCGAAACTGAAGTCTGAGTTAAACAACTTTTTCTTACTGTTAAAATATTATAATTTGCCTCAAATATCAGTAGGTATCACCCTTGGTATGTTTAAAATAGTTTTAGTACATATTATGCGTTAATAACGCTTAATTAGGCGATTAGAAGCCATTTCCGGGTTCGATACATAAAGCTGATATTTTTATACTTCCAGGAGGCTTAAAATAATTTATTTAACATATCTAATCAGTAGAAAAAGGTTTGGAGTCGTTTAGATAGGTAAAACTCATTTTATGGCCCGTTAGGACAAAACCGACAATTACCGGATTAAGCCTACGACTACTAGTTATGCTCAGCCTAAAATTAATTAAAAATCTTCAAAAATCCCAAAATAATATATTACATCAGTGGGTATTAAGTTTGATACCAAAAAGTAGGCTTAACTAGGCTATACGCTAATTTCGCCGTTTTATTAACATAAAGCGTTCATTTTACGCTAACGAGCCTAACTCTTAATCTACACCTCAAACTGATGTCAAACTTTGCATACAAGTATATATATCAGTAATTAAAGTTTCTACTCTTTTACATTTCCAAAAATCACGTTTTAAGATAATAAGGGCATAATGGTCAACTTATGAGCAATTAACGGAAACGCGTAAACGAATGCGTCAATCAATGAACCAACCACAGAGGGTTGTGCTAACATGTAGCCTGGTCCTAAAGAATCTCTAAGACATTTTCAAATCATACTAAAGCGGGTCAGAACAGAAAGTCAAAGTGAAAGTCAAACTATGTGACTTTCGGTTCCGAACCGGGTCTAAACAGGAAATTGTCGGGTTGAACATGTTTAGACATGTTCTTACACTTATTACTAAGTTATAACAATGATCCAACAGGTTGTATATGATCTACAATGTTAATTATGCATAAATGGCATTTTAGACTTCCTGTTGACTTTTTAAATATAAGTTTGACCCGACTTTTGACCTAGTTAGAGTGGTGATCGGGGGAAACCCTTTTGAGGTTTTATTACCCACATAAATACCAACATATAACTACTTTTAATTCGAGATATGACTGAGCCATTATTGACTAATCTCGAAGTCAAACCGTAATTACGACGGTTTGACTTTTAGCTAAAATACTAAGCTAAACTCAATTAAAGAAGGACTAGCAGACTTACAAGAGTCCTATGCATGAGATATGATCAGTTGGACCTGCTTGAGAGCTCCAGAATCGATCAGATAAGGTAGAGAATGGTGTGAAGAACAACATTGCACATAATGGCCTTTTATAGTGAAATTATCACCACAATATGTTGACACCAAGGTCTAGCACACACCACAACTGATAAACACTTGTTCCTAGTGCTTAGGGGGTGCCTAGGGGTCGTCCACAAGTGAGAAATACCGACCAGATTGGTTAAAATCGCGCATAACAGGCTGCTGCCTATTTTTCTGCTTCTGGCGGTCTGATGCGGCCCGCCTGAGGGTGGTGGTTATGTTGAAGCGGGCCGCCTGGCCCCTCTGATCAGCCAAAAGCATTTTCAAGCTTCCACATCTTGTCCCTTGGCTCTTCGGAAGGTCAACTAGCATTATTTCTTGCAATTTGACCCCTTATTATTTATCTACAAGGGCTTTAGGACTTATACCCACTTTGTCAAGTCCCTGGACACTTCCGGTTAACCCGAAAAGTCTTTACTTTCAACGTTTACGCTTTAACCCCTCGCACACGAATTTGATCATAACTTTCTCATACGATAACGAAACTTTACGAAATTTATATCGTGCATTCTAGTGAGCATATTTAACAGTTACAAAGCTTCGGGTTTGTCAAAAGGTCACTCAGAGGTATATCTTTAAACATGTTGACACGTTTAACCCCTGTAGTTTGTAATCTCTCACTTTTAGCCTCGTATGATCCATGATTTATTCGTTTGATGTTGTAAACATCATGTAGGGTTATTATGAAGTATATTTATTCACTGTTGACATTTAGAACCCGTAAAATCACATACTTTCCATCTTTGTCAACTTTAGTCCTTTCAGAACATTCTTTCACACGTTCAAACATATGACACGTGTCAACACATTATAGGACGTGAATTTTCGAGGTGTTACACAACCTGTCACACCCCGATTTCCACGTGCCACCGGTGGGCCCGGTGAGTGAGTATCGTGACGTGGTTGGCAACGTAATAGTCAAACAACACAATATTTAATATGCACAGCGGAAGCAAATTTAAAGATATAATACAACCGAATAAATTATTGTAATATCAAGTATCACAATGTTCGGATGTTTATCCACAGAACGGATCGAAATAAAATAGAAACAATAGTTCAACAGACTTCAGGCATCCTAAGCTTGCGAAACTTTTATTGATGCTAAGGAGACAATCCAGCCAATTTCGTTTAGTACCTGCATTCAGTCTTTTTGGGAAAATACGTCAGTTTACACTGGTAAATACAATCAACTGACTCATTTTGAAAAATGATTGAAAATTGGTTTGGATGCACGTGGCATAAACATTTTTATAACTTGGGAGAATTATTTAATATTATAATCTTGTGAACGAATTACATGTTACTTGTGCGTTCAGTCGCCCGGATCTTGTCCGGGTTAAAGATCAATAGACACACCACATCATAGAGTTATACACTGACAGGTGTACGCCTACACCCTGTGCTCAGGTCGTGGCCATCTCGTAAGATGATGCCGAGGATATCCGGGACATGGTCATTAACCCCCCAAAGGCTTTAAGTAATCAAGACTGTTTAAACGAGCCGATTAAATTAGTCAACTACCCACTCAACTGTGGAGATTTGATGCTCGATCAAGCGGTATGCTATATACCGTAACCCAAGCCCGTATAGGGAAAATAAGTTAAAAGTATTTACCTGAGCAAAGTATAATTCACAATTAGCAAAATGCACGTAGCTTTTACTGGTCCTCCTAATCTGGAACGAAGGTTTTATATAACCTATTAGAATCCTAACGGGTCTTTTATTAAGCTTAGGCTTAGACCGGTTAGTTTCAAAGATACGGTTCGTACGCACGATTAAGCGAAGACCGGATAGAATGTGATTTAGACCCGACAAGTTCAGAGACTTGTTTAATATGGGTCCTTCATGCACATTCTGGATTTTGAGATAAAACCGATAAGGTTTGACCCGTTTCGGCCAATTTATGTAAACTTGTTACATAAACCGAACCGAACGCGTAATAAGCGTAACGGGTATCCGTAAGAGCCATATACAGGTTTCCTAGGTTAATATGCTTCAAATATGTTGTGACATCAGTAAGATGTCTTATATTATGCCCGAAACGATTTTAAACACAAACTATGCCCCGTAGGGGTAGTTTGGTCATTTTAAAGGTTGTAAAAGAGTTTAAATGATAACCTGAGTTAAAGGCCTGATGTAATCAGCAAATATACTCAATTTTCTAAGTTATATCAGTAGGTTAAAGTATATATGTGAAATTTGTCAAATATAACCAAACTATGCACCGTAGGGGCATTTTGGTAATTTCACATAAGCCGAAAAACTCAAAACTGAAGTCTGAGTTTATCAACCTTTTCTTACTGTTAAAATATTATAATTTGCCTCGTATATCAGTAGGTATCAACCCGGGTATGTCCAATATAATTTTAATACATACTTTGCACTAAAAACGCTTAATAAGGCGATTAAAGGCCATTTTCGGGTTCGATACTTAAATCTGATATTTTTATATTTCCAGAAGGCTAAAAATAATTTATTCATCATATGTGATCAGTAGCAAAAGGTTTGGAGTCGTTTAGATATGTAAAACTCATTTTATGGCCCGTAAGGGCAAAACCGACAATTACCGGATTAAGCCTACGACTACTAGTTATGCTCAGCCTAAAATTAATTAAAAATCTTTAAAAATCCCAAAATAATATATTACATCAGTGGGTATTAAGTTTGATACCAAAAAGTAGGCTTAACTAGGCTATACGCTAATTAAGCCGTTTTATTAACATAAAGCATTCATTTTGCGATAATGAACATAACTCTTAATCTACAATTCAAATTGATGTCAAACTTTGCATACAAGTTTATATATCAGTAATTAAAGTTTCTACTCTTTTACATTTCCAAAAATCACGTTTTAAGGTAATAAGGGCATAACGGTCAACATATGAGCAATTAACGGAAACATGCATATTAATTGGATAACTAGTGAACCAAGGTGTAACATCACAGAGGGTTATTCTAACATGTAACCTAGTCCAATTAAAGCTCTGAGGCATTTCTAAAACATGCCTAAACGGGTCAGAACTGAAAGTCAAAGTGAAAGTCAAACTATGTGACTTTCGGTTCCGAACCGGGTCTAAACAGGAATTTGTCGGGTTGAACATGTTTAGACATGTTCTTACACTTATTACCAAGTTATAACAATGATCCAACAGGTTGTATATGATCTACAATGTTAGTTATGCATAAATGGCATTTTAGACTTCCTGTTAACTTTTTAAATATAAGTTTGACCCGACTTTTGACCTGGTTAGAGTGGTGATCAGGGGAAACCCTTTTGAGGTTTTATTACCCACATAAATACCAACATATAACTACTTTTAATTCGAGATATGACTGAGCCATTGTTGACTAATCTCGAAGTCAAACCGTAATTACGACGGTTTGACTTTTAGCTAAAATACTAAGCTAAACTCAATTAAAGAAGGACTAGCAGACTTACAAGAGTCCTATGCACGAGATATGATCAGTTGAGAGCAGACTTGAGCTCCAGAGTTGATCAGATTGCAAGAGAATGGTGTGAGGAATGTTTGTGAACTTGAAGGCCCTTTTATAGTTGTTTCAATCACCACAATTGGTTGACAAACAAGTCTACAACAGTCCACAATTGTTCTACACATGTCCCTCAGTGCCTAGAATAGTTTAGGGGTCGCCCACATTGCATTAATGTCGAAAAAGGATCGGTTTTCCGCGTTTGCAGGAGCCTGGTCGCACTTTCTGCATCTGGCGGCCTGATGCGGCCCGCATTAGATGTTAACCAAACCTCATTCGGGCCGCATGGCCCTTAAATTCAGAATTTTTCATTTTTTTGTTTGTGCAATTTGTCCTTTGGCTTCACGAAAGGTCAACCAAGTATAATTCTTGCATTTTGACCCCCTTATATTTACCCATAAGGGCTTTAGGACTTATACCCACTTTGCCAAGTCCCTGGACACTTCCGGTTAACCCGAAAAGTCTTAACTTTCAACGTTTGTACTTTAACCCCTCGCACACGAATTTGACCATAACTTTCTCATACGATAACGAAACTTTAAGAAATTTATATCGTGCATTCTAGTGAGCATGATTAACATTTACAAAGCTTCGGATTTGTCAAAAGGTCATTCAGAGGTATATCTTTAAACATGTTGACACATTTAACCCTTGTAGTTTGTAATCTCTCACTTTTTGCTTCGTATGATCCATGATTTATTCGTTTGATGTTATAAACATCATGTAGGGTTATTATGAAGTATATTTATTCACTGTTGACATTCAGAACCCGTAAAATCACATACTTTCCATGTTTGTCAACTTTAGTCCTTTTATAACATTCTTTCACACGTTCCAACTTTATGACACGTGTCAACACATTATAGGACGTGAATTTTCGAGGTGTTACATCCTCACCCCCTTAAAATAAATCTCGACCCGAGATTTACTGAAACAAGTAAGGGTACTTTTCTTTCATCGTGGATTCAACCTCCCACGTGAATTCGGGACCTCTACGGGCATCCCATTTGACCTTTACAATAGGCACATGCTTCCTTCGAAGCTTCTTTACCTGTCGATCTTCGATCGACAAAGGTTTTTCAACAAATTTCAAGCTCTCGTCTATATGCACATCTGTATGTGGTATAACCAGTGATTCGTCAGCGAAACACTTCTTCAGATTGCAGATGTGGAACACATTGTGAATTCCACTGAGCTCTTCCGGTAAGTTCAACTTATAGGCAACCGACCCGACACGTTCGATAACCTCGAAAGGTCCTATGTATCTCGGGCTTAGCTTGCCTTTCTTACAAAATCGCATCACCCCCTTCCAGGGTGACACTTTAAGTAGGACTTTGTCACCTACTTCGAAGTGAAAATCCTTACGATTTGGATCAGCGTAACTCTTCTGCCTATCCCGGGCAGCTTTGAGATGGTCACGAATCTGGACAATCTTGTCCGTCGTTTCGAACACGATCTCTGGTCCTGATAACTGGACTTCTCCAACTTTCGCCCAACAAACTGGCGATCTACACTTTCTACCGTATAATGCCTCAAAAGGCGCAGCCTTAATGCTGGTATGGTAGCTATTGTTGTAGGAGAATTCGATTAATGGTAGGTTCTTATCCCAACTACCTCCCAAATCGATCGCACATGCACGTAGCATGTCTTCCAACGTTTGAATAGTACGCTCACTCTGACCGTCAGTCTGAGGATGGTAAGCCGTACTAAAATTCAACCGTGTGCCCAAAGATTGTTGGAAACTCTTCCAAAAATGTGACGTGTATCTAGTATCTCTGTCAGAGATAATAGACACAGGTATGCCATGTAAGGCTACAATCTTATCAACGTATAACTGGGCTAACATGTCGGAGCTATAAGTCTCCTTGATGGGTAAGAAATGTGCTGACTTAGTCAGTCTATCAACTATAACCCATATTGTATCATTTCCTTTCCTCGTCTTGGGTAACTTGGTAATAAAATCCATAGTTACCATTTCCCACTTCCAAGTAGGAAGTTCAGGCTGTTGTAGCAAACCTGATGGTTTCTGATGCTCGGCTTTGACTTGCGCACATGTCAAGCATTTTGCTACATGGGCGGCTACAGACTTTTTCAAGCCTATCCACCAATAATTTGCCTTTAGATCCTGGTACATCTTATCAGCTCCAGGATGAACGGAGTATTTGGAACTGTGGGCTTCCTGGAGGATAACATCACGAA
This sequence comes from Helianthus tuberosus, assembly GCA_030545235.1. NCBI lineage: Eukaryota > Viridiplantae > Streptophyta > Magnoliopsida > Asterales > Asteraceae > Helianthus > Helianthus tuberosus. Next base: position 32,248,472 of record CM060388.1, on the reverse strand, counting down.
GTCCCCCATAAATTGGAACCCATATTCGTCCATTCAATCTTAAAATTCCGTCCTTGCTAAGAGTTAACTGCTCCTCAGTTACTCCTAACTTTTCATTAGGATAGTTAGCTTCCAACACAGCTTCCTTCTGTGCAGCTAACAACCTTTCCATCAAATTATTCTTTATCTCCATGTGTTTGGCATTGATTCGGATAGGTTTCATCCTTTCCTTTCGACTCAAGGCATCAGCGACTACATTCGCTTTGCCGGGATGATACTTGATTTCACAATCATAATCATTCAAGGTCTCCATCCAACGGCGTTGCCTCATGTTTAATTCCTTCTGATTAAACAGATGCTGGAGGCTCTTGTGATCAGAATAGATCACAAACTTGATTCCATAAAGATAATGCCTCCACAGTTTCAGTGCGAACACAACGGCACCCAATTCCAAGTCGTGGGTGGTGTAATTCTTTTCGTGCACCTTTAACTGTCGTGATGCATAGGCAATAACCTTGCCTTTCTGCATAAGCACACACCCCATACCGGTGTGTGAAGCATCGCAGTAAACTACGAATTCTTCAGTGCCTTTAGGTAATGTCAGCACAGGAGCGTTGCTCAACTTCTGTTTCAAAATATTAAAGGACTCTTGCTGCTTAGGGCCCCAAACGAACTTTACTTTCTTCTTGGTCAGGGAAGTTAGGGGTGCAGCAATCCTTGAAAAGTTTTCAATGAAACGCCAGTAATATCCTGCCAATCCCAGGAAGCTACGAATCTCTGTAGGCGTCTTTGGCTCTTGCCAGTTCATAACTGCTTCAACTTTAGCGGGATCCACCTGGATACCACGCTCGCTTACCACATGTCCAAGAAATTGGACTTCCCGAAGCCAAAATTCGCACTTAGAGAATTTGGCATAGAGCTTCTCCTGGTGCAGGAGTTTGAGAATACATCGAAGGTGCTTCTCGTGGTCAGCTTGGTTCTTAGAGTAAATGAGAATGTCGTCAATGAAGACGATGACGAATTTATCTAAGTACGGCTTGCAAACGCGATTCATGAGATCCATGAACGCAGCCGGCGCATTAGTGAGCCCAAAAGGCATCACTAGGAACTCGTAATGACCATAACGAGTCCTAAATGCGGTTTTATGCACATCTTCATCTCTGACCTTCAGTTGATGGTAGCCTGACCTCAAATCAATCTTCGAGAAATAACTGGCCCCTTGTAATTGATCGAACAAATCGTCGATCCTAGGCAGAGGATATCTATTCTTTATCGTGACCTTGTAAAGCTCGCGATAGTCGATGCACAGACGCATCGATCCATCCTTCTTCTTTACAAACAGGACTGGCGCTCCCCAAGGAGACGAACTAGATTTAATGAAACCCTTGGCTAGCAATTCGTCTAGTTGTGTCCTCAATTCTTTCATCTCTGTGGGCGCCAACCTATAAGGTGCTCTTGCAACTGGTGCTGCTCCGGGGATGATATCAATCCTGAATTCCACTTGCCTATATGGTGGCAAACCAGGTAGTTCTTCTGGAAAAACTTCTGGGAATTCAGAGATGACAGGAATGTCTTCTATCTTCGGTTTGGGCTCATCAATAATCACTTGTGCCATGTAGATGACACAACCCTTCTTTAAACATTTTGAAGCCTTGAGCATAGTCACTTGCTTAGGCAGCCCATACTGGGTATCTCCCCGAATGGTAAGTGGTTCACCAGACGGAGTCTTTATTACCACTTGCTTCATATTACAGACAATTTGGGCCTGGTTATGAGATAACCAGTCCATACCCAAAACTATGTCAAAACCGGCCAACTTAAACGGAAGTAGAGACAGAGGAAAAGAATGGTTCTTAATGGATATAACACATCCATCTAACACATTTGAGACGGTTTCTATGGTACCATCTGCTAACTCTACCTCATAGTTTAAGCTTAAGGTTTTGACAGGTAAATTCAACAATTTACAAAACTTATGATCTACGAAAGACTTATCTGCGCCTGAATCAAAAAGTACTCTTGCAAAGACATCATTTACAAGGAAAGTACCTGTTATGACATTATCGTCTTGCACAGCCGCTTTCGCGTCCATTCTGAAGACTCGCATTGGTCTTCTTAGCCTCTTCAGGCTTCTTGTTGTATTTAGGGCGGTTGGTCTTAATGTGCCCCTTCTCATTGCAATGGTAGCACGTTGCGTCTTTTATCTTCTTGCAATCCAAGGTTTTGTGATCCGTGGACTTGCATATACCGCAAGCATAAGATTTTGACTGAGTCTGTGAGTTTGACTCAAGTCTGCACTTTCCATAGTGCTGCTTCTTGCAAATTTTGCATTTGGGCTTCTCATCAGACTTATGCCCATCTTTCCTCGACTCAGATCCTTTCTTGTTGTCACCGTTCCCACGGTGTTTCTTGCTCGACCTTCGTGAACCATCATCTTCACGCTTCCTCTTCTCAGCCTCCTTATTCCTCAGCGATCTCTGCCTGACCGCATCCAGAGTGAGGGATAAGGAAATGTCAGTTACTGATCTAAAAGTCGCTGGCCGAGAAGCTTTTACGCTTGCCTTGATCTCGGGGGGTTAAACCACCAATAAAACGAGCTATCCGTTTTGGTTCCGGGGTTACCAGGTATGGAACCAACCGAGACATAGTGTTGAAGCTCGTTAGGTAAGCTTGACAGTCGAGGTTTGTCATCACCAAGGATAGAAAATCAGACTCTATCTTCTCCACCTCATGCTGAGGGCAGAAATTTTCCTTGATAAGGGCAACAAATTGATCCCACGACATATTGTACAATAGGATTTTCCCGGTGGCTTGAATCAGAGATCTCCACCATGCTAAAGCTTCACCCTTGAAAGACTGCGACACAAACTTGACCATGTCACGCTCAGCGCATCCGCTGATGTCTACAACCGTATCCATCTCATCCAGCCATGTCATATAGTTGATATCTCTTTAATCTCTATCGATTTCGAATACCAAATGGTATGACAAAAGCGCTATATGAGGATTGGTGTATCTTAATAAGTTCCATAGATTGCTTCCATGCCTGATCAGTATGGAGGTTTAATGCATGGGATCACAAAGATATTCCAATGATCATATGGAACTAAAGTCAACTAATAGTATTCAAAGAAGATATCCAGAATGAAATTGTCCAAGTAGATATTCCCGATTAAGGAACTCGTGGACTAGTAACATAAATGTGTCACTTATTTGACACAAGCAATGATGAGTGAACTGGAGCCTGAGATATGGAAATCTCTGTAACCTCCTTGTACCTTGATTATCTTCTCCTAAGATTACCCTGTTTACCCCTGGGAGGCAGGTAGGGTTAAGTTTCATATCCCATTTAAGGCTGTATTATTATGAAATCTCCAAGACGGCTAGTACCATCATTGGAAGAATCGAAACCCTGATTTACTAAGTTTTAAAATAGAGGGTTCATATAGCCTAACTCGATATTCCAAAAGTTTGATATTGTTGAATAAGAAAGACGGTTCATTTTGCTTATGCATTAGTTACCGCAACCCTAATTGGGCAACAATTAAGAATTTGCCATCAACTACCCAGGATCGTCGATTTGCTCGACTAACTGTAAAGATTTGCTATTTCTTAAGATTAATTTTGAACAATGGTTGGAATAACCATCTCACCTTAAGATAAGCTTTTCTATAATAGCTGTTATATAAGTATCAAGGCTGCTCCCTTGAAGACCTTGTATAGATGGAATGTTAAACGTCCATTGATAGGACAATAGATGGGTAAGTTCAATTATCAGGATCTGAAAGTTACAGTGGAAACAACAAATCAGATCACACAAATCCCTAATTATCTGTAAGATGCCAATATTCGGCAGAAAATACTTCCTTTACTTTAACAAATCTCGAGGTCGAGATTTCTTTTAAGGGGGTGAGGATGTAACACCTCGAAAATTCATGTCCTATAATGTGTTGACACGTGTCATATGTTTGAACGTGTGAAAGAATGTTCGGAAAGGACTAAAGTTGACAAACATGGAAAGTATGTGATTTTACGGGTTCTAAATGTCAACAGTGAATAAATATACTTCATAATAACCCTACATGATGTTTACAACATCAAACGAATAAATCATGGATCATACGAGGCTAAAAGTGAGAGATTACAAACTACAGGGGTTAAACGTGTCAACATACCCAAAACTATGTCAAAACCGGCCAACTTAAACGGAAGTAGAGACAGAGGAAAAGAATGGTTCTTAATGGATATAACACATCCATCTAACACATTTGAGACGGTTTCTATGGTACCATCTGCTAACTCTACCTCATAGTTTACGCTTAAGGTTTTGACAGGTAAATTCAACAATTTACAAAACTTATGATCTACGAAAGACTTATCTGCGCCTGAATCAAAAAGTACTCTTGCAAAGACATCATTTACAAGGAAAGTACCTGTTATGACATTATCGTCTTGCACAGCCTCTTTCGCGTCCATTCTGAAGACTCGCATTGGTCTTCTTAGCCTCTTCAGGCTTCTTGTTGTATTTAGGGCAGTTGGTCTTAATGTGCCCCTTCTCATTGCAATGGTAGCACGTTGCGTCTTTTATCTTCTTGCAATCCAAGGTTTTGTGATCCGTGGACTTGCATATACCGCAAGCATAAGATTTTGACTGAGTCTGTGAGTTTGACTCAAGTCTGCACTTTCCATAGTGCTGCTTCTTGCAAATTTTGCATTTGGGCTTCTCATCAGACTTATGCCCATCTTTCCTCGACTCATATCCTTTCTTGTTGTCACCGTTCCCACGGTGTTTCTTGCTCGACCTTCGTGAACCATCATCTTCACGCTTCCTCTTCTCAGCCTCCTTATTCCTCAGCGATCTCTGCTTGACCGCATCCAGAGTGAGGGATAAGGAAATGTCAGTTACTGATCTAAAAGTCGCTGGCCGAGAAGCTTTTACGCTTGCCTTGATCTCGGGGGTTAAACCACCAATAAAACGAGCTATCCGTTTTGGTTCCGGGGTTACCAGGTATGGAACCAACCGAGACATAGTGTTGAAGCTCGTTAGGTAAGCTTGACAGTCAAGGTTTGTCATCACCAAGGATAGAAAATCAGACTCTATCTTCTCCACCTCATGCTGAGGGCAGAAATTTTCCTTGATAAGGGCAACAAATTGATCCCACGACATATTGTACAATGGGATTTTCCCGGTGGCTTGAATCAGAGATCTCCACCATGCTAAAGCTTCACCCTTGAAAGACTGCGACACAAACTTGACCATGTCACGCTCAGCGCATCCGCTGATGTCTACAACCGTATCCATCTCATCCAGCCATGTCATATAGTTGATATCTCTTTAATCTCTATCGATTTCGAATACCAAATGGTATGACAAAAGCGCTATATGAGGATTGGTGTATCTTAATAAGTTCCATAGATTGCTTCCATGCCTGATCAGTATGGACGTTTAATGCATGGGATCACAAAGATATTCCAATGATCATATGGAACTAAAGTCAACTAATAGTATTCAAAGAAGATATCCAGAATGAAATTGTCCAAGTAGATATTCCCAATTAAGGAACTCGTGGACTAGTAACATAAATGTGTCACTTATTTGACACAAGCAATGATGAGTGAACTGGAGCCTGAGATATGGAAATCTCTGTAACCTCCTTGTACCTTGATTATCTTCTCCTAAGATTACCCTGTTTACCCCTGGGAGGCAGGTAGGGTTAAGTTTCATATCCCATTTAAGGCTGTATTATTATGAAATCTCCAAGACGGCTAGTACCATCATTGGAAGAATAGACGGCTATATGAACCCTCTATTTTAAAACTTAGTAAATCAGGGTTTCGATTCTTCCAATGATGGTACTAGCCGTCTTGGAGATTTCATAATAATACAGCCTTAAATGGGATATGAAACTTAACCCTACCTGCCTCCCAGGGGTAAACAGGGTAATCTTAGGAGAAGATAATCAAGGTACAAGGAGGTTACAGAGATTTCCATATCTCAGGCTCCAGTTCACTCATCATTGCTTGTGTCAAATAAGTGACACATTTATGTTACTAGTCCACGAGTTCCTTAATCGGGAATATCTACTTGGACAATTTCATTCTGGATATCTTCTTTGAATACTATTAGTTGACTTTAGTTCCATATGATCATTGGAATATCTTTGTGATCCCATGCATTAAACCTCCATACTGATCAGGCATGGAAGCAATCTATGGAACTTATTAAGATACACCAATCCTCATATAGCGCTTTTGTCATACCATTTGGTATTCGAAATCGATAGAGATTAAAGAGATATCAACTATATGTGCTTATATTTAATCAGAATGGAAATTTTCACAAACTAGGCACCTAGCTCGGTTGGCTAGGCGCGCTTATTTTCCCTATACGGGCTTGGAATACGGTATAATAATACCGCTTGGTCGGGTATTGAATATTTAATCTTATTATGGTTAAATTATTGAGGTAACCCGGTTTAATCTGTATTGTTTGAAATAAAGACCTTTAGGGGTTAATGACCATGTCCCGGATATCCTTGACATCATTGTATTATAAAATGGCCACGTCTTAAGTACGGGGTAGTCTTAAGGGAATATACGGTTCAGACGCATGATTAAGCGAAGACCGGAATAGAATGTGGTTTAGACCCAACAAGTTTGAAGACTTGTCTTAAATGGGTATTTCATACACATTCTGGATTTTGAGATAAAACCAATAAGGTTTGACCCGTTTTGGCTAATTTATGTAAACTTGTTACATAAACCGAACCGTACGCGTAATAAGCGTGACGGGTATTCATGAGAGCCATATACAGGTTTCCTAAGTTAATTATGTCTCAAATATGTTGTGACCTCAGTAAGATGTCTTTCATTATGCCCGAACGTATATAAACACAAACTAGGCCCCGTAGGGGTAGTTTGGTCATTTAAAAGGTTATAAAAGAGTTTAAGTATTTACCTGAGTTACAGGTCTGATATAATCAGCAAAAATACTTATTTTGATAAGTTATAACAGTAGGTTAAAGTATATATGTGAATTTACCAAGTATAACTAAACTATGCACCGTAGGGGCATTTTGGTAATTTCACATAAGCCGTAAAGCTCAAAACTGAAGTCTGAGTTAAACAACTTTTGCTTACTGTTAAAATATTATAATTTTCCTCAAATATCAGTAGGTATCACCCTTGGTATGTTTAAAATAGTTTTAGTACATATTATGCGTTAATAACGCTTAATTAGGCGATTAGAAGCCATTTCCGGGTTCGATACATAAAGCTGATATTTTTATACTGCCAGGAGGCTTAAAATAATTTATTTAACATATCTAATCAGTAGAAAAAGGTTTGGAGTCGTTTAGATATGTAAAACTCATTTTATGGCCCGTAAGGGCAAAACCGACAATTACCGGATTAAGCCTACGACTACTAGTTATGCTCAGCCTAAAATTAATTAAAAATCTTCAAAAATCCCAAAATAATATATTACATCAGTGGGTATTAAGTTTGATACCAAAAGGTAGGCTTAACTAGGCTATACGCTAATTTCGCCGTTTTATTAACATAAAGCGTTCATTTTACGCTAACGAGCATAACTCTTAATCTACACCTCAAACTGATGTCAACTTTGCATACAAGTATATATATCAGTAATTAAAGTTTCTACTCTTTTACATTTCCAAAAATCACGTTTTAAGATAATAAGGGCATAATGGTCAACATATGAGCAATTAACGGAAACGCGTAAACGAATGGGTCAATCAATGAACCAACCACAGAGGGTTGTGCTAACATGTAGCCTGGTCCTAAAGAAGCTCTAAGACATTTTCAAATCATACTAAAGCGGGTCAGAACTGAAAGTCAAAGTGAAAGTCAAACTGTGTGACTTTCGGTTCCGAACCGGGTCTAAACAGGAAATTGTCGGGTTGAACATGTTTAGACATGTTCTTACACTTATTACTAAGTTATAACAATGATCCAACAGGTTGTATATGATCTACAATGTTAATTATGCATAAATGGCATTTTAGACTTCCTGTTGACTTTTTAAATATAAGTTTGACCCGACTTTTGACCTGGTTAGAGTGGTGATCAGGGGAAACCCTTTTGAGGTTTTATTACCCACATAAATACCAACATATAACTAATTTTAATTCGAGATATGACTGAGCCATTATTGACTAATCTCGAAGTCAAACCGTAATTATGACGGTTTGACTTTTAGCTAAAATACTAAGCTAAACTCAATTAAAGAAGGACTAGCAGACTTACAGGAGTCCTATGCACGAGATATGATCAGTTGGACCTGCTTGAGAGCTCCAGAATCGATCAGATAAGGCAGAGAATGGTGTGAAGAACAACATTGCACATAATGGCCTTTTATAGTGAAATTATCACCACAATATGTTGACACCAAGGTCTAGCACACACCACAACTGATAAACACTTGTTCCTAGTGCTTAGGGGGTGCCTAGGGGTCGTCCACAAGTGAGAAATACCGGCCAGATTGGTTAAAATCGCGCATAACAGGCTGCTGCCTGTTTTTCTGCTTCTGGCGGTCTGATGCGGCCCGCCTGAGGGTGGTGGTTATGTTGAAGCGGGCCGCCTGGCCCCTCTGATCAGCCAAAAGCATTTTTAAGCTTCCACATCTTGTCCCTTGGCTCTTCGGAAGGTCAACTAGCATTATTTCTTGCAATTTGACCCCTTATTATTTATCTACAAGGGCTTTAGGACTTATACCCACTTTGTCAAGTCCCTGGACACTTCCGGTTAACCCGAAAAGTCTTAACTTTCAACGTTTACGCTTTAACCCCTCGCACACGAATTTGATCATAACTTTCTCATACGATAACGAAACTTTATGAAATTTATATCGTGCATTCTAGTGAGCATATTTAACAGTTACAAAGCTTCGGGTTTGTCAAAAGGTCACTCAGAGGTATATCTTTAAACATGTTGACATGTTTAACCCCTGTAGTTTGTAATCTCTCACTTTTAGCCTCGTATGATCCATGATTTATTCGTTTGATGTTGTAAACATCATGTAGGGTTATTATGAAGTATATTTATTCACTGTTGACATTTAGACCCCGTAAAATCACATACTTTCCATGTTTGTCAACTTTAGTCCTTTCAGAACATTCTTTCACACGTTCAAACATATGACACGTGTCAACACATTATAGGACGTGAATTTTCGAGGTGTTACACACAAGGAACAACTCAGCAATCTACCGAGGAGGGAAGCAAAATTTCAAGCCAGAAGTCAACTGTCAAGTCAACTATCAAATGAAAAGGGAACATACAAGGCAGTAGTTAAAAAGTCATAGTTTGACTTTTTGTGATAAATGGACATGTTTGACTTTTTTGTGGTCTTTATGACCTTTTTGTGCTGTTGGCTGTTTGGACAACTTTAAGTTATGTAATAACTCTCTAGGATAACTTGTGGTGATGTTATAACTCTTTAGGATAACTTTTGGTAATGTTATAACTGTTGGTTATGTAATGGTATAAGTCTTGGTTATGGTCTTTATGCATTTTAGTTGATTGGTCATTATACTATGCAGTTTTGGTCATTACATAGTGCAGATTTGGTCATTATAGTTTGGACAAATGGAGTTTTGTGCACTACAGTTTGGAGATATGGTCATTACACATTGAAGTTATTGTCATTACTCATTAAAGTTATGGTCAATTGTGCACTACAGTTTGGACACTTGCAGTTTTGACCATTAATTGGTCAAACAACAAGTTTTGGTAATTCAGGCATGTATGTCCAGCTATATGTGCAGACCCATTATGCATTGCAGATGTGCATTTATATGTGCAGACCCATTAGAGGTATGTTTCTTGTTATATCATGACTTTTGACATTTGTTGGTTGTAAGACCCTTATAACCAGTTGATAATTCATATAATATATAACCCATTTAAAATGTCATTTTTAACAAACATGAAGAAAACGACATTTACATAGAGTTTATATATATATATATATATATATATATATATATATTTTACACCTTCAAACAATATTTACAAAGTTTAACACATCACAAACAAAACGGGTATAATTATTACACATAAGTTTTGTGACAAAAGAAACTGTTGTATTTGCGGAAGCTTTGCCATTTGTGTGTTCGGTCCTCGAATGTGCATGATCAGCATCCGCAAGCTTCTACCCATTACCTGTGACCCAAATTCACCAATTCATTAGTTATAAGAGATTATAATGAGTGTTAATAAGTCCCTGAACTGAAAACAACACTCAAAAACATTTTTCGCTGACATTTCGGTTCATCGCGGGGCGCGACCGAGGAGTGCCCTAGCGCTCGCTGGCCGCGAGAGCGGTAGCGTTACGCGACGGGCTGAACTGCTTGTCGTCGCGTGGCGCGATGACATAATTTCGACAGCAAGATCAGTTTTTCAACCTGCATATTCCCAGCCATGCTATCTTTTACGAAAACGGACATAACTTGCCCGTTATTGAACCGAATTACGTCCCGTTTCTTCCCACGTGACCGTAATTCGATATTCTATAATATGGAATCAAACTCCAACATCTGAAAGAACAAATTTCTTAAATTTAAACGCTCGTCTTATAATAAAATTAAGTTATTTTGACCTGTTATGTTTTTAAACATCAATTAAGTCAAAATAACTATCCGTTTTATACTAATATCACAACCTCACAAGTTTACTAATACTAGGGGCTTTAACCATGAGGTTTATGCACCCGTTATATTTATATATGCGTCGTTTATTCGACCCGTTTAACTATAACTAATTAAACGAAATTAACACAATCCTATATTTGGAGTTCATGCTTCTTTTAGTCATGCTCATAACTGAGTTTATGACGTATATTCAACTTTACCATTTTCGGCTAACAACTATAATGTTTATTAATTAAAAATCCGGCTTTATTTCAACAACTTTAAACGTGCAACCGTTCCGGTTTACATAAAGACATCATTTGTCCCGTTTATCTTATGTTAGCGAAATCCTTCGCTTTATTTCACCAATGATTCATTACTTTGGTCGTTTAACCCGTTTGGTTTCATTAGCGACGTCCATCGTTTTATATTACCAAACTCTCAATGATTGAGTTAATTTGACTCAATCGCCTATTATAGTGAAATCCATCACTTTATATATTTCTTCTAACTTGTAGTTAGAATTTAAACAACCCGTTTGGTTTCGTCGACGAACTATATCGCTTTCACAAAACCAACACGTATGATTCGGATCACTTTGACCCGTTTAACTCTTAAGGTGGAATCTACCACTTCCATGTTTTTATTTAACACTATACACTAGTTATTTTAACCGGTTAATACAAACGGAAATCCTCCGTTTTAGTAATAACCAAACTTCATAACGATAAGTCTATCATTTAATATAATAGAACATAACAAAATAACAAAATTTACGAAGCGTTTAGCCACGTACCTTTAAAGCTTTCCTTTTAACCGACTATCCGTTTCGCCTTGACTACTTGACGAACCACCCAATTTGCCTATAGAATTCCATTCAAACATATTGTTTAGAATTCATAATTCTATATTCAACATCTAACGTGTCTAACTAATCATCTAAGTGATTCTGTCATATTTCTCAATCTTTCAAGATCACTTAGACATTTTGTCGAACATCTTATTGGCGAGATTATTTCACTAACATTATCATGTTCATGGTTAATCATTTAACCTTGCTAAATCATTATTTTCATACTCATATGTCTAGTATGAAATAAACAACACTTAGACTTACATTATAACAATCAAATAACACCAATTATCACTATAATTCAAGTGTTCATCACAAAACCCATATAACACATATATGATAATTCTTTAATTCACTAGATTATGACATGAAATCATTAAATTCTCATCTAGGGTTTGTTCCTAGACTTGTAATCATCATAATTTAACCATAACATCAATGAATTCTTCATAAATTTCAGTTTTGAAACTTCAAGAATCATTAAAACATCTTTGAATCTAAAGATTTAACATACCTTGTGTTCTACTAAGCATAAGGATCACAATTCAGCCTTGAATCACCTTCAATTTGGTTTTGGTTCTTTGATTTTTGAGTGAATTTAGATGAGTTAGGGTTTTGAAGAACCTTGGGGTCGCTCCTGGGCTTTTGATCGAACAGGATACACACATCAAGTGTGTGTCCTGATGTTTATCTAGTAATTTTAGAAAATCAACTTTCAATTATGACACAATTTGCCCCTCAAGTTTCTAAATTTTTATAAAAGGGTTAAAATATTTTGATTTCCCCTCTTTTCTAACTAGATTTTAACTAGGTTAGTTATTCCTAGTTTTGATTCTCACTATTTTATTATATATATCATAACTTATACATGTATAACATATATAGTTTAATAATTTAGGGGTGTTACAATTCTACCCCCCTTAAAGAGGATTTCGTCCTCGAAATCATAATACGTACTGAAAAAGGACGGATATAAGCGTTTCATTAGCTAAACTCTTTCGCAAACATGAATCATGGAAAGTGTTGTGTGTATACTGCTCAATTCTTCTGGCAGTTCGAGTCGGTAAGCTACCTTATCCACATGTTCCACGATTTGAATGGCCCAAAAAAATCTTGGACTCAATTTCCCCCAATCGGATAACCCCTTCCCACAGGGATACTTTGAATATAACTATATTCACCAACATAAAACGTGATTGGTCTTAGTCTTTTAGCCACGTAAGACTTTTATCGATCTTGGGCAGGATCACTTAAATCTTTTTATTAGTGTTTCTAACTATATATATATATATATATATTTGTGGGCTAATTTTAGTGTACCCACTTCATCCCAACACCCTGGGATTGATATTTCATGCCGTAACGTATTTCATACAGAAACATCCCAATACTGGAATGGTAGTTATTATTGTATGAAATTCAACTAGTGGTAGATAGACATCCCATCTATCGCCAAACTCGATAATACATGCTCATAGTATGTCTTTGAGCATGTAAATAGCTCTTTCGTTTTACCCATCGGTCTACGGAGGATATGTGGTACTAATGAACAAATTAGTACCCATCTATTCTTGAAAATTGCGCCAAAAGTTTGAAGTGAACCGTATGTCTCTATTCGATATGATTGATACCGGCACTTCATGGCGGGATATAATTTCATTCGTGTATACTTCCAACATCTTCTCAGAAGTGTATGTTTCGCGAATCGATATAAAACGAGCACCTTTGGTCAGACTATTAATTACTAACCATATGGCATCTATTCCACGTGTTATTCTTGGTAGTTTAGTTAACGGATTTATAATAATATGCTCCCACTTTCACACCGGAATGTCTAATGTCTGAAGTTTACCGTAAGGCTTCTGGTATTCTACTTGTATTTGTAAACAAGTTAAGCATTAATGACGTCTTGCTTTATTCCGGGCCACCAAAAATTTTGTTTTAAATCTTGGTACTTTTTGGTAGCTCCCAGATAATTAGAATAGCGGGACTTGTGGGCTTTATCTGGAAGAAGAGTTTTAACATTACATGTGTTTGGAACCCAGATTCGATCGAAATGGGTTTTTAATCCATTACTATCTTCCACCAAGTCTTTCAACTGGCCTACAATTGTGCCTCTCTGATTCATTCGAGTAAACCTGAGGGCACTATGAACTGTATTGACTGCACCTAAATGGGTGAATAATCTTATTTTCATAGATCTTTAATTTTCTTGAAGCATGCGCGATCAATTTCCCTCGTTGCATAATTACATGCCCGAGACCAAGCTGGGATGCATCAGAATAGATGACCATGTCTTCACTCTTATCTGGTAACATTAATACCGGAGCACTGGTCAACTTTTCTTTAAGTATTCGAAAGGCATCTTCTTGTGCACTTCCCATACTAATTTCTCATATTCACGTTTCAGTTTGGTTAATGGCTTTGCGAATTTAGAGAAATCTTATATAAATCTTCGATAATAACCCGCAAAACCTAGGAAACTCCTAGTCCTTAATGAATTCTTCGGAGGTTTCCATTTAGACATAGCTTCTATTTTTTATCGGATCCACTGACACTGCATCGGCATTAATAACATGCCCTAAAAACTGTACCTCACGGAGCCAAAAGGTACAATTCGAAAACTTCGCGTAAAGTCTCTCACGCTCCAGCGTTTCAAGTACTACATGCAAATAACACTCGTGATCCGTTTCACTCTTTGAATACACGAGAATATTGTCAATGAATATTATCACTGACTTATCTAGCACCAATTTGTAGACGCGGTTCATGAAGTCCATGGAAGCCACGGGTGCATAGGTTAATCCGAAAGACATTACTAAGAATTCGTAATGTCCATAACGCGTTCAGAATGCTATTTTCGGTATGTCTTCATCTTTCTTCTTTACGAATAATGTCGGCGCTCCCCACGGCGAAACGCTCGGTCGTATTAATCCTTCATCGAGAAGACTTGCAATTGTAATAACAACTCTTATAATTCTGATGGCTCAATCGATAAGGAGCCTTGGCTACCTGTGTCGTGCCCGGAAGCTAATTCAATGCCAAACTCCACCTTGTTTTTCAGTTGGTATCTCCAGTAAATTTCCGGAAAAACATCATCTACTCTCTTACGACTAATATGTCTAAATTTTCTAAAGACTCTTTAGTTGAATCATGTATGTAAGCCATATATGCCTTACATTCATGTTGAACAAGTTTATTAGCTTAAATAAATAAATAATTTAGGGGACTACTATATATATTTTTTTTCCATAATTATTAATATGTTTTTCCACTTAGAGACATTAGTTGTATCTCCTTGCGGTTGCATATTACTTTTGCGTGATATCAAGCTAGTCAATCCCTCCCGATGACCACTTGAAATTTTTCACATTGACTTAGGAATTAGGTCGACGAAGTATTCTTCGTCGTCAATACTCAATGTACAGTTTCAGCACCTATTATTAACAATAGAACTTTTATTATTACATATTTCTATTTCTTAAAGCATAGGTAATTTCGTTAACGCGAATATAGGATGTTGAATAAATCGATATAAAACAAACGATTTATTTGCACCCGTAACAATTAAAATTCATGCTGAAATTGAATTTACAAGAATATACCTGAAACGACATCAGGTTCAGCTTTAGCCTCTGTGGCTATCATGTGAAACGACCTTGCCCTTGATTTCTGGGCATCAGACTTTGTGTCGGTTGTTTCTTTGGTTCCAAGCCTCTCTGGACATTTAGACTTCTTCTGTCCTGGCTTACAGCATGTACCCTTGTGAATTTTTCCACAAAATTTACACTAGTGTAACACACTTTTTGTAACTCCTTTCTTGGGAGCTTTATTAGACTTAGATTTCTTTACGGAACTTGGATTCATATCCAACACCCTCATTTCTTCTCTTTCTTGTAATATGCTGTCTTTCAGTTCAGCCATCATATCATCCATCACCGGCACGATTGTGGTTTGTAATCTATCAATATACTGTGATAGAATATTTTCTAGAGCTTTTTCGACTGCTTCGGAAATCTTAGCTTTCATTTGTTTAGTCAATTGAGATGTCGACTCATCTCCGGTTACTCCAGACATTTCTTTAACGGAAACGTCCATAGTGGTTAATCAATAACTATTCAATTCATTTCCATCTTATTATATGGAAATTTATATCACACATACTTAATCATAAGTAATGTGTTATTCTTTTTCGGTTTGGTCAAGTACATATCTTGCCTTACCTTTCTTACTTAGTGTATTTCCCGGGTTCGAGCGTATTCATACACTCCTCCCATACACTTTTATATACCATACATCATCTAAATCCATAAATTTTGAACTCATTTATAAGTAACTCTTACCAGATGTCTTGATCAAGCTTTGAACCGAACACACTTTGTCTTAACGAGGCTCTGATACCAACTTGTAAGACCCTTATAACCAGTTGATAATTCATATAATATATAACCCACTTAAAATGTCATTTTTAACAAACATGAAGAAAACGACATTTACATAGAGTTTATATATATATATATATATATATATATGGGAAGGATAAATTGAAAACCCCCTTGAGTTGAATAAACCCTAGAAACCCAATAATAGCCATTGATTAATCAGATTGATGGATGAGATCATTTTGGTCTTGCCCCATTTTTACTTTTTAATATAATATTAATGACAGGTACAAGAAGGGTATATTTGGAAATTTTACAATTTCTCTCTCCTGACAGAAAGTGTAACATCTGTTAACTTTCCTCTCTCTCCTGACAGAAGTGTAAATCTGTCTACTTTCCTCTCTCCTCTCTCTCTATAATTTTGTTCTTTTTTGTTTACTTTTGTATACGTACATTACAAAAAAAAAATGTGTTACAAATATCATCTATTTATGTTTTTTTAGAATTTTTAAATATGTAACTGACAAAACATATTAGAATTGTTAAATTACTAAAACTCAGCTATGTTGTTACATAAAGATGTTACACAAAAAAAGTGTAACATAACCAAAGAACAATTTATTTTTTGTTACATTATTAACACCCAGTTGTTACACTGACAAGAATCACTAAAACCCAGCTATGTTGTTACATAGAGATGTTAAACAAAAAAAGTGTAACATAACCAAAGAACAAATTATATTTTGTTACATTATTATCATCCAGTTGTTACACTCACACGAATCCCCCTGACTTTTGTCAACTAGCACATTTGTTTCATCTAACAATAAAAAACATATTAGAACTGTTACATTACTAAAACCCAGTTATGTTGGGTTACATAAAGATGTTACGCAAAAAAAGTGTAACATAACCAAAGAACAATTTATTTTCTACTACATTATTATGACCCATATAGCCATATCTGAAACAAATTTTACACAAAAAAATTGATAAAATCAATAATAAAAAGCAAAAAAAGGTGTTACATATATCATCTATTTATGTTTTTTTTAGAATTTTTAAATATGTAACTAACAAAACATATTAGAATTTTTAGATTACTAAAACCCAGCTATGTTGGGTTACATAAACATGTTACACAAAAAAAGTGTAACATAACCAAAGAACAATAATCTGGAAAAAAAATATAACAACACACTTTATTTTTACAACAATCTAAAAAAGTGTAATAATCCACTTTATTTTCAGTAACATACATTATTTATGTAACACGAAAAAATGTAACATGCATTTTTTTCTTTGATTGTTACATTTCGTAACTAAGACGCAAGAATTGTTACATCCAACAACAATAATTTTTTTAGATTCAACCATAAAATCAGTAATAAAAAAACAACATATTCAGAAAACAAGAACTTAATAACATTAATCTTCTTAAACAAGAAAATAACAAAAAAGTTGCAAATCTACAAAACACAAAAAAATAAAGATCTACAAAACAAAAAAAATTGCAAATCTGAAAATTGCAAATCTGGATGACCTTTTAGATCTGGAACACAAAAAAAAATTGCAAAATCTGAAAATTACAAAAAAAGTGAAGATCTACAAAACCACAAACATACTTATGGATCTGGAGGACTTATAGATCTGGAACATCATGTTCAACATCAAACATCTTTTGGATCATCTTCAAAATCAAACCGTTATCTGAAACATCATCTTCAACATCGACCATCTTTAACCGGATCTAGAGCATCTTTTGGATCTGGTAGCATCTTCCCGGAGCATCTGGAGCATCTTCAACCGGAACATCTGGAGCATCTCTTTTTATTCGGAGCATCTTTTTGTTCCGAGCATCTGGAGTTTTGGTGGTTGATTATGAAGGATTTTGATAAGAAAAAGAATTTTTTTTGTTTCGGATCTTAGATTTGGAATGAGGTAGAGAAGTGTGAGGGTAGATAAGTGTGAGGGTGATGAAGGTTAAGGGGAGAGATGAATTTCTTTGTTTCAGATCTTAGTTCCGAATTTCTTTGATCTGAACAAAGTGGTGGTGAGTTTTTTTGGTAGAGGAGAGAGACGAATGAGGAGAGAGGTAGTGTTAATTGAAATGAATGAGGTCTAATGAGTTTTTTTTTATAAGTGTAGCCATTATAAATTCTAGAGAGAGAATATGTAAAAAAGTTGTCAGCATTCTCATAAAGGAATACCTGTTACATTTTCAGGCTATGGGTAAATTGACGTAAATACCCCTCTCTTCATCTTTATGCATATGTGATGTGGCTGAATTGTAGCCACACATGTGGGTTTTCAGGGTTTAGTCAACTGGGGTAGGTTTTCTCCTTATAATTAGCCTCTATATATATATATATATATATATATATATATATATAGGGTAAGGTTATTGTAAAAAAGGTAGTTTTTGTGAGAAAGGTAGGAAAGAATATAAACCATTAGATCAAAGATCTAATGGTTAATATTACAATGGCAATATTGTAATTAAAATAGTGTTTTTTAAATACTGATTTGTTTTCATAGGGGTAAAATAGGGCATTCATATACTTTCAAATCAATAACCGTGTCTATTGTACCTGATTTCTCTCTCCATTGCGATTCTTACGCTCGAAAAAACAGGGTGTTCTTTTCCCACCAAAGATTATAAGCTTAATCAGATACAATGAGCCCTAGAATTGAAGCCGTATACAAACGAGAGAGGAGAAGGTCGTCAACAATGGAACGAAGGCCGAAGAAGAAGATGGATCATTCAAGTGGAAAAGACACTACAATCGGTCGGCTTAGTCTTCCAAAAATCAAGAAAACATCTGATTTTAAAAAAGGTTCGTCCGTCTTCTTTGATACTTTTGAATCTTAATGGTGTTTTTTATAGTGTAAGGAATTATATGTTAACCAAGACCTAAAAGTGACTGATCGATTGTCGAATGGTGTTAAAATTAGGGTTTCATTGAATAAGGGTGTTATAACGGTGATATCTAGTTCATGTTTAGTTTAATTTGGTGTTGTATCAGTTTAAGGTGTTTTTAGTTTGGTTTGTGTTCAGGGTTTTTTTTTTAAATGGTGTTATAAACCTCTTGTTTAGTTCTATTTGGTGTTTTATGGTGTTTTTATACATAATTTGGTAGTTTATGGTGTTTATTAAGTGGAGTTATAACCTCTTGATATGTATGGTGTTATTTATCATGGACTTATGTGAATGGTGTTATTTATCTTGAAGTTACATTTAGGGTGTTATTTGTCTTATTGATTTATATGAAGGGTGTTATAATGGTGATATGTAGTTCATGTTTAGTTTGATTTGGTGTTGTATCAGTTTAAGGTGTTTTTAGGTTGGATTTGATTTGGTATTCGTTCAGGGTGTTCTATTTGGTGTCTTATGGTGTTTTTATGGTGTTATGTAGTTCCTGTTTAGTTTTATTTGGTGTTTTTAATGGTGTTATATCAGTTTAAGATGTTTAGTTTTGGTTTGTTTTGGCAATTGTTCAGGGTTTTTTTTTAATACATGGTGTTTATAAATCTGTTGTTTAGTTCTATTTGGTGTTTTATGGTGTTTTTGTACATAAAATGTTAGTTTATGGTGTTTTTTTAGTGGTGTTATAAACCTCTTGATATGTATGGTGTTATTTATCATGGGCTTAGGTGAAATGGTGTTATTTATCTTGAAGTTACATGTAGGGTGTTATTTATCATATTGGTTTATATGAAGGGTGTTATTTATTCTGGTCATTGCAACTATGGTGTTATTAGGGTGTTATTTATCCTGTACTTATATGAAAGCTGTAATTTAGCCTGGACTTATATGATAGGTGTTATTTATCATGTTGATCTATAAGAAGAGTGTTATTATGGTCACTGCAACAATGGTGTTATGTATTTTCATATCAAGCTGATTTAGGATAAGATGTATTAGATGAAGTAGGTGATGAAGTATTTTAAATATAGTTTTTAATTTCTTCTACAGTCAGGTCAAGCCATCGGCTTAGGGGCAAAATGTACAAATCACGTTTCAAAAACACAATTGACAAACCATTGGTATGTAGTGACTCAGAAACGTCAAATAACGATGAGAAAGGTATTCCAAATGTAGTTTAAAGTATAAAGAAAATGATATTGTGATTATAATTTGTTAGCATGTGTGTTTATGTTTGTTGATGAGTGTTGATTTTGACGATGTTCGCTTTGTATTAAACAGATGGTGATGATGGGATGAATGATGCGGGTAATGCAAAAACAAGAGAAGATGTTATTCCGCAGTCGATAAAAAACACACAAGGTACGTTTTGAAACAATACCAGATGTTGTGATTATAATTTGTTAGCATATAAGAAATGATAAAAATTTATTTTTGTAACACAACAGATATAGTTGAATTAGCAGACCAGGATGTTAATAATAGTCAATTGGTCGTACACCCCTCCGCCCATATAACATCAAAAAAAGGTATTATGTTGAAGTGTTTATATTTTATATTTTGAAGTACTTATTTACTAAAACAAGTATTAAAAATTGCTGTAGATCGGCTGCGAGACCCAGATGACGATTTTTTCGACACCCCACCACCGGGTAAGCGACGGAAATCGGCTGCCAAAAGAGGACCGTCTCGTGGAATGCATCAACCAGTGACACAGCCATATAAGCCATTCACGGGTGCACGGATCAGGCCAAAAGTAGGTATCGACAATCTGATAACACTAGCATCCGGCCTAAATGATGAACAACGTAAGAAAGTGCATGAAATCGGGTTTGGGTCGATATTTGGTTATGAGGTGACAGGTGTGCCTACTGCTTTGGGAAACTGGTTGGTTACAAATTACGACCCAGAAAATGGTGTTTTAAACATGGGCGGCGGGCTCACTGTAAACATAACGTCGGAGCTTGTTAAGAGTGTTTTCGGGCTGCCTATGGGTCCAACAGATCTTGCTGAGAAGAAGAAAGCGAGCAAAAGGAAGGATGTTGTTGTCCAAGCGTTCAGAGATCAGTTTAAGCATATGGATATCACCCGCTTGTCGCCGGTTCAGCTGATGAATTACATATTTGATTGGCAGGCTGATGACGGAAGACTGTTTGTAATGAACTTCTTGATTCTTTACTTCTCACTCCTAGGAGAAACCACGACGAACAATTCCGTCAACGTGCAATTCATTTCAAATATTCAGCCGGACGTCGATATCAAAAGCTTCAATTGGTGTGCGTACATGGTCGCGTGTCTCAAAAAAACGAAAACGGCGTGGCATGGTGGCGATGATGCTTTTCGAGGGCCTATGTTGTTACTTGCAGTAAGTATTTAACTTCTAGTAATAAATAACACCATGACTAGCTGAGTAACACCATAAGTGACAGAATAAATCTTTATATATCTAATTGACATCACATATTGTTTAATAACACTATATAACTACATAACACCATGTTTTACTTAATAACCCTATTGTTTATTAACACTTTGTATATGTAAATGACACCATATATGGTTTAATAACACTATATACCTGCATAACACCCTATTTTACTTAATAACACTATATAACTGAATAAGATTACTATTGTTGTCCTGTTTACAATTGTTTTGATACTTATTCTGTTAATGAAACTTAATACAAAGTATTGTCGCAGATTGCTTACGGAATTGTGATGAAGAAGATACCTTCATCACACAGTTCGAATATTATTGAACTTGTAGATGATGATATTCTGAACAATCTCGAATGTGATATGGAAAGGATGCATGCTGAACAAAATAAGAAGACAAAGACGAGGTAAGATAAAAAAACCCAAACGAGCAGAAGGGGTTGAGTGTGGTGGAAAACAAATCAAGAAGCAAAAACAAAGGCAGAAAAAGGGAATGGAAAAGGAGAATTTGATTGATGAAGAAAATGAAGAGATCGAGATCGAATCTGATGATGCGCACTTGGGTATATACAGACACTGTGCAGATTACTTGCTGTCACAAACTGACACCCAAACATGTGCATTATTTGTAGGTCCGGATGGCGAAGTCCGCATACCGATGGTCTCGCAGTACGGTGACACACCATCACCCTCAAGAACATCTGATGCCGATTTTGAGCTGGTAAACATCTTATGATTCGTACTAGAGTAGAAAGTATATGTTATTTCTGATGATATGTTATTAAACCGGGGTTTCGTACAGGTTCGGTCGAATTTGTTGGATAACTTGTTTAGTGAATTTGAGATATGCGTGAACAAGATAAAAAACACCATAACAGAATCGGGTCTGATGTTCCCCGAGAGTGAGCTGCTTAAACAGAAAGCATTGGAGTGGAAGGAGATAATGAAAAAGCACCTTGTTGTTGATGATGAGAAAAAAAATGATGGAGATGAAGTGGAAAAGGGAGATCAAAACGATGACGCTGAGAAGGATGATGCTGCTGAGGCAGCTGAACCAGTTGATCTTCAAAAAGGTAGTGTATCATTGGAGGGATATAACACTCCTACAAACGAGCAAAATAAAGATCTTATAACACAACACACTTCTCCCTTTTCACCAATGATGTAACAACTCTCATCAAAAGTCCTAATTATTATTTTAATTTGACCAATAGGAAACCCTAAATTGAGAAACCCAAGTAATTTCGCATAATCCCTAAAATTTTCAGAATATTTAGAATCAGGATTAGGGCCCCTAAAACTCAGAGGGGGTAAACCCTAATTGATAATTATCTT
This sequence comes from Helianthus tuberosus, assembly GCA_030545235.1. Classification (NCBI taxonomy): domain Eukaryota; kingdom Viridiplantae; phylum Streptophyta; class Magnoliopsida; order Asterales; family Asteraceae; genus Helianthus; species Helianthus tuberosus. The sequence continues at coordinate 32,225,907 of CM060388.1, read as the reverse complement.
CGAAAACTGCTGTCAAAATTTAGTTACGTTCAAATAGCAACTCATCAGGCCTATACTAGTGACAAGGCTACTCTAGGCTAGGTCGACACCCCAGGCGAGTCGCGACAGGGGTCACGACATCTCCCGCGACACGCGGGGGAACAACTTTTCACGTATAAATACTGGGCATTGGGACTTGAATTCTGTCTTTGGAACGACGTAAATTTGAGTTACGTAGACTGAGTTATCACAAAAACAGTCCACTAAACACACACAATCACTAATTGCTGCCACAATCAGGGTAATAACTCGATCGCTATTACGATTCAACGTCCGATCGATTATAACTATCCAACGTTTGTTTAAGTGCCGCTCAAATTGAGTTATACTTTGTTATTCATCGTGATTTCGACTTGAATGTTTGAGTGTTGTTCGAAATCGGACTATACTCTGTCATTCGTTGTGAATCCGCTGAATTGATAAGTATTGCACTTGTAAATCGTTGTGAGGGTTTAATCTCATGAATTGTCGTAAATGTTGTATTAGTTACTAACCGGTTTGTGTGTGCATTGTTAATTAAATTAGGTTAATCAAGGCTAATCAGTAGGCTTATATTCTGCTCGTTAAATCTACAATGTGAGTCATTCTCTTTTTATCAACTGTTTTACAATACTCCAAATTATTTTCAAAGTTATAATTACAGTGATTAAGTTTATGTAATCACCAAATTACAGCCGGTATGTGGGGTATTGTGCACAGTATTGCTATTTTATCACTTTAGGTGGGCGAACCTAAAATTAGTGATATTCGTCATTCATTGGGGCAGCCAATGGTGATATGACCACAGTCACCGTAAAGATTCGAGTGACAAATACTGTGGGTAGTTGGTTTGATATCAGAAACATTGTAATCTCTTAATACTGTGAATTATAACAAATGTGTCATTTTAGTAAAACTGAATGATTCACTCAGTATTTCCCTGCTGACAAAACCTTTTTCAAACATGTTTCAGGTGATCTGTTGTGAGCACAGGAAAAGTGCCGTGGAGCACTACAAGCTTAGAAAGTGGCTCAATGTAAATAAATAAAGAAACATGTTTTGAGAAATAAATATTTCCCAGCAAAATCACTTTATTGTAAATTATGGGATTTATCCCTATATTATATATAAACGAGCAGTTTTAATATTAATCGATCCTGTTTAAAAAGACTTCCGCTGTCACTTAATTAGATACCATCGGATTTCCTGCCTCGCGGCTCTGGACCGGGTCAAACCGGGGTCAAGGGCCGTGACAAATGACGTCTTCATTTGTCGCAGAACTGGATAAAGTTGTTGAAAAGGTTCAAAGTGAAATGACACCACAGACAAAATTCAACGTTTCAGGACTTGAAGCGGTGAACCTATCAACAAGACTGGCCGACGCATCAACGGATGAAAAACGTAAGGAAGTACCGCAGCCTATTCAACGTCAGGGATCACCAAGGCCGAAACGAACAATCAAGCTTCCAGAAGCACTGCGGTCCCCGTACGTTGAGCGGGCTGTCATGTTGAGAACCGTTTGTGATAAAGCTGAAGAGACATTGGCTTGATGTATATTTTGTGCAGTAGGAAACGTATGGTAAGAATCTGATTTGGACCTAAAAAAATGTGTTTATGTAGTGTATTATACATAAGTTTTTTGAACATATATTGAACTATACATTCGTGTCGATGGTGTTTCGGTTTGTAGGGATATTTTGTTCAGCGACAACGGTAACGTATCGGTGATGAGGGGGCCTTTTGAGTCAATGATGCCTGGTGTAACTGTACACGTGAATCTCATCAGTGCATGGGCCGCACTGTTGAACTATGAAGAAAAAAAGAGGAGGATGGGGACATTCCCAAGATTATTCTGCAACGCAGGAATGTTGGTAAGTTTAATTTCTGGATATTACTAGGTGAAAACATGAGCATAGTGAATAACACCATGTATTGTTTATGTCTGTCTAAATAACACCATATTTGTGTCTCCCTAAATAACACCATGTATTATTTATGTCTGCCTAAATAACACCATAATTTTTTATGACTAAAAACCTTCACAACTTGTTTTTTTGTTTATAACACCATGTATTATTTATGATTACTTAAATAACACCAAGGGTCTGGAAATAATAACACAATTGTTTATTTGTGTATACTTAGATAACACCATGTATACTTAGATAACACAATTGTTTCATGTGAGCATAGTTTATAACACCATGTATTATTTATGACTGCTTAAATAACACCATAGGTCTGGAAATAATAACACAATTGTTTATTTGTGTATACTTAGATAACACCATGCTATGCTTCTGTATTCTTAAATAACACCATAATTTGTTTACCTGAAAAACACCACAGCTCGAAAAAGATTTCGCGTTGTCTGAAGATGGCCGATTAGCAGAATTTACGAGAAACATGAATGCTGTGCTGGCTTCAACAGAACCAAAAGTATTTAAAGGCAAATTCGAGATGGTGTTTATACCTATGTTGACAGGGCAACATTACTATCTGCTGTTTTTCAACTTGAGAACAAGAGATGTCTTTATTATTGACAACATAGAAGGTGATGCGGGCTTAGAAAGATACCACGGAAATGTGGAGAAGATGGTAAGTTTTCAAATGTTTATATTTATGCGGCTGCTGTAACAAAAAAAAATTATTTCTTAACATCAATAATGTGTAACTGCAGATAAGTACATTTTGTCGGTATCTAAGACCGATGCATCCAAAAATCGCCTCACAGCTAAGGAATACACAACCACTTCGACTGGTGTTGCCATGGCAAACACTTTACAATGGCATCGACTGTGGTATTTTCCTGATGTGGCATATGGAAACTTACAATGGTAATCTCGTATAAAATTCTGTTTATTAAAAAAATAATTAAAAAACATGTACACGAAAATATGAACAATTCTGATGGTTTGGTATTGAATAGGAACACACGTGGGACATTGGATGTGTGGTTTATCGAATGAGAGGGACGTTTCTGGCGAGGTGTTGCCTCATCAAGCAAAAGAAATCGAGGATCTGCGTAAGAAGTACATCTAAAAAATGCTCCTAAGCGACGTAAACACGGAACGGGGCCAAGTGGAACAAGAAGTACAAGCATACGCACTTTTGGACGAGGATGAAAGGGTGAGAATGGAAGACAATGCGCTAGATCGGATTGCTGAAAGGTTGGGAGCTGCCGTGTAGGTGGACAGGACAACAAGTTAAACTTTTTGTTAATAGAGAAAAACATTTTTTGGGAATATAGATTATATGATGTGTTAGCGTTTTTTGAAAAGTTGTGGTTATGGTATAATTTGACTATGTAAAGCCTGATTACAAATCGTAAGTTGTTTCTGTTTTACACTTATTTAATCTGGTGTTTTAATGATGTTCTAATGGTTTTTTACCATTAATAACACCCAGAAAACAAAAAATAACACCACAGGTTTACAAAATAAAAAAAAAATTATGTACAGACAAATAACACCATAACCTTGCATGGAACAACATAATACATAATATAACACCCTGAACAAAAATTAACACCACGGGTTAACAATATATTTCTGAGGGAGGACAAATAACACTATTCAACTCGCAACATACATAATAAAACACCCTGAACAACAAATAACACCATTGGTTCACAGAAACAAACATATTTAACAGAAACAATATATAAAACATTGTTACCGGTAATATGACATATGAACAACATTAATAACACCCAGAACAAATAAAAAACACAACAGGTTAACAAAATAAAAAAAATTATGTACAGACAAATAACACCAATAACCTTCCAGCATACAACATAATACATAATATAACACCCTGAACAAAAATTAACATAACTGGTTAACAACAAATTTCTGAGGGAGGACAAATAACACAATTCAACTTGCAATATACATAATAAAAACACCCTGAGAAACAAATAACACCATTAGTTCATAAAACAAACATATTTAACAGAAGCAATATATAAAACATTGTCACCGATAATATGAAATTCAAACAAAAGCAAACAAAATAAAACCATGAGTTTATGCGAATCCGAAAAACGATAAAAAAATAACAATGTACGAAACAAAGAAGAAATTACGGTAAAAATAACGAAATGTTTAGACATCTCTAAATAACTTACTACTCCTCCTCCCCATCCTCCTCGTCTAATGCATCCTCATCTTGTTCATCCATATCTTCTTCAACTTCCTCCCATTCATCTTCTTCCTCGTCAACCGCATCAGCTTCTTCACCGTCCCCCTCGGCCATAGCTTGTTCTTTAGTCCGGGTAGGGTTTTGGCAAGTACGTCTGTTATGGCCGTATCTAAAACAGTTTTGACACTGACGTCTCTTTTTACCCAACTGACTTCTAGCAATTTCACGTTTGGACTTCATCCGTTTAGGCTTACCCATACCTTTGAATCTTGTTCCAATGGGAACACGAACGGTTGCATCTGATGGTTTTGTGTTACCAGTAATTTCGGCAAACCTTTCACGACGGATCTTAGGTGGAGCATTGACGACCGACTCATCCGCAGTTTTGAAATAGTTAACAACATGATCCCTGAACGAGCATAGTGCATCAAAGTTGGTGACAAGCTTGTTAATAACCGACTCCGTGTTATATGTGATCTCACGTACAACACGATTAACTTCATTATAGCGATCCTCAGTCTCATTGATACCTAAAATAGCACCAGGGGCACTATTTGGAACAGCCTCCCGAGTCCAACGTCGTAATATATAGCGTTGTGGAAACTCCCTAATATCAAGCATCCTTAGCACACAAAAGATGTGTGAGCACAACAACCCAAACTGTTCGAATCTTTTACATGTACAATACACAGTCATGTCGTCCTCCCGCATCATAACCTATAAAACACCATTAGAAATAAGTAAAATTTTTCATAAATAACACTACAAAACACCATATGCAACTGGTAATCGGCAAGAGCTATACAATTTTCATAAATAACACTACAAAACATCATGTGAATACCTCGAAGAAAGTAGTGCATGGTTGTTCCTAGTCCTTCACAAAAAAGTTAACGAAGTCACCCATGTTTTCCCACTTTCCGATAGCACATCTGTATAAACCGTTTTGAATCTCCAACTGCTGGTCAAAAAATATAGAGCGTGTGTATATCCTGGACGCTTGATCCTCCAAAAAAAAGTCTTCAGCCCATATTTCAGCATTGGTATTTCTGGTGTCATGGTCATTCTTCCTGTGCTCATGTCTCTGAGCTTCAATAGCAGAGTCAAAATGCCCAAGAAATTCGACAAGTGTGCAACCATGGTTACAGAACTGTCCAAAGAAATGGTTCTCACTCTCTGAACGAGAAGAGGTACGCATAAGCCCGAACATGACCTCCTCACGATAATAAGCCGGTATCCAAGTATCCCTGATTTGATAAAGTGACTGCAGCCACTCATGATCAACCAAGTTAAAATCATTCATTATGGTAGCCCACTCACTTTCAAACTTAACAGGTAGAATTGAATCGGTCCACACAATGTCACACAGCCTCTTTTTGAAATCTGTATTATTGCAGATTGTAGCACCAACCTAAAACACCATTCAATAACATATAACACCATTCAAGTATGTAAAAAGTAGAACGAAAGGTTAAAAGGCAGAACAACTAAAAACCTTAGCAGTAAGCTTGTCCATGATGTGCCACATGCATAGCCTATGTCTACTCTCGGGCCATGTATCTTCAATAGCCTTCTTCATGGCTGGGTCTTGGTCGGTTACAATCACCGGAGGGGCACGGCCAAATGCTTCACGAAACACCTTTAGCAACCAACTGTAAGTTTCAGCCATTTCGTTCCCTATTATAGCGGCACCAAGAGTAACGTTGCGATTGTGGTTGTCGATACCGGTAAATGGAACAAACATCATGTTGTACCTGAAAAACAAATACGGAATAAAAACACCAAAAAACTTAATGACATATACTTAAGAAAATAAGCTGAAAAACTCAAAACAAAGATAATAATTACCAAACTTACTTGTTACGACGATATGTGGCATCAAATGAAACAACGTCCCCAAACACCGAAAAATTCCTTTTGGCATCTTCATCTGCCCAAAACAACCCCCTTAACACCCCATCTTCAGCTGTTATATACTCCATTGAAAAGTTTGGCATGTACTCTTTCTTCCTCATAAGCCGTTTGATCATCATATCAGCGTCAAACTCAGATATATACCTGTTCAGGTCTCGCTTGAAATTTTTAAAATCGTTTTTGGTTGCCCCAACCTTGTCAAACCCACCATACAATGTCCTCATGATATTAAAAGCTTTGACAGGTCCAATGTTCAACGCGCTCAACGCGTTAACGGCTTGCTCTTGCATATAATTCATACCTCGGTTAGCGGGAAGTAAATTCCTATCTTCCTCAGGAACAAAAAAGTGATTATGTGCCTCCTTGAAAGAATATAACTCGTATAGATTCGAAGGCATTAACTTTACACACATACGTGCTTCGCACCCCGTCCTTATAGAAGGAACACGTCGAACAGATTTCCTCTTAGACCCATTATTTGAGGTGTCAATCTCTTTAGATGTATCGATCGCCTTAAGAGGTTTAGTCCCCTCCTTTGAGCAAACGAACCATTTAGATTTTATAACACCATGATGCGTGTATTGAGAAGACTTCCTGGCAGTGAAGCCTGAAGCCATTGCATACTTCTGATAAAAGAGGAATGCATGGTTCACCGTATCAAATGTCATCTTATCCTTCGGCTTAAGCGATTCATCTACCTCCGGTAAATAAGTCCTCTTACCGGAGTTTGGAGACAGATGTAGTTTCCCAAGCGGCTGATAGGTTTGAAAGCCTGAGAAGATAATTAAATTGAATGATTCTACAGTAAAAAAACAATACAACATAATACGAGTAAAATAACACCACAAAACAACTGTTATAAAAAAACACCATATATTTAGATGAAAAAACACCATGTACGTATAAAACCCTGTAAGGAACATCACATGCAAAAAAACACCATGACTCATTATCAACTGATATAAAAAACACATACCAGCTTCAACTTCACTAAACATACATAAAAACACCATGCACAAATAAAAACACCCTGAAAGGGTTACACGTGGTGTCATCACAAAAGATTACGTATATTAAATTAACATACATGGAAAAACACCATATAGTGTACCAGAGTAAAAAAACACCACAACTAATACGCAAAGACACCCATACATAAAAAAACACCATACACAGTTACGAACTGGTGTTCATGAAAATTCCAATAAAAAAACCAGATGATTGAAAAATTGACAATTACAATTAAACGAACATTGTTCTTGAATATTGATTACAATTACATAATAAACTGCGGATCAAACAAACAGAATTACCTTGATCGTCGTTCTCCATGAAGAAATAAAGTATGAATCAGATTAACGATTGTATGCGTATGCAATCTGTATGCGTGATCAACAAAGAAATTGAATGCGATTTTATAATGATTTAGAGATCGAGATATTTTAAAGATTTAGATGAATCAGATAAAAAATTCAAAAATCGAATTCCCTAAAAAAACTCAGCAAAATCGGTTACAAAAGATTTGATCCTTAATAAGGTTTATTGGTGTAATTACTAATATAACCTTGATCTGATGAAATTAATATGGAATGATCTAATGGCTGAGATTCTTTCTCACCTTTCTCACACTTTAGGCCTTTTTTACAGGATCCTTTACCTATATATATATATATATATATTACACCTTCAAACAATATTTACAAAGTTTAAGACATCACAAACAAAACGGGTATAATTATTATACATAAGTTTTGTGACAAAAGAAACTGTTGTATTTGCGGAAGCTTTGCCATTTGTGTGTTCGGTCCTCGAATGTGCATGATCAGCATCCGCAAGCTTCTACCCATTACCTGTGACCCAAATTCACCAATTCATTAGTTATAAGAGATTATAATGAGTGTTAATAAGTCCCTGAACTGAAAACAACATTTAAAAACATTTTTCGCTGACATTTCGGTTCATCGCGGGGCGCGACTGAGGAGTGCCCTAGCGCTCGCGGGCCGCGAGAGCGGTAGCGTTATGCGACGGGCTGAACTGCTTGCTGTCGCGTGGCGCGATGACGTAATTTCGACAGCAAGATCAGTTTTTCAACCTGCATATTCCCAGCCATGTTATCTTTTACGAAAACGGACATAACTTGCCCGTTATTGATCCGAATTAGGTCCCGTTTCTTCCTACGTGACCGTAATTCGATATTCTATAATATGGAATCAAACTCCAACATCTGAAAGACAAATTTCTTAAATTTAAACGCTCGTCTTATAATAATTTCAAGTTATTTTGACCCGTTATGTTTTTAAACATCAATTAAGTCAAAATAACTATCCGTTTTATACTAATATCACAACCTCAAATGTTTACTAATACTAGGGGCTTTAACCATGAGGTTTATGCGCCCGTTATATTTATATATGCGTCGTTTATTCAACCCGTTTAACTATAACTAATTAAACGAAATTAACACAATCCTATATTTGGAGTTCATGCTTCTTTTAGTCATACTCATAACTGAGTTTATGACGTATATTCAACTTTATCATTTTCGGCTAACAACTATAATGTTTATTAATTAAAAATCCGGCTTTATTCGACAACTTTAAACGTGCAACCGTTCCGGTTTGCATAAAGACATCATTTGTCCCGTTTATCTTATGTTAGCGAAATCCTTCGCTTTATTTCACCAATGATTCATTACTTTGGTCGTTTGAGCCGTTTGGTTTCATTAGCGACGTCCATCGCTTTATATTACCAAACTCTCAATGATTGAGTCAATTTGACTCAATCGCCTATCATAGTGAAATCCATCACTTTATATATTTCTTCTAACTTGTAGTTAGAATTTAAACAACCCGATTGGTTTCGTCGACGAACTATATCGCTTTCACAAAACCAACACGTATGATTCGGATCACTTTGACCCGTTTAACTCTTAAGGTGGAATCCACCACTTCCATGTTTTTATTTAACACTATACACTAGTTATTTTAACCGGTTAATACAAACGGAAATCCTCCGTTTTAGTAATAACCAAACTTCATAACGATAAGTCTATCATTTAATATAATAGAACATAACAAAATAACAAAATTTACGAAGCGTTTAGCCACGTACCTTTAAAGCTTTCCTTTTAACCGACTATCCGTTTCGCCTTGACTACTTGACGAACCACCCAATTTGCCTATAGAATTCCATTCAAACATATTGTTTAGAATTCATAATTCTATATTCAACATCTAACGTGTCTAACTAATCATCTAAGTGATTCTTTCATATTTCTCAATCTTTAAAGATCACTTAGACATTTTTTCGAACATCTTATAGGCGAGATTATTTCACTAACATTATCATGTTCATGGTTAATCATTTAACCTTGCTAAATCATTATTTTCATACTCATATGTCTAGTATGAAATAAACAACACTTAGACTTACATTATAACAATCAAATAACACCAATTATCACTATAATTCAAGTGTTCATCACAAAACCCATATAACACATATATGATAATTCTTTAATTCACTAGATTATGACATGAAATCATTAAATTCTCATCTAGGTTTGTTCCTAGACTTGTAATCATCATAATTTAACCATAACATTAATGAATTCTTCATAAATTTCAGTTTTGAAACTTCAAGAATCATTAAAACGTCTTTGAATCTAAAGATTTAACATACCTTGTGTTCTACTAAGCATAAGGATCACAATTCAGCCTTGAATCACCTTCAATTTGGTTTTGGTTCTTTGATTTTTGAGTGAATTTAGATGAGTTAGGGTTTTGAAGAACCTTGGGGTCGCTCCTGGGCTTTTGATCGAACAGGATACACACATCAAGTGTGTGTCCTGATGTTTATCTAGTAATTTTAGAAAATCGACTTTCTATTATGACACAATTTGCCCCTCAAGTTTCTAAATTTTTATAAAAGGGTTAAAATATTTTGATTTCCCCTCTTTTCTAACTAGATTTTAACTAGGTTAGTTATTCCTAGTTTTGATTCTCACTATTTTATTATATATATCATAACTTATACATGTATAACATATATAGTTTAATAATTTAGGGGTGTTACAATTCTACCCCCTTAAAGAGGATTTCGTCATCGAAATCATAATACGTACCGAAAAAGGAAGGGTATAAGTGTTTCATTAGCTAAACACTTTTGCAAAAATGAATCATGGAAATCGACCGGATCGTATGTTGATGATGGATTTGCTCCAAGGTGCGTCTGATTTTGTTATGATTTAGGGTTAGGGTTTACAGAATGAGTTTGTTAGGGATTGGGGGTTTTAAAGAAGGTGAATGAGTATACTTGACACGTATGAAATGCCACATCAGATTAAATTGCCACATAGGCTCATTTTACTAACCTGGTTAGTGAATATTTAACAAGGGGGTGCCATGACAATCGATGTGTTAAGTTGGGAGTGGTCTGAGCCAAAGTGAAAGTTGAGAGTGTCATCGGCCAAATGGCCATAGTTGAGGGTGTTTAAATCCATTAACCCATTTTTGAAAAAAAATTAATGTCCTCAATTTAAATTTAAAATATATATAAAATTCAAGAACTTTATATTGAAGATTAAAAAAATTAATAAAACCTGACACGTCATCGCTGGTGACCTGTTAACCTAATAATTACATAGTGTTAGAACAATGGATGAAACTTCGATAACTTTAGAGAGACAAAAAAAGTTTTAATGACTTAATTGGAACACTTGGCAAACTTGATTATATTTCTATAAAGTTACCTTTATTCTCTCTCTTGTAAAAGAAACATATAGAATGAATAAAGCGAAACCTTCTTGGCGTATACACGTAAAAGAAAGATATAGAATGAATAAAGTAAAACTTTCTTGGCGTATACATGTTAAAGAAAGATACGGTAATGTACAATCAACTTTTTTACAAATAATTTCTCACTTTTTTTAAAACAAAAAAAAAATATCTTCTCTTTGAGCAAGTAATATCTCCCTCTTAGACTATGGGGTATGGGACGGAGATGGGGAATGGTTGGGTACAAACGCCCAAGTCACTACCCTGGGTGAGCATGGGTTTCGGCGTGGCCCCTTGGGCGGGCCTAACGGTCTTCCGTAGCCGGTTCTTATTGGCTGGGTTGTCTAGGCTATAGGTGGCTAGGGGTTTTAATAATAATTTTAGGCTTTTTTTTATTTTGTGTGTATTTTTATAATAATTGAAAAAAAATATAACACGTGGCCAACCCACGCGGGCTAGCCACGCCCCGCCCCGCCATACCGACCCAACATGCAACTGACCAGCGGTGCCACTCAAAGTCCACGTGTCAACCCATGCCCAAACCCCCGCCCCACCATACCCCACGGTCTTAGGTCATGTCATGGAGTGTACTCTAACATTTAGGGTGTTAATGGTAACATGACATGTTAACTGGCATTGAAAATCACTCTCTTCTTGTATTAAGGGGTATTAAATGATTTATTTGTTAACATGTTAACCGGATGTTAAAACATTGAATTAATTATTTTTTTTTCTTTTTTTAAACAAAAAACACTAAAAAATGGGCTAGATAACTTAATGAGATTAAATCATTTCCTTGGAATAAGGCATAGTGAAATAGAGGGCAATAGATGATATGACACTTAGGTGAAGTTAAGAGGATTAAAGTATTCCTGAAGGCCTTACTTGATTGTTAGAAAAATATTTAAGTAAACTGTTTATGAATAAGAGCTTGAAAAAAAAATCTTCTCTTTGAACAAGTAATATCTCCCTCTTAGTTGATTGTTAGAAAAATATTTAAGTAAACCTTTTTTATAAACTAGAGCATAAGTAGCTAGTGGAATGCAAATTCTCTACTATCAACTCACAATAGTTCATTTAGCCACAAGTATATAATCTCTTTTGACAATATTTTGTTTTAACTTTTACTAACGGCTAAACTTTGTTTTAACTTATTGTCGAATCCTCAAATCCCTGGTTGAAGCGGTTTGGCGTTACTAACCTCAGATTCGGTAAGATTCGGTTCAGGTTCGTCATCTTGTCGTCATGATGACAGTTCCTCTTGCGGGATGTCGGGTCTTGAACTGCAGCCACAGGTAAATCTAGTTAGAGGGCCCGAGGGGGTTCACCCCGTGGGCACTCCGACGCTCAAGTCAGTATCATGTATGGCAATGATAATTATAAGTGCAAGTAAAATGTATAATCTAGGAAGAGGGAGCAGATATTGTATATGAGAAGGAGGAGGAAGAAGTAACCTTTTTTGTGGGGAAAGTGTGGTCTGCCCCTTCTTGGAGAAGGGGGTTCTCTTTATATAGTAAGACATTTGGGCCACAACCCTAATGGGCCGGTTCAAGAATGGGCTTATCAGGACATGGCCCACTCAAACCAACTAAACATATCGAGAAAGTCCTAAGTGGGCTCGAGCCCAGTCACCAATCTAGGGCGATGAGCCCAGACGAGGAGCCCAAGCGGGGATCCTCGTCGTCAAGTCATCCCTAGTCCAAGTCTATTCACTCACGAATGGGCGCAGGACTTGTTCCAGTCCCTGAAAATCTAGGCGGGTCGTTATCCGCCCTTCAACCGTTCCCCCTATTCGTCGGGTAAATATAGTCTAAGGCACGTCATGCCAAAGTTATTTGTTTTGTTACCCTTGGGATAACCTTACATTTAGTACTCAAAATGGCCAGGTGACCCCTCAAGTAGGGTAGCACAATACCTTACTTCAGTTTATGCTTCCTTGAAGGCATTTTTTCCAATGCACTTGTTCGATAGTGCTTTTTTATAGCGTTTATGCTATTTAGATTGTTTTGCCATGTCTTCCTTGAGGGCATTTCGATTGAGGTACTCGTTCAAGAGTAGTTTCTTTAAGAGCATTAACTTAGATGTCTTGTTTGCCGTGTTATACTTTATGTTCGACGTTCCTCTGATGAGGGTTTTTGTCTTGCTTAAGCTGTTGACACTTTTTCATGAATTTGCTTTGTACCATGTTTAAGCCGTTAAGGCTTTCTATGGGTAGCTTTGTAACGTTTTAAGCTGTTGAAGCTTTGTGTAGACCCGTTTTGTAACTCGTTTAAGTTGTTAAAGTTTTGTACAAGCTTGCTTCGTAACTTGCTTGAGTTGTTAAAGCTTTGTACAAGTTTGCTTCGTAACTTGCTTGAGTTGTTAAGTTTACCTAGGCCCACTTTGTAACTTGTTAAAGTTTGGTATAAGTTTGTTTCGTAACTTGCTTGAGTTGTTAAAGCTTTGTATAGTTATGTTTTGTGACTTGTTTGAGTTGTGAAAACTTTGTATAAGTTTGCTTCGTAACTTGCTTGAGTTGTTAAAGCTTTCTTACAAGTTTGCCTCGTAACGTGTTTGGGTTGTTAAAGTTTTCTATAGTTTGCTTCGTAACTTGCTTGAGTTGTTAAAGCTTTTTATAGTTTGCTTCGTAACTCGTTTAAGTTGTTAAAGCTTTGCCTAGGCCCGCTTTGTAACTCGTTTAAGTTGTTAAAGCTTCTGTTGAGCCTGTTGTCCAATGGCGTTTGGGCCAATTGGATTTTCATATGTCTGCTTTGGCGTTTTTTGGACGTAGTCGACTTAGTCCTAGCCCCACGGCCGGGCTTTGCCTTGTTTTGATTAAGGCGGCATGTCTGTATGCCTATGTACATGTTCATTTTATTGTAAGATCGTTCGGCACGTCTGCCTAGATGATCCTGTTTGACCCATTAGCAAGGTCCTCAAACCGTTCAGGTTTTTGCTCTTCGAGAAGGGGTGGCATCTTCTCCTTTTGGAGAGGTTTTATGAGGCCTTTAAAAACACTCATTATGTAGAAGGAACCTTCCTATGTGAGTCCTTATTAAGGGCTCTTTCCTCCCCTGAGGGATATTGTAATTCTCTAAAAATTGGTGCCCATGGAATGTGCAACCCTCTACTCTTGGAGAGACTTCTTTAAACGTATGCGACCCCGAGATGGGGCTCCTCTTCTTTGGAGAGATACTTTCTAAAACACATACCTGTGGCGGAGATCTTTTCTTTTCAAGGAAAGGATTCTTCAGATTCGAAGTCCCTTGTCAAGTGGGCTCCCCCCCCCCTTTTTTGAAGAAGTTGTTCAGGTGCGAAATCTCAAAGAGGATTTTTCTCATATATCAAATCCCAGGGATGTACTTTCCTGTCCTTAGAAGAAACTTTACCAATACTTGATCTCGTAGCCGGGTGCACTCTTGTTCGTTGAATAGACTTCTGCAATACTTAATCCCACGGGAGGGGATACCCTCCTTTTCTTGGGAGAAACTTGTTCTTGTTCGTTGAAGAGACTTACGAGACCCCTAATCACATAGGGGGGACATCTTCATTTTTTCGGAGGTGGTTCCTCAAAGACTTAATCCCCAGAGGTACTAATCCCCATCGTGAAACTCCCACTTTAGTTACCTCCCACATTTAAGTTTCAAATAATGACATATTGGACCCCCAACTTATTTACTTCACATTCCTCTTGTATTTTCATTCAATTCAACTTTTGATTGATGACCGAACGGCCCTTGTACTTCATCATTTCATATTACTTGCATATTCAAACCATCAACTCAGCCCGAAACGCATCCAAACAATTTTGTTTACCTCGTTTATCATCTTCGTCTGTTCCGCTTTATCTCTAAACTCCTTAACTTCACTGAATTAAGCAATTAAACCTTCCTATTCTTTGGAAGGAGTTTCTTCAAGGCTGAATCCCGATGGAGGGATATGTTCCTTCCTATTCTTGGAAGGAGTTTCTTTAAGACTGGATCTCGCGGGAGGGATATGTTCCTTCCTATTCTTGGAAGGAGTTTCTTCAAGACTTAGTCCCAAGGAAGGGGTATGTTCCTGTTTATGAAAGGGACTTCTAAAACACTTGATCCCAGAGAATGGGATATTCTTCACTTTTTTGGAAGGAACTTTTCCTGAATTTGATTCCATGGAAAGTATACGTTCCTGTTCTTGGAAGCGATTGCTGAGATACCTTCAAAGGAGGAGCGTCCAGGTTTTTCCTTAAGGATTAATAACGTTGTCCGAGGAGTGTCCTGCCTTCAAGGGTGGAGCGTCCATGTTTTTCCTTAAGGACTAATAACGTAGTCCAATGACTCTTCCGTCTTCTGGCGAGGAGCCAAATATGCAGCCCAGGCTTCCCATTTCTTCAAGTGAAGGATTATGGACATAGCCCACTGATTCGTTTTCCTTCAGGGAAGGAGCCAAATAAATATCCCAGTCTTTTCCTTGTCTTCAAGGGAGGAATTAGTAATGCAGTACATGCCCCTTCTCCCTCCTTCCCTTTTTTTTTTTTTTTTTTTTTTGTTGTGGAGATTTTCGACCATGAGAACTTATGGAGGGGGCTTAATCCCTTTTGAATGAGGCAATACAAAAATAAAGATCATTTCTGGAAGTCTTCAATGTAGAACCCAATGGTGTTATACCATGCTAGCTTCCCCGTTCAGTGTTGTCAAGCGTAGTTGGTAATACTGGACTTATGAAATAAGATGTCCTTTAGACCGTCCGTCTAGATGATCGATTGTGATTCTTGTTGAACGAGAATAACCACAGGTTAACAAAAAACTCGGGTGAACAATGTCTGCGAGAAATATAGAGCCCATATTTCTGATCAACCACTTGATACGAGGACGTCGATAAATGTCCAATAAATGTCATGTAATGATGGTGTTGTACCCTACCAGCCCTATTTTAATGTTGCATGAAGGTTTTTCTTGCTTTCACTGATGTTGTGTCGCTTTCCTCCTAGCCGAAGCTATATCCTTGTTTAAGGATGTTGAAGGTGATCACTATTCTTTAGTATATTTTCAAAGATCATCCCTTATTTCTCGGGTGCACATCATCCAGACCAATATTAGCCTTTGTCAACCTATCCCATAGGTCATGGCTGATAGCTTCTTATGTTGTTCATGTTCATGCTTCGATATTTGCCACGAAAACACTTTCAAAGAGGTAAGTCATACCAAAGATCAATTTCTTTATGCGTTAAACATGTTGTGTTGTGTGTACAAGTACTTGTGCCTCATGTTTTATTTTTGTGAAGACGTGTTGCCATCATATCATTAAGGGGGTAGCCTACGTACCCTAACAACGTTGTAATGGGAACAATAAATTTGTGTCTAGAAGCGGCGCACGACGCAAGACCTCAAAGAAGGGCCTTGCTCAAGTGTTTTGTGAGGAAGAGGAACTTAGGAAGGTCCTGGGGAAGGACCTTGGTAGAAGAACCTGAGGAAGGTCCTGGGGAAAGACCTTGGTAGAAGGGCCTGAGAAAGGACCCTGAGGAAGGACCCTGAGGATGGACCCTAGGAAAGGTCCTGAGGAAGGACCGGGTGGAAGGGCCTGAGGGAGGACCGGGTGGAAGGGCCTGAGGGAGGACCCTGTGAAAGGACCTAGGAAAGGTCCTGAGGAAGGACCGGGTGGAAGGGCCTGAGGGAGGACCCTGTGAAAGGACCTGAGGAAAGGCTAGGTGGAAGGACCTGAGGAAGGACCATGGGAAGGACCCTGTGGAAGGACCTAGGAAAGGTCCTGAGGAAGGACCGGGTGGAAGGGCCTGAGGGAGGACCATGTGAAAGGACCTGAGGAAAGGCCAGGTGGAAGGACCCGGGGAAGGACCCTGTGGAAGGACCCTGAGGAAAGGTCAGGTGGAATGGCCTTGTACTAGTAAAATATTATTATTTTTCATAAGAAAGTCAAAGTAACTTTTTTTTCATAAGTAAACTTTATCACATTGATAAGAGTGAGGCATTACATGTTTCTAAAAAAAAGGTCACATCATGTTAAAAGAGTGTCATTTCCAAAAAGAGGTTGTGCCATGTGCAATATGTCTTGTACCCTTCTTTTTTTTTTATGTATGTATGTTAGAGAATACATGTGCATCTAAAGCTCTTTTTTTGTGAGATATGATATTTCTGTAGTAAAAGTACACCTAGACAAATAAAAAGGTGTATAAAGAAGTCTTTCGAAAGCCATATCTTTTGAAAGCATAATACATGTAGAGGATAATCATGCTTATGTGAGTTGTACCAAGGAAATAATAGTACTTTTCTTTTTGCATCTTTGGTTGTAGTAACTTTGGTTTTAGGTAGAAAATCATCACTGGTCATCTCTTTTACCTAGATGGTAGGAGCGTACAGTAAAGAGATAAGGAGGAAAAGACCATCCCATGTGACTCTGTCAGTAAAAGTTGTTTACAAGCTTTTACCCATTTACTAATTTTACCTTATATAAAATAATTCATAAAATTATGGTTCTAATGTGAGCACATGGTTCAATCATGCATTAGTCATATGTACCCTACGTAATAGAACTTGTAACTTCACTTTTCAAACATACTACATATTACGTTGACTGAGTGGGGGCAAGTTTAACATTTATTAAAATGTCCATGCCACAGTCATCATGCACTATCTACTTGTACTTTGTACATAATTATTTGCACTTTCTATTTTTCAAGGGGTAGAGATAATCTATTGACTTTGCTTCCTCTCGTAGCTTTGCTTCATTTTTTTATTACTTCAACCATATAATGTGAAGGTTTTTGAATGTCTCTAGATCTGCAGTTTCTTGCAACGAGATTTACAATCTAGGTTTGACTTTAAAAATTATGAGGATATGTCATGCTCAAGAGTGTGCTTATACATATACCGTCCATATACCTCAGTTTCAAGCATAGAAACGTATTCTTTATGTAATTTCATATACTGTTCATATAAGAGATACGAGACAAGAAGGCGGAACCTGTTAACCGGGGTTAAGAATGTAGATCTGAACATCACGTAAGCTAAGCGGGGAGAACAGATCTAGCAGTTTACATGAAGAGACCAAGGCATGCTTGCACTTGGTCCCACGGATGGCGCCAATGTCGAATCCCCAAATCCCTGGTTGAAGCGGTTTGGCGTTACTAACCTCAGATTCGGTAAGATTCGGTTCAGGTTCGTCATCTTGTCGTCATGATGACAGTTCCTCTTGCGGGATGTCGGGTCTTGAACTGCAGCCACAGGTAAATCTAGTTAGAGGGCCCGAGGGGGTTCACCCCGTGGGCACTCCGACGCTCAAGTCAGTATCATGTATGGCAATGATAATTATAAGTGCAAGTAAAATGTATAATCTAGGAAGAGGGAGCAGATATTATATATGAGAAGGAGGAGGAAGAAGTAACCTTTTTGTGGGGAAAGTGTGGTTTGCCCCTTCTTGGAGAAGGCGGTTCTCTTTATATAGTAAGACATTTGGGCCACAACCCTAATGGGCCGGTTCAAGAATGGGCTTATCAGGACATGGCCCATTCAAACCAACTAAACATATCGAGAAAGTCCTAAGTGGGCTCGAGCCCAGTCACCAATCTAGGGCGATGAGCCCAGACGAGGAGCCCAAGCGGGGATCCTCGTCGTCACTTATCTTATTAAATAACATAAATTGATACCTTTTGTTTTGTCTTTGTGACTATAAAATATTGGATATTAGAATTAAATAATGTCAACTTTCATCTAGTGACCCCGATAACACTCTCAACTTTTAATTTGTACAGCAGCACTCCCAGCTTTCCTCATATTTTCCTAAAACACTTACAAACTAACACAACACTAACGCATTTAGTTTCCTTTGCTGATGTAGATGTTTTTTTTTTTTTTTGTGACGTGGCTGCTTGTATGTATTACTTTTCAAAAAATATGTAGCTGAAGTGTAAAAATATGCCATGTCTTCTTCTCTACTCAACTATATAAACATGACATAATCTTTTGAAACTCTAGTTTCTCCTCTGAAATCGATCCACATGAAAAACAAACCCTAAACACTAATTTCTGTTCAATCGAATGAAATACCCTAAACACTAATTTCGTCTCACTCCGATATTTCCGTCATCGATTGGGGTGTGACATGGTAAGTAACGGGTTAGGCTTTTAGTGTAATGGGTTGAGCTTTAGATCTAGTGGGTTGGATACTAGGTTGGCCTTTTGGTTTAGGGATTGGTCCTTTTTGAATGTATACATAATTGCTTCGTAGCCATGTCAATCATATCCTTATCACTTACTAATCGCTTCAAATATCCATCATCACAATTCAAGCAATACATGTGAAAATCTTTATCAGCATACATACTTGTTTTCATAGCCTAATCTAGTAGCTCAAAGAAAGACATTCGATCCATGCTTATCTTGTGCAATTGTGTTTCACCACCCACATACTTTAGCTTAGGAGAACCTGCTTCGAATGTGCCACCATACCATAGCTTCACTGGGTTTCATCCATCATCGAGTCACAACACAAGATCAAAGATAAGAACCTTAGAATAAAAGGAATCGCTGAACTTTGAGAGATCTAGGGTTTCAGTCGTATACTGAAATGTTTGAAGTGTTAATATGAATGTGAATTATTGTGATTTATATATACTTGTTAAGTATATTATAATAATAATTATTATAATATATGTCTAAATAAAAGATTGATTTTTTTTTTAAAGTGACATAGCATATTTTTACACATCAACCACATTTTTTGACAAATAATACACATAATCACGTCACTAAAAACGTCCACATTAGCAAAGGAAACTAACTGGGTTAGTGTTGTGTTAGCTTGAGAGTGTTTTAGGAAAATAGGATGAAAGTTGGGAGTGATGCTGTACAAATTGAAAGTTGGGAGTGTTATTGGCCAATAGGTGAAAGTTAAGATTATTTAAATCTAATATCCCTAAAATATTTAATTAGAGAATTAAACTAACTGCTTTTGAGTTTTGAGAAAGAAAATGAACATGTTTTGGTTATTGGCGATAAGATTCGTGACATGTGGTTAGCCACACGTGAGACAATGGAGGTGGGGAAGGGGCAGAGATTCGTGACAGGGTCAGCATTTGTCTGGCAACTGGGCCTATACAGATCCTATAGGCCTATACGGATCCTATATGCCTATACGATCCGTATTGAAGAGTTGATTTTTTTGAAGTTGAATTTTGGTGTTTTGGGTGTGGTTATTGGTGTTTATTGTTGGATATTTTTGTTTTTTTTTTGTTTTTATAATTTGTATTATATTTTTATCTTGATGTATTGTATTATATCGTATCGTGACGTATCGTATCGCATTTATAAGTTGTATTATATTTTATCGTGACGTGTCATATTATATCCTATAGTACTTGTATCTTATCGTATTGTATTTACATTTTGTATTATATTTTATCTTGACCTATCGTAGTGTATTTTGTATTATTTTTTATGTTGATGTATTGTGACATATCATACCGTATCGCAACGTGTCATATCATATTATACGTAACTAACCAACCAATCTAAACATTTGACATAAACAATCACATATATAAATAAACTGAAATGCAAATTTAACTATGTAATAAGTTTGTATATATACATGACATAATCCAAAATGCATAAACACTCAAAATACAAAAAAAAAAACTACAACAAACTATCCTAAACCATCGGATCCGCATCCTGAGGATCCTGAGTGGTGCCTGACAGCCCAAATCCTGAGCGATGCCAAACGCCCTTGGATCCTAACTAGGGCGAGGTGGCAATGTCGGTATCGGTAATAGGGTCCGACCACGCTCGATAGACGCCTGTATATCGCCCTGGATTGCCTGAAACAAAAGGGCCTCAGTAAGGATGTGGTGGGCATCGATCTGCGCCTTTAGCCGACCATCCATATGTTGGGGGTACTGAGGCACCCCCTACGGTGGTGGCGGTGTGAGCTCTCGGTCTAGCTGAGCGTTATTATGATATCTACCCCCTTTTGATGGGGTTATATTGTTTAGCAAGGTAATATGCATCGTATCTATACGATGCGTATATACCCTTGAATTCTCAAAATAACAGGGGGTTATTTGATAAATAGTTCATACCTGATCAGTTTTGTACGGAACTTCCGGGTAAGCGGGTTGCTCATCACCCAATGACTCTTGGGTTGGGCATAAGAATGCTCACTAATGTCTTGTTGTACATGCGAGGCATCACTAACGAAAAAGTTATTGCCATAATTTACTTGTTCGTACGAGGCATCATAACCGTCTTCTTAACCTAGACACCCGTAACCGTAATCACTGCTAGGCACAGCAACCTGAAAAAAAAAGCCAACGGTTAAAAGATGACGGTACATCTAACGACTAATTAAAAATAAGTAAACAGATGTTTACCTCGTTTAGGTCTGGCAACAACGGTTCGCGAGGCACAACAAAGTAAAAAAAACAACGGGTAAAGATAAAGGTAAATTTACCGCCGAATACAAATAAGTAAATAAATGCTTACCTCGTTCAGGTCTGGCAACAACGATTCCTTGTGATGGCAACGAAAGTCGGACATGACCTCTTCCGCGTGATCATCAATTACTCTCCCATCGTATGAACCTGGGACATCGAGCCCTCCTAAAACAACGAGTATTTCATAAACAAAACAAACAAAACAAGTTAATAAATACTATACCACACTGCTTTCCGAAATAAACGTGCTCGTGTTGTTGTCGGACGACTCGCCAAAAACGTAATTGAGGTCGAACTAAGACGTGGTGGAATAAATTGTCGAAAGAAAGAAAGAAGAGAAGAAGAAACAATTTCCTTCGTCTCCTTCGTTGTTTATAAAGGCAGAAAGTCCATTTCATCTTTTACAGACCAATACGGGTCGTATAGCCCTATACGATCCGTATATGGCTGACATATTATTCACATCCATCACTTTCTATTACTATTGAGTGACAGAAAGCTAACCTCGTACTTGATACTGGTCGTATAGGCCTATATGACCCGTATAGGGTTTGCACGTGAACATTTCTGTTAGGAATAAATGACAACGTCGTATATGCCTATACGACTCATATATGTCACGCATGTGAAGGCATTGTCATCCTTTGACTGACCTTGGGAATTGATTTTTTTGCAGAATACGGATCATATTTATATGACCCGTATTGGTAGTGTCGATTTAAGAATTTCAAGTGTGCCAATAATACGACCCTTCTTGGCACGGTTTTGATGTGTACTTTGGAAGGGCAATACACACGGCTCAACTATAGATCGGTCACAAAGCTTCTATTCATGTCACTTGATTTATTTACTATAATAATAATTTATTGATCTTTTAGACATCCTTTTATATGTGTGGAGAATACCTAAAATGAGCATATGAATGGTGGATTATATTTAGTAGTTGTATCACATATCTATATTTTTATTCTTAGTGGATTATATTTAGTAGTTGTATCACATATCTATATTTGTATTCTTATCAAAGTAATGAGTGTATTTAACCTTCTCGTTGTTTGGCCTTAGATCCATTCTCGTTGTTTGCCACTACATAGTTTTCCATACTTGTCGCGCTAACCGCGTTACTTGTCGCCATGGTAACTCATGTTGTCACAATCATAGCTTCCATCGCAACACCCCGAACAACATATTTGTTTTTTCCCTCTTTTATCAAGGCTATATCCGTTATGTCAATGTTTTCAACTATTTTTCACTTTAAATCGAACATCTATTTTTCCCCTATGAATACTGAAGGATGTTAGTTAAAAAAATATTACGTGAATCAAAAAACTTCTTACGACATGTTGCATTATATAATTAATTAATATTGCATATATGTAGTATGGAGTCATTTTGTTTTTTCACGAAGAATGAGTTTTCTCATGATCATGTCCCTATAATTTGATTACTCTTTCTTTTTCTATGCACTTATTCTTATTATTCGTCAAGAGGCATTTGGCCTAATGACATTGGCGAATTTTTCTCAACCAAGTAGTGAGTGCATGTGGGTGTCTAGGTGGATCTTTAGATAGTGCAGAATTAGAGAGAGTGTTGTCGTTCTAAAAATATGTATATTTATGTTATACATTTATAAGTCACACCACCCCAACTTGCTTTCTCAACACAACAGATACTACATCCCCCACTAGATATCTTGAAAGTGAAAGCTAAAGGTTATTGGTTATTATTTTTTGTGTACATATATTTTAGGAAATACAATGATTGTTTCCAAATTGGATTGCTCTAGAACCATTTAAATGTTGTAGTGCGTATTGTGTGGCATAATAATGAGTATTCCCACGAAGGAATGAAGTGAAAGCTACCATTTTGTTTCTCTATTAATAGCACTCGTTTTTCACACTTTGTAGCTAGTGGAAATCTCCATTAGTATTTAGTCAAACACCCACTCTTTCCCTTTTAAACCACCACCTCGTGCTTATGGTTTGACCAGCTTAATAACCGGTTCGGGTTTAAAACCAGAATAATCCGGGCTAAAATATAGTACAACTAGTTTGAGGATCAGTTATATCACACGATACATGAGATAATGATTGTGTATAAAATGAAGAATAATAATACAACACCACTCGTGTTTTAATTATTACCACACGATCATGGGCAACTCATATCACAAAATCGACGGTTCAACATTAAAAAGATCTACTGTCAAGCGAAATATGATCAAGTTTTAAAAATGTCTTAGAGAAATAAAACACATAACTATGAAGAAAATCGAGAAATTACAACCAAAGCTCACACGCTCAAACTAATCATATACGCGCAACATAGGAATTTGCTTGAGTGACGTATCTAACCCAACGATATGGGTTATAAGTTTTTGACTTCTTAGCGATCTGCAAGTATTTCACCTACATGAAAACCATGACAGAAGGAAAAACGTCATTAAAGATTTAAATCTGTGACTAAATATAAAATACCATCCAGACTATTAAAACTACATGCCAGCATTTCTGTAGTACAAATCATACAAATAAAAAGTAGATGTGGCAAGATGGGTGGGCCGAACAGGTTTGAATAACAAGCCAAAATGAATTTGGATTGAACAAGTCGTTTTTAGCAGTTAAAAACAAAAGTTTTTTAGTTTTGTTCGGATTCTGATCCTATGGTCACAAGAGGTGGACATCATTATTTCAAATGTTGTAGTGCATGTACATATGTGAACGCATGTAGACGTTTTAATAGGCCAAATCAACTAATGATTTGATCTGTCCAATGATACACCTAAGTGGATCGTGATATGGCCCATTAACTAACTAGTGGATCATAATTTGACCCACGACCCAAGTAATATAAATAGATGGATTATAACTAGTGAATCAACCCATTTATTTTCCCACTTGCATTATGCTTTTGACCCCACCACCTTTATCCTTTCACCAAGGGTTGAACGAGCTAAATCGGTCACTGGATTGTTTATCGGACCAATGTAGGGATGGCAATGGGTTGGGTATGCCTAATCCCATACCCGGTTGTAAAATCTTGTCTCATACCCGGCCCATTACCCATCGGGTATCGGGCATACCCGTTTGGTTTTTCATGTATTATATACTTTTATTTCCCTTTATAATTTTATGTTTTACAAATCATCATCATCATACTCAGTAAATCCCACCAATAGCAAAGCTAAGGTAGGGTCTGAGGAGGGAATAGAGAGGTTGCTTCCAGTGAGACCCCCGGCTCGATTGTAGTTTTGCATCAAGCCTTGGACATAAGGCACGTAACACTCATCAATTAAGACAAAGGCCGATTAGTGCATGTACTCCCTTGTCTTTCGGCTATCAACGCCACCACATGATGCATGATTAACCATCCCCCTCTTTTAACGTTATTTTCACGAAATTATTAAAATAACGTTAAATTAGTGCACTTTCACTTGCCCACACATATATACATTATATGCACATACCGCAAGCGGAAGCGGGCGTTATGTTTTACAAATCTATACAATATATTAAATTATGGTAAATTACATACATATCATCATTACCATGATAATATTTGAAATATTTATAAATTAAATATATTATAATACTAATCTAAAAAATTAATTTTATTTTTTATAGCATATAAATAATAAATAATGTCATTAAAATATACTCAAAAGAAAAGTTTATTTTTCAAATACTGATGCAACAAGAATTAAACATTACTAAATAATAGTTAAGGGGAAATAATCAAATATATATGTAACTTAAAAGTATTCGGGTAAACGGGTATTATATAGTTTCGGGTAACGGGTCGGGTATCACCTAATCCCATACCCATCGGGTATCGGGTATAGTGGTATACCCGTCCCAGATCGGGCTTGGGTTTTTAGTCATCCCTAGACCAATGGGTCATATTTTTTGTCCGGAGCACATTAATGGATCAGATCTATATCAGTGTTACCTGGAGTCTTGAGCAGTTGTACATCGGTATAGTGAAAGTCATGCTGACGGGTCCAGCTTCTTTTGTTATATTGCCTATCATGTCATATAGTTAGAAACAGTAGATTACATATAATACGAACAAATAGTCAACGCCCAACAGAAGCATTATGTACATATAATTTTATCTAAAAGTTATTGATATCAATCCTAGGAAACATACCATGTGATTCATGTGCAAACGTTAATTTGGCACGCAGTGTATGTTCGGATCCACCAACAATCTGTAACAAATTGTGATATCAGAAACATTATGCAAAGAAATAATAACCGACATATAATATCAGACAAGAAATAACCTTTTTTAACCCCCACTCGATTTTCTTAGTCGGCTCTTTGAAATCAGTCACTTGTCCAACTGCTCCAGATTCCAACTCAAAACTAACTCTATAAGATTCCAATAAAATAGCATTAGCAAAACATAACAAATATATCAGAAACAATACGTATATAACTAACAAGTACCTGGATGTGTATTTTGGCACCGGCATCTGAACTACAACTGTATTTGCAGTTATATTTTGCGGGAACTCAGCACGTATTTTCAGAATCACCTCAGCCTTAGAAAAAATAATACGCATATGATAAAATGCATCAGTGTACTATAATGGTGGACGATGATATGCTAATGCATATACAACTGCAACATGTATGAACACTACTAAAAGACATTACCCAAAAAACCAACAATCAGTATAGACGGTTAGGGCTGTAAACGAACCGAACGTTCAGCGAACGATTCATGAACTGTTCGGCGGGAAGTTCGTTTGTGTTCGTTCATTTAATAAGCGAACGAACATGAACAGAGGTCATGTTCGTTTATTTATGTTCGTGAACGTCCGATAACGTGTTCGTTTATGTCCGTTTGTGTTCGATTGTTCATTAGTGTCTTTAGTTATTATATTTTATTTAAATACTTCAAAATTCTGACAAATAAAATATTTAATAAGTACCTGTGTATTATATATTTTGTTCATGAACGCTTGTTTGTGTTCGTTTTTACTATTTGTGTTCACGAACATTAGTTTGTGTTCATTTGTGTACATGAGCGTTCACTTGCGTTCGTTGCCTAAAATTAACAAACGAACACAAACACGTTCATTTCCTTAACGAACGAACACGAACATAAAATCTTGCTTGTTAAGTGTTCATGAACAGTTCGTGAACAGTTCGTGAACACTGAACATATATATTTCCTTAACAAATGAACACAAACAAGGTCTTGTTCGTGTTCATTTGCAGCCCTATAGGCAGTTGGTAATCATTAGAGGTGATTCCAACCCATCCATACAAATGGGTCAACTGGGGTCATGTTTTATCTTTTACATGTCAAATGAGTTGTACTAAAAGATTTAACTAAATAAATGTCACCGTCAAACAGGTTGAAAATCATCTGAAAGTGTTTGGGGTCGGTTCGGCCCGTTTTGACTAAAAATGACCTGTTTTGAGTCTTTGACACGAGTGGATGTCATGTTTTATCTTTTACAGGTCAAATGAGTTATACTAAAAGATTTAACTGAATAAATGTGTAGACCGTCAAACAGGTTGAAAATCATCTGAAAGCGTTTGGGGTTGGTTCGGCCCGTTTTACTAAAAATGACCTGTTTTGACACGAACCTATTTTAGATGGAGTGGATGTCTACCTTAAGTGATCCTGCTTCTTCAATCAGGGTGTTAATACGGAACGGTGGCTTAAATTCTTGAGTCATGCGGTAATTCATAACAGGAAATTCACCATCAGGTGGAACCTGACAAAAATAAGCACGATGTTAACGTTAAATCATTATATGCAAGTATGCAACCAAAATTACACGGGGTATGTGTGTCATATAAAAGAGCTACAACTTAATTATGTTACTTACAAGAGTCAAAGTTCTATCCACATCAAAACTATCAAGATGCACCGATTCATGAAAATTGCAATCATCTAGTATAACAGCTCCCGATCCACTAGAACCACCATAGTCTGTTGAACAAAGCATATATTCAATTATTCATTAGCTTCAGCGAGCACAATAAACAAATTCTTAACTTCACATGTCAATGTTACTTAAACCTGTAAACAAACCAAACGTTCATGAACTGTTCGTGAACTTGTTCGGCGGTAAGTTCGCTTATATAATTAACGAACAAATATGAACACGTTTTTTTGTTCATTTAACTAAACGAATGAACATGAACACATGGTTTTTCCGTACATTTATGTTCGTGAATGTCCATTTATGTTCGTTCGTTTACGGTCATTTATGTCCGTTTAAATTTTAATAAATACACAAGTAGTTTTATTAATATAAATATAAGCATGCTAGGGGCTTTCTAACTACTTACATAAATATACCTAATGTGTGATTGGGCTTTTTAGTAATAAAATGAGCTTTACAATGTAACTTATCATTATTAATTACACTAATTTATATGTAAAAAAACTACTTTATGATCGTTTGTCTTCTTTTATGTTTAGTCGATTATGTTCAGTTGTGTTCGTTTATGTTTGTTAAATTATGTTCATGTAAGTATTAAATGAACGAACACGAACACGCCCACTTTCTTAATAAACGAACATGAACAAAAAGATTTGTTAGATTATATGTTCATGTTCGTGTTCGGTTAAACTTAACTCAACGAACACAAACATGCCTCTGTTCGTATCCGTTCGGTTTGTTTACAGACCTAATGTTACTAGCTACTAAAGGTGGTCAAATGAGCGTATTGGTATTTGGTAACGGGTTATTGGGTTAATACGGATAAATTTGCATGTGCTGTAAACAAAGTCGAGTTGGATCAGCCCAACCCACTAACACTTTTTTGTCAATTTATCTTAAATTTCATGAACAGTTATTTAATTAAATGCGATTACAAAAACTATATGACTAAAAAGTAATTATTATTTTTGAGTAAAAAGAACTTAGAAAACTGTATGCATTTGTATACACCTAAGATGACTTTTGACCCGTTTCACCTAATCAAAGTATTAAAGTATCAAACCATTTGACACGTTTCAGTTTTGGCTAACTTTTTTATGTTTTACCCATTTTCCCTCTTACCAATATGATAAAACCCAAAATGGCATTTCTATATAAATGGGTTAACTTTTCACCTCTACAAGTTACCACAAATGCAGTAAGATAACTAGCATATCAGGTACACTAGGGCAGCTAAAAAGATAAACTCAAATACTGAATAGATGAATAAAGAGATTGGATAGTATACCGTATACGGATCTACCACCTCTTCCTATATTCAGGTCCTCATTGAGCGCTAATCGGATTTCCGGATTCCCCGAAAGATAACTCTTCATTTGAATGGTGCCATCTATCTCGGAGGTTAGTATATATCCCTGTTGAGGACAGAAAGAAGTTACATATATGATATATGAATATAAAGTAGTTTAAGACACAGTGATGAGTGATCAAACAAGAGTTCGTATGGAATACAGATTGTTCGATATTTTCTTCACGTTAAAGAAAAAAAATACACTTTTGAAACTAGAAATTAATAGACATGATAATAGTTGAATAGGCATATCGCATATGCAACGGTTCCAGAAGTATATCTTATTTCATATACGGACATAATCTATTAACAAAATACTAGAATAAAACAAAAAATTACTCACACTAGAGCTGAACGTAAGACTTATTTTTTCGATTATATCGACAAAAATTTCCTCCCTCCTTCTACCCCCGGGTTCATTAGCTACAACTGATTTTGTGACAGCTGTCCCCGGCATTCTTTTGTTCCCTTGCTGCATTAAGATAATCATATTCAACTAATTTAGATTAAAAAAAATCAACGAATGTCAAAGAGATTGATTGATTATACCATAAATAGGGCAGCCGGACCAAGAGGTGGCATATGTGCTGCTTCAATCATGATTGGCTCGTTAAATACACACGACTTTAAAACTTCAGTCGATGTTGTTTGCACATAACCGAAATCCTGTGTTCAACAGTTTTGAAGTTAAAACTATTAATATTTTTTGTTCTCACACAGGCACAACTTGCAGATAGGCCTGTAAATGAACCGAACGAACACGAACAAAGGCATGTTCGTGTTCGTTCATTTAACTTTAACCGAACACGGACATATAATCGAACACATTTTTTGTTCATGTTCATTTATTAAGAAAATGGGCATGTTCGTGTTCGTTTATGTTCGTTCGTTTAAAACCTAAACGAACAGTTCACGAACATAAACGAACAAACTTAAACGAACATAAACTAGTAAACAATAAACAACACAAATGAACATAATCTAACAAACATAAAGGAACACAAATGAACATAATTGACTAAACATAAACAAACATAAAGTAATTTTTTATATAAATTAATGAGGAATTAGGATAAATTGCATTTGAAAACCCATTTTTATTACTAAAAAACCCAACAACCAATTAGTTATATTTATATAAGTAGTTGGAAAGTCCTTTTATGCTTAATATATATATAATTATAACTACTTATGTATTTAAACTGAAAGGAACATAACCAAACAAACATAAACGAACGAACATAAACTGACGTTCACGAACATTAATGAACGAACAAAACATGTGTTCATGTTCGTTCGTTTAATTAAATGAACAAAAAATTGTGTTCATGTTCATTCGTTTAATAAACGAACTTCCCGCCGAACAACTTCATGAATGTTCGGTTCGTTTACAGGCCTACTTGCAGACATTACAATCAGATCTTATACACCCAACAATGTCAAAAGGATGAAAAAAACTTACGATAACTTCATCGAGTAATTCATACATAAGCACGAAGTTTTTTCTTATAGAATCTTCATTGAGGATGCCGAGGTAATCTTTAGTGACACGTGCTATTCTTTGTAGAAGCTCCAAGACAAGAGACGGTGATATGTTTGCTCTTGTGGTTGCAACAAACAGTAATCCAACCACCTTTACGTGAAAGTAGTTGACACCATCCACATTCTAGCATAGCATATCAAGTACATTGCATCATCAGAAATCTTAACAGTAACATAAACAATCATATTAATATAAACATACAAATGGGAAGATCTAAGTGGAAACAAGTAATAATAGCAAAAAGAAAAAAAAAAACAGAGAATGCATAAATAGCTTCTAAAACAATTTTATACAGATAACACAGCTAGCTTAATTGTCTTATGTGGCATGAAGAACTACTTAACACAAGCATATTATCAGATAACATTTTAAAAGGTACCTACAAAGACAGGTGGAGCCTCGGTTTCCCCATCCTCTTTCCAGAACTTTACTTTACGAAAAAATATCTCTGCACTTCCTTTTTGCACATCACCACGGTCTGCAGAGGTAGAAAAAGCCAGAGGAAATTGTATATTAAAAAACATGTATAACTGATCATTAGCCCAACAGCTAATCAAGTATTGACTACCCTTGAATCAACTAGCACAAGAACTTTGATTGGGACTATCAGAGTCAACTGTAGACTAAAAATGCCATATGTGTGAGCTACAATAACTGAGAAAACTGAACGGATGTGTATCATGTGCAGATCTAATAAATGTGGTTTATCCATCTAACAACCAACAAAAGGAAAGGTACAACTTATACTATAATCATATTCTGCTTTTAAACATTAAGAACCAACTTTCGGTAGACAGGAAGTGTAACATCTGGCCTCTCGTACAAGCCAATATTGTCCGCTTTTTTGTTTCCCCGGTGGAGACTTCCCATGAGTTCACCCAACTTGATACTACTCTCACCTGAGCACGCTTAACCAAGGTTTAAAAAAACGGATTCGAGTTTCGAGGCGTTTTCCCTTCGCCTCACGAGGCGTAAGCCTCGAAGCGAAACGAGGCGTAAGCCCGAGGCGTAACTAGTAAATAAATATAAAAAATATACATCTTATAAAAAATAAAATAATACTTCAAAATTCTACTAAATACTTCTAGAATTCATTGGGCCAAGTCAAAATTTCTTGATTCATAGGAATGAGCCCAAGTTAAAAAAAGAGCCCAAGTTTTAAGAAACAACCCAACTTTAGAAAAACTCACGTCATCTTCTTCAGACCTAATCGTCATCTAAAAACCTCTCCTAAAAACCTCTCCGCTCTCCATTCGAAACCCTAATTGATGATGCAGCCGTCATTCCATAAGCTTTGTTTCTTCTGGATCGTCAACGCTACCTGTCTATCTGTTGTGGTTCTTCTTTAGTGCTGCACTTGGTAAGCATCAGTTGTTACAGCCGTCTTCTCCAATGAACAAAACCCTAATTCTCTGGTTCCCCTCAGAAACGTACGCCTCTTCATAAACGACCGCCTCTGCTTGATACGACCCGCCTCAGACCAATGAGGCGTACGTATAAAAATAGCCAGTGAGGCGCCGCCTCAAAAACGATTTCTTCCCGTCTCGCCTCGAGGCGCGCCTCAATACGGACGCCTCGAACGTTTTTTTAAACCATGCGCTTAACTGTGGAGTTTTCATGTGCTCCACAGCCAATATGCCCAAAATGCGATGGTGATTTATAGCCAGGGCATTCCTTATGAGTTATGAACCAAGAATCTCTCCTGGCCACAGCCATGTACGATTTGCCTAGGGTGTTACAATGAGTCATGTTATTTTCTTTGTATCATTAGAGGAAGCGTCTAGAACAAATCTAACCAATCTTAAGATTCATTAAAATGCTCTGCCTGTATAAACTTTAGACAAACTAACTACTCTTTCAAAATACACAGAACTCCCTAGTTAACCTATTGTCACGGAATTATCGTTCGATACCCGTGTGTAGGGCTGTAAACGAACCAAACGTTCGGCGAACAGTTCGAGAACCGTTTGGCGGGAAGTTCGTTTGTGTTCGTTCGTTTATTAAACAAACGAACACGAACAAGAAATTTCGTTCGTTTAGTTAAATGAACAAACATGAACAGAGGTCGCATTCGTTCGTTTATGTTCGTGAACTTTCGATAACGTGTTCGCTTGTGTTTGATAGTTCATTAGTGTTTTTAGCTTTTATATTTATTTAAATATATCAAAATTCTGACAAATTAAATATTTAATAAGTCTCAGTGTATTATATATTCTGTTCATGAACGATTGTTTTTGTTCATTTATTTCCATTTGTGTTCATGAACATTAGTTTGTGCTCATTTGTTATCGTCAACGTTCGTTGCCTAAAACAAACAAACGAACACGAACAAGTTTATTTCCTTAACAAACGAACACAAACATAAAATCCCGTTCGATAAGTGTTCGTGAACGGTTCGCGAACACATATATTTTTAACAAACGAACACGAACAAGGTCTTGTTCGTGTTCGTTTGGTTCGTTTACAGCCCTACCCGTGTGGCATCCCCATTTCCCCGGGGATAAGCCAATCCATCCCTATCACTTGTAAACAACAAAACTCTATTGCAAACTTTCTTTGGCAATACAAAGACTTTTACTTGTATACTTGTGTTTCAAGTATTACAAACAAACACTTCCCTTTAAAGACTTTCACTGCTAAAACCCTACGACACTAAATCGGCAAGGCTTACGGGTGATCTAGGCCGCACGCGAGTTGAAAACTAACTCGGTGACACTATGCTTTCATCTATAGTTCCTCTAGCTCCAAGTAACAACACCTATAGACACACTGAAATCCCTCACCCATATGCCCAATCAATATGACCTAAAACTTCTAACCTTCAAATTACTACTAATTGCAATCAACTATGAACAATTAACCTCTAACTCTTTATCAAATCATATAAATCACATCAAATCTAATGAAAACACATGCACAATTGATAACAAGAAAACTCACAATCACGAAACACGATGTTATCGCCTCTCTGCGACAAAACAAAGAACTGCGAGATCATGTCAGCCAACAAACTCTCCTTCTCGATTCAACAATTTCTGTAACAAACAGAAACAAAACTTCGATTATTACCATAATCAAGTGTGATTTGAACACTACAAGCATCAATTTGTGGTTATATAGTCGTAAAAGTAAGAGATTTATGAATTAAACTGGAATTGATAAAGTATAACAATGTGATTCACAAAAATCGGATTGCATTTTGGGTGAATTAGAGGCGAATTTGTAAGAGAAGTGATGAGATCTGAGGAATGCATACAATATTGAGAGACCACAACAAGTCGCAAGGTTCTGCAGAGACTTTCACATAGACGGTATATCTCGTGGTGACCACCGTATAAATTTCTAGTCACGCGACCAGTATATATATATTTTTTTTTTACGTTTTTGGTACAATACTATTCTACCAAATTATACAACCGGTACGATGTGTTTGATTGACATGGTCATTGACAAAATAATGCGACTCGTATCACTAATTTTGGCATGTGACATCTTATGGTAGATGTGTTGTGACAGCTGACCTGATATACCTTTAGGCTAATATTTGTACGTCATTGACAAAATAATGCGACTCGTATCACTAATTTTGGCCTGTGACATCTTATGGTAGATGTGTTGTGAGTTTTGTGACAGCTGACCTGATGTATCTTTAGGATAGTATTTGTACAATATCACTTTTTTATCATTCTTTATACCGGTTTTGAAAAAAGCATCTTTATAACTGTTAACATTGGTATTTGAAATTGCCATTTGAGATTAAAACAAAAAAAAAGTTATTAGAATATGTGGCGTGGGCGACGTAGACCACCTCGTGAGGTGGCGTGGAGGGAGGGGCAGAGGAATTCTCACAAGTGTGGTAGCAAAGGTGGGGGTGAGATGACGCGAGTTGATTGGTTGGTTTATGTTGTTTGATTTTATTGTGATTTATGGGTTTTATGTTAATGGTTTAACTTTTTTTAAAAGACATCACCCTTCCACGCCCCCTCTCACCCCGTGTTTTTTGGGGCTTGGAAGGCAAAGCTCCCTTTACTGACGTGACCATAACATGTCACTCCATCCCCCCTTCAAGGCCCTCCCGTACCGCATAGTCTTAACAGCCGACTCCACCACCTCACGAAATGCACCGCCCACATCAAATGAACTCAACCCAAATGTGGGGTTCTCCACCTCACTCAAATGCACCCCTCACAGACATGCTTGGTCATAATATAACTAAATAACAATATATATTTTTTTTGGTAATTCTACTTTTTCTATTCAATTTGATAATGAAACTTTTTCTTTATAAAGTATAATTAATAATTTCAATTTAGTAATCTGGATTCTTTAATATGAGTTTCAATTGTAGTTTTACATAAGGTTTTGTTTATGGTTTTGATTTAGATAAACGTAGTTGAAAATGCGAGAACCAAAACCGTTTGGGGCTTGGTTGTTGCCTTCCACAAGAGAATGTTGATACATGTCTTTCGTCATGTCTTTCGTCATGTCTTTCGTCGGGGTCTTTGGTGTAACGCTTCGTATTTCCGTAAATTCATATTTTTAGGAAATACGTTCCGTTTCCCTATTTTTAGAATCTCACTCGAAGAACGGAACAAGAAACGACAAACTGAAGCATTTATTTTACACGTTTTACGCAACCGGCGAACGTGCGCGTCAAACGACAACCGACAATATTTTTTAGGTGTTTTAAATACTAAAACAATATTATACGACAATTTATAATGTTTGGGTTCGAAAACAGATTCATAGGTACTTTCGGACCACTCAAAACACGGGAAGTGGGCTTATGGGCCTTGGGCCCAAGCCCACTAACCAAACCTAAATTACATAAAAAAAAATAGTGAGCCAACCCTAATTTCCTTGTATCAGCCGTTATATCTTCCCTTCCCATCTTCACCTTCTCAATCAAGACATACACACCCAAAACCAGGTTCACACCCACACCCGGTTCCTCCTTCTCGACACATCCGGCCACCGGAACTCCATCTCCGGCGCCGTGATGGGTCCGACAAACACCCCACACCCTCACCCGTCCCTCCTTGTGTCTCCGCACCACCCACATATCCCCTCTCGACACCCGCACAACACCGTGACACCCTCCGAACCACCTTCACGCTTCGAGCATCACCGCAGAAGTTCGGGACTCACCGGAGCTCGGAGACGACATCACAACACCTTTCTACATCTACCTGCTACTCGCCGGAGGATCCAGATATCGCCGGAATTCTGCTGGAGCATCGGAGTCACCGGAATTGTTACGTCGGACCTCCGTTCTTCTCGTTCGGATAAACTGTTCGTTCCTTCTCTGGGATTTCTCCAATCCTTACTCGTGCGTTATTTCAAGGAATCTCCAATACACAACCAATGTGAGCATACTCGACCCCTTTTTACGCTTTATGCACTTTTTGGGCGTAACATGTATTAATTAACAAATCCACTTGTACACTCAAACCTATGCAACTATGCTTTCCAACAAACACGTTATTCGTTATACTTAGGATGTTTATACATGATAGCCTCAACTTGTTTTTCCATGCTATTCGTCGTGTTTAGATTGTTTATGCATGTCAGTTTTAATTTGTGTATTCATGTTATTCGTTATGTTTAGATTGTCTATGTATGCTAGTTAGGACGTGAATACAAGTTGCTATGTTAGATTGAAACAAACTTTTGTACTTATACTTTTATGCAAACTTGTATGCTCGCCAATGCTTTTGTACTGATCCATGCTTTTAATACATGTTGCAGGATTGTGACAGATGAATCCAGTAGGATTGCCTAGAAACGCATTTAAACTTTATTGCTCGTTGTATTGTAATTTACTTTCAATCATGTTGTATTCTGGTTCCAATACTTGTAATAATTCATTATTAATAAAATGAAATATAATTATTTGAATACTTATTGCGCATTATTTATTTTAAATTTGTTATATTCTAGATCAAACCATGTAAAATGTAAACATTCAATACTTGACACAAATAGCGTTATGAAGTCTCGAGCAATCTACGCACTTCGTCTCATCCCGATGTTTCCGCCATCGGTTGGGGTGTGACAGATTGGTATCAGAGCCATAACTATAGGGAATTAGGTAGAATTGTCATGTTCGACCTAGTCTATCGTCTAAGTACCAAAACTTGACCATTCCTGATTCCTGCTTAATATGTAATTCTTCATATTTGCTTCTACCTCTTCTTTTGTCTAAATATACAATGTGTCTTTTCTAAAACATTTCACACAATACATACTTGAAGATACTCATATTCCACAATCGAAACGACTCGCTAAAATAGGGGTGATTCCCGCCTTTGGTGACGAATTTCAAACCACCTTACATGTTATTTTGCACGAAATTTCACCATCAAGTCAGGAGTGATATCCGTATCTTGATGGGAATTTCCATTTCATACTCTAGTGCTTCCTTATTGACGAGTCGAGATTTTATCTTGTTTCGTTCAATAAACCACATTTTGGGGACGAAATTGTCAAGCTAGGATTGATATCCACACCTTGATGACTGGTCCCGTTCCACGGTTTTCAATCTCGCCAAAGTTTCGTATTTTCGATCAAATTAGGGACATGTACTAACTGGAAGGGTAAAATACCGTTAATCGCCTGGCGACGAGAGTATTATACCTATTAGGCCAAAGCATGTCTCCCTAATTCAAAAGGACTTGCGATTCACTTTGGAATAGTCGAAGCTTCTAAACCCGAAGCACTTCAATACTTATCAAGCCTCTCTTTTATATTAACTTAACTTTTATGCGATTTAATACTTGTTACCTAATCATCGTTTTACACAATAAATTAATACATGATTTAATACTTGTTACCTAATCATCGTTTTAATTTGAGTATTCATGCTATTCGTTATGTTTAGATTGTCTATGTATGCTAGTTAGGACGTGAATACAAGTTGCCATGTTAGATTGAAACAAACTTTTGTACTTATACTTTTATGCAAACTTGTATGCTCGCCAATGCTTTTGTACTGATCCATGCTTTTAATACATGTTGCAGGATTGTGACAGATGAATCCAGTAGGATTGCCTAGAAACGCATTTAAACTTTATTGCTCGTTGTATTGTAATTTACTTTCAATCATGTTGTATTCTGGTTCCAATACTCGTAATAATTCATTATTAATGAAATGAAATATAATTATCTGAATACTTATTGTGCATTATTTATTTTAAATTTGTTATATTCTAGATCAAACCATGTAAAATGTAAACATTCAATACTTGACACAAATAGCGTTATGAAGTCTCGAGCAATCTACGCACTTCGTCTCATCCCGATGTTTCCGCCATCGGTTGGGGTGTGACATTTGGACCACCCTACGACACTCAAATCAGTATTGGATACCACTATTGATAAATTATGCATTCATGCATCAATAGCAATGAATATGAGTGTAAGTCATATTAGGGGAGAAGAAAATGCCTTACCATGAGGATACAGTCTCGTCCCTAAGGAGACATTGTGGTGGTTAAGTGGTGTGCTTTACAGTTTCACCTTCACTGGTACTAACGACACATAAAGGTTTCACCGGAAAAACCAAAACCTAAAACAACATCCACAACATAACAAAAATTCTCAGATGAACAACGATTCGTCTCATCAATACCAAAAGAAAAACAAAATAAAACAATTGTATAACCAAGACTATCTAACAGTTTCATCTTTATACATGCTAGCGACACATAAAGCCTTCACCGAAAAGAGCCACATCACAAACAACCTCAACAACAAACATTACACCTTGACCAAAAAGGGATAAACACAACATTAAAAAACACATTTGTCGCCACTTTACACCTTAAATCACAACATGCGGCCAGTAATTGTTGAATGAACATAAAAAAGAAGATGAAAACATCCAAAAAAAATATCGGGGTAAGTAAACCCAAAAAAGGGTCGAACCCATAAAAATCATAGGGTTAACCAACATATAAGGTAACCATTTGCCTAAAATAAGGCGAAAAAGATAGATTTGTGCGAACATGATGACGATTGGAACACCCTTGTCGTCGTATGCGGCAAAGGAGTGTCTGGAAGGTGGTGGTGTCAGAAAACAAAAGCTTCCAAATGAAGCTGAAAACAAAAAAAAAAGGAAAAAAAAACATTATATTTCCATTTAGAATACAAACACAAAAAACACAAAGTACAAGCCAATAAATAACAGCATAAAAGCATGTTATTCAAATCCACTAAGCACACACATATACTAATTAGTAATAGATAAATTTAAAACTTAAAATGAGTAAATTGGTTAATTTGGATTAACATAATCAAATTTGTTGTTAAATTGACAATCAAATATTAATTTGGTTACGGTTACAAACCAAATCAAATAACCGAGTTCTTGTTTGGTTTGATATTTTGGATTTCGGTTTATTTGGTTATAACCGAAAAATGAAGAACTCTACCCTACAACTAAAAAGTTAGGAGTTCAAATCCTGCATGATGTTGCAGATATTGGTGTGTTTATTCTAAAAAAATTAAAAATTACTATTAAAAAAATAGCACGTATGCCTATTTATATAGGAACTAGGTGAATTAAGGTTTTGATTGGTGTTTATGTGTTAGGCCCAAACCTATTGGGCTATATACAGTTTGGACTACTCAACAATAGTGGCTAAAGCCTAGAGGTATTATAAGAAAAATTAACTTTAGAGAGAAAAAAAAATCAATAAAACAAACTATTATTCTAATATGGAGTATGGTTGAGATGAACTGGATTTTAATTTAAATTTGTGGCGACCTAGATCAAACGGACCCAATAAATCGTCCAACTTAATATATATGCAAAAACCATAAATTTTGACCTGTCGGTTTTTTTTTTGGGTCCATCACATGATGCTTAATTGCTTATCATTGAGTTCAGGCTTGTTGATGAATGCATACAGAAAATATATAAGTGTAAGGAGTAATGAGACTTACTACTTATTTATGAACCACAAATTATTGTATCTTTGGGAGATCGACAGTCCAAGAGTCTCGAACAAGATGGAGAGGGCGTATATGTTTAAGAAAAGTGCCTTAAATACGCCCTAAATATTTTTTTCATTTTCAAGTTCCAAGCTTTAATAAATAGTAAGTTAGGAGTACAATTTTTGCAATGTTTATTTCATGTTATTATTGCGAATATATTTTAAAATACAACCATTTCAAATCTTTAAGATAAAATTTTCAAAGAAAACATAGATGATTATATATGAACTGTTTTCTAAACGAATAATAGATTACACGGTTGGCATGGTACAGACACTTTGTATATATTTGACCCGTTCGATTATGAAAAACTTCTATTGAAACATAGATAAAAACATGCATATAACAACAATATATTCAAATTTTTATATAGCACTACATTACGACAAGGGTGACTCACGTCACTTTATCGAAAAACATGTGAGGTAGCTTAAATAACATGTAAATTTGTGTTTTGATTACTTGTACATTACTACTCACAACTCGAGTTCGAAAATATTTATATCAAGACGTAGATAAGTATATGTGTCATAATGACATTAACGAAAAGGATAAACATTGTCGCTTTGTAAAAGAAAACGAAGCTGAATGTGAGGTAGTTCAGATCCCTGGATATTGCGAGCAGGGATAACATCCCGAGCCACATGAATTTCAGTTCCTTGTGAAGAGGTTTGCGTTCTCGGAGGAGGTGGTGGAAGCACCGAACCAATTGTTGCAGAGGTTGTAGCGGACACGGTGGAAGAGCTCATGTTTGATCTCGAGGCCATTGAAAATAGTGTAGCAAAAAGTTTTGAAAATAGAAAACCAAGCAACGATTTTGCAAAAGCTTTTAGTAGAAATAGCACCACTTGCCCCACAGTGGGCGCCAAATTGTTTTGGTCAAAAATTACCGAAGCAATTAAGTGATCATATTAGTTAAGTGAGGTAGTGTGCTGATAATATGTGTTGAAAAATATGCTGGCTTGTTAGTTTGCAAGAACAGTTTCAAGACATAGCTCAGGATATCGAGCTATATCTATGATCAAACAGTGAGCAAAAATGTAAAGGGTGACACGAGATATACGAGGAAAGCCCTTGATCAATCTAGATCGCCGGCATAAAACCTCGGGAGCTGACAATCGCAGCTGCCTTGTTCTTCTTATTGCTTCAAATATCAGGATACAGTGCAGGATATGATGCGGATAAACTAGGTGTTACAATGTATTTTGAATACAAGTGTTAGTGCGTTGTGAGTGTTTGCAAGTGGAGAAGAAGAGTGTGCGAAAGACTGTGTCTGTTCCTATCTGATCCGATTAATCCATTTATAGTAAAATAAACTAACTAACTAGCCTATTATTTAGGGATTCAACGAATATTCCTCAGGTGAACGTTGCAGTCTACGTCTTCCGGCTTCAACGTCTATAATATAACTGATTTGCCCGAGTCTTGAGGAGAAGAAGTCCACCTGACCGTTAGAGACTGGTTACAACAATCTGCACGTGAGTCAATTAGTAACTACCAAGATATCGCATCAGGATGTTACCAATATCTTGATCCAGCATCCTGGTCACAACAAAACAAACAAAGTCAGAATATCAGTTAGGATATATAGGCAGAAAATCACCCATAACAGTGTGTTTATGATACTTTGTATTATAAGGACACAACTTTAACATCTATTATTATAGTCTTAATTGATAAAACTACATGTTTAAAGCGACTTAAAATTATTTATAACATGATAAGTTAGACGAATATAATTAAGTCAAATGAACAAATATTTATAATGAGTTAAAATGAGTGACAACATGATAAGTCGGGTATAATAAAATAAATAAATCAATATTTGTAGCGAGTCAAAATGATATTTAGCATGATAAACTGCTAATCTTAGTGGCGGGACTTGAACGAAACTAGGTAAGTGCTGGACTCTTAAAAATCTATTATCCTATATCTTAAGGAGAAAGTCGGTGGCTTACCCCTAAATTTTTTAACCTATGGCATAAAACACTAAAAGTAACCGCCTCCACTGCCATGAGCAATATTATGAGCCACCACCATACAAAACCACATGTCACCTATTCAAACCATCATCATTACATTAGAGTGGGACTTAGCTTTTAAGGGACGGGAGGTGCACCCGCTCCTCTCCTCCAATGTTTCGGTTAGAAGTGTAACATTTCTGATTTTTCAAATTTGATTTCGTGTAGTTAACGCAAAACATAATGCTTGGATCAAATCGCAATGCTTATGTAGGTTACATTAAGTTCAATCGGATACGTCGAAACAGGCGTTTTCATGTGGTTAACGCGACACATAATGCTTGAACTAATCCATTCGATGTTTGCGATGTATCCGCGCAGCAACGCGCGCGGGCAGAATTACTAGTTATAAGAAAAAATAACTTTAGAGAGAAAAAAAAATCAATAAAACAAAATAGTTTGGTTGTTATTCTAATATGGAGTATGGTTAATTAGGTATGAAAAACTGTGATGAACTGGATTTTAATTTAAATTTGTGGTGACCCAGATCGAACGAACCCAATAAATCGTCCAACATAATATATATATGCAAACACCATAAATTTTGACCCGTCGGTTTTTCGTTTGGGTCCATCACATGATGCTTTTTTTTTTTTTTTTTTTTTTGAACGGCCAAACACACTTTATTAAAAAACTAGCAAGTGGCTAGCAAGAATCCGGAATACAATGCCGAAAACAAAAAATAGCAATTAACATCGAGACTACCCCATCTTTGATGAGTCAAATCTACCCCAATCATCCCAAGACATGTCCGTCATCCTACCCCTCTTCGTAATCCATAGATAACTCATCACTTTTATTTCATCGATGATTTTCCGGACCGAAATCTGCTTTTGTGAAAAGATGAGATCGTTCCTAGCCCTCCAAAGGCTCCAAACAGTCGTCAAAACAACACCATAAAACGCTTTCCTTGTCCGCGGACCCCTTTTTGCCGTCAAGTGCAAGGAAAGAACATCCCGAGCATGGAAGGCAAAAAAAGAAGGAACATGGCACCAGGCAAGGATAACCCGCCATACCTCCGCAAACGGGGGACACCCAGTAAATAAGTGGTCTACGGTCTCCACACTTTCATCACAAATTCTGCAAGAAAGAGACCCCGTCTGAATGTTCCGTCTAAGTAATGCATCCATTGTTGGCAGACGATCAAGGAACACCCGCCAAGCAACAACTGCAACCTTTTTCGGGACCCAATTACACCACTCGA
Source organism: Helianthus tuberosus (assembly GCA_030545235.1). Lineage (NCBI taxonomy): Eukaryota > Viridiplantae > Streptophyta > Magnoliopsida > Asterales > Asteraceae > Helianthus > Helianthus tuberosus. The sequence continues at coordinate 32,183,625 of CM060388.1, read as the reverse complement.
ACAAAGTCTCCGGTAAAACATTTGTAGCTTCAAAAATACATTTCTTAACATTGCCAACCGAGAACTCGGTGACACCAGCCGCCTGCCAAGACCAAGTATCCTCTCCTGCTGACAAGGTAATACCATTTAACAAAGAAATAAGGCTGTCCAACTCACTCTGCTCCTCAGCCGAGAAATTTGGAGTCCTCCAATCCCATACAAACGTCGTAGCAACTAAGGAAGTCATCAGCCTCTCCGAAACAAGACAGCTTTTGTGCCTCTCAAGTGCATATAACAGTGGGAATTTATGTTGGAAAGCATCATCCGATAACCACCAATCACGCCAAAACATTATTGCACCACCATTCCTAAGATTACCTTTAATGCATTTCATGGAATCAATATGGAGTCTATCCAAGATACCGGGAACGCTAGCGATCTGCTTCCACCCACTGCCAATCGAAATTTTAACCGGAATACACGACCAACCCCTACCATTCGCATGGACCGACCAAATAACATTTCGCCAAAGAGCGCCTTGAGAAGTTTTGAAACGCCACCACCATTTGGAAAGCAAACCCAAGTTAGCATCCCTCAAAGATCCCAACCCAACACCCCCAAACTTCGTTGGCGCGATAACTTTATCCCACGCATACCAACTCATTTTATCCACCCCTTCTGTCCCACCCCAAAAGAAACACCGGCGCAGTTTCTCTAACTCCTCAATCACTTGAATAGGAGCCCGGAACATGGAAAAATAATATAAAGGGAGAGAACTTAAAACTGACTTCAATAAAGTAATGCGGCCACCAATTGAAAGACATTTCGACTTCCAAGAAGAGAGGCGTTTCTTGAACTTTTCCACTACCGGATCCCAGCTCCGAACAAGATTCATATTAGAAGCAATAGGCACCCCTAGATGAGTAAAAGGGAGTCTTGCGGCTGAAACATGAATAGCAGAAGCCATTTCCGCGACTTCGGCATCATTGGCGCCAACTCCATAAATATAACTCTTACTCGAGCTAATCTTTAAACCCGAAACCAGGAAGAACCCACGTAAGATCCGTCTCAAATTTAAGGCGTTAGTAATGGACCATTCCCCGCAAAACACTACGTCGTCCGCATAAATAAAATGCGACAACAAAGGACCCGAACCACCTATACGAATACCATGGAATACACCCAAAAAAGAAGCACGTCTCATAATCTTTGTAAGGCCTTCCATAGCTAGGATGAATAAAAAAGGAGACAACGGGTCGCCTTGTCGAAGACCCCGTTGACACACGAACTCATATGTTGGCGACCCGTTCACCAAGACTGCCGCCCTAGAATTCCGAACAATAGATAAAATCCAACTACGCCACTTCGGAGAAAAAATCATTTGTGATAAAATATCCTCTAAGTAATCCCACCGCAACGAGTCATAAGCTTTCTCAATATCAACCTTTAAGAAGAGGCCTTTCAATTTTGACTTCTTTAACCAAGCAATCGTCTCATTCAAGATCAAAGGTCCATCAAGAATGTTACGATCACTAAGAAACGCCGTTTATTCCTCGGAAATGAGAGAAGGCATATATTGCTTCAAGCGCAACACAAGGACCTTCGACAATACTTTATTCAACACACCCACGAGACTTATGGGCCGATAATCCGCCAAACAATCTTGTACTCGCCCCTTTGGGATTAATGCAATAAACGCCGAGAAACATCCTTCCCGAACGAACCCATTCTCATGGAACTCCATAAATAACCGCAGAAAATCATCCTTAAGTACCGGCCAAAACTTCCTGATAAACGTGAAATTGAACCCATCCGGTCCCGGCGCCTTCCCGCCATCACAATCAAAAACCGCCATGGTGATTTCTTCTAAAGTGAAAGGTGCATCCAAAGCCAAGACATCTTCATCAGACAATCGGTTTAGTACGGGACATGTGAACGCCGGTCTCGCACCACCCTTTTCACTAAACTTTTCTACAAAAAAAGAAACAATATTATCTTTAATCTGGATCGGGTCAGAAACCCACTCCCCATTGCGTCTCACACCATGAATCCGATTGTTCGCCGTATTCATTTTTATAATTCCGTGGAAGTACTTGGAGTTCTCATCACCATCAAGAGCCCATTTAGAACGTGACTTTTGTTGAGCATCCATGGTGTTTAAGCGTTCCTCTTCAAATATTATCTTCTTTGCTGCAATACGAGAAACCAATTCACTATCCAGTAAAGGTCTTTTTTCCGCCTCCTGTTCCAGAGAAACAACCACTTCTTTACTTTGTAGTAAACGTTCCTCTCGACGCTTACGTTCCGCGGTTATCCACAATCGAATCCGGCCTTTTAACCACTTCAATTTTGCTGCCAACGCGAGGTCCGCTGGACCCTCAAATACAAAATTATTAGCAATCGAAAAAATAAAATCCACAAAACCCGGCAACTCTAACCAAGAGTTATAGAACCGAAAAGGGACGTGGCCAAAATCAGAGTTCTTCAAGGATAGTACAAGAGGGCAGTGGTCCGAAAGATGTCGAGCAAGAGCCGTCAAACTCGCCCCTGGCCACGAAGACATAAAATCCTTACACACCAGAACCCTGTCCAATTTACTCAGCTTATCCCCCTGCGCCGACATATAAGTAAACTTAAAACCGCCCATATTGTACTCAAACAGCTCGGCGTTCCTGATAAAACTATTAAATACCGTTGCATTCAACATAGAAAATTCCGAATTTACCCGTTCCTCCGCACATCTGACCTCATTAAAGTCTCCAACAAAGATCCACATCCCAGTAAGAGACCGCCTATAAAACAGTAACTCATCCCAAAAACTCCTTCTAACAACCGGGTCATTAGGCGCATGAACATTAGCTATATTAACATAACTGTTTGAATGAACCATAGTACCAGACACAATCAGAATATGATGGGATCTAATAACTCCAGATTTACTAAAACAGGCAGGGTCCCACCAACTAACTAAACCCCCCGCCGCCCCATCCGAATTTACACATTCAAAATGAAAAACCGAATTGCCCCAACAGCTAGATAACAACCAAGAAGATGGGTCCGAAACCTTGGTTTCCTGAACCGCCAAAAAATCAACACCATAAGACATCTTTAGACCTTTAACCCAACCCGCCTTTCCTTTACCCCTTATCCCACGGACATTTAAGGAGAGAAAATTCATTGACAAACCGTAGAACCGTGCTCCGCAATGATCTCATTTGCAATTGGACCTCCAAAATTAGTTAACTCCAAACCCACTAAACCACCGACTTGAATAGTAGCATCCACCTCCTTGTTAATCATCACAGCTTCAGTCAACATATCATCCCCAACCGGAACAGAGGGGGCCGTGACATCAGCCGCAGGTGCAATCGGTTCTTGAACTACCAGAATCTCAGGGCCTTGTGTATCCTCATCCTCCACCTGTGAATTCAAATCCGGACATCTTTCCTCCTGAAAAAGTATATTTTGGCTCCTGAAAGAGTATTCATTATCCTCTGGGGAATTATGAAAAAAAGTTCTTGTTCTCTTTCTGCTTTTATTAACCGTCGACCCCACAACAGAGTCCAAATGATTTCCTAAAGTTTGTCCATTAGTGTTTAAGTATGGCCCAGCAACCTGGTCCACCACGCCCGTGTCCAGCCCAACATTAGCCCCTTGACCCAAATTATTTGAAGTTTGAATGGGAGTAACAGGATCTACCACTTTTGGCAAATCATAATTTCCTTGCATACCGTCTTCCTGATTGTCCGTAGCTCCCGGCTCATTTTCCGCCTCATTTAACGTCGGAATAACGTCGGCCACCCCACCGTCGTCATAATTTCCTTGCATTGTATCCCTGATCTCGCCTTCCTCCATCTCGTCATCATTCGGCACATTGCCTATCGGCTCAAAATCCGGCACCCAAGAGGAGCACTCTTCGACAACCCACACCGAATAATTTTTTCCTTTCCAAAAAACGGTGACTTCTTCATCTATTCTGGAAGCGTTCTTTGTAAGAACATTAGTAAAACCCGCTGAGTTATCCGTAGCAAGCCATGAGAAATCAGATGGCCAAACCACGTTTCCGAACAAACCACCAATCCTATCAAACAGTGTATTATCCCGGATCAAAATCGGCACACCAACAACCTTCAATCGCACAATCCGTTCAAAAATAATATCCTGACCGGTCCATGGCGAAACCGTAACCGGTGAACCCTTCCATACACTCTCTTTGCCAACCATAAACTCGTTCATCTCTACATTATCCCGGAACGTAATAATAACCGATAATCCTCCAATATACGACACCGCGGCATCCGGATAACCGGCTTCCACAAGCATCCTCTTGACTGTATGAAACTTTGCAATGGAATCCGAGCCACCAATGACAGCCCGTCCCATACAGTGAATAGGATAGGCAGCACCCCCATCTTGGACCTGCAACGTTTTCTTCAACCCGGAAGAACCACCATATACCGATGACATTGTTGGAAAATCCTCAGTGACAGCATTCTTATCTCTTGGCAGCCACACCTTCTTTGCCGGACCTTCAACGTCATACGAAATCTTCTTGTGTGCACGATCAAACAAGGCCAAGGCCACAGAAATCCTCATGTCCATAATCACAATCTCATTCAACCCTTGTAAAACCACATACGGATCCTTGATCTTCTCGCATCGGACAAACCCGAAAACTCTTCCCTTGACCGTTCTCTTCCTTGGTACCCAAGCATCCGTTACCTTCACAAAATCTTTAAAAGCTTCCTTCAACAACGAACCCGTAACTCTGTCCGATATGTTAGTAACAAAGAAAGTAGTTCTAGATGCCGGATCATCGGTATCACGTACGAGATGAACCGGCGGCCGCTGGTATCCACCTCTCCTATTAGGGTTCACATGATGCTTAATTGCTTATCATTGTGTTCAGGCTTGTTGTGAATGCATACAGAAAATATATAAGTGTAAGGAGTAATGAGACTTACTACTTATTTATGAACCATAAATTATTGTATCTTTGGGAGATCGACGGTCCAAGAGTCTCGAACAAGGTGGAGAGGGCGTATATGTTTAAGAAAAGTGTCTTAAATACGCCATAAACATTTTTTTCATTTTCAAGTTCCAAGCTTTAACAAATAGTAAGTTAGGTGTACAATTGTTGCAATGTTTATTTCATGTTATTAGTGCGGATATATTTTAAAATACAACCATTTCAAATCTTTGAGATAAAAATTTCAAAGAAAGCATAGATTACACGGTTGGCATGGTACAAACACTTTGTATATATTTGACCCGTTCGATTATACAAAAACTTTTATTGAAATATAGATAAAAACATGCACATAACAACGACATATTCAAAAATTTATATAGCACTACACTACGAAAAGGGTGACTCTCGTCACTTTATCGAAAAACATGTGTGGTAGCTTAAATAACATGTAAATTTGTGCTTTGATTACTTGTACATTACTACTCACAACTCGGGTTCAAAAATAATTATATCAAGACGTAGATATGTATATGTACGTCATAATGACATAAACGAAAAGGATAAACATCGTCGCTTTGTAAAAGAAAACGAAGCTGAATGTGAGGTAGTTCAGATTAGGCATGAGCAAATGGTATAAAATACCGATCCCATCCTGATCCCATCCCGATCCCGATAATCCCGATCCCGACATGTTTTGGTATCGGAAACCGTATCCACATTTTGGTTTTTTCGGTATCGGTACGGTATCGGTAAAATACCGACTTTTACCCTCAAAATACCGATACCGTACCGAACCGACATGTTTCGGTATCGGTATCGGTATCAAGTATTCATGAAATTTCGGGATCGGGATTATCGGTATCGGGACGGGATCGGGACGAGATCGGTATTTGCTCATCCCTAGTTCAGATAACATATACATTTGTACTTTGAGTACTAGTAAACTGTCACTCACAACTCGGTTTATTAGAAATCAATTATGTCAAGACGTAGATAAAAATACGCACATCGCGACAACATATTCGAAATTTAATAAAACATTGAATCTTAAAAGCTATGAGAAAAAAATATAAATTAGTTATATTATAATAATATAAAAATTAAAAACTAAAATTAAAGAAAAGACGGATAATAAAATAGAAAAACTAAAATATACATACTATTTATGCTCGATGCTTTTTACTACATAGAGTTGAAATTGAATCATGTATCAAGGTGTTCAAAAAAGTATCAATTCGGTTCACTTAAAGAGCATTGTGCTCAAAATGATTTCTGATTAGAATGATATGTTTTAGGAAAAGTATCAAATGAACAAAAATGGGTTCGGTCTTTTTGTCAAAGGATAAATAAAGGGAGGATTGACAATTGGATTTTTGAAGGTTATTCACCTTTTTTGTGCAAGAAAGTAGAGAATACACACAAGGGTATCTAATACCATGCATGATTTTTGCATATAAAAATAAAAGAAATGCATAATGCAACATTCCATCCACCCACAAAACAAAGAGAATAATAGTATGTTACATAATGTGTGGACTAGAAGCCGTTCAAATTGAAATTTTAGATTTAAATGACACAAAAGGCGAATAGTACAACTTTCTATATTCAAACCGAATAGGCGAATGTTAACTATTATATTTTGAAATTTTATATTTAAATGACACAAAAGAAGTTCTAGAAAGGGAGAACTTAAGCATGGATCATAAAAAGAAATCATAACATTTAGGGGTGTAAGCTATTATGAAAACAATTATTGTTAGCGGATGGTTGGTTAGCTATTGTTCATACATGAGGTTGTTGGTTTAGCTTTTATAAACTATCATGTTATTACGAGAGGCCATTAGATAGCAAATATTGGGATTGAAACAATAAAACTAAGATTTTCTAAACCATATACTTTAATGTTGAAAATGTTTCGCATGTTCCCAAAATCTCATGGTGTTAAATATGCTAACAAGTTGAGTGTTGATGGATACTTCATATCTCTAGGAGATTAATCCATCAGTACACGTAAAAGACGGCCTGTCAGTGAGACTAGCCTACTTGATAGAGACACACGCCTTTAGAGAAAATACACAAAGTTCAAACCTGGACACAGTGAGAAGTTTAAAATAATGGGTTAATGGATTTAAACACCCCCAACTATGCCCATTTGGCCGATGGCACTCTCAACTTTCACTTTGGCTCAGAACACTCCCAACTTAACACATCGATTGTCATGGCACCCCTTCGTTAAATATTCACTAACCAGGTTACTAAAATTGGCCTATGTGGCAATTTAATCTGATGTGGCATTCCTACGTGTCAAGTATACTCATTCACCATCTTTAAAACCCCCAGTCACTAACAAACTCATTCTGTAAACCCTAATCTTAACTCATAGAGAAATCAGACGCACCTTGGAGCAAAGCCATCATCAACATACGATCCGGTCGATTTTCGTGAAGAACAAGCCCTAATCTTGAATCAAAATGAGCTCCTCTTCTACGTCTTCATCCACAGTCTCCAGAAACCCTAAATTGTTTAAGGTTGATTTGGAGGGTAATGTGTACTGCCATCATGATGTTGTAGCAGTTGTTCGAGTTGTTGGACGGAAAAGTGTGCGGCAAGGTCAACAATTCTATGGATGCTCTCATTGGCCGGTATGTTCCACCTTAACTCCAAGTATTTTTCTTGAATTGAATTGATTGATTAACAGAGGTGTTGTTGGCTTTTGCAGAGATCAGACTGCAAGTTCTTCTTATGGAAAGAAGATGTCGACAAAATGTTCAACCAACATGCATCCCAGTGCAGGTTCAGTTCAGAAGACCTGAAATATGAAAACATGGTCTTAGTAGAAGAGAATAGGTGGTTGAAAGCAAAGATATCTGGAACAGAGTCGAAATGGAACAAGCAACATGTGTTAACCTTGTTTATTGACATTAGCATAGTGTTGTATATGTTTAGGTAGTATGAACTGTGTTCTTGTTGTAATTGTACACTTTTGACTTTTGATGGAATTTAATGCAAAATCCTACTCCTTGATTGTATATATCTGCACATGTATTGATATTACCAGATTAGTCAACATATCCAAACTTTAATTTGACCAACAAATGTCAAAGGTCATGATATAATAAGAAACATACCTCTAATGGGTCTGCACATATAGCTGCACATCTGCATATGGCTCAAAACTGCAAGTGTCCAAAACTGCACAATGCATATGGGTCAAAACTGCAAGTGTCCAAAACTGCACAATGCATATGGGTCAAAACTGCAAGTGTCCAAACTGCACAATGCATATGGGTCAAAACTGCAAGTGTCCAAACTGCACAATGCATATGGGTCAAACTGCAAGTGTCCAAACTGCAAGTGTCCAAATCTGTGTATGTTGTCCAAGCTGTAATGACCAAATCTGCACTATATAATGACCAAAACTGCATAGTATAATGACCAATCAACCAAAATGCATAAAGACCATAAACAAGACTTATACCATTACATAACCAACAGTTATAACATTACCAAAAGTTACCCTAAAGAGTTATAACATCACCACAAGTTATCCTAGAGAGTTATTACATAACTTAAAGTTGTCCAAACAGTCAACAACACAAAAAAGGTCATAAAGACCACAAAAAAGTCAAACATGTCCATTTATCACAAAAAAGTCAAACTATGACTTTTTAACTGCTGCCTTGTATGTTCCCTTTCCATTTGACATTTGACTTGACAGTTGACTTGACAGTTGACTTTTTAGCTGACTTCTGGCTGGAAATTTTGCTTCTCTCCTGGGTAGATTGCTGAGTTGTTCCTTGTGAAGGTACTGGAGTAGATTGCTCAGTTGTTCCTTGTGAAGGTAGTAGAGCAGATTGCTGAGTTGACTTCTGGCTTGACTTTTTTGTTCCCTTCTGTCTCTTTTTAGCAGACCCTACAACATACAAAACAAAAGTAGTTAAAGCCTACAATATACACAGACAACTGTCACTAAAACAAGTAATTCACCTGCAGTAGATTGCTGATTTCCTTGTTCAGTACATTTTCTCTTGTTGTGACCTCTACCCCCACAATTACCACAAGTCATTATCACCCCATGCTTGGTAAGTTTCCCTGGTCTCTTTGGATCCTCATGAGGATCCCTCTTTCTATTATTCTTAGGCCTCCCAGTTGAGATCTTATTGGTGGTGGATCCATAAGGTGGTGAATCTTGGGCCAATACCTTTCACTAGGTATTGGAGGGATTGAGAATTCATAAGCCTTCATGTATGTGTCTTTGTGGTAACACACATCAACATACTCTTCTGCATTTTTATGCAAAAACCCAGCTACTGCACAAACATGTTTACATGGATACCCCTCAAATCCCATTTCCTACATGTGCATGTTCTTTTATCTAGATCAACTGAAACATCATCAAAATCCCTGACTTGAAACACATGGTATGATGAGGGATACACCTCACATCTATATGCAGCCTGTTTTGAAAAATCAAGCTTTTCTTGGATTTTAGGGCATATAACAACATCCCTGGCACTCATTTCTGTTCTTTTAGTAACCAGCCTACTCATGAACAGAATCCTTATGTCCTCTAACATGTGTATAATGTGTTTTGACCTTGCATTGATGATAAAGCCATTAAAAGTTTCAGCCATGTTGTTTACTATAACATCACATTTTGTGTGAGTGTTCAAATAGCACCTGTTGAACCAATTGGGATTTTGCTTGAGTAAGGCCTCTATTGCATCAGGGTTTATGCTCCTCATCTCTTCAATGGCTTGCAAGTAATCAGCTTCACAATAGGCCCTAGTTGATTTCCAATATAGCTCCTTTAACTCTTCATATTTGTATGTCTTGTGCCAGTTAGCATAGATGTGTCTTGCACAGTTTCTATGCTCTGCCTTTGGCCATACCATTGCAACAGCATTCAACAGACCCTGCAAAACCAATACAACAGTGTCACATATAAGTGATAAATAAGCTAATTATTGGTTAGGGAGTTATACCTTTTGCTGGTCAGATATAAAAGTCCATGATTCACCATCATCAGTTACTCCCAAACACTGCCTAAGCTCATCCATAAACCATTCCTAACTCTCATTATTTTCCCCTTCAACTACTGCCCATGCCAAAGGAAACATTTGGTCATTACCATCCCTTCCCACAGCTGTTAACAACATCCCTCCAAGGAATGTTTTAAGAAAACACCCATCTAAGCACAATACCTTCCTGCATCCTGCTAAAAAACCTTTTTTTGACTCCATCAAAACAAACAAACAGTCTAAAGAATGTTTCACATGTGGCCTCTGGATATAGGTTAATGAAACCTGGTGGAGCAGTTTCTAACCTAAAGGTTGATGATGGATTTGCTTTCTTTAGAAGGGACACCCTGGTACACACTTCACAGCTAAACGACCTTCTTCCTTATTATCACTCTTTGCAATGATCAGATTCCTTCCGTTAGTCACAGCATACCTTCTCACTGCCTCCTTAAAACGATCCCTTGATGCAAACCTTATTCCAACTTTCCATGTAAACTTTTTCAGTTGGTGTGTTCATTTACACTTGGAGCAGTTTCTTTGTACTTCTTACCTCTTATATCATCATCCTCACTCTCACCAGGAGTAGCAACATCACCATCAGATTCCTCGTAACTACTGTAACCCTCTACATGTGCACACCCTGCATCATTAGACTCACTCAACTTACCTTCTTTTTCAGAAGGTTTAGTACACTGCTCAACTAACTTCTTTTTAGCTTCAAGTTCATCCTTATTAGCTCGTTTAATGGCATCTTGTGACTGTCTCCATTCAGCATCTTCTCTGTCTGAATCTGAGAAAGCTATTTCATCATGAACCTCATCTTCATTACTATCATCAAGAAAACCTTCATCTTCATCTGAACTTGACTCTTCTGTCCCATTTAATTCAGCTTTATAGTCACTGTCTTCACTGTCATCTTCATCTGCACTCTGCTTATCAAAACCACTCCTTTCTTCCACTAAAACCTCTTCTCCAATAGGCTTCTTTTGCAAACCATCTGTTTCTTTCGATACACCCTCTTGAACAATAGACTCCTCGTCCAAATCAAATGCCCATGTAGCCTCTTGTACACTAGGTTGATTATTCAAACCAACTGGTTTATCAGCAACAGCCTCCTTTCCTGAGGCAGTGGATTCAGATCTAGGGACTTCAAGTACAGGAGGGTTACCACTTTTGTCAGATGCCCTACTCACTCTACTGACATGGACTACTTTCTTTTTTGACTGGGTTACAAGTTTTTTGGGCCGGCCTCTTCGTTTAATGGATTGGGAACTGGATTGGGCTTGTGGTTTACTTGGTGGCGAATAAGATTGGGCTTTGGGTTTACTGGGCTGGGACATGAATTCGACTTCTTGTTCATGGCTAATTGGAGCGACTTGAATAAAGACCTCCATGAATGGTTCAGACCATGTTAGAGCCTTCAATGCAATCTCCAAAACATCATTATCATCCCCAAACCACTTGAATTCACCAGTATCAGAGTTTAATCCATACATGTAAAAATCCCTAGTTTCATAACACCCAGAATCCATTGCATACTCTAACAACTCAAAGTATGCAATGTGATCAACATCCATACGTATCAACTTTGATTCACCTCCAACATATTGAGGTTGATCAAAACTAAAATCCAATGTTCCACCATACCATAGCATCACATCGATAATCTCCATCAGTGCAATCAGTGAACAATACCAATATATTGAGAGAAAACGTACCTCTGATCGATTAGGGTTTTATCGCCATTGATGAACTTGAGAGCTTCTGATATGTTCTTAACTTGGTTTGAGTGAAGTGATGGTGTGTTTTGGGATTATAAACTTCACGAATGAGGGGTTATCCACATCAGTTAATGTATGACACGTAGGAATGCCACATCAGATTAAATTGCCACATAGACCAATTTTAGTAACCTGGTTAGTGAATATTTAACGAAGGGGTGCCATGACAATCGATGTGTTAAGTTGGGAGTGTTCTGAGCCAAAGTGAAAGTTGAGAGTGCCATCGGCCAAATGGGCATAGTTGGGGGTGTTTAAACCCATTAACCCTAAAATAATTGGTGTAAAGTAGAATAAAAGTAATAATTTTCGTTCAATATAAAGTAAAAGAAGGCCTATATAATTAATTAATGTTGTTCGCATTCGTAGGATGGTTGGATTGACTAAGACTCCTAGAGGAGTTTTCATCCCTTATTGACATATCACACTACGAGAGTCATTAAGGAAAAAAAAATACTTTTTCTAAACAGTTAACAAATTCTTCAAATGGGCTACTGGTGAAACTCACCACATCGAGATACACTCGTCTCCGAACCGGGGAAAACCCTCACCTAGGTCCGAAGTCTGTGAACAATCGTCCGAAGGCACGACAGTGCGGTGGGGTAAAACCCGAAGGCACGAGAGTGTTGGTTCGACCGAAACAACATTAGAATAACTGCCACTTTCCGAAATCTCCGGATGTAGTCTTTTTTAACGTTTTCCTCTTTATTATTTTCATTTATATTTATATTTATATTTTATATACATAACATAATATTTACATTAAACCCACCTACACGCACGCCAGCTTGCCACCAACCCCTCCCTGTTTCTAAAAACTAACGACAGACACTTTTCTAAACCCTCACCGCCACCATGTCCGCGGCGGCGATGTCAGCCACGCGCTTCACCTCTTCAAAAGACTACACCAGATTCAACCACCGCATCCCAATCCACTTCAACCCAAATCACTCCCTTTCAATCCGTACCAACCGACATCTTCGTCATTCTTTCTCATTGAAACATGACAACAACAACCACCGCCACAAGTTTCCGATATTACTCGCATTCTCCGGTGACGATGGCGGTGTTGGACACGGGAACAACGGCGGCGGGGGAGGAGGCGGCGGTGGGGGTGATGGTCATGGTCATGGTGGTGGTGGTGGGAATGAGAAGGAGGTGTTGATGGTGTTGGCGGAGGTGGGGAGGACGTTGGATGGGATTCCGGCGGATCTAGCGGCGGCGGTTAGGGCGGGGAGGATACCGGGATCTGTTGTGAAGAGGTTTTTGGAGCTTGAAAAGTCTCCGTTTATGAGATGGTTGCTTCAGTTTGGTGGGTTTAAGGAAAGGTTGCTTGCTGATGATCTTTTCTTGGCTAAAGTTGCTATGGAATGTGGTGTTGGTATGTTTACTAAGGTATTCTTATTATTATTATTTTTTTAATTTCTTGATGGGTTTTGAAGATTTTTTGTTTCTTGTTAATTTAAGTTAATTTTATGGTCTTGTTTTATCTGCATTATACATTTTGGTTGAAAAAGATTCAATTTTTTAGTTATTTAATTCAAGGTATGTTTATGCTTTGGTAACCTATTGGTTTTTGAAGATTTTTAGTTTCTTTGATTTGGATTAGATGGTGGTTTGTGTTGATTTAAGTTAATTTTGGTGTTTTGGTTCATATGCATTATGCATTATGCATTTTGATTGAAAAAAAGATTTGATTTTTGAGTGGAATCTTGAATTTGAGAATAAAGTTTCAGGAATTCTTGGTTAAGTGGGTGCAATGTATGGTTTTATTGAGTGGTTTGTTTGGATACAAGAGTGAATTGAAATGAATGTTTTATGAATGGTTTGGTTTTTGTTACTTTGAGTAAAATTTGCTGTCAAGATGCCAACTGGTCAGGGGCGTAGCTTTCAAGGGGCCGGCGACCCCCCAAACTTTTCGCTCAGTAGTGTTACGTATGTACGTTTCGTATAGAATTTTTAGGTATATACGTTTTCGACCCCCTGGTTTTGTGAAAAAAAATTACTTATATAGATTTTTTAGATCCAGTGACTTTCGACCCCCGGTGTAAATTTTCAAGCTTCGCCACTGCAACTGGTGTCTTTAGAGTGTGAGGTATCAGAGATTTTGAAGTTGTATACTTGTTTATAGAGTGTTTTTTGGTTACGGAAATTCTTTTGTGGTGCGATGTTATTGTCAACGACGTGATAAGTTAGTAATCAAGGCAGTTAATAATATGTTACTCAAAAGTCAAACATGGTCTCGTTTGACTTTGAAAATAAAATGTACAAAACTAGTTTCCCCTGAAAAGTTCTTTCCTTTATGTGGAAATATATGATTTTCGTTACAAATTGTTTATTTTCTATTCATGCCGTGCTACATATATGGATACATCGCATGCTAATTTTGGAGGTTTTTGGATTGTATGGTTGAAGGATTTTTTAAGACAATTGACAAATAAACAATTTCTCTAAACTATGTGCAAAGTAAGAGCATCTGTAAATTTCATGGGACAGGGGAAGTACCATAGTATCTACTATTTCATTACAAAGCTGTTTAAGGTTTTGGGCCTTTGGCATGAATATAAAATCACTAGAGTCTTACAGACGATTTGTATTCTGATTTTTTTTTCTTTATATTTTTACCCCTTGTATGCTTCTTGTTACACTTCTTCCTAGTGATAAAGATGGATTTAAATGACATACGTTATTATGCAAAGGTAAAAAAGCCCGAAGTGACTGTAAATTGATAATTAGCGGCATTTTTTATGTTTTAGAAAATAAAACTTTATTTAAACTCCAGCTACTGCAGTTTCTTTTTTTCTATCTACATGTTTTTAATTTTTTAACATTAGTTTATAGGATCTGCATAGTCAATTTTCTAGTCACCTAAAAAGTGTTATGTGGACTTAGGCAACGGAATAGCCGTATAAAGCTTAATTTACTAAGTTTGTACTGATCAAACCCTTTAATATAAGTGTTACGGATTCATTCAGGCATATGAGGTATAATATTTTCTAGATTATGAAAGAAGTAAGAACGAGAATTAACATTTGGGTACTATGTTATTTTGATGTTATTAGCTTTCTAAATTAATGTTTACTGTTTTATTAATATCATTTCTGAATTTAGTCCATAGATGAACATAATTAATCCTGCTAAATCGTTTAGCAAGTCCAACTCAATCCATCTAGTTTTTACTGACTTTTTTAAAACTAAATGTGATTTTATTCTGTCAGGTGTCAGATATATTTCATATGCCCAGTTCTATTAAAATATTTAATTAAATAACCGTACATAATAATTTCTTATTTGATGTATGTATCCAGACTCTCGCAGAATATGAAAAACGTAAAGAAAATTTCTCCAAGGAGCTGGAAATTGTTTTTGCAGATGTGGTATGTTAATTGTTACATTTTATCAAGTTCATTGCTTTAGATCGATCGATGCTAATTAGAGGTACTAAAATGGGAGGAGTGGGTTGTGTAACGTGTCAATTGTCAAATTAGTCGCATCTGTTAACCGTTTTATCGGGTCAGTTGGGTCGAACGTCTAGTTTTCAAAGAGTTGGAACCTCATAATATTTATCGTTTTTATGCTTTAATTATTTCCAAAATTCAAAGAAAGTTGATAAAATAGTTTGTTTGTTCATTTGTTAATAAAATATTATTTTTTTTCTCCGATTGCACACACTTTTTTCCGTTCTCTAAGATTCATGGAATGCGGGTTTTAAAATTATTGGTTATTACTTCGATTAATCATAAAATTAAGGAAAAGATGAAAAAAAAGTGAACTTAAAATGCAATACTTACCCAAAATGACCCGTTTCTGATAACCTGGGTCAGAAGTGTCGCACAAAATGTCATTAACCAAAGTCATCTTGTTATCATTATTATAGTTTGCACTCAGAAATATAGATCCTTAAGATCATACGGTTTTGTGAATCTGGATTAAATCAGCAGTAGTTGTAGAGCTAAATGTTGTAATCTTGTGGTTATATAATGTTATTAATATTCATCATTTTCGACACGTTTACTTTATGAATGTGTGTCGGTTTGGTCGTATTCTATCTCAAACGGATGAAATAAAAAAAAAGTTTGGCTAAAAGGGTAACATGTCAATGGGTTAAAAGTCACACGAAGTTCTCGTTTAATGTTACAACTTACAACCCTCTTTAATCATTTATTTAAAAGATTTTAGTTTTTTATCGTAAAAATATTGTCTTCTGTAATCAGAACTAGCAAATTAGTTACTTATAAGAGGTTCAAATAAACGGAGGAAATGTTGTTTACGGGTTATCCTGATCTATTTTAACCCGAACCCATTTTGACCCGACCCGTCTGAACTCCCATCTTGCCACAGATAATAATTCCATATTGTATTATGTGCAGGTGATGGCTGTAATTGCGGATTTCATGCTTGTTTACCTTCCCGCTCCTACTGTGTCTCTTCGACCACCAATATCTGTAAATGCAGGGCGTATTGCCAAGTTCTTTTATAACTGTCCTGATAACGCATTCCAGGTTATTTCTTTGCATAAACATATGTTACTTATAATTATCCGAGATCAATTACAATGGAAGTTATATACATTAAATAATATGAATTTTTATCCCATTTTCAGACTGCTTTGGGTGGAACATCATATACATTAATTCAGAGATTGGGTGCTATAGTTGTATGATTTTATTTATTTATGTATTTTTTATATTTTAAACAGGTGTCGGCAGAGCTGAGTTAATAATTGTTTACATATTTAAAGTTTTATGGATTTTAAATTTCAGCGTAACGGGACGAAACTTTTTGCAGTGGGCACTGCATCGTCACTGGTAATTTGCCATTCCTTTATGCCTCGTTGTTTATTAGAAGTGGGAAGATGTGACAGGTTGTTCATTTATGGTTATACAGATAGTGTTATATAGGATTATAGGGGTGTGAATTTCTGACACGACCCGAACTTAACACGAAATTTGCGGGTTTGGGTTTAGTCTAAACAGGTTTGGGTCGGTTTCAGGTTGAACCCATCAACCCGTTTAGCTAAATAGGCCGGGTTGGCAGGTTGACCCGTTTAACCCATTTATATTCTATTATATTTTTTACAATATGTTTGATGTCTTAAATAAAATTGGGTGTGTATTTTATGCCATAATTACAACTTAAAAAGTCCTGAATTGGTGTATAGGCCTTATGCCTAGTGGAGATGGATATGATCGGGTGGTTCCGCTGGTGGCACGATGATACTCCAGTGGTCCGTCAGTGATCCAAATTTGCCGTTTAAAAAAAAAAAAAAGAAACCCAACATAAGATTTTATAATTTTAATGTAATTGTATTATATACATATGCATTTTTTGTAGTAAAAATTAATTTAATATATTAATTTGTGAAAGAAAAAAATATAAAATATAAAAAAATCGGGTTGAACGAGTCGTGTTCGGGTCAACCCGCGAATGTTCGGGTCATGTTCGGATTCATATGTATGACACAATTTTCTGGTTCGGGTCGTGTTCTGGTTCGTCTAAAATTTTCGGGTTCGGGTCAGGTTGAACCCGTCAACCCGCAAACACGACCCGTTTAGCACCAACCATAATAAACTTAATATTTCAATAAAGCTATTTGGCCCGTTCTTTTAGCTACATGTTTCAATTTCACCCGCTTGAGAATGATTTCTTTATATTGTGTACCTTTGTAAATAATTTAAAATGGTGTCCAGGTTGGCACGATTATGACAAATACACTGATAAACGCTAAAAAGGCGGTTCAGAAATCTTCTGACGATGACCTCGAGAACATTCCTGTTTTAGCTACCAGCGTGGGATACGGTGTTTATATGGCAGTTTCTAGCAATCTCCGGTTAGACTTGATTTTCTTAACTTATTACCATTAATATATCAAAGTTTTTACTTTTTATCAAAAATAATTTGAAAAATGTAATATTATATTAACAATCTTTTTAAAAATCATCGGCGACAGGTACCAACTTCTGGCAGGTGTAGTTGAACAACGGTTTTTAGAACCATTGTTACACCAGCACAAGTTACTGTTAAGTGCGGCCTGCTTTATTGTTCGGACAGGAAACACATATCTGGGTTCATTATTGTAAGATCCTTCGAACTTTTTCATCGTATAGTTTCATTATCTGTTTATCCGTTTCTTTATTAACTGGAAATTTTTGAAATGTTTTTTTAAACAGGTGGGTGGATTATGCGCGTTTGGTCGGGCTTCAAAAGGCTCATGATGTGGCTGAAGCTTAGTTCTTGATGATGTTATAGATGCAGATTAGCCGACATCTTTCGAGTTCTATGTGGTTTGTGTCTGTCTCAAGGGGTGGGCTGGTTCCCCAAAATTTTTAAGATTTATGAAATTTGACTAGGTTGTTTGGTTTTAAAACGGTTTAATGTTCTTTCTGGTTTTTATAGTTGATTTGTAGCGTTCGATGGTTTCGGATTTTTGTTCTTATATATGAAACGAGGAGTTTCTTAAAATATAAAATGTTTTGTTATAAAATAAATTACTATTATGACATTGACATTTGACAGTATGGTTTTGGTTCGATTATTTAGTTCTAGAACTGTATGTGCTTATAGTGTGAATCTATGCTAGCATAAGCAAGTTGGTGGAAGGTTGGAACATAACACTCTTTGATTTTGTGAATGAATCTCCATAGTTTTAAGTAGTTGAGTTTGGTAAACTGTCGAAATATGTAATTTAGAACATATATGTTTAAGTTTATTTTTTAATTCTCTGATCATAATTAAAAGTTGTTATCTTATTACGCTTCCCATGTAATCATTCTATTTGTTAGCGATGCAATTCGATAGGTATTGGTAATTTCATTGTCATATCCGATTGTAAACCATGTTTCACACCTGTACTAATATCCGTCGGTATTGGTAATTTCATTGTCATATCCGATTGTAAACCATGTTTCACACCTGTACTAATATCCGTCGGGTAATTATCATGAGGTAGTAGGCATTCCCATTTGTTTGTTAAAAAAAAATACTTCTTGGGATTTTTAACTACTTTGTTTTTGTTGGGATTGAACCCTACCGAAGGAACAGTTGATAAAGCCAAAACTAGATCAGATCAGTGGATTCAGAATAAGCAGATGTTTGCATCAGTCTTTCCCCTTGGAAGTGGCCCTAACATCTGATGACCTCCGTCCACTGTTTGTTTACAACAACTGCTGATCTTCAACAACTGCTAAAGACTGTTAAACACTGTTGAAGACAAACACTGATGCTCAATCTACTGTCATAGTTCAAGTACTGCCGAAGACAAAGCACTGCTGGGAATATAACAGTGGAATGAGAAGCAGTAGTTTAGATTATCTCTTTGTATTGTATTGTATTGTATTGTATTGTAATTAGTGGTTAGATAACAGTGCTTGTATAGATCAGTGGTTGTAGGTTGTTAGGAAGTTAGATTTCACTTTCATGGTGACGTCAGCAAAGATGCTTCAATGGTTTGTTCTGTACTATAAATAGAACAGTACACTGTACTGTTCTATTAGCTCTTTCTTCACAAGTTATTCTGTACGAACAAACCATCTGTGAGCTCAGGCTGAGGGAGAGATTGTATTGCATGCATGCATTGTAATTGAATCATTGTAATAAATATAATCATTCGATTTCATGTCAAACATGTGTGTTGAAAGCAATTCTTCCATTTGATTGTGTGTTGAAAGTTTGTTTCCATTTTAATTCCGCTGCACTTATACTCATTCATATTCATAATTATCAAACAAAAACACAATCATAAGAAACTCAGATCCTAACAATTGGTATCAGAGCTAGGACAGTCAAATTTGATCTAACAATCATTTTGACGTAAAAGTTCAGCTCATAATCGTTGATACTTATAATTGTTCGTTTTGTTGAAAAACAGAGTAAGGTGTAATCACAATCAAAGTTGATTATTCAGTCCCTGTAAAACAACCAGGATGACGTCACAATCACAGGATGTTAACAATAACATCAGCTCACTCTTCAAACCACCCATGTTGAAGAGATCTGAATACAACATCTGGCAGAGAAGGATGGGTCACATCCTTGCTCAACAGTGTACCGGATGTTGGAAGTCGGTTATCTTTGGACCACATGTTCCAATGGTGCTGAGTGCTGAGGATCTAAAGGTCTTTGTTCCTAAGAAAGTTGAGAACTATACGGACCAGGATTTTCAGAAAATTGAACTAGATGCCAAGGCATTCAGCATCGTTGCATCCGCACCACCAAATGAAATTTATGCTAGGCTGTTACAATGTAACAGTGCCAAGGAATCGTGGGATGCACTGAAGGAACAGTTTGGGGGAACTGAAGAAGTGATTGAAAATAATAGGGAAATTTTGAATCAACATTATGAAACCTTTTGTCACATTAAGGGTGAATCACTAACACAACAGTTTGAGCGATTCCGTTGTCTCATTAGTGAGCTAAGACTTGTTAATGTTGAATTTGCTAATTCAACACAAAATAGCAGGTTTCTTAGATCACTGCCTGAAAAATGGGATACAATTGCTTTTGTGACTAGAAATTCAGTTGGGTTCAAGGATCTGACCCTGACCCAACTTCATGGTAGACTCCTGACCTATGAAAGGGAGTTGAAAGAAAAAGAAGTTGCAAGAGTCTGGGAAAGTTGCAGATGATTATTCATTTGGCAACACAACTCTTTTGGGTCAGGAAGAGTCTGGCAGTGGTAAAGATCAGAGTTATGATCACTTTATTGACATAACTGCTGGTGGAAACTTCAACTCTGATCCTCACTCATCCAATTATGCTTTCACAGCAAATGGAGAAAGCCATAACTCTGACAATCTATGCTTTGAACTCAATGATCTTCAGCATTTTGATCCAACTGACTTAGAGGAAATGGACATATTACACCAACTTGCACTGCTGAGTGTTAGAACCAGCAAGTTTTACAAAAGGACAGGGAGAGAATTCCCAGGGTTGCATGGGAATCTAAAACTAGGGTTGGATAAATCAAAAATCAAATGTTACAAGTGCAACAGGTTAGGTCACTTTGCTAGGGGATGTAGGAGTCAAACAAATGGACCAATTATCACTCACCCTAGTTCAAGACCACAAAATAACCAAAGCACTGTGCAGTATTCCCATTATACCCCTGCTACCCATGTAAACACTGCTCACTATGCAAATCCTGGAACCCCTGTTCCTGTGCAGTATGTCCAAACCATTGTTCCTTAAATTCAGTATGTCCAAGCCCTTTTTCCCTCATTTTCAGGTGCAACCAGTTGCACCTCAACAAGCTGCACCAACAGTGGTACAACCAGATCAGCAAAGCTTTTTCACCCAAGGCTTTGTTGACTGGAGCAGCTTACCTGATGAACTAGGAGATGAAAATTTTCCTCTATATGCTAATGATGTTGTTCCTAGTGATGAATATTGTTTTGTAGCATTGGAATCAATACAAGAAGGGCTGGAAACTGAAGAAGGACAGTCAAGTGCTGAAACAGTGGATGAAATTGCTGAAGCAGTGGTTACTGCTGTTGCTGGTGAAAAACTGTTAGGAGAAAATTCAGAACCCCTGTTGGAACCACTGTCTGACCCCTGGTCTGAAGAAGAAGAGAAGAAACATGTTGAAAAGGAAGAGAAGGTGGCTGATGAGAAAGAGCATGTTTGTGATTGTGCCATGATGGCTGCAGCTAAGGTATCACCTCAGGTTCTTAAAAATCTATGTTCAGACAAATGCATCATAGCATTTGCTAACATTAAAGAGGTGAATGAAAACCTTAGGGATAAAGTGTTAAATGATGAAGTTCAATTTGAAAAGTCCTTAAAAGAACTAAAAATCAAATTAGCTGAAAAAGATAATGAAATCTACAGTCTCAAACAAGAGCATAGCATAACCAATGACCAACTCCAGACTATGATAGAAAAATATCATGTCTGCAAAAAGGAGTTGGAAGCCACCCAAATCACT
The DNA here is from genome assembly GCA_030545235.1 of Helianthus tuberosus. Taxonomy (NCBI): domain Eukaryota; kingdom Viridiplantae; phylum Streptophyta; class Magnoliopsida; order Asterales; family Asteraceae; genus Helianthus; species Helianthus tuberosus. Next base: position 32,161,953 of record CM060388.1, on the reverse strand, counting down.
TGTGAAAAATGGGTGGAATCCTGCAAAGGTTATGAGATCATGGTTGAAAAAAGCTTGAAAGTAATGTAAAATTTGGCATAAGGTTTAGAAAAAATGACCAAGTTGAAAACATTGCTGCAAATCAAGCTGGTTCTGTTGAAATCATAGCAACCAACAAGAATGGCCAAGAAGTTAAAATAACTGATAAACTTGGTAACAAAATCACTTTGGAAAGATCTGTGGGGTCCTCAACTTTTGAGGAGATTGAGAAATATCAATTCAAACCCACATGGTCTGATGAGTGTGACATTCTTAAAAATTTCAAACCAATGGACTTCACAACTATAGATGGTGTCAAAGCTCCTAAGGCCAAGGTTATTCCTCTTAAGGACATCCCAACAGTGGTTCAAAACTCTGTTGCAAAGGAATCTGAAAAGAGGAAGAAAAGAGAAAAGATTAAAAACTTGTTTTGTGACTTTTGTGAAAAGAAAAATCACTTGACCAAAGTTTGTTTTCATTTAAAATCCTATGATCTTAACAAAACAAGTACCATTGTGCCTACAAAGTACAAACAGCTGCACCATCTGTGGTAAAACAAACCATTCTACTCAGCAGTGTGTGTACTTGAAATCCTTTGAGGTAAAAAAGGAAGAGTACATTTCAAAAACACCAATGAGATCATCAAAACCATCTGTCAAGAACCGACCACTGTTTGTGCCAGTTCAAACAGCTGTTACAAAACAGCTGAACCAAACCTCTGTTAAAAGAGAAGTTCAGGTGACTGATGCACCCCCTGCAAACCAATTCCGAAGAGGTAAAGGTCAACCACCATACCCTAGGGTCCCACATGTTTATGAGGCTTACAAAAAGCCTTCTAAACCAAGAGTGAGCAGGAATCCATTTGGGTACCAACAGCTGATAGGGCAAGATCCCCAACAGTGGTTAGAGAAAAACAGTTCCATAACTTTCCAAACCCCTGAGCTAACCACTGTCCATCCACCTGAACTTAACACAAACACTGTTGAGACCCCATCCAAATCCTTATTGGCTTTGGAGACCCTCATGAACTAACCTTTTACTTGATGTGCATGGAGCTTCTGCATGCTTAGATAGTCTTTGGTATATAGATAGTGGAGGATCCAGGCACATGACAGGATGTAGAGCCCTACTCAAAGAATTCAAAACTCATGGATGGGGTGATATATCTTTTGGTAATAATAGTAAAGGGAAGGTTATGGGATCTGGTACAGTACAGTCTGGAAATGTTAAGTTTGAAAATGTCAAGCTAATAGACAACCTAAAATTCAATCTTCATAGTGTCTGACAAATGAGTGATAAGGGCTATGGCTCATTTTTCACTAAGGATTGATGTAGGATTGTTGGACCAGAAATGGTTAAAAGGATTGAAGAAATAATAAAAAATGGAAAAACCTAACTTGTTGCTCAAAGGAGTGGCAATGTTTATGTAGTTGATTTGTCAAAAGAGAGCCCCAGGACTGATGCCTGTCTGTTCTCAGCTGCCTCTAACAAAGAGACAGAACTGTGGCACAGGAGATTGGGGCACACAAATCTCAAGACAATCACTGCTTTGTCAAAACAGGGTTTAGTAAGAGGTCTTCCTCAAAAACTATTCACCTGTCCTGAGCATTGTGTTTCTTGCTTAAAAGGAAAACAACATAAAAGCTCATTTAAGTCAATTGAAGAGTCCAAAAAAACCAAGTGCTTGCAAATGTTGCACATGGATTTGTTTGGCCCAGTAAAAGTCATGAGTCTTAAAAAGAAAAGATATTGTTTGGAAATTGTAGATGACTTTTCTAGGTTTACACAGACTTATTTCTTACATTCCAAAGATGAGACTGCAGGCATTCTGCAAGACTTTGTCAAATAGGTTGAAAAGCAGTTTGACTTGCCAGTAAAAGTCTTCAGGAGTGATAATGGCACAGAGTTCAGAAATAGGGAGTTGGATGAGTTTTGTGTGTCAAAAGGAATTGTAAGGCAGTACAGAATTCCAAGGACACCAGAGCAAAATGGGGTTGTTGAAAGAAAGAACAGGACATTGATTGAGGCTACCAGAACCATGCTTGTTGATTCAGGTTTGCCATTAACTTTCTGGGCAGAGGCAGTAAACACTGCTTGCTATGTCCAGAACAGAGTTCTAATAAACCCCAGGCATCAAAAGACTGCATATGAACTGCTGTATAAAATCAAACCACTGATTTCATACTTTAAAGTATTTGGCTACCCATGCTTTATTTTAAATTTAAAAGACTCAATTTCAAAATTTGCAGCCAAAGTAGACAGTGGATATCATTTGGGATACTCAACCACTGCTAAGGCCTACAAAGTGTTTAACACAAGGCCCAAAACAGTGGAAGAGACTTTGAATGTAAAGTTCAATGAACTTTCTTCAATGAAAATCCTTGCAAACCCTGCAGATTTGTTTGATCTTGATAAATTTACTTTTGAAAATGTTTCTGTCAAGACTAACAGTGCAGGTCCATCTCAAAATCCTCCATCAGACAATGGGTATGAAGTGATTCTTCCACTACAAACCTTCAAATCCATTGCCAGAGCAACATATATTCAAAACAGCTGTCAATGCTCAACCACTGCTACCTCAACAGTTGTTGACCAAAGTAGCCCATTAACCCCTGCTTCCACATCATCAAACACTGTTGATAAAAGTCCTCAAACAGTGGATAAAAGTCAACATGTTTCCACACCAATTCCACCTATTCCTCCACCTCCTTTTCAAGACACTATTGGATCATCAAATTCACTAACAGTTGTTAGCTCAGATGATTCACATTTGCAGCCTTCACCATTAAATGCCATTGTTCCATACAAAGGAGATCTAATCTTCTTGAAGTCTCATCCACCTGACCAAATCATTGGCAACATCAGTGAAGGGGTGCTCACAAGCAGTCAATCCCAAAACATGTGTCTTTTTGCTGGTTTTCTATCTCTCCATCAGCCAGTCAAGTACCAAGATGCACTAAAAGACAACAGCTGGGTAGAGGCCATGCAAGAAGAGCTCCAACAGTTTAAAAGACAACAAGTATGAGAGCTTGTACCACTGCCAGAGGGTGTGAGTCCTATTGGGACAAAGTGGGTCTTCAAAAATAAAATTGATGAAAGGGGCATTATTGTCAAGAATAAAGCAAGGCTAGTGGTTCAAGGTTTCAGACAGGAAGATGGCATTGATTATGATGAAACTTTTGCCCCTATAGCTAGATTGGAAGCTATCAGACTGTTCCTGGCCTTTGCTGTCAACCACAACATAAAGGTGTTTCAAATGGATATCAAATGTGCATTCCTCTATGGTAAGATTCAATAAGAGGTATATGTTTGTCAACCTCCTGGTTTTGAGGATCCATTTAATCCAAATCATGTCTACAAGCTAAATAAAGCTTTGTATGGCTTGAAACAAGCACCAAGTGCCTGGTATGAAACTCTTTCCACCTTTCTTCTCTCTATTGGTTTCACAGATAGTGACTTTGCTGGGTGCAATACAACAAGGAAGTCCACATCAGGAGGGTGCCAATTTCTAGGTGATTGCTTAGTATCTTGGCAAAGCTAAAGGCAAGCAGCTGTTTCAACATCCACTGCTGAAACAGAGTATATAGTTGCTGCAAGCTGTACAGCCCAACTGTTATGGCTTCAAAATCAATTGCTGGATTTTGGTATCACTGCCTTAAACACACCTCTCATGTTGGATAGTCAGGCAACAGAAAATATCATCAAAAATCTAGTTTCACATTCAACCACCAAGCACATTGACATCAGACATCACTTTGTGAGGTATTGTTATGAAAAAGGTTTGATTTCTCTACATCATGTTCATACCAAGGATCAGCTGGCAGATGTGCTAACAAAAGCATTAGACACATCTACCTTTGAAAGCTTGATTTCTAGGATTGGCATGCTAAACATGGAATAACAGGAAAAATCATGTTTTTCTATGAATAAAAGCATTAAAATGTTTTCAGAAAATCAAAAATCCATACTTAAAAATAGCTAAAAATAAAAATTTCATTAATCCTTAAAAGTCTGCCATAACCACTGTTTTTGGTTCAAACATCTGTTCTGTTAAATGCTGTCCACTGCTGAAAGTCAACATCTGTTCTTTCATTCCCTTGTTAATCACTGTTGATCAAACATTAGTGTTTTAATCCACTGATAGTTTAAAACCAGCCACTGTTTTCATTGTAACCGTTGTAAACCACTGATATTGCTCCATCAGTGGTTTCCTAAAACAACTGTCTTCCATTACTCATCAGAGGTTGGCACGTGGACAGTACATAGCGGTCAGATCCTTTGTAACCGCTGCCACGTTAGCATACACCTTTTCCAACTATAAAACCCTGATCAAAACCCCAAACAGGGTTTTCACTGTCGAATCGAATTCAAAATTTCTTTCTCAAAGCAGTTGCCATCAATTTATTTCAAAATCACTCATCTTCTTCATCCGTTCTTCATCCTCTTCAAATCACCATGGCACTTCCATTCAAAACTCCTCATAATTACTTGGGTTTACTTGAAAAACCAAGTCATACCGCAACCTTCAACTCTGTAATTGATGCTATGTCGTCTTCAAAGTACAAAACTTTGTTGACCTGTGATGCTCCGATTTACCTGGATACCCAACAAGAATTCTGGAAAAATGCCAAACTTGACACTAAGGACAAAAAGCCCTTAGCCATTACTTCATCAATAAAAGGGTATTTCAGTCACTATCACACCTCAAACCATTTCGGAGGTCTTTGAACTCGATGATCTTACAGGTAAAACCTCTTTCACAAAAACAGAGTATCAAATTGATTTCATTGAGAGAGGGTATGAAGAAGAAATGAAAAAAGATACTTTACAAAAGGGCAGTTTTCCACCTGCCACAAGTTTTTTTTTTCATACCCTCCTAATGTGTGTGTCAAACAAAACCACTGCTTTCAATGAAATTCCATTGAAGATCCAATACCTGGGTTATGCTATACTGAATGAAGAAAATTTTAACTATTCCCAGGAGATCTTCAATGATATTGTCAAAAATGTTAATAAAAAATCATTTTTATTATTTCCAAGGTTTTTAAGTTACTATTTTCAAAAGAAATTTTCAAAGGATAATGTTCATGTGCTTATCCAAGGAAAGCCTTTTCAAATGAACAGCCTAACCTCTGAAACTTTCACAAGGCTGTCAAAACTTTCCAAAACACAAACAGAGGTTCCTGAGCAGACTTTAGTAGCAACCACTGCTCCTCAGGATCCTGCTGTTGAGCCCACTGTTCAAGGTGATCACAGCAGCACAACCACTGCTGTGAAACCCACACCTAAAACCACCAAAAGACCTAAAAAGAAAAATATCCAAAAGCCCCCCAAACCCACTCAAAAGGTAACTCTGGAAGATGAGATCCCAGAGATTATACCTGTGACAACACAAAAGTCACCAATAACCACTGCTGCTACTTCCTCACAGCAGTTGGAAGAAAGATCCCAACCTGATCCTAAAACTCTGCAGGAATTACAAGTAATTCCTGTCAGTAGTTCAAGTGGAGCAGCTACTACAAGTGTGGAACCCACTGGTTTACACTTAGACAGTAGTTTCATAAGTCAGACTCCCTTGAAGGCAATTTTTTCTTTGGGAACCATCCTATCCACTGGTGTATATCCTGTATTCACTGGTGTGCTTAGATTGGTAACCTCTGTTGAAGAAAGAAGTCCCCAGTACCAAGAAAAAGGGGCATCAATGGATGACTTCTGGGAAAATTTCCCTAAGTCAACCACTGATACAATCACCACTGGTGGGAAATCAGATGATCCCATTAACTTGGGTGATGGTTTAAAATACCAAGAATTGACGGAGAGGGTTGATAAACTTGATACATCTATTGCAGAAATCAAAGATATGCTGCAACAGTTGTTACAAGCTCAAAATGCACCACCCACTGCTGCAACATCAACAACATCTGCTCCATCCTCTGCTGAGCTCTGGAGTTTATTTCAACCTATGCTTCATCAACAAAGAAAATATGCTGATCAACAACATGAATTTCAAATTCAGAAGATCATAAATTTGATGGAAGCTAGGTTCAAGGATACACAGGCAGATATCAAGGCAATTAAGGCCCATTTACTACAAACCACTGGCTCTGCTCCTTCCACAATCATTTTTGTTGATAATCCTCCTAATGATGCCAAAAAGGGGGAGAAAAAGAATAAGGGATATGAAGATGGTCTATACATTGAACCAGATGCAAAATCCAACTTGATTGTTGAAATCCCTAAGCCAGATGGTTCTAAAAAGGTTGATGTAACTCAAAATGCCCTTGCTGCAGCAAAAGCAGGCGTAAAAGAGACTTTGGAGATAAAAGGGGCTAAAAGGTTTGAGCAAGAGAAGAAAATTTTGATGGGAAAGGAAGAACAGGGTACTTCCGAGCCCAAGGATGATCAGGAAAATCCTAAGCCTAAAAGAAGGCCTATTAGAAAGGTAAGGCAACCGAAAATCACACCTTCCAAAACCACAAAACACACTCCTCAACCTCCTAAAAGCTCCTCTCATCAAACCTCCAAACCAACAGATGTAAAGACACCTATTGTATCAACAGTTGTTGGTACTTCAGTTGTTTCAACAGATGTTAACCCAACAACTACCATCACCACCACCATTCACCTTCAATCCACTGCCCCACCAAAAGCATCCTCACCACCACCAACACCACCTACCAAAAAGCAGAAGACAATGGTTGACACATCAACTGTTGTAATGACAACAGTGGTTGAAACACCAGTTGTTTCAACAACTGTTAGTCAGACACCAACTACTTCAATCACCACCACCCAACTCATAAATCCACCACCAACCTCTCCTAAACTCAAAAGGAGAAGGGTAACCAATATTGTGCTGGATGATGTTACCTCCCCAACTCAAACATCCACACAACCACTGCCCCTTGTCCCTGTTCCAAACCCTGCTCCATTATCATCAGCACAAGTTCAAAAACCAATCACTGCTATTGTTCCTGTGGGACTACAATATCCATTGGATCTACCAGCAGTGAGAGAAGAAATAAATCATTCTACTCTGAAGATGACACTGCAAAAAGGAAACTTCCTTCCATTCAAGGTTATCCTTTCCCAAGAAACATTGATGAGTATCTCAAGATAAAAGCTCAACAATCAGATGATATATCTAAAAGAGATACAGAGGGAAAGTCTGACAAAGAGATTCAGAGAAATCTGCAATATCTGCTCACCAAGGTCAAAACTTTAGAACAATTTTCAAAAGATCTTTGCCAAAAACTATATGAGAAAGATGATGAAAGTATGAGGCAAGACTACCTTGAGTACATTATGGCTTACAAGAAGTACAAAGCAGATAAGCATCAGTTCAAGGAATGGACCATCAGTGAATTACAAGAAGAGATTGCTAGAATTCAAGAAATGCTCAAAAACAAAGTGAAGTAAACTCCTCCAGTATGATCCAAGTACAAGAAGAATGTACCAGAAAGAACCTTGAAACTGAAAAGAATGAAAGAAGAATTGATTGCTGCTGATTATGGTTCAAGGAACCAGGTGACAAGGTGGAAAGAAGAAAAAGTGTTGGCCACATACAAAAGTTTGGAAGAGTTGAGATAAAAAGATCCCACTACTCCTCAAAAGACTGTTTATCCTAAAGCTGTGGTTCCAGCCAAACTGTAACACCCCGAAAACGGGTTTGGTAATCAAACTCCGTTAATACTGAAAGACGGGTGAAATACCGTTAGTGGTAAAATTTAACCCGATGAATATTAGGACTTAAATAAATAACCCTAATATTAACTAAAACGTGAATAAAAGCTTCTAATGAAATGAAATTTATAAGAGGCTGAGTAACGAGATTTAAAATAAACTTAGTCATAGATTCCCCGAACCCACTAATTTAACTAGGAATGTTTAACCTAGTTAATAAGTGGGGAATACTGTTAGAAATAAGTAGGTTGTGCCCTACTTAATTAACTAACCAAAACATGAGGGGCTAAAGGTGGTTAAATTGGAAAATGTTTTAACTATAACATTTATAAAAGAAAAATGAAAACACACACATAGGTGTGTGTGGAGATCGACCAGGAGGGAGCTCCCATGGAGCAAACCCTAGTTCTTCAAGAATCTACACAATTGGAGCTCAATTCAGGCCCTAAATCGATGCATGAACACATAAAAACGATCACCAAGCTTAGGGGATCATGAGGTATGTCAAATTTTTGATATTTATGAAGTTGAGATTCTTGATGAATTTATGAAAATCGAAATTCAAGCTTTAATGATTGATATTTGGGTCAAACTAGGATGAATCCATGTTTACGAACAAACCCTAGTCAATAAATTTATGAATTTGTGCTCATGATTATGAACTTCCTAATCACCCACTTAGTTGTTAAATGGGTTTTGTAAGTTGAGGAAGAACACTAGAATTTTGATTATGAGATGGGTGTTGTTTGAATTTCATGAAGTGAATCTAGGGTTGTTATGTATGTTAGATATAAAAAAATTGGGAATGATGTTAAACTTGGTAGAAATAACTAGTTATGAACTAGTTTATAAATGTGTAAAAGTTATGCCCACTATGTGTTTGTTAAAATGCCTAAGTGAAATCATGATATCTACTAGTTCGTAGATAGAACTTAATTAGATAAGGTGTTCGAATGAAATGCCTAAGTTGAATTCAATGAACCAAATGTGCATTGAATAAGTTGATAAGTCGATTGACTTTAAAAAGTCAAACCGACCAAGTATATGATCGAATGATGAATTCGGTATAAGAAGCGTAGGATGGAATAGTCGTAAATGATTATGACTAACCTAACCATCTTACAATTACAATGATAGTTTGACGCTTGGCAAGCTAGGTGAAAGCTTGTGGATGAAGCGGGTCAAACGGATCAAGAACGGAAGGAAAAGCGTGGCATGGATGCAAGGTAAGTGAATCTTACACTTCTTTTGTAGAATACCTATATATTCTACAAGTTATGAATATGATATAGATATTATTCGAAATATGGTTTCCGACGCGTATCGACAAGGGTCGGAACAAGCATAAATGATAAAGACCATGGTTCATGGTAAAAAGGGGGAAACGGTAAATTAGTCATGTAATGACTAAGAATTTATGAGTTTTCGTTAAGATTACCTTATAGCGTAATCTAATAATAATGATAGGAATATGATGGTAATTAGTCGCGTGTTGACAAACGTAAGTTAAAGTTAAAAGATACCCTATGGCGTGAGCCGAAATGGGTTAAATAACGAAAATGGTAAATTTATAGGTATACCATTCAAATACAAATGAAAATTGTTTAGTCGTTTAGACCAAACGGGTTAAATGGTGATTTTAGCGCCATTTGACGAATAACGACTAATAAGTATTGTCAAGTCAAATGCACACAGGATAAAAACGGCTTACGGAAGTTTGCATTTGCTATAAAATTTGCAAAGTCATTAATGCAAGGTATTAAAACGGGTCAATACTTGACCCGAGCCAGGTACGCATATTTTGAATTATAGTTAGAAGTAATATGATGGTCAAATATTAGTGAAAGCCCTTCGTCGTAATAGGAGGGACTGAAATTGACCAAAAAGCCCTTGTTGGGTAAATTGGGAAAACGACCTTTAAAAGTTGTTTGGGAGCAAGCATTTTGATAAATAAAATCTTTAGGATAAGTATAAAGAGGCACGATACGGAACCTTAGTGTCCAATGAATTCAATTGAGTATTTTTTTGTAAAATGGCAACCGAGGGGTAAAACTCGGAAATAAATGGTTTACTACGCTAAACCCACCACATATATAATGTGGTGGAAGACAAGTTGATAATTAAAAGTGGCGATAGGATGTAAACCAAGAAGAATCGTGAGTTAAGCTTGAAAGTGTTTAAATACCCTTAACGGGTCAAAATGAATAGATATGCAAAACAAGTTTGAAATACATAAGAAACCCGTAGTTTGAACCTTGAATTATAGTAAATCGATATAATGTGAGGTGCATGATATTTTAAAGGTAACAAACAAGTTTGTTTGATAAAATCATGAATGGGTCAAAAAGTGTCATAGTCGAATTTCAAGCCGAGAGCTTGAAATCTAAATTCTTTTGAATTCGGATGTCGGGTTTTAATTCCATAAGATGGAGAATTTAATTACGAACGCGTAGGAAAAAGAATCGCGCAAAACGGACATCTAGATCAAAAGTTATGAAGCTTTGAAGTTAAAATTTTGATCAAAAATGGAGCTGGGCAAATGCAGCAACAAATAAAGGAACCTGCTGTCAAAAAAGGGGCTAGGTGGGGCGTCTATCCCCCCCTGAATCCCAAAATTGTTAAATTTTGATTGTTTGACCCACATAACTTGTTTAAACTTGTTATTTAACTATTAAAACTAACTTTTAAGTTGGTTTTGATCATAGGTGAATGTCAAGAGTGCCCGGATGAAGATCAAGCCCGATGAGGAACCGAAAACGATAAAATACAAGCTTCCGCGCGACATTTCGTCGTAACTTTTAAACGACGAACTCAAATTCATTACGATGTATATAAACCTTCATTTGTAAAAGTTTTAAATTAACCGTATTTTTCAAAGTACATGTAATCATAATTACATGTTTATTTCCGTAAACTATACGAAAACCTTAAAATAATAACAAGGGTGTTACAAGTTGGTAATCAGAGCTCAAGGTTAAAAGAATAAAGTGTTCGGTTGGAGGCTTGATCGCAAATCCGATAAGTACATGTATGTTAATAGTTTAGCATGCTAAAATGTTGTAAACAACACATAGGGTTATCGTGTGATACACGTTACCCCAATTAAAATGATTGATATGGTTGACGAAATACGTGCGTTGACGTGTATAGTAGAAAAAGCCTTGTATTATAATATGGGCGATTATTGAAGTTGACATTACTAACTCTTGTGAATGTTTTAATTGAAGGACACTCGCGTCTGAAGATGACGAGAGTTGAACGAATTGTGGATATGATGATGGAACAGTCCGAGATATGACAAGAAGAACATACTCATCAAGGACCTAAATCGCGTAACAATCGCAAATAAGTAATGGCAAGAAAGCCCATTAGGGCAAGCATTTACCAGGTGCACGTTTAAATTATTGCATGAATGGAAATATGCAACAAATACGTAGAAACTGATAGTTGCATATGTAGATTGAAAACTTGGAAAAACCTGTATAGAATACCTATCCATGATATTGTTTCCAAGAGAAATAAATAGAGGTGTTACTTACATGGGGTGTGATGTGAAAGTTATAAAAGGGTCATGTATGTCATGTGTTGATCGCCTACTCTGGCCAAGTAGGTAGTGAACACATGATACCATGAACTTTTTATGATGGACACGCTTACACCCGATGTAGTAAGGACGGGGTGAGTGAGACAAATTAAAAAGTACCCAAATGAATCAGATAAGCAAAATATCTGATCATAATGTAAACGCACAGCCGAGTGACGGAAGCGTATTATATTAGGATAATGAGCCTGAGAGAAGGGACAAAGAAACATGTAAAATGATTAAGATACGCATTGGGAGGGGGTGTACTTACACTCGAACCCAGAGAATGTAAACATGTAAAACGATTAAGATACGCATTGGGAGGGGGTGTACTTACACTCGAACCCGGAGAATGTAAACATGTAAAACGATTAAGATATGCACTGGGAGGGGGTGTACTTACACTCGAACCCGGAGAATGTAAACATGTAAAACGATTAAGATACGCATTGGGAGGGGGTGTACTTACACTCGAACCCGGAGAATGTAAACATGTAAAAGGATTAAGATATGCACTGGGAGTGGGTGTACTTACACTCGAACCCAGTGAATGCAAACATGTAAAACGATTAAGATATGCACTGGGAGGGGGTGTACTTACACTCGAACCCATAGAATGCAAACATGTAAAACGATTAAGATATGCACTGGGAGGGGGTGTACTTACACTCGAACTCGGAGAATGCTAACATGTAAAACGATTAAGGTACGCACTGGGAGGGGGGGTACTTACACTCGAACCCGGAGAACGCAAACATGTAAAATGATTAGGATATGCTTTGGGAGGGAGTGTACTTGCACTCGAATCCGGAAAATGCAAATATGCCTCTTAACGGGCCGTTTTTGTAAAACATCAAACTTGAGGACAAAGTCGGAATATAAAAAATGAAGCGAGGTCTTAATGCATACCGGGAGGGTTGCAATAATAATGACTTCGGTACAACACCCGGTTGATGGGCAAGAATTAAACGCATGCGTAGACCGAGAAACGGGAACTCGGATGGAAAGTTAAAAGACTCGGGTTTTGAGTCACAACTAAAAGACGACAAGATAATGTAAATAGAAATTTTGAATAAATTATGTTCAACTATTTTAAAGTTGAACGGGTCGAATATAAGATCATGCCGAACGGCATGAGTACACGCAAGCGGGATAAAGGTAGCGTTAAACGCAAAAGAGTAATGAGCCCGGTAATGGGACATAACCAAATAAGAATATATGCAAATCAAATAACAGTAAGCATAAGAAGAACTGACGCATAAATGACGTGAGAAGTCATAAGTCGGAAAATTGTCCGAAATAAAACAATTGTAGCCACGAAACTACAATCAAGGTTAACGGAACCTAAGCTTGAAACCAAATGATTCTTCGAACAAAAACAGGGTGCCTAGACACCAAACATGTATTTTAAGAATGACATGAGTGAGGAGTGATCTACGAGATCAACATAACCTTTAGGGTTATAAATAAATGAAAGGTCTACGAGACTAAAACGACCCACGGGTCATGATTAGAAAGAAATTATAAGGACTTCGCCCTAAAGAGGTGAAAGTCTAATCAAAATAGCCCATAAGGCTAAGTGATAGAACCTACGGGTTAATTAGATAAAGCGAGGGAATCAGTTGAGAATCCTCGCATAAAACTAAGACTGTAAAAGAATAAATTATGGACTGTCAATATCCTGGTATGGATAATTGACAAAAGTTAAAGAGAAGATCCTAAAACTAAAACTTCGGTTTTAGTAAGAAATAACGTTTTAACAAATATAAATTCTGATAGGAATTTGAATAGTAAGCATGAAAGATTCAAGTCTTGACACTAATAGGCGCAAGACGATATATTCGAAAAGTGATATTTTCGAAAATGAAAGGTTGATATAAATTAAACATGACGTGACACGATCACGGTTAAGAAATGTGATGTGAAGTAGAATCACATTATAACCAAGCGAGCGTTAAAAAGTAACTGGACTAATAAGTCTAGTTAGTGAGACCGGTTAAGGTCAGCAATTCAAATCAAGAAATTTGGTTTGCTTGTAAGCGGTGGATTCGGTATAACTGAACCGAATAAATAAAATTGAAAACAAAAGAAATTGTTGCTAAAAGTGAAAGATTTCACTAAAGACCTTTAAACAGGTCAAAGTAACGGATTCATAAAGAATTCGATAGTATATGAAAGCGATGGATATCGCTAAGTTAACTAAACTAGTGGAAATAACGAGATTACGTTATTTCAAGTTGCACTATGTCGTATGAGATATGTAGACAATTAGTAACCAAAAAGATGTTACCATACTTTTCTGGTAATACCAACGATTGGTTAAAAGTATAAGTAATGTTTAAAAAATTTCTCGGATCGAACACATTGAGTTTAAACTCAATGAATTATGTAAGAAAAAGTTTCGAAGACGAAACCTCTTTAAGGGGGGTAGACTTGTAACACCCCGAAAACGGGTTTGGTAATCAAACTCCGTTAATACTGAAAGACGTGTGAAATACCGTTAGTGGTAAAATTTAACCCGATGAATATTAGGACTTAAATAAATAATCCTAATATTAACTAAATCATGAATAAAAGCTTCTAATGAAATGAAATTTATAAGAGGCTGAGTAACGGGATTTAAAATAAACTTAGTCATAGATTCCCCGAACCCACTAATTTAACTAGGAATGTTTAACCTAGTTAATAAGTGGGGAATATTGTTAGAAATAAGTAGGTTGTGCCCTACTTAATTAACTAACCAAAACATGAGGGGCTAAAGGTGGTTAAATTGGAAAATGTTTTAACTATAACATTTATAAAAAAAAATGAAAACACACACATAGGTGTGTGTGGAGATCGACCAGGAGGGAGCTCCCATGGAGCAAACCCTAGTTCTTCAAGAATCTACAAAATTGGAGCTCAATTCAGGCCCTAAATCGATGCATGAACACATAAAAACGATCACCAAGCTTAGGGGATCATGAGGTATGTCAAATTTTTGATATTTATGAAGTTGAGATTCTTGATGAATTTATGAAAATCGAAATTCAAGCTTTAATGATTGATATTTGGGTCAAACTAGGATGAATCCATGTTTAGGAACAAACCCTAGTCAATAAATTTATGAATTTGTGCTCATGATTATGAACTTCCTAATCACCCACTTAGTTGTTAAATGGGTTTTGTAAGTTGAGGAAGAACACTAGAATTTTGATTATGAGATGGGTGTTGTTTGAATTTCATGAAGTGAATCTAGGGTTGTTATGTATGTTAGATATAAAAAAATTGGGAATGATGTTAAACTTGGTAGAAATAACTAGTTATGAACTAGTTTATAAATGTGTAAAAGTTATGCCCACTATGTGTTTGTTAAAATGCCTAAGTGAAATCATGATATCTACTAGTTCGTAGATAGAACTTGACTAGATAAGGTGTTCGAATGAAATGCCTAAGTTGAATTCAATGAACCAAATGTGCATTGAATAAGTTGATAAGTCGATTGACTTTAAAAAAGTCAAACCGACCAAGTATATGATCGAATGATGAATTCGGTATAAGAAGCGTAGGATGGAATAGTCGTAAATGATTATGACTAACCTAACCATCTTACAATTACAATGATAGTTTGACGCTTGGCAAGCTAGGTGAAAGCTTGTGGATGAAGCGGGTCAAACGGATCAAGAACGGAAGGAAAAGCGTGGCATGGATGCAAGGTAAGTGAATCTTACACTTCTTTTGTAGAATACCTATATATTCTATAAGTTATGAATATGATATAGATATTATTCGAAATATGGTTTCCGACGCGTATCGACACGGGTCGGAACAAGCATAAATGATAAAGACCATGGTTCATGGTAAAAAGGGGGAAACGGTAAATTAGTCATGTAATGACTAAGAATTTATGAGTTTTCGTTAAGATTACCTTATAGCGTAATCTAATAATAATGATAGGAATATGATGGTAATTAGTCGCGTGTTGACAAACGTAAGTTAAAGTTAAAAGATACCCTATGGCGTGAGCCGAAATGGGTTAAATAACGAAAATGGTAAATTTATAGGTATACCATTCAAATACAAATGCACAATGTTTAGTCGTTTAGACCAAATGGGTTAAATGGTGATTTTAGCGCCATTTGACGAATAACGACTAATAAGTATTGTCAAGTCAAATGCACACAGGATAAAAACGGCTTACGGAAGTTTGCATTTGCTATAAAATTTGCAAAGTCATTAATGCAAGGTATTAAAACGGGTCAATACTTGACCCGGGCCAGGTACGCATATTTTGAATTATAGTTAGAAGTAATATGATGGTCAAATATTAGTGAAAGCCCTTCGTCGTAATAGGAGGGACTGAAATTGACCAAAAAGCCCTTGTTGGGTAAATCGGGAAAACGACCTTTAAAAGTTGTTTGGGAGCAAGCATTTTGATAAATAAAATCTTTAGGATAAGTATAAAGAGGCACAATACGGAACCTTAGTGTCCAATGAATTCAATTGAGTATTTTTTTGTAAAATGGCAACCGAGGGGTAAAACTCGGAAATAAATGGTTTACTACGCTAAACCCACCACATATATAATGTGGTGGAAGACAAGTTGATAATTAAAAGTGGCGATAGGATGTAAACCAAGAAGAATCGTGAGTTAAGCTTGAAAGTGTTTAAATACCCTTAACGGGTCAAAATGAATAGATATGCAAAACAAGTTTGAAATACATAAGAAACCCGTAGTTTGAACCTTGAATTATAGTAAATCGATATAATGTGAGGTCCATGATATTTTAAAGGTAACAAACAAGTTTGTTTGATAAAATCATGAATGGGTCAAAAAGTGTCATAGTCGAATTTCAAGCCGAGAGCTTGAAATCTAAATTCTTGTGAATTCGGATGTCAGGTTTTAATTCCATAAGATGGAGAATTTAATTACGAACGCGTAGGAAAAAGAATCGCGCAAAACGAACATCTAGATCAAAAGTTATGAAGCTTTGAAGTTAAAATTTTGATCAAAAATGGAGCTGGGCAAATGTAGCAACAAATAAAGGAACCTGCTGTCAAAAAAGGGGCTAGGTGGGGCGTCTAGCCCCCCCTGAATCCCAAAATTGTTAAATTTTGATTGTTTGACCTACATAACTTGTTTAAACTTGTTATTTAACTATTAAAACTAACTTTTAAATTGGTTTTGATCATAGGTGAATGTCAAGAGTACCCGGATGAAGATCAAGCCCGATGAGGAACCGAACACGATAAAATACAAGCTTTCGCGTGACATTTCGTCGTA
Source organism: Helianthus tuberosus (assembly GCA_030545235.1). Taxonomy (NCBI): domain Eukaryota; kingdom Viridiplantae; phylum Streptophyta; class Magnoliopsida; order Asterales; family Asteraceae; genus Helianthus; species Helianthus tuberosus. The sequence continues at coordinate 32,145,406 of CM060388.1, read as the reverse complement.
ACTTTTAAACGACGAACTCAAATTCATTACGATGTATATAAACCTTCATTTGTAAAAGTTTTAAATTAACCATATTTTTCAAAGTACATGTAATCATAATTACATGTTTATTTCCGTAAACTATACGAAAACCTTAAAATAATAACAAGGGTGTTACACAAACCACAAAAGTTACCCATCAGAAAACCAACTGTTTCAACTGTTGCCATCTTTTATCAAAGAAAGAAACAAAAGCAGATGGATACAACACCAATATCAAAAGAAGACCAAGTCTCAGAATAATATATTATGAAGATGGTTCTTCAGACACTTATGGTAGAAAAACAAGGATCAACTCAATTTCAAGACCCTGCCAAAGTTGTCATCACCAGGCCACAATCTCCAAACTCATCAGCAATAAAAACTCTCCCAAGAAACCCATTGGATTAAAAAATACTAAAGTGGAAATCTGATAAACTGACCCACGTATTGACTTTGCTCAAATCCAATGGTGAAGTGAAGCACATATCAAGGGAACAAGCACTTGGCCTGGGGTGTTGAAGATCTACAGGATCTCCTTGAGCTTACACTGTGTAGGGATGAGGATGATACAGATTCCATGGACTTTGAATTACAATTCAAAGGACAAGTCAGAGAACTATTGATGAGGCAATAAAAATCCATAATAATGAAGGGTTTTGGCATCATCTGTTCCAGGGGGAGATTGTTGGGATTGAACCCTACCAAAGGAACAGTTGATAAAGCCAAAACTAGATCAGATCAGTGGATTCAGAATAAGCAGATGTTTGCATCAGTCTTTCCCCTTGGAAGTGGCCCTAACATCTGTTGACCTCCATCCACTGTTTGTTTACAACAACTGCTGATCTTCAACAACTGCTAAAGACTGTTAACGACTGTTGAAGACAAACACTGATGCTCAATCTACTGTCATGGTTCAAGTACTGCTGAAGACAAAGCACTGCTGGGAATATAACAGTGGAATGAGAAGCAGTAGTTTAGATTATCTCTTTGTATTGTATTGTATTGTATTGTATTGTATTGTATTGTATTGTATTGTATTGTAATCAGTGGTTAGATAACAGTGCTTGTATAGATAAGTGGTTGTAGGTTGTTAGGAAATTAGATGTCACTTTCATGGTGACGTCAGCAAAGATGCTTCAGTGGTTTGTTCTGTACTATAAATAGAACAGTACCCTATACTATTCTATTAACTCTTTCTTCACAAGTCATTCAGTACGAACAAACCATCTGTGAGCTCAGGCTGAGGGGGAGATTGTATTGCATGCATGCATTGTAATTGAATCATTGTAATAAATATAATCATTCGATTTCAAGTCAAACATGTGTGTTGAAAGCAATTCTTCCATTTGATTGTGTGTTGAAAGTTTGTTTCCATTTTAATTCCGTTGCACTTATACTCATTCATATTCATAATTATCAAACAAAAACACAATCATAAGAAACTCAGATCCTAACAGTTTTTTCTTTCCGTTATGATTTTTATATAGCTTTATACTTTAAACAACTATAATAAATTTAAAAGACGAGAGATTACATACATATAACCATTGTTGCAGAAATCGGTCTAGGCGGCCGATTAATCGGCGCCTAGGCGCTAGTCGGCTACTAATCGCCTAATTTTGAGCAAATCGGCCAATTAATCGGTCCAGGTCAAAATCGGTCCTAGTCGGTCAAAAGTCGGTCCTAGTCGGTCAAAAGTCGGTCAAGTCGGACTAATCGGACCATGGGTTTTTTGGTCAAAATCGGTCCTGGTCGGTAAAAATCGGTCCTAGTCGGTCTACTTGGTCAAAAGTTGGTTAATTTTTGAATTTTTATGTGAATTTTGAAGTATTTATGTGAATTTTGAAGTATTATTTTTATATTATTGTGTATATATATATAAATTTGAAAAATTACATATATAAATTCCCATTCCGAGTAATCCCTATTAATCCCGATTAATCCCTAGGCGGTACCTCACCGCCCGACTAGCGCCTAGCGCCTTCTACAACATTGCATATAACCATCACCATAAAACGTTTAAAATATATCTAATATATGTGTAAATTTCATGAT